>CM021107.1:605400949-606090826 GCA_007115665.2 Sequoiadendron giganteum | reverse complement strand
GTAATTATTTGAGTTTTATTCACAAAATTCACTTATTTTAACTTGTATTTTGTAAACACATTTCATATTCAAAAAGTATTTTATCATAATCTTTATCTTTTTTGTTTCATTCGTGGTGAAATTTAAATCTATCTGTTGTTGTTTGGTTTTTCTAAAGTTTTTCTAAATCTGAATGAAATAAACGTTTCCTGTGTGAATCTTTTCCAAATCAGAAAAATAAATCAACTGTCTTGAATGTTTTCTATTCAAATTTATCCTACAATTTTTTGTGTCTAACTTGTTCATTGGTTTTTCTGGAAAAACACAGATTGATGTTTAAAATTGCATCAGAATTCAATGGAAACAATGATACTTTTAATAGATAATATACAAATAAAATCTGGAGTTTATTATTTTCCTAAATTGATAAAACAGAGATTTTCTTTCTTGTTCAAAACTAAAATGCATGAATTGGAAAAGAGTTTTAACTCTTTATTAAACTGATTGTGAATTTGTTTTCATAGATCCTACCTGGAAATTTCCTGAATCTGGAAATAATTATTTGTCATCTTCTTGTTGCTGATTGTGATTTCTTCGTTCTCTTTCCTGTTGTTGGGTGAGACGAAGTTTACACTCCTTGTAAATTCATTATTTTCCTGTCAAATGCCCTGCCTTTTTCCTTCTCTTCACCTATCTTCTTCCTTCTCCCCACACTGTTGTTCCTTCTTCTTTATGCACACCTTCCTTCACCTGTACCTGATGGTTGCATCCCCTCTCCTATTGCCTGCATTGTGAAGGAGGGTAGGTTGTTGGTCCAAGTTCCCTCTTGGAACCGCGCCTTCCTCTTTTCCTTATTTGCCATGCCTTTTTCTTGTTGGCTTCCCTTCCTATGCGCCCAAGACCTTTCTCCCTCTATTTGGCATGGGTGAATAGGGAGAATTATGTGATCAACACCCTCCATTTCCTCTAGTTGTGTGGGGATTAGCCTTCTTGGCTACGCCTCATGGAGTATCTGGAGGGTGAAGGTTAATACACAAAATTCAAATAGGCTTCTTCTTCTTCTAGCCATGTGTGGAGGAGATGAAGGTAATGGTTTATCAACAAATAAAAGAAATAATCAAACTCCCTTCCCTACTGGCCGCCTCTCCAAAAATCCAATGAATTCCCTACCAAAAATCAATAACACTGTGTCTCTTTTCTGCTCAAATATGAAAAACGGATTTTCACTTTGTTCCTTCCCAATTCAAATTTCCTGACTGCTTTTTTTTTTATGCAAATGATGATGGAGTTATTTATAAAGCAAGATCCTCTTTTTCGTGTTTGATCTCCAGTTTAAATTATCAAACTCCAAGTTTTTAATATTGATTGCCTTCAATTGATTGAAAAATATTTTCTTCAATTTGATAACTGTTGTTTGAATTCAATTCAAAACTTGAATGGATTTTTTTTTCCAATTTGTTTTCAATTACTCAGTTTTGATATTTGATTATTTAAACATTTACATTTATTTTTCTTATTTATCAAATGAGAAAAATACAATTACATCAAATAACACTATTTTATATTTTAATAATTTTCACAATTAAAAGTCTATTCTATTAATTTGAAATAAAAGCATCATTATTTTTAAGTAATAATAAAATATTGACATAAGGAATTCAATTTATTTAAATAAAATCAATTTCCTCAAAAATTAATCAATTCATCATTCAAAGCAAGCATATACTATTTCACATATATTTGAAAAATCAATTAAACTTAATTTAAAATTTGCAAGTATAATCATTACAAAAACACATTAAAATAATAACTAAGTGTGTGTGTGAGATTCCATCATCCTCATAAATGTCTAATGGCTAAAACGACTCTACCTGATCGATGTTCTCGCCTTCATTCACGTTCACCTATTCATGTGTTCACTTGCACTCGAATTTTCATCAGCAATGACAAACCCCAAATTTAATAAAAATGCATTTCAAATCATTTCATTTGCATTTGCATTTGCATTTCAATTTAAATTCCACTTTCAATTTCAATTTCACTTCAATTTAAATAATCATTGAACATAATAATTAAAAATATCATGATTAATAATTTGCATTTAAATAATCAATAAAATCAGTACGTGACATCCTTCCCCTCTTAGAAGAGACATCGTCTCAATGTCTTATTAATCATTCAATAAGCATAGCATCTCAATCAATAACGCATACTATCTCAATCAGTAAAACATACTATCTCAATAGGTAAAACATAGTATCTTAATACATAGTATCTTAATCACAATGCAATAATAACTATCAACATAGTTCTCAAAAACATAAGCATAAACAAATCATAGTAGAATCCACACTATCAAATTTCACAACATGTGAATCAAAAACCAGAGTATCAAGTATCTCCGCATAAAGCAAATACTAATCTATGAAAGCAAATGAGGAAAATGACGGTCAATCATCTCAGAATCCTCCCATGTAGCACTATCCTCAGTATACTAGTCCCATTGGACCTTGTACTGAGTATTATCCTTGTTACGCAGCTTAATGCTATGCCTGTCTAGGATTGATATGGCCTCCACTAGCACCACCCCTATATCCTGTACCTGTAATGAATGCCAATCAAGAATATGAGATGCATCACGATGGTATGGTTTCAACAAAGAAACATGGAATACATTATGGAGTCGGGCTAGAGTAGGTGGTAACGCTAGTCTAAAAGCAACTGGATTAATAATTTCCAGTACATCAAAGGGTCCAAAAAATCTCGTTGCCAACTTTGATGATTTCCCAAATGAGATAGAGCTCTTATGAGGCTTAACCCTCAAAAAGACTATATCTCCCGTAACAAACTGTCTGAAAGTCATGTTCCTATCAACATAGCTCTTCTATCTATCGATTGCTTCCTTCAACCTACCCTCGATTGACTCCATTTTCTCATCCATTTCCTTGAGCATATTCGGACCAATGATGATCCTGTCTTCCATCCTGTCCCAACTAATCGGTGTGTGACATTTCCAGTCATAAAGTGCCTCAAAAGGTGTCATACCCAAAGATGCATGAAATGAGTTGTTGTAGGAAAACTCAACCAATGGAAAATATTCCTCCCATTTGTACTATTGATCCATGCAGTACATCCTCAGTAAATCCTCAACAACCTAATTGACCCTTTATGTTTGGCCATCAGTTTGTGAATGATATGCAGAACTAAAATTCAATTTAGTTCCTAAAGCTGCATTTAGTGTAGTCCAGAACCTAGATGTCATCCTGGTATCCCTATTAGAAATAATAGTCTTTGGTACACCATGCAATCGAAATATCTCTTGCACAAATTTCTTTGCAAGAGTCAATGATCCATCCTTCAGATTCCCAGATATAAAATGTAAAACCTTTGTTAACTTATCAACAACTACTAAGATGGTATCATGCCTATTCTTGCTCAAAGGTAATCCTTGGATAAAATCCATACTGATTACTTGCCACTTATACTCAGGTATATCGTGGGGATACAAAATTTATGCTGGATGCACATGCTCAGCTTTGACCCGCTGACATTCCAAACATCTAGCCACATACTCCATAACATATTTCTTGAGCTTAGGCCAAAAATACAAAGCCTTCAACTCAACTACCATCTTCGTAACTCCTGGATGCCCTGAATAAGGTGCATCATGAACTTCCTCAAGAATCAACTTCCTCAAATTTCTACCCTCAGAGATATACATCCTTCCCTGATATCTCAGAATACCATCATACTCCATCACATATCCATCAAATCTATGATTTGAAGGATCTACCTCTAAGGCTTGCCTAACCTTGTCATAATGCTCATATGCTGGAAGATATTGCAACACTTGTTGTCTCAAATTTGACCTTGTGGTCAACATAGCAGAGAGATTTCTTCTCCTCCTAAGAGCATCTACAACTCTATTTTCCTTACCCTTGATATACTCAATACCAAAATCATACTCACTTAGGAACTCAAGCCACCTCCTTTGTCTTGCATTGAGGTTCGGCTATGTGAAGATGTACTTAAGTCCTAAATGATCTGTCTTAAGCTCAAATGGCTTCCCTAGGAGATAATGTCTCCACATATGCAATGCATTAACAATAGTTGTAAGCTCAAGATAATGTGGCACATAATTTAGTTCATATTGTTTCAATTTCCTAGACTCATATGCAACCACTTTCCCTTCCTGCATCAACACAGCTCCTACACCTTCACCTGAAGCATTTGTAATCACAATGAAGTGCCCATTAGGATCTGGTATAGTCAAAACTGATGTTGATTTCAACTTTTGTTTAAGAAAATTTGAAATGCTTCTTTGCACTTCTCAGTCCACTCATATTTCCTTCCCTTCTTCTAAAGAGAAGTTATAGGTGTTGCAATCCTGGAAAATCCTTCCACATATTTCCTGTAGTATCTTGCAAGTCCCATGAAACTACGAACTTCAGTAACACTCTATGGTGTTGGCCAATCCACAATTGCCTCTATCTTCACAAGATCAATTGAGATTCCTTCAGCAGATATGACATGTCCCAAATAGTGAACCTTCCTTCTGAAAGAAAGTACACTTTGAAAACTTACCAAAAAGCTTTTGATCTCTTAGTCATTGCAAGACTATTCTCAAGTGCTTCTCATGCTCCTCTTCTATTTTAGAGTAAATCAGAATATCATCTATGAATATAAGCTCAAAATCATCTAAACAATCTCTAAAGATGTTGTTCATAGGATTCATGAATGTCGCTAGAGCATTCGTTAGGCCAAAAGGTACCATTGTGAACTCGTAGTGTGCATAGCGAGTCCTAAAAGATGTCTTTGGAATGTCCTCATCCTTAATACTTAACTGGTGGTAACCTAATCTAAGATCAATCTTAGAAAATATTGTGGCCCCTTTCATCTGATCAAACAACTCATCTATCCTAGGTAAAGGATACTTGTTCTTAATGGTAACCTTGTTTAGCATCTTGTAATCAATACACAGTCTCAAGGTTCCATCCTTCTTTTTAACGAAGATTACCGGTGCACCCCATGGGGATACACTTGGTCTAATAAATCCCTCGTTCAGTAACTCCTGCAATTGAACCTTCAGTTCATATAACTTTGTAGTAGTCATTATGTATGGAGCCTTGGATTGAGACTCTGTTCCAGGTAGAAGTTCAATCGAGAAATCAAATTCTCTCTTTGGTGGTAATTTGGTAAGTTCTTCAGGAAAGATATCCAAGACCTCCCTGAGAACTGGATAACCCTCTCGACTTTGCTGGACATTATCCAAGTCACTCACCAAAATAGCAAAAATAGAACATCCTTTTCGATGTACTTTCTTTAGCTGTGGCTGTCGCCCACAAAAGGATATAAAAGTCATGGCAAAACCTAACCTGGGAATTGGGCATTCCAGCAGGTGACTAACATCTTCTTATGGTCGTTCATTTACATTGTCAAACCAGGGAACGTATACTTGAAATGGAGCGGCATTGTATGTGCACTAAGAACCAATTTCAGCCACAATTTACTAGAAATAAATGCTTGGAAGGAATTCTACTTATGATACAGGAATGTAATGTAAAGTCTTCTTAACTTAAGCATAACTTAATCAAAGCATAAATCATGACAACTATTACTAAGGAACAAACCATGAACTAGTCTTATGCTGTAGGAACAAACACAAGGATGGATTCCTTGTGTTGCAGGAATAATATAAGACTGAGTTTGCGTTGAAGCCTTCAGGAATGAAATTCTAACTTATAATCAACATAAAATAAACAACTAACTACAGATACTCACTAAGTGGGCCCCCTTAGCAAGCATCAACCAATTTATGCAAGGATTGAACTCAAAACTTCATCAACTTTTATTCATAAACTTGGAATCATATACATTGATCATTCTGCTTGTAAGAAAACTAACACAAAACTTTGTTTCTCATTATAACACTAATCTTAACACACTATGTTTTGTTTCTACTCTCTAGTCTAGTCTAATCTGTTCACTCACGCAGGAGGAACACTTATTTATAGAAAAGCAACTAACTACCTACCTTTAATAGAGAAAGACGTGGACATAAATGCCTCTTGATACCGAGGAACAGACTTCTCATAAATAAAAGCATATATGTTCAACTGATTCAGAGAGAATCTAGCATTCCACTCTTCCTAGATTAATGATCATTTAGATTTCCTCTGAACGACCCGGTCAGAGAGTCTTTGTTAGAACAACTTCCTCGATGTCGTGCTGGAAATGGACTTTACTGCAAGGTCGAGATCTATTGTGCTTTGAATCGTTCATGTCTCTTTCAACAACCTGCGACACACATGGTGACATAAAAGAAAGAAAGCACACACACAATAACACGATACACATTCATTAATCACACATTAAATCCATTTCATTATCCAAAAACCACATGCATTATATCAGTCATTTGGGAGGTCAAACAGGGCAATAAATATAGACACATAGAGATGTTAAGCTGCAGGAATATAGGAATGTGTTGCCACAAGATACTACCCATTTTTAGATAAAAATTCTTTAATCAAAGAGTTTAAACAACCATTAGTAAAAGAGTAAGAGTATTAAAAATACGTTATAATATTCAAATTATGAGCATATTTCGAGCTCATCATTTGCCCCCTACTTATTCTAATGATGATCCTCCAACATTAAGCTTTCTAGTTGTTTCTCTGAAATCAGTAGGAGTAGCATGACCCTGCATTGAAGTTCTGAATTTGTAGTAGAAACCTCTGAAATTTCGCCATCTCTCATACCTACGGGTTTCTACATCCTCATTAACATTTGTAGCCAAATAAGGGTACAATGGCCACATCAAAACTGGAGGTCGAAATGTTAATGGTAACCATAATTCAAACCTTTCCTGGAGACCCAACTGCATATATTTCTCTGATCTTTTGATGGTTGCTTTAAAATTCAGAGGGCTGTGAGGTTCAGATTTCTTCAGACCAACAGTTAGTTTTTCCCATCTTGTTTTAATTCTGGAAGATGAAAGCTTCTAAAACAGATATGTTTGGTCTTTAAATTCATCATACACTTGCTTCCTGATATCAAATATTTGTATTCTTTCTGCAGGATCATAGAATCCATATGCAACAGTAAGCCAAGTTCTCAGAACTGTTTGGGGATTTGAGCTTTCAAGTCACAGGGGAATAGGTTCTTTCCTTTCAGCCTCTTCATAAGCCTCTAATTGCTTCCCATAGTTAGTTTCATTGGCCACCCAAGACATGAGTGACCTTAGATGAATGTCACCAATGTAGAGAAGAGGATTCTATTCCGTTTCAAAGGGAATTAGCAAACCATGTAGATAAAACTCACATAAAGAATTTCTCAGCCAATTTGGTGCCATTTGATATGCATCATAAAATTCCTTAGCTGTGTGAATGTCAGGGTCCAAATTTTTGGAAATTCTCATCAATTGGAACCATAGAAATTACTTTTTAAGGCACATAGCATATACCCTAGGTGGTGGTCTACATTCCATAATTTTACCAGTTACCTTCATCATTTCATCCATTTTCTTTTTCATTTCTTGAATTTCTTGTTTTTGTCTTTCAACTTCCTTTTTCAATTCTTTTCTTCTTCCCAAAGACTTTGTTGAAATTCAATTCTAGCTAAATGGCGAAAACTCAAAGTCTGAAGTGTAACAGGCCTCCATGTAATCCTAAGATATTCCAAATACTCGATCAACAATGTCCTTTTATAAACAACCAAGGCTCGACAAGTTTCAGAGGGTAATGGTGTTTCATTGGACACCTTAGTTTGTTCAAATTGTTCTTCTTCTTGCTGCAGGGTGGACTCCTATTGCTTCCCAGGAGGAGATTGTGTTTCTTCTGAAATTTTCTCAACTGCTTCAACCAAGTCATCAAGACTTGGCATCCTCCTTTTATTACTACTATCATGTTGTGCTTCCTCAACTTCCACTGTCTCAGTTTGCAGTTCCTCAGGAATAATAGTTGAAATTTGTGGAACATTCTCAGATACACTCTGAGAATCATCATGACTGACCTCTTCAGATTCCTCAGAAATGACTATAATTTCAGGTTGAACGGAGGTTGAGGCAACTTTACGTTGTTTTCTTGATGGAATTCTTTTTGGCAATGTAACAGTTGTAGGAGGCTCTTTTGCAGCTTTCCTCTTTCTATCTTGCCTAGAGAATTCAGACTCAGTAGGAGAAGGTGATGGTGAAATTGTGGTGGCAACAGGTGTTGCTATAGGAGAAAGTGGAGTAGAACATTTTCGCTTTTGAACATGAGGGCTTGATTTTGGGGTTTGTTCAGCCCTAGATGACTCTCTTACCTTTGTTTTCCCTTTTCCTTTTCTAACAGAAGACTTGGTTTTTACCCGAGTAGAGGGCTCTGGTGTGGAGGTTGTAGGACTAGGTGTTGCAGGAGCAAATGATTCTTCCTTTGCTTCCCTACTCATAGATTCTACTCTCTTTTTCTTGCGCTGTGCAGGGAGTGCTCTAGGAGGTTGTGGAGGTTGCAGACCCTTCTGGGCAACAAATTCTTGCCAAGAAAGGGGTGATACATCCCTCAGGGAATGCTCAATCAAGATTTTAATAAGGGCACGATGGGTGATAAAATTGTCTTTACCTTCTAGGTTTCGTGGGCACTACGTTCCAAAAGATTTAACAAAAAGTTTGGGACATTGACAACTAAACTGTGCCTCATATGACTCAATAGTTTAAAATGATAAGAATGCAAATAGGAAAAACATCCCTCATAATTCAAATACCTAATTATGAAGGAGGCATATTCTGAGTATGGATAAGGCAATGACACCCATTTGCATCCTTGCTTGGAAACCTCTAAGGGTCCATCTGTTGGTATTGTGAATTCTACCCTAGGAGAGACAACATCCCTTCCTGAAGGAAAGTTCTCTCCTACTTCTGGAAGCCCAGTTACTTCAGCAACTCGATCTTCTATAACGGCTACTGTCAAACTCCACACTGTAGCTTCACCCTCTGAAAGAGTTCTCAAAAAACTCACCTGCAACTTCCTCATTAAAGGAATCTATCCCTAGAAAATAATTCAGCCATCCGCAATTGCTGAATGCCTGAACCACTTGAGGGTCTTGCGTCAAGGCTTCATGAGCTGCTGGCTCATGTCTCACTAACTGGCCACCCATATTCACAAATTATCCCAGCTGAAATTCCTGAAACTCAAACTTCTTCTGAAAATTTGAAAAATACTTTTTTCTCGCCCTGCCTTCTTTCTTTTCGGTTGTTACCTTTCTTTACTTACCAAGAATGATACAAAGGATAATTGCATGCAATGATTATTTAGAAACTACTCAAATTAAGCAGTTAACTTGTTGATCAGGATAAAAGCACGCAGTCATACTTGGTAAGTACAAGAAAATAAAATTGTCTTGACAGACGTGGCAATGTCACAAGAAAAGTTTTGAAATGGATTATTCCTGCCCCCTACTTAAAATTTGGCATGTGTCCACACATGTGCGAAAGGATAGGTGAAAAACAGGTAATAATGACTGATAGATACATAGCAATTAATGAATAAATGAAATAAATAAATGATGTGACAATGAAAGATATCATGTACCCTATAATAAGTGCTCGTAGATGCTAGGAAAGATCACAACCCAACTTGAAATGACCGTTGGAACGTAAACCATAAATGAAGGCGGTACGACATGATGCATGACATGGATGGGTGACGTGGAAAAATATGGAATGAATGATGGTGATGGATAAAAATAAATAAAAATGGAGAAAGTGGCTTCCTTAAAAAAGAAACCTTTATTATGGGCATGCAACATAGCATTTTAAAGAGATGCTGCAGGAAAAAGGCCGAAGCCTTTTGTTGCAAGAAGATCAGTTGTTGCATCTAAAACAAATTGCTTCATAAATTCTTCTTTGGATGTTGGCTTATGATACAACCTAAGATGGTGTCCATTAACCAGTAGCTTGAATCAGACATGATCTATTGTAGCCAACTGAACTGAATCATTATCAAACACATTTTCTATTTCATAAGGACCAAGCCATCTTGTGGTGAGTTTACCTTGATTTTCCTTGTACCTGGAGTCATAGAGCAACGCCCAATCACCGACAAAAAAATTCTTAGTTCTAATATGGTGGTCGTGCCATTTCTTTCTTTGTTGCTGGATAGCTTTAGTATGCTGCAGAGCAAATTTCCTTATCTCATCCAATACATTCAGTTGTAGGAGGCGTTCCTTTTGGGCTTCTGAAAGATCAATGTTAAGCTGAAGAGCAGTCCTTAAGGTCTTATGCTCAAACTCTATTGGCAACATGGCAGTTTTGCCATAAAGTAACTCAAAAGGGGTAAACCCTATAGTTGTTTTCCATGTTGTCCTATAGGCCCAGACTGCTTCAGGAAGGCGATTGCTCCAATCCTTCTTGTGTAATTGTACTGTTTTAGTAAGGATTGCCTCTAATTCTTTGTTAGTAACCTTTGCCTGACCATTGGCTTGGGGGTGATAGGGGCTAGACTTTATGTGCTTGATCTTGTAATCATTCATCAATGCAGTGATTAAGTTTGATGTAAACTGAGCTCCTTGATCGGTAACAAGTTCCCTTAGGACTCCAAATCGAGTAAAAATATGCTCATATAGGAACTGAACAACTTTATTGTCATAGGCATGTATCATTGCTTTCACTTCCACCCACTTGGTTACATAATCAATGCAAACCAAAATGTAGGATTTCCCATTGGATGGAGGATCTTTAGGTCCAACAAAATCCATGCCCCATTTGTTAAAGGGACTGACTACCACTTGAGGATACATGGGCATTTCATCAGACCTTGTTGGTCTACCCATGCGTTGACATCTGTCACATTTTTTGGTGTAGGCTACAACATCCTTGTGTAGTGTGGGCCAATATTACCCTGTATTAAGCACTTTCATTGATGTTCTCTTGGATGCAAAGTGCCCACCACATGGCTCATCATGACAAGCATGCAAAATGTCACAAGTCTCATCTTCCCTAACACACCTTCGCATGACTTGGTCAGGTCCTGTGTGAAATAAACAGTCTACAATCCATGAAAAGTTAAAACTTTTCTCAATCAACAGTTTTCTATCCTTTGGTGAGAAGTGAGCTGGGATCTTGTTGGCTGCTAAATAATTTGCAATATCTACATACCATGGGGTTTGAGCAGCAATAGAAAATAGATGTTCATCAGGAAAGCTATCATCAATTACCTCAGAGGTGGCAGGTGTAGTTGTTTGAAGTCTTGACAAGAAATCAGCTACCACATTAGCCCTGCCTGGCTTATCAATAATTGTGATATCAAATTCCTGCAACAATAGGAGCCATCTTGCTAATCTACTAGATATGGCGGATTTATTCATGAGGTACCTTATTGCTGCATGATATGTATGAACAAATATTTGGTAACAAGTGGCATAATGTCGAAACTTGTTCAGGGCATACACAACTGCTAGCAATTCTTTCTCTATGACAGTATAATTTAATTTAGGGCCTTGAATGTTTTTTCTAATAAAATATATGGCATGCTCTATGGAATTATCTTTCTGTCCTAAAACTGCCCCTATGGTATAATCAGAAGCATCTGTGTGTATATGAAAGGGTAGACTCCACTTTGGTCCTTGAAGAACAAGTGCCTGAGTAAGTAATTTCTTAAGTTGCAGGAAAGATTTTTCACAAGCCTCAGTCCAATTAAATTCACAATCCTTAGTCAATAAGGCATATAATGGACTGGCTATTTTGTTGAAATCTTTGATAAATCTTCTATAATATCCAACATATCCTAGGAAGCTTCTACCATCCTTTTATTTCATAGTTGTTTGCAAAGTTAGAATGACTTCTATTTTTGCAAGATCAACTTGAGTTCCAGCTTGAGAGATATGATGGCCTAAAACAATTCCTTCTTGCATCATCATAAAACACTTCTCACTATTCAAAGACAAATTGTGCTTCTTACATCTTTTCAACACTTTCTCCAAATTTTCTAATGCTTCTTCATAAGTGACTCCATAAGTGGTGAAGTCATCCATGCAGATCTCCATAGAATCATGAGAAATGTCAGCAAAAATACTAATTACTGCCCTTTGAAACGTTGCAGGTGCATTACAAAGGCCAAAAGGTAAGACATAGTAGGCAAAATTTCCCCATGGACAGGTAAAATTTGTTTTGTCTTGATCCCCAGGGGCAATTCTAATTTGATTATACCCACTATATCCATCCAAAAAGGAGAAATATTTTTTACCAGACAATGAGTCTAGCACTTGGTCAACAAATGGTAGTGGGAAGTGATCCTTTTTAGTTGTTGTGTTCAACTCCCTGTAGTCTACACAAACTCTCCACTTTACACCTTTTTTAGGAACGATCACCAATGGAGATACCTATTGACTATCTGAAATTGGGTAGATAAAACCAACATCAAACAATTTTCGGAGCTCATTTTTAACTATTTCCCTGAGTGTTGGGTTTATCCTTCTTTGAGGCTGCCTAATAGGTGAACAGTCTTCCTTAATGTAGATCCTATGAGTACATAGTTGAGGATCTATTCCCTTCATATCCCCATAGTCTCATGTGAAAGCTCTGTGTTGATCTTGCAACCTTGTGACTAGGGCAGTTTGTTGAGATTGAGGCTGCTTATTATTGATATTCAAACATCGGCCTGGAGATAGTTCTATTTGCCTGGTAAGATCATTCATGGAGGCTACTGATAAAGGTGGTGTCTGTATTTCTTGTGGAATAAAATGTTGATAAACTGCAGGAAATTTAGGTGGCAGGCTCTCAGGATTCAGTTGCTACAGGAAGCACTGCTAAGGGCAGCTATCTGGAATAGATGAGTTACTCATATCAAAATTGGACTGCAAAATATGTAAAAGCAAGCCATCCTCACTCTGAAGTTGGGAAAACAGATTAGTTTGAGCATCATTAACTAAGCCAATGAATTGACTTCTTCAGTTTCCTCTCCTAAATCTGGCCAAATTGGTTGAGACAAGTCTGAGTGAGGTTGGGCAGGTGGATATAAAGCCAATTTCTTTGTTGACTAACCATAAAAAATTGTCATGTCTCCTAAACGACATCCTATAAAAGCATCAGTTGTGGCTAACCATGGTCTACCTAGGATGATAGGATATCCTCCCAAAGTTTCTTTAGTGGACAATATGGTGACATCTGCTGGGTATTCCCAAGACTCAAGGTTGACAATTATATCTTCTACCATGTCGTCAGGTGTTACAGTGGAACTATTAGCAAGTTGCAGGACAGTAGGTGTAGACTTAATGGTTAGGATATTCAAATACTCCATAGTATGCTTGTTCATTACATTAATGGCTGCACCAAGGTCAATTAGAACATTCTTTACTATCTGGCCATTAATATATATTTGTACCACAGGACTCCTAGGGTCAGCATATTTTGGCATGACTACCTTTCCTAACATAATATCCGCCAACTGTCCTAGAACATGGATAGTTTGGGGATCCTTTTTCCTTCTTCCCTGTTTCTTCAAACATGCCTCCTTAATGGCTTTCCCATAAATGGGGACATCTTTAATGGATTGAAAGAGGGGAATTTGAATGTGTACATTCTTTAGCTGATCGAAAATATCAAAGTTACGCTCTTCCATAGACTTGGGTGTAGTGACTTGAAATCTTTGAGGAAAATGTGGTTTGGCTTGATGCTGCAGGATAGGCTCCTTAGAGACAATATCTGATATAGGTATATGTTTTGCAGGATCAGTTGTTTGTTCAGAGGCAGAGTCTGGAATCTCAGTAATTACTGGCTGCTGTGGAGCAGGGAGAGTGGTTCCAGACCTAAGATGGATATTATTAATATTCAGGGCATAAGCTGGATACTGATTGGCTTCTGCAAAATACATAGGTTGTTGTTGTTGTTGCTTATTATTAGGATTTGGCAATGGTTGAGCAGGCATAGGCGTTTGTTTTGGAGTGCTAGTATTTGTTGTAGGTGTTGTAGGAGGTGGCATGAGGGCCGGAGGTTGTGGTTGTTGAAGCTGCAAGAATCTAGGGGATTGGTTCTGCCATTGTTGAGAACCTCTCCATTGAGGATTCTACTACCATTTACCTTGGGGTGGATTCCATTGTCCTTGTGGCTACTACCAACCTCCTTGAGGAGATTTCCATTGAGGACTCTGATAGTTAGGCCAGTGTGGTTGAGAAGTATTCCAAGATGGTGATCGGCCATATGTAGGTTACTATTGGCTATTGTAATTAGAATAAGAATTACTGAAATTCAAAGGTTCTTGAGGCATACCTTTTCTTTGAGCCCATGGGCGCCTTTGTGCAACGTAGAATACTTGGTCATCATCACCCTCTACTACCTTAAAATTAGTAGGTAATTGCTTAGCCTCCATGTTAGCCACCATCTTACATCTGCAATCATGTTAATTTTGTCTCCAATGTGGACAAAACTCAACCAAGATTGCTTCAGCTTCCTCATGTTTCTTCCGAGCTTGCATAGTATCCAACTGTGTAGCCATATTGTTTATGATATCCTGTTTGAAATCAGATAGAATATTTGAAATCTCCATCCATGAAACTCCATTAGTAGAAGACTTTCCCACTATGGTTTGATGACCTCTACCCTTCTTAACATTTTCTCGAGAGTAGTTGCGACATATGGTCTTAATATCATCCCAAGGCACTTGGGTTATATCACCTCCTCCCATCAGATCTAGAGCATCTATACAGGCATCATTGATTCCCCTCAGAAAAAGTAGTTTATAAGATTCTTCATTGAGAGTATGGTCTGAATTCTTTCTCAGGGAAAACAAGAACCTTGAGATATAGTCTTCTAAGCTTTCTTCCTCCTTTTGCTTAATTCGGAATATATCATCACCTTTACTACCACTCTTACAATATTCCTTGTATTTCTCAAGAAATTTTGTTTGCATGACTGCCCAACTATCAACAACATTCCTTCCCAAAATCATAAACCATCTACGAGCTCCCTCCTTCAAAGTAGAAGGAAACAACTTCAGCTTGTGAGCATCTAAAGTATAATCATAGCTGCAGCAGAGGATATCAAATTGAAACAAGAAAGTGTCTGGGTCCTCTGTAACTAGTCCATAGAACTTGGGAAGCAATGAAGAAGGATTATTTTTAAGGTTATCATTATCTTGCTAGGCGATAATGGGGAATTCAAAAGTAGGAGGTTGATTAGGTGGATTTTGTGCCATATTTGCTTGATAAAGTATCAAAGAAAATAAATTTTCTTTAGGTTCTTCGTCAGCTAGGACAAAGGGAAATTCAGCAAGCAGGTCTTCAGCAATAGCAAATGGATTGATATCTTGGTCTCCTTCTTCCTCAAATAGATTATAAGCTGGTTCAAAATCGTTATCAATGAATGGAAGGTTAGGGAGGAATCTTCCTAGAGCGTCTCTTCTCCTATGCATGTAATGGACTTTTAACTAAAAATTGAAGTAATTCAAAAATTCTTGAATAATCACACTAAACTATTGCTAACAATGACTATGACAAGTTCTTAGCTTGACACCATACTCGACAACAACACTAAAAATGGTTTTCGCCCACAAAAGGATATAAAAGTCATGGCAAAACCTAACCTGGGAATTGGGCATTCCAGCAAGTGACTAACCAGGGAACGTATACTTGAAATGGAGTGGCACTATATGTGCACTAAGAACTAGTGTCAGCCACAATTTACTAGAAATAAATGCTTGGAAGGAATTCTACTTATGATACAGGAATGTAATGTAAAGTCTTCTTAACTTAAGCATAACTTAATCAAAGCATAAATCATGACAACTATTACTAAGGAACAAACCATGAACTGGTCTTATGTTGCAGGAACAAACACAGAGATGGATTCCTTATGTTGCAGGAACAATATAAGACTGAGTTTGCGTTGAAGCCTTCAGGAATGAAATTCTAACTCATAATCAATAGAAAATAAACAACTAACTACAGATACTCACTAAGTGGGCCCCCTTAGCAAGCATCAACCAATTTATGCAAGGATTGAACTCAAAACTTCATCAGCTTTTATTCATAAACTTGGAATCATATACATTGATCATTCTGCTTGTAAGAAAACTAACACAAAACTTTGTTTCTCATTATAACACTAATCTTAACACACTATGTTATGTTTCTACTCTCTAGTCTAGTCTAATCTGTTCACTCACGCAGGAGGAACACTTATTTATAGAAAAGAAACTAACTACCTAACTCTAATAGAGAAAGACGTGAACATAAATGCCTCCTGATATCGAGGAACAAACTTCTCATAAATGAAAGCATATATGTTCAACCGATTCAGAGAGAATCTAGCATTCCACTCTTCCTAGATTAATGATCATTTAGATTTCCTTTGAACGACCCGATCAGAGAGTCTTTGCTGGAACAACTTCCTCGATGCCGTGCTGGAAATGGACTTTACTGCAAGGCCGAGATCTGTTGTGCTTTGAATCGTTCATGTCTCTTTCAACAACCTGTGACACACATGGTGATAGAAAAGAAAGAAAGCACACACACAATAACACGATACACATTCATTAATCACACATTAAATCCATTTCATTATCCAAAAACCACATGCATTATATCAGTCATTTGGGAGGTCAAACAGGGCAATAAATATAGACACACAGAGATGTTAAGTTGCAGGAATATAGGAATGTGTTGCCACAAGATACTACCCATTTTTAGATAAAAATTCTTTAATCAAAGAGTTTAAACAACCATTAGTAAAAGAGTAAGAGTATTAAAAATACATTATAATATTCAAATTATGAGCATATTTCGAGCTGATAAAGCTGCATGGTTGAGATATGTCTCAACTCTGGAGGCTCTGAAGATCCTGAAATCTCAACTGGATGTCCAAAATCATCCAAAAAACTCACAACCTTATCCTCACAGTTCACTATGGATTTATGCTCAGTTAACCAATTGATCCGTAAGATCACATCATAAGAACCCAACAGTGCTACAAATAGGTTAACTTGGGTTTGGAAATTAGGTAGCTCTAAATCGTTGTACAATAGACACGAATCTACCCTCTTCTCTGCTCGATTTCCATAATGAACCATCCATGCATGTGAAATATAACCAGGTCTAATAGGTAACTTAGCAACTAATTTAGGATCAATAAAGCATTCAGTAGCTCATGTATCTATCAAAATAGAAATTGATTGACCAAAAATCTTACCCATCATCTAAATAGGTGAAGCCTGAAAGTCTGTTTGACAGTTGTCAACTGCTGCATGAATCTGGTGTTGCAATGCTCGCCTATCATTTCCACCTCGTTGACCTCTTGTACGCTGAGTGCAATTGCAAGCATAGTGATCTCCTCCACAATTGTAGCATCCACCTCATGGCCCTAGGTGACCACCTTTCCTATTCCTGATATTGGAGAAGTTGGTGTTATTATTATTCACTTTCTTCTTTCCACCATAGCTTCCTTCTCCTTTATCCTGAGTGTTCATTCCTCTCTTCAAGTTCTCGATCTATTGAATTTTGTTACCCCTCTAGTTATTACTGTTATTATTTTGGAACTTCCTATTTCCAAATCTCAGCTTCCTCTAAAAATCACTAATTGTCATAGGCCCCAAGGCCCACCGATTTTGTGCACAATTTGAACTTGTCTGTGCTCACCTACTTTGTCAATGCATCTGCAATATTCTTCAAAGTGTCAACCTTTTCAAGACAAATTCTTCCATCTTCCACCATGTCCCTCATGAAGTGAAATTGCACGTCAATGTGCTTCGTCCTAGCATGGAAAGTCAGGTTCTTTGCCAAACAAATGGCACTCTGACTGTCACAACAAATAGTGATCTACCCTGCATTAAAACTAATGTCTGAACACAAACACCTTAGCCAAACTGCTTCCTTATAGGCGTGAGTTTCTGCCATGTACTCTACCTCTATCATGGATAAAGCAACTACAACCTGTCGCTTGCTCATCCAACTGACTGCTCCACCATTTAACATGAATGTGTATCCACTAGTGGATCTTCTGCTGTCAATGTCCCCTACCCAATCAGAATCAATATATCCCTGAATGTTGAGAGTCCTTTGTGATGCAACCAAACTCCCATGGTAATACAAAGCATAATCTGAAGTCCCCTTCAAATACCTGAACACTCTCTTCACAACATCCCAATGTGATCTTCCTGGATTTTTCATAAAACGGCTTAGAACTTCCATTGCTTGGGTAATGTTTGGTCTAGTGCAGACCATTGCATACATTAAACTGCCAACAACACTTGGATATGGCACACTGGTCATGTCCTTCATCTTAGTAGCAGATTTTGGACAGTCTTCAACAAATAGTTTTGTTCCTTGCATGACTAGAACAACTAACTACTTACAATCATTCATACCAAATCTCTCCAGAACGGTGTTCACATACTTACTCTGACTTACCCAAAGCTTTATCCTTGTTTTGTCCCTGGTTGTCTCCATTCCCATAATATACCTTGTTGCACCAAGATTTTTCATTTTGAACTTTGCAGACAACTGAGATTTAAGATCAAAAATCATAGACTTGTTATTTCCTATGAATAACATATCATCTACGTACAGGGTAATAACAAGCACACGATCATTTTTAGTTTTATAATATACACAATGATCAGATTTTGATCTCACAAATCCCATAGACAATACAAATGTGTCAAATTTTTGGTACCACATTCTAGGAGATTGCTTTAAACCATACGTAAATTTCTTTAACTTACAGACCAGATTTTGTTTACCTTTTTCAAAAAAATGTTTAGGCTAGGACATATAACTTTCTTCTTCTAGCTCACCATGGAGAAAAGTTGTCTTCACATCCATCTGCTCAATTTCAAAGTCATACACAGCTGCCAATGACAACAAAAATCTGATGGATGTCAACTTTGCTATAGGGAAAAAAATCTCTCCATAATCAATTCCCTCAATCTGAGAAAATCCCTTTGCAACCAGTCTTGCCTTATACTTCTCAACACTGCCATCAAGACCTGTCTTCTTTTTGAATATCCACTTACAGGCAATAGGCTTTCACCCTTTAGGCAGTGGTACCAAATCTCAGGTTTCATTCTTCTTTAATGAATCCATTTCTTCATTCATAGCTTTCAGCCAAGAATCTGAATTAGTCATGATGATTGCTTCTTTTATAGTCCTAGGCTCATCAGTGCTAGTAATTAAGGCATAGGCATAGTTTGAATCTAACATTGAGAAACCATAACTTTCTGGTTGTCATTTTTCTCGTGTAGATATTATTATAGGCTGAGTTTGTGGTTCTTCATCATTAGAACTTCCAGAGCTACTTGAACTCTCCTCAGTCTCAGGTACATCATGCAACTCTTCCCTTTATGGAGTTTGGGGAATCTCAACTGCATCCTTTTCCTTGTCTCTCTGATCTGTCTCAAGCTGTTGATCACTTACTAAAGGTTTTAGCTCACAAAATATCACACTTCTGTTGTACAGAATCTTCTCAGTAACAGGGTTCCAAACCTTGTATCCCTTCACACCAACTCCATAACCGATGAGGATACATTTGACAGCCCTGTTATCCAATTTTGATCTCTTTTCATTTGACACATAAACATATGCCTCACAGCCAAAAACATGAACATGCCTCAGAGAGGGCTTCTTACCAGACCATGTTTCCAAAGGTTTCTTATCAAAAAAAGAAGAAAAAGGAGATCGGTGTACTAGATAACATGTTGTTGCCATAGCCTTAGCCCAAAACTTCTGCTCCAGGCTAACACTACTGAGCATACTCCTTGCCTTTTCCATCAGTGTCTTGTTCAACCTTTCAGCAACTCCATTTTGTTGTGGAGTATAAGGTGTTGTTTTATGCATTTTAATTCCATGATCTGTACAATACCTTTCAAAATATACAGAACAAAACTCACCACCATTGTCTATCCTCAAACATTTAATTTTCCTTCCAGTCTGATTCTCTACCAGAGATTTAAATTCTTTAAACCGACTAAACACTTCTGATTTACTTTTAAGAAAGTATACAAATTCCCTTCTCGAACAGTCATCAATAAAAGAAACATAATATCTAGACTTCGATAACGAAGGAACATTAACTGGACCAAACACATCAGAATGAACATAATCTAGTATGCTAGAAGATTTATAAGGACTCGAGTAAAATGAAACACGGTGTTATTTTCCATAAATACAGTGTTCACAAAAATTGAACTCAAGGTTACAATCATCAGACCCTTCTACAAGAATTTTATTCTTCAAGGTTTTTAAACCTTTTTCACCTATGTGACCAAGTCTATGATGCCACAACATAGTCTTCTCAGCTGAGAGTTTTACCTCCAAAGCATTTTTAGACAAAGAATATTTTTCATCTTCTTCTATAGGAGCAACTTTGCTTGACTTTGCAGAGGCATTGTTACATTGAATAGGATGTGCATCCAGCTTGTACAGAGTGCCAGTATGAACACCCTTAGCCAACACCATTGCACCTCTAGCCATTTTACATCCTCTACTAGAGAAAGAAACTTCTACAACATCAATTAACTTACTGACAAAAAGAAGATTTCAAGCCAGACCTGGTATATGTAGTACGCCACCAATCCCTTTGACTCTTCCATCAGGAAACTGAATTCAGACTCTTCCTTTGAAAAATATCTCCAACGTTGAATCACTTGCTAGGTACACCTTTCGACCGTCATACTACTCATACTTGGAGAACCATTCTCTATGGTACGCCATGTGAAAGGACGCACCTCAGTCAACTAGCCAGACATCATCTAATGCCTGAGTTGTCAAGGCTGTTGCAATGAAGACGTTTGCATCACTTTGAGAAGATTCATTGTCTGAAACATTATTCTTATTCTTCTCCTTACAATCCTTTCAGATATGACCAGGTTGCCCACAGTTCCAGCATCTCACCTTGAACTTTTTACCAGGAGACTTTGATCTCCCTACAGATTTGGATTTTGACTTCTTACCTTTCTTCCCGCCTTTCTCCTTTGGTCTACCTCAAACAACAAGAGCCTCTTTGGCCATATCTAAAGACTTCCTCTGCATCTCTTTAGACAAAAATGAGGCAACGATGTCTTCCATCTTGAAAGTAGTGGTAGTAGTACTTCCAATCGCCATAACAAGATGATCGCAACTGTCAGGTAACGAACACAATAGGAGCATGCAATGATCTTCCTCCTCAGTCTTTACACCTAAAAATTCCAGCTGAGTAACACTCATATTCAACGAGTTTAGATCATTTGCAATAGATGCACCTTCTTCCATCTTCAAAGAGTACAACTTCTTTCTCAGGAATAACTTATTTACCAGAGACTTTCCTTGATAAATATCACCAAGCTTCCTCCATAATGAAGCTGCAGACTGCTCCTCATGGATATTTAGGAGTACAGAATCGGCTAGACTTAGTCTTAATAGACCTCTTGCTTTTCTATCAACAAGGTACCAATCCTCTTGCTTCATACTTTGTGGAATAGTTCCAGACACTGCAATCCAGAGGTCTCTATCCACAAGCAAGTCTTCCATTTTGAGTTTCCATAGCTCAAAGTTGTTGCCATTGAATTTTTCAATCTCTACTCTACCTGATGTAATCCCCATCTCAAACAAAAACAAGTTTCAACAATGCAAGACTCGCACTGAAACAATATTAGCACAAAAAACCAACCCTTTCCAACAAGGATAACACAACTAGACAGGCTCTTATACCACTTGAAGGGAAAATAGGGATGGATCTAATGACCCAACAGTGCGGAATACATTCCCTTAACACTAATACAACAAAGGAGAAGAGAAAAATGAGTTCTAATAGCTTCTAAAACTACTGAGATGAATGCAAACAACATAATGAGATAACATAAAATAAGCATTCACAGATGACAAGTATTTACATGGGAAAACCTTTTCAAGTAAAAAACCCACCACACCAAGCAAAGACAATTGTATTACAGTAATAAAAAATTACATACAATCTCAGTCTTCACTCTCTGATCAGCTCACAACAACACTCAATTTATTTCTCACTGTTACAATACTTTTTCTAAGTATACAATGAATTCTCTCTACATCAACTTGCCTTCTAACTGTCACCTTTTTGGTATACAAATATAATAATGTATCTTACTGTCAAGGTCATACATCTCATTAATATTCCAACCAATCTCAAACATAGGTCCATGCACCGATCACCCAATCAGGCAATCGATCCGATCTGATTTCATCGAGCAACCCAAGCATTTAATTCTTTTCCATAATCGGGTTCTATATTCTATCGAGCAAGGCTTGCATTTACTACCTTTGCTATTTTTGGAATTTGGCCAATCAATACTATAGAGCTGAGCCACGTGTCCAATCTTCATTCGTTGATCACTTTGAATTTTGGTCCAACTCGGTTGATTGAGCTTCGAGCTCGCTCTGTCACCTACCATGTCACTGTCGAGTCCATTCGATTAGGCCGTGGTGTGGTGGTAAGCCATCCAAGTTCCTCACACCTCCCCCGCACTGCCACCGAGCAGTTCGACTCACCTTGCGATATGGCGGTGAGGCCATTTGAGCTCATTGTCGACTTCAATGAGCCCTTCCATTTGACCGCCCTGCGCTACCGTTGCCCAAACCAACACTAACTGCAATGTGGCGGTAGCCATCGACAAGATCACTGGCAGTCATATCACGGTACTACGGGGGCTGCTAGGATACCCCATAGTAGGGCGGTAACCGCTAGGCCGATCACTGGCAGCTTCACCACGACCACCTTGGTGAGTCAACTCACTGCCCACGGTGGAGCGGTAACCCCCAGACCACTATTGGTGGCTTCACCGCGACCACCGCGATGAGGACCTTTGTCGACCGCAATAAGGCGGTGACCGACAAGGTAGGCTACAAGCCACCTACCGCAACCATTGCGGTGAGTAAACTCACCGCACGCGGTAAGGCGATAACCGCCAAGCCAGTCACGTGGCACCGCCAAGGCAAAGCCAGACCGCCATTGTAAAGTGGTATGGGCAGTATGAAGGTAGGCATGGTATGACGGTAAAGGCAAAAACTTTAATTTTTTGCCAAGTCTAATTTCTAACAAAGGTTCAAGCTGGTAATTGAGGCATCATTTCTCAACAAATTTAAGTATTTCATTATATATAGGTGATTAGATCAAAGATATAATATAATTTCGACATGAAAATTTTCAAGCACCATTGCTCCACAAAATAGTGACACCATTATTTTTCAAAGACTACCTATACACCCACATCATTCATTTCATTAACTAATAATATGTTCCTTGCCAAGTTTGGGACATGAAAAAATGTGTGACGCCCTTAATCCTTCCATCACTACATCTAATATTTATTATACTACATCCAACAATACTCGAGAATTTATTGTCACCAAAACAAAATTTAATACCATTGGTGTTCTCATAATTAGAGCTCCCTATGGGGATTTATATGGAAAGAGGCTTAAAATTCAATCATCCATGCAATCCCACATGCATACATAGCCAAGGATACAACAAAAACATCACTGATATCTTCTTAAAAAACTCTTGAATCAAAATCAACATCTAATCCCTATTTTCTCTTTTTCTTCTCCATGAATTCCTTCCTTATGTGGCCCAAATTTTCATAGTTCGAACAATTAAGTTTCAATTTAATAGGATACTTGGATGTTATTTTATATTTATATCTTCTAACATTCTTGATCTTACCCGTCTCCTTTGATCTACCTATAACAACCAATATATATTTAATGAAATTTTAAGTTTTCATTTTCAACTCCTTTAAGAGGAAATAACTCACCATCTCCTCAAACTTAAGCTATATATGAAAATACAACCAATCACCATTATCAAGTTATCCCATGAATCTAGAAAATACTACAATAATATACTAAATTGGTCCTCATCATCTATTTGCATGCATATGGATGATAAATGGCTCAAAGTGATACTAAAAATGTTTAAAATATTTGCAAGGGAGTACCATCACTCATCCTCGAAGAATAAAGGTTATTTACTATGGATGTATGAATCATGTACAAGTTTCTTGAATTCTTCTAGAGCTCTCTTGTTGGGACCTTTCGATACATTTCAGAGTATTGAATCTACTAAAAAAATCCTAACCAAGTTTCTTCCTTTCTAATCCAACACAACCTAGTTTCCAATCTTCCTAATGTTAGATTCTTTCCATATACTACAACACATAAATATTTTTACATGAAGAAATCCTCCATTTTTAGTTTCCATGGGTCAAATTTTGTGTTGTTAAGTTTTTCCATCTCCAACCATGATAGGTTTACCATTTATTTCCTAAAATAAGATAACTACTTTATATAATTGCCACTTAAACCAATGTTAATAACATGAAATAGGTTTCCTAAGGATCTCATGAGTTATCCAATATTTAATACCAAATTAAAGGAAGAAAAAGATAAATAAATAAATTCTCACTTAATATTTATATGAGAGAAAAGATAAAAAAAATATAGGAAGTAATTTCAAAAAGATAGTCAAGCATGCAACACATAAAAGTATATATGAAACTACATATATTTTGGTTAAACCATTTTAGGAAAAACCCAAAAAGTAAAAGAGATCAATGTTTTCTCAGTAAATATCAACACCATAGTTACAAAATAATCCCTAAGTATCGTCTCCTTCACCTAAACACCAACTATGTCTAGAGAAATTTTGGTAGTATAACCCCCTACAAATATTAATCCCACACATTTCCAAGTTAAGAATCTAATTTATAGACCAAGCCCATACAAAAATAACATGAGAAATTTTCCAAAACTAGGAGCCAACAAATCATATACTAATATAGTGCCCAACCCCATGACTTAAATCCAAACACCCTCCTTTGTGATGGGTAAACAATCTCAACATAGAATACAACTCCCATGTCATATTTCATCCACCAAACTTGGGTGCTCCATTTGGACTTATTCCTCCTTTGAATATATATTATGTGATAAATCATAAGTTCTTCAAAAGGTTTCACAACTTTTCTAGTTCACTTTATAACTCCCTCTTACATGCTCTTACATGCATTGTAGAATCTCTTATGCATCTTATAGTGTCATAAATATTCTTACACATCTTGCATGACATTAGATATTTCATATGAAACCATATTATAAATTACATATGGCATAAAGTGCCACCTCAAATGGGATGCTCTTTTTCATGTGGACGTAAAAATAAATAAATAAATAAACATCAGGAGTTGCAAAGTGTATAACATAAAATCTCAACATGAAACTCGAAAGACACGAAATAGTTCAATAAATAACATCATATAGGCATCTTAAATAAGAATATGTTGTTGAAAAGGAAAACAAAATTTCTCTTAGGTTTAATGTGGGCTAATAGAATAAAATGTATACATGTACATAAACACAATTAACCTAGACTAATTAATTATGAATTAAGTTGACAAGAAATTTGAGATTAGTAATTGAACTATGTGGGAAACATAAATATAATTAAGTGTACTTGGATTGATAACCGATGAATGAACAAATACTAGTGAAGATATGAATTTGGTAATCCTTTTGATTAGGAACAACGAGAACATATGACTAATAATTTCCTTGCGATAAAAAATTCTATTGAATCTATGAAGCCTAGACAAATAGATAATAGTTTGAGACCAATCTATATCTGTGAAATCATCATGTACTCTTGAAATTTTCTTGTGTATTTAGTGAATCTTTATTATTTAATTTGCCTAATCAACTTTTATTTATTTTTAGGGTTTTCTAAAATTATTTTCATCGAGGACCATAAGGATATTTTTTATTAAATCAAATCCTAGAAGTTAAAAAATATCAAAAGTAATAATCTTCAATCATGCAAATGCCTCTAGAATAATTGTGAAAAGCTATATTCCTTTTGGAGATTCACTTTAAGTGTCTAGATTTGAATAATATTCAAATTATTTTCTTGATTCCTCTAAGGTTTTATTTCTTTCAAACTCATACAAATTTGAACTTTCTTCCTTCTCATGCTCTACCATCACAATTTCTCCCTTGGTCTCATCACTATTTTATAAGAAATAACACTTGTTATAAACCAAATAATAGTTTAATTTTTTCAAATTGTGGCTCAGAGGTATCCATCACCCTCATTTAGGATCATCATCAAACTTATTTGATTCTTCATCTGATTTCACCTCTTATTTGATTCAAAATTTGTGGCTTGGTTCTCAAGATTCTTTGCACAAAAAATATTTTTTGTCTTCTTAGTTCATTGTTACTTTCATCTTTCTTATTTTTTTTATGATTGGAAGGAGATGCCTTATTATGGAATTTTTTTTCCAAGGCACTGAATGCTCTAGTGTTGTAGCTCTTTTGATGGCTTCTTGGGTCTTTGGTTTTAATTTTTCTTCTTTCTTCAGTTGAACCAATTATTTGTTGAACATTTAGAGGTCTTTGTAAGGTTGGTTGTGATACCAATATAGTGTCCCACTTATAAATTTTCTAGATTTTATGTTTTTTATAATTTCTAAGTAATTGAGTACAAAATCTATGCAAACAAGCCAACAATTGAGTCTAACAATAATGTTGGTTATAAACAATACAAATTGAGATTTCACGAATAACCAAATACATACAAAATTCATTACTTTGATTACATCGTTATTCAATATAAATCCAAACTAAATTTATTTATGAGGATAAGTTGAATTTTAGAATTATAAATCACAATGAGTTATCAATTTGAAACCCTTGTTGCTTGATTTTTGTAACATGCTTATAATTACAACTAATACACTTTTTCTTCAAATCAACTATACTACCCACTTAGACCTCTTCAATTTAAATTAATTAAAAAACTCATAGAAGCCTATAATAACTAGCGATGATGATGTAGAGGGAATGGATTATTTGATGACTAGATATATTAAAATAATAGCAAACCCTAGCATCAAAAAATAGTATATTTGATTCCTTGCAGCTATTGGAATCTCCTTCTATTCTCAAACACCCCTCCTCTAATTTTGTGTGGTGGATAATAAGATTAAAATGGAACAATGAACTAGTGTAGCTGAAAAATCTAACATCAACCATTAATGGTGCTCAAAATGAACAACAACAAGAACATCAATTAACAATGATCCTCCAAATATTTTCTTGCAAATCTAAATCACTCTATCATTGGAACCTCATGTAAAATCTCTAAAAAGTAGCAGCAAACATTGTAGCGATATTATAGAAAACTTAAATTCATCCAAAAATTAGTGTAATTGTGATTCATAGATGAAATCATCTGATTTTGGAAGTAAGGGTTTAAATCCTTGATCCCAAATATGTAATTCAAGAGATTTCTCTTCTTCTCAAACCCTAAACAAGCTAAGGGTTTTCTTCCTTGGATGCCTTAGATTAAAAAAACTACTCAAAAATGAAAACATGCAAAGGATGAAGTTTGAACTATCCCAAAATGATGACAAGTGCTTCCTTGATGCAAGACCATTCGGGTGCATGAACAATCCTACACGACCAAAAATATTTTAACTTTATTGCTTGAGTTTTGTTTTGATTTTTCAGTTGAAGGCACAAATTAATGACATTCTCAACACCTCCAACATAATTAAATTTGGTGATGGTTGTGAGAAAAAATAATCATTGTTTTATTGTTTTTAAAATTATTGCAAAGTGTTAATTTTCAAAAAAGGCAAATCCCATGCCCAAGCCTGTGAGTGGGCATTTTATGGGAATTATAAATCCATTTAAAAATATAGATTTTCATTTTTGTAAAAAAAATGGGAATGCAGGGTGTTGGGGAAAGTGGTGTGAGTGGATTGTAAGATGGGAAGACAATTTTAAATTGTCATTGAATGCATATGCCAAGAAGAGAAAACCCATGCCAAAAAAAGAGTCATGGGCATTCAAGAGGTTCGATTGGGAGAGGGAGATTGTTAGAAATCATGTCTGTGAGAACTCGTCTCACTAACACATGCATAACTTTCTCATTTCGAAAAAAATGGAGAAATTCAAAGTGTCCCAAAAATCTAGGAAGGAGGAGCATAAAACGTAGAAACTGTACGAGAAAATTCATTGTAATGAAATAGCAGTGGTATGAAGAATGTGACAGGTTTATTTTTCTTGTTGTGATATGAATTAAAATTGATGTTGTTTGTTGGCTTTGAAATTCCATAAAGAGCACGAGTTTGTTTGTTGTTTATGCGATGGATTGTGAGTTTATTTATGAGCAAAGATTCTCTACATATGATGTCTTCAAAAATAGTAATTGATTTGTGGGTTTCAACATGCATTTGGGAGTCCCACTTGCATCAGATGGTATTAGAGCCAAAATATCTTGAGAGTGCAGAGTATGCACTAGGACTCATAGGTGAAGAGTGGTGAAGAGTGAAGTGGTGAAGCCATGAAAGAATTTATGAGAGAACATGTTTGTTGCAGGTATGAAAGAGGGCATGTGACTTCTATCCTCTAACAAAGATAAAGCAAGGTAGACGGTGTAGAGTTCCTCCACTGAGAGAGGGTGGGTAGAGGAAGCTTCTTCTAGAGTCTTTGTTGGGTAGAGGATAGTTGTGTGAGTGAGAGATTGTTGCAAGGAGTACTTGTAACTGTAGAGGGGCTTATGAGTCTCTAAAGTGACTATGAAAAAGAAGACAAGATGGGTCATTGGAAGACCTGTGAAAATGTTATTTTGGGAAGAGTATTAAAAAAAAGTGAGAAAATAAGTGGATTGCAATGTTGAAGAAGATATAAGTAAGATTGGATGCCCTTGATGAAAGCTTGGGAATGAAGAAGAAAGCTATAGTTGAGGAAGATCAAAAAAATGATGAAGTGAAATTACATTATTTGTTTCGTAATGAGTTTGTAAGTAATGATTTGTTTGTAGTGAAGGAAGAAGGAAAATAAGTTGTAATAGATGATAGTGAAGAAAAGAAAGAGGAAAAGCAGAGGTTTGGCAATGAGGATAGCGAAAAGGAGAATATTGAAGTGCAATGTTGCAACCATATGGTGGAAAGAGTATGAAAAGAAATTCATGTGGGAGAAGCCCACCTGAATGCAGATGAAAGAAAGCAAGAAAATAATAGAAACACAAAGAAATAATGGAGAAATAAAGAGGTATCTAAACTAATATGCATCTTGTTTAATACATAAAAGAGAAGAAAAATAAAGTTGCATGCACAAGAAAAGAAGTTGTAGCAGCAAAAAAAGGGTATCATCTCCTTCTTTTGAGTCTTGTAAATAAATTATTAATGCTGATTTTTATGTATGAGGTAAAGGAAAGTGTTGGAGAAGATGATTTCAAAGTTGGGTAGTGATTGGTTCTTGAAAGAACATTAATATATTGAAGAAAATGAAGCGATTGAGTGCAAGGGAAGAGATGGAAGAAGAAAAGAACAATATTGTAGCATAAAATCAAGAAGAAAAAGAAGATGACTTATTAATGCAGATTACAACAGTTGAAAAGGAGTGGCTTTCATTGACAATGTGTGAAACAAAATTTGTAGCATTGAAAGATGAAGTAAAATTTGCATTTTATGGATATTTTAATGAATTTAATTTGTATGTAAGTGATATGCTTAGAATTGAAGGGTATGAGGAGATTAAAGACAATGTTATATAAATAGGAAGAAAATAAAATAAAGGGAGAAGAAAGTGAAGAACAAATAGGTGGAGGAAAAGTGCATAAAGTATTTATTGATTTCAATGATTTTGTTAGTGTTGATTTATATGCAGAAGTTAAGAGTGATAAATTGAAGTGGGAAGATGAGTGTTGTTGTAGCAAGATGAATTATATAAGAGGAAGAAGTAGAGGAAAGATGAAGGAAGGAAGAGATAGGAAGTTTCAGAGTAGGGTGAAGAAAAAGAAACATGTAGATAAGGAAGAAAGATGGTTGAAGAACAAGCATTGGATTTTTAAATGTTCATGAGCTCCAAATCATGGAAAATTTCTTCTTACCATGAGTGTTTGATGTAGGACCATCTAGGTGCATGAACAATCCTGCATGACAAAAAATATTTTAACTTTATTGCTTGAGTTTTGTTTTGACTTTTTGGTTGCAGGCACAAATTAGTGACATTCTCAACTCCTCCAAAATAATTAAATTTGGCGATGGTTGTGGGAAAAACCAATTGTTAATTTGATATATTGTTGTATTATTTTTAAAATTGTTACAAAGTGTTAATTTTCCAAAAAGACAAGTCCCATGCCCAAGTCACGGGCCTTTAATGGGAATTGTAACACCATTTAAAAATCTAAATTTGTATTTTTATAAAAAAAATTGGGAATGCAGGGTGTTGGAGAAAGTGGTTTGAGTGGATTATAATATGAGAAGATAATTTTTAAATTGTCATTGAATGCATATTCCAAGAAGAGAAAACCCATGCCAAAAAAATGAGTCATGGGCATTTAGGAGGTTTGACTAGGAGATGGAGATTGTTAGAAGTCGTGATTGTGAGAACTAGTCTCAGTAAAACATGCATACATTTATCATTTTAGAACAAAATGGAGAAATTCAAAGTGGGTTGGAAAGCTAGGAAGGAGGAGCACAAAACCCATAAACTACTTGAGAAAAATCATTGTAATGAAATAGCAGTGGTATGCAGAATGTGACAAGATTAGTTTTCTTGTTGCAATACGAATTTAAATTGATGCTTGTTGGATTTGAAATTAAATAAGAAAGCATGATTTTGTTTGTTGTTTATGTTGTGGACTGTGAGTTTGTTTATGAGCAAAGAGTCTCTACATATGATGTCTTGAGGCATTTTTTTTTAGTTGTGGGTTTCAACATGCATTTGGGAGTCCCACTTGCATCACTCCTTTATGTACCTTTCAAATTGGGCCTTTGGGTCCTAATTTTCCCTCTAATCATTTCAAAATACTTTTCATTTTTCTTTTTAATTATAATAATATTATTAAGTTTCCCTTAAAATTAAAAATTATAGGGCCCAACTTACATAATATTACTAATTATTTTAATTAAAAAAAGTGGACATGAGAGAGTATTTTAAAATACTTTAAATGGTTTTCATTGAGTCAGAAGGAGCTTTTGATTAAATCGATCCCAAAAGTTGAACAATATAAAAAGCTATAATCTTCAATCATGCAAATGCTTCTAGAATAATTGTGTAGAGCTATATTCCTTTTAGAGCTCCACTTGAAGTGTTTATATTTGAATAATATTCAAATTATTTTCTTGATCCCATAGATGATTAGAATGAGTGCTTTGAATGCCATTAATTATCGATACATAGCAAAATCTTGAATGCAAACTTGTGTTTGGTTGGTCCTGTTGAAGAAGGGTAAAGGTGAGAAGTTGGTCATATTTTTATTTAAAATTCAAAATTGAGACGAACAATATTATGACTACAAGATGACCTCATGATGAAAATCTATTCTTAGGATAGAAATGAGCTAGATCACAATAAATAGCATGGGCCTAAGAATGAGTGCGAGCATAAGAGTGATACATAATTAAATATGAAAAGCATGTGAGGATATGTGAACAGGTGAAATTGGATAAATGGTGGGTGTAAAAGAGGATGTGTATCAAGGTAGGTGGACACCATGATAAAAAGGACCTAATATTCCACAAAATTATTCCATTTATGAATATGTTTATGTATCAAAGTACTTCCCTCCAAATGGGAACAACACTTAGTAATAAATAGCATGGGTATGCAAATTTCACCATTATAATTTATCTTTACTTTGAGGTACATGTGAATATTCTATTGATCATGGATCCCAAAGTACATTGTACTCACAAACATGCATATAAAGTAAAGATCTAGACACTTAGAGAATACCACAATTGGGTCCATAGAAAGTAATGGGCCTTTCAAAGATTTGAGCATGTGTGTTTATCTTTTAGGTATATATCTCCACAAGACAAGTCTTTATAATCTACTATACTAATCACATTTCTAATCATAGGAAAATTAGTGACATGATATTACCCCCTTTAGATCATGCTAATGATTGGTTACATCCATAGGATACACGAATCATCAAAAGAGGGGGAAACAAAAAATAAAAAAACAAATGCAGTTGAAGCATATACACATGTAATGACATAAGTATATAAATTTATAATCATGCAATCATACAAGCATCTAATCATATGGTAATGTAATAAATATAAAAAAATGGATTGTGTAAGAACATAGGTTGGAGATGGTGTAAAGGAATGATAATATTTCCCCTATTATGGGAAATAAATTGGTGATGCAACCCTCGATGGTAAAAAACACCCATATGAGTATAAAAACAATGAGATAGGCATATTCCCCCAATGTGGCATCCAAGACCATGATCACACAAATATTTGTATAAAAATAAGTCTCTATTATATAAAATTAAACTATGTGCAATGGTTAAAACCAAGGCATAGAGCCACATGATAAGAAGAAAGATCCCATGAGAAGAAATAGAATTGCTTAGCACAATAATTTTGAATGGAATGAAAATGCCTAAAGAGACAAAAATAATTCAAGGCATAGTTGTCAAAGCGTGTATCAAACAAGGGGTTCCATATGGGAAATGTAATGAAACAAGGTGTAATGATGTGTAAAAATTTGGAAGGTCAATGTCCCCTTTGTTGAAGGATATATTAATAATAGAACAAATACAAAGTGGGGATGCATGCTACCCCCAATGTGTAAATATATGAAAATGATAAATCTAAATGCTTTTGTAAATTAAGATAAATAAGTTGTAAATGGGATGACCAAAATGTAAGGAAATGCAAGAAAATGGAAGAATAGGTGAAGAAAAATCACAAAATATGTGGGCTACAAAAAAAAGTCCAAATAGGGATGCTAAAAGTGTAAGGACGAAGTGACATGAAGAACACAACACATTTTAAATTTCATTCATGTCAACATGCACATTAGAGGTTTCTTGTGTCATCCATGTCCTAATTAGGAATATGGAAACATAAATTAAAGAAAAATAAAGAAAAATCATAAAATTTGATGAACAATCATAAGGATTTCAAAGTAATGGACTCATCTCTCATATCATATGATTTATTTTTTATGTATTTACAACATCAATATAGGGTGTGTTATAGTGAACATGACTAACTTCTTGATAAACATGGTTTTTAAAAAAAATTTCATCTTATCAAGTGAGGAAATTGTGTACTCATGAGTATGCTCAATAATTATCTTCCATTTGTCTATAAAGTCTTGAAATTTATGTTTTAATACAATTGCTTAAAATATCCATGTGTATTATGAGAGGTAGATATAGTATGTGTATAAGCCATATGTATAGTAGAAGAACAATGATCAAAAAATAAATCATGAGAGAATATCCAAAAGTTTGTACTACCCAGAGAAAAATTTAATGAAAGTATAAGCCATAATCATGATGGAAGTGTGAAAAAACATGGAAAAAATGCATCAAGCTATTGCAAATATTTACCACTCAAACATAATCTAAGTTCAGTAATAAGTAATATTGCATAATTTAAATGCTCATAATTAGTGAATAGAAATGATTAATAGGACTATCATAATCATCAAACAATAAATCCTTAGAAAGCCTCATAATATCATCATGTGATGTAAGAAAATTGATTGAAGCATGAATAATGCCTACCAAGAGAGGCTAATGAAATATCATCAATTAGCATGCTATCATCATGGTGGGGATATCTACATGAAAAATATCATTAACATCCATAAGACCCATATTAGTTGTTGAAAATTGATTATCATAAATACACTATCATGTGTCAAATAAGGTAGCATAACATTAGAACATGGATTTCTAAAATCATCATAAGGAGCAAAAATTCAATGTTTTTGTAGCTAAAGTGTCACTTTATATGAAGTGTTATATAAAACAATGGAAAGTGTAACTATAAAAGACATATCTATCATAATAAATGTTCCATAAGGTAGAGTATATGAATGAAAGGTGGTCAAAGTTATACTACATCTAGAATCAATCACACTACTATAATTCTTTGAACAGAAGTATGCAACATGTAATGATGAAGCCTGATTATCCTCTCTAAGATGTGGATCATGTATATATGCATATCAGTAGTGACAAGAGAAAGATAATCGAAATTTAAGGTTTATCACTAGAGTTTTCATCATAAATAAGTGATCCCAAAATAATAAATATATCACATGAACAATCATCACTAGGTAAAAATGAATCTAAATGATCAAGTAGAAAAGGGTCCATAGATGTAAAATAAAATCTACGATGAAAGATCTAAGTCACTATCACAAGTTAGAAAAGATATATCATCATAGAGTATAGTGACATATGGGTGACTTTAGTAAGAAAAGATAAAATAATATCCATGAAAAAATAATGTATGTAGGAAGGAATAAATCTCATATTAAAAAAGAGAAAATAAAATGTATATTTTAAATCTAAAAATAAGCACACAATTGAAACTTATAAATATCATATTTATAGTAGTATATAATACTTTAACATGTCATTGAAATTCTTATATAATAACAATTATTAATTTTTATATGAATTTAATGATAGTATAATAGTTATATTTAGTAAATATAAAGTTATAAGATTTTTAATGTTGTTTTACAATAATATAAGGTTTTAATATAGGGGCCTCTCCTTACTAAGATAAAGTGAATAATGTTGCTACAACAAGCTAACAATACTAAATATAACTTGCTTATATCTTGATGTGCAATATTAATGCCCTTTGATTGTGTTGCCTCTCAAAATTATAAGCCCATTTATCTAGAGAAAAAACTCACTATATGCATGCACAAGGGGACAAGGCCATACAAAAATGTAGGAAAAACTTATCAAAAAGAGATGGATAAATGGACCAAGAATTAGGATTGGGAAAATTCTCTTCACTTTAGGCTTTGTAAAACTTAGAATGGTGATTCTTTTAGGTCTTATAAAGAGGACAATTAAATATAAATAGCAAATAAGACTTAGGCTTTGATTATCATGTCCTTATGCAATAGAAACTATAACAATATTGAATTTATCAATAGTAATCCCCTTAACATTTACATAGATATATGAACCTTATGGCCACATCTTTACATACAATTCTCTACATATTTCTCTTGCTATACTTCTCAAGTGATGTCTATTGCTAAAGAAATGTGTTTTAAGAATAAGTAGGACTAATATAAGTATCCCTTTAAGAATATAAGCTTCCTTGATGTTTGGAAATAGTTCTAATACCAGAATATGTTATCAAGAAAGATAGAAACAAACATTAAAATAGAAAAGACTATATTTAATGAGTGAGAGGATTGATTCATAGTCAACTAAATATTGCCTACTCCATTGGGTGACAAAGTATAGCTAAACTTGATTTTACTTGCATGAATTCTTGTGAGTTTTGAAATAACAAGAGGATGTGTGGTGAGGGTGGAGATGAGAGCAATAATATGAAGGCACAAACATTGGCAATGACTAGGGGCCTAGTGAATAAACATAGAGTGGTGGGTGAAATGGATAAAGGAGATAAGTGGATTGAATGCCAAGTGTTGGGTCATAAAAATGTGTATAGGTGAATAAGGAATTTGATAAGGGGGTTGAAAAATGTGACAAATGATTTGTGGGCATGCTTAAAGTTATATCATGATCGAATAGTGATGGTCAAATTCATAATATAAAAATTGGTAATAATGTTGAGGGTGGGTAGTTTGGTGTGAATTTAATCACCAAATATAGTCTAAATTTAAGCTTGGGTTAAGATTTAAAACACAAAGAATTGGTTTATGGTTTTGGTGATGATGAGAGACATATGAGCTAAGACTAGAGACACTACCAAGAATAAAAAGGAATCCCAAGATATAAGAGCATAAGAACAAATATGGATCCAATCACATGAGTAACAAAAGGAAATGACACAAATCCAATAAGAAACTTGGATAACCCAATGATATTATTAGTTGACCATCATTGGGGAAACTTAAACAAGTACACCTAAAGTGGAATATAGACTACCTAGACATACAATTATTAAGACCACCAGTAATACCAACTACTCACATCCACACTTGTAAAGAAATAATTATTGAACCTTTCAAATTGGTTATCACCATAGGGTAAATATATGTACATGAGAAGATACAAATTTTAAAAAATTAGGGTAGGTGCCAAAAAATTTAAAGAATTAATAAATTTTGTAGATTTATTTTTACTTTGGGCTTCTTTCTAGGAATTAACATCATATTCTTCTTCACATTCCAAGGAAAAATAAAGAAGAAATGAATTGATTGATATTATCTAATATAGATCTAGGGATATATTTCCCAAAATTTTATTCTTCCATTAATTTTAATATATCATTCCACATAAAATTCAAAACTATATATGGGGTGAGCATTTTTCCTTACAACTTCTTTATAAAAACTTTTAGCTCTTTTTATAACTAGTAAAAATATTTAATCTTATTTTTTCCTATTTTATCCTTTTTATAATATGTAATTCATTTATTAGATTGTTGTACATTACCAACTACCCACTCCTTTGGAGTAGAGGTACATAGTATATAAAAAACTAGGAGAAGAAGATGGAATTTGGGACACTATATAATACCAAACCAACATTATCTTTACCAATACCAATAATCCCCACTAAACCCAGGTTACCTCTAGAGGATCCATCCATGTTAACTTTAAGGAAATCACAAGGAGGGGGAGACCACTTAATTGTATGGTTCACCTTTTTAGAATTTTGAACTATAGAACCACTTGCAAATATTATGAAGAAGAGTGAAAGGAGATATCCAAAATATTGGCAAGGTGTCGATTTGAAAAAGTGAGTGGCCCCTCATCATAAAATTTAGCTTTGAAGGTCTCCTTATGCATTCTCTCAATTTTATGCCTAACTTGAGTAACTGAATCCTAGAGATCTTGAAATATACAAAATTTCTAACCAAAATTTCCAAATAACAAAAGAGAGACCAAAGTCCCAAGAAGCCAAAGTGAAAGAAGTTGAAGCAAGGGGTTCTCCCAAACTATTCTAGAAATCATACAAAGAATTAGCATGGATAGTGGGATTATTCAAAGGTGCCACCAAAGCATCCATAATTCCTTAGAAAAGGGGCATTGGAAAAATACAATGTGGTTTGTATCTTCTTCATCTAAGCCATAAAATAGTAGATTGAAGGCCCATGAAAACCTCTTTTGTGGATATTTTCTCAAGATAGACATTTATTTTGACTTAGTAGTCACATAAATAAATTATATCTAGTCCATCCATACTTGTTCCAAATCCTTTTCCATTTAGGACACTCCACAAAACCATTCTTTTACACATCTAAAGAAAATTAACCAAGAGAAACTGAACTTATTCATTCAAGAGGCTACAATATATTATCCATAATTAAATTTGGGGCATTCCTTTCCTCTAAAGTTCCTCCTCTAGGACAAATTTTAGGTTCCTTCTACCCCTAGAAAAATACTTCCTCAAGGGAGAATTGATCATAAAATCAATCACCTTAGACCAACCTGCCTCTAGAAATATGTCACACAATAGTTGTAGGTGAGGATAAGGGGAGAGAATGGGAGGACAATTATCCCAAGAATCATCCCAAAAAATACATTATTTCCTTTATTAATAATCTAGAACAAACCCTGTTTGGTGATTGAAGATCCTCTCTTAATAGTGCTCCAAATCATAAAACATTTCCCACTCAATTCCATTCATGGAATATATTCATCCACCACCCCTCCCAAGTACTCAAAGTTAAAAATCATGGCACGTGACTAAGCAAGATGCTTGCAGCATCACCAATATAGTTTGGTCACCAAATCCTGACAGTTAAGCTCAGAGTGATGAAGACTAAGGCCCCCTGCTCTCTTAGATCTACAAGCCTAGTCCCAATTCACAAGACTTCATTTTGTGTAAGTCCATATTTCTTTCTGAAAGAAATTTCCTAGAAAGAGTATCAAACTCCTTAAGAAGAATTTTTGAGGTAGCTAAAACCAAAATTCTATATATATGCAGAGCTTGTAAAGCCGGTTTTAGAAAAATAACTCTACCAATAAATGATATCCACTTAAAGGTCTAGTGGCTAACTATCTTCTAAAATTTATGAAGAATCTTCTTCCAATGCCCTCTTCCAAGATTAGTATCCAATAAGTGAATTCCTAGGTAATCAATGAGTAGGATCCCAATTAGGAAATGAAGAATATCCACAATTCTACATTGAATAGCCATTTGAGTGTTTAACAATAAGATAATTGATTTATATTCATTAATTTTTTGACTTGAAGTAGCCAAGTAGATATCTAATAATCTCCTAAAGTTGTCTGCTTCATCAATTTTAGCCACTCCTAGAAAGGTAATGTCATCCAAAAATTGTAAATGAGTATACAATTCAATATTTTGAGCTCAGGATTAACGTTGGATAGATCCTCTTCTGTTATGATGCTTCAACAATTTATCTAAGCCTTCTGCCATTAAGATGAGTAGATAATGAGATAAGGGATATCCTTTCCTTAAACATTTGAAGGTTGAAAAAATATAAGGTATGCCATTAATGAGGATAGAGAAGGAAGTCGAAGTCACACAACTGATAACCTTTTTTATCCAACCTGAACAAAAGCCAAAAGAAGAAATAATTTTGTGCAATAAAGATGAGCTACCCTCTCACAAGCCTTGGACATGTCAATCTTAATGAACATATACTTCTCCTTGGAAGATGACATAAAGTGAATAACTTCAAAAACCACTTCTATACCATATAATTTCTTTTGACCTTTAACAAATCCCCCTTTCTCTAGAGAAATAAGAAAGTCCAAACACTTCTTTTACCTTTTTGCAATGATCTTAGTGATTATCTTGAAAGTAACATTACATTTTGAAATGATATGGAATAAATCCAAAGAAGAGGTTCCCTCTTTCTTGGGTATTAGATCCATAAACGTAGATTTAATGAATTTTAACATTTTCTTGTTTTCAAGTGATTTTCTAACCACATCTAGCAAGTCAACCTTCATAATCTCCCAAAAGGCTCGAGAAACAAATCTATAGGGAACCCATAAGGTCCAATAGCCTTACCTTTCTTTATTTGAAAAATAAATTCTTCTAGATCATCCATAGATATAGTACCCAAAATAAATCTTCTCATGTCTCTAATCACTAAAGAAGGGATGCAATCAAAGATGACTCTTTCAACTTCCATATCTTGGGGGTTTTCCTTAGCAAATAAATAAGAAAATTTCCAAACAACTTCCTTATAAATAGCTTGAAAATAGGAAATTTTTTCATGATTTTTTGAAATAAGAGAGGTAATAACATTACCAATTCTCCTTTCTTTCACAAAGTTATGAAAAAAGAGATATTTTGGTCAGTTTCCTAGAGCCACTCAATCTTAGAATTTTTTTTTTGAAAAAATTCTTCTACCAATTCTCCTTTCATTCACAAAGTTATGAGAAAAGAGATATTTTGGTCAGTTTCCTAGAGCCAGTCAATCTTAGGTTTTTTTTTCGAAAAAATTCTTCATGATGTTCTCATTCAACAAGTTTCTTAGAGCATATTGATTTGTCTTTAACAAGTCCTTAGTTAGGGCATCTTCCTCGATTTAGAAATTGATATCCTCCAACTGCTTTTGAAGAAAGGATTTAGCATGAAAGATGTTTCCAAATGAAGATTTATTCCAGTTCTTGAGCTTATATTTAATAAATTGAAGCCTCTTGAAAAGATAATACATAGTTGTTCCAAATTTTGGCTTCCCTTCATCCCACCAACACTCCATGAGCTTAAAAAAAGTAGGGTCTTAAAGCCACATGAATTGGAACTTGTAAGAAGGGTACTTTGGTAGAGAAAAAAATCAAGGAATAAAATTTGATGGCCCAGTGATTTGACCCCTTCCAACCCAAAATATTTGAGAATGAAACCCAACTATTGCCAATCCAATGACCAGAGACCATAAATCTAACAAGCCTTTCTGAAATTAATCATCCCCACTTTTGTTAACCCAAGTGAAAGTTCCATTTCTTGACACCATATCCACAATATTAAAAAGATAAATATTTTACCTCAATAAATTAGCAGACGATCCAAGATTATCATTACCTCCTTTTTTCTCATTTAGATTGGTTATTTCATTAAAATCTCTTGCTAAAATTAAATGGAGAGAAGTTGAAGCCCAAATATATCTAATATGAGCCCAAAAAAAAACTTTTCCTAGAAATTCCAAGGGAGCATACACATTTGTGAATAAGATAGTCTCTGTAGTGTCAAAACAAGAGGCCACCAAAGAAATTGAGATTTTGTATCTCATACTCCAAGAAAGTGTAATTTTACGAGGGTTTCATAAACATGCCACATCTCTAACATTACCCATAGCTCCAATACATAAAATATGGTTGCCTTTCCAAATTCTAAAAGAGATCCATGTCATATTATCAATATATAACTTTGTTTAATAAATAAAAACAATATTCAACCTATGTTCACAGATAAGGCCACGAACAACCTTTTGTCGAGGGATGCTATTTAGACCCTTATCATTCCAAGAAAGCATAATTATTTGAGGGGATTAAAAAAATGAGTCTTAATTGTCTTAATGACAATCGGTTCTACAAGTGACTCTCCTATCAACTTAACCTTTTCATGGTCCTTTTTCATTCCTAGTTTTGAATTCTTCTCCAAAATCCATTTTTGTATGTTTTTTTGTTGAAGGCCTAACAAGAGGGAAGCTTTTTACCTCCATCATCCTTAGCCCCCAAATCTTGCACATTAACTATTGTAATGGTGACACTAAATTCCTCTAAGAAGTATTAATTTCCCATGGTTCTAATACTTCTTGATTTCCATCCTCATTGCTAAATTTATTGGAGAAAGGAATTGAATCTTCTAAAATTGACATTTGCGTTTCTAAAGAAGGAAATGACATAGAGGGAATTGATATTTTACTTGGACCATATTCTAGAGGATGTAAATCCTGGTTGGCTAAGACATGCTCACCAAAGTCTCCTTCCTCAAAGCTTTCAAGAACATCAAATCTATTGCTAGAAGAACCCTTCTTAAAAAAATATTTTGGTGATTGGAAGATTTTGATTTTGACTGAGATTTTACAAGAATGAACCCCTTCAAATTTAGTATATCTGATTGAATTAGTGCCTTGCCTCTAGCATTAAGATTAATTGCATGCACCTCCAAACAAGGGTTTAGGGCCCATTTTTGTATAATTCTATGTAGATGCCCATATTTATGACATACATGGCATTGGAAAGGAAGCGATTTATAGTTAATTTGCTAGATCCAATTCATTCCACCCAACTTGATCTCCAAGGATTTAGAGAGGAGATTTTTCAAATTAATTTTCACACAAAGATGGGAAAATGTGACAAAATTCTTGTCAAGGGTTTGACAAGAGGGACTTAGAGGATTCCCTATAATCACTAATGTACATTGCAAAATATCAGAGTGCTAGAACTCTATTGGAAATCTTGGGAGACAAATTCATACAAGGATTTTAGAAGGTAGTTCCTCCACTGGATCAAATCTCATATTTTAGGGTTTGATGATAAGAATTGCTTGGTTGTGGAAATAAGGGACTACCTCAAAAATCATATTTTGATCTGCCAACCAAGAAAAAATAGCAAAAAACCCATTTGTAGCTAAGATGTTTTCCATTTTTCCTTCAAGATTCCAATTCTTCCTAAACCAAGTCTCTAAAAAGGACATAGAAGCCCTAAGGCCCATAAATTTATATATAATGACTTGATTTGATAGATACTAGACATCATCAACAATGGTTTCCAAATTGATAACTAGTACTAGCCTGTTTGCACTTTTCTCCAAACAACCATTAGGTTTTGGACGAAGCCCTAAAGATTGAAAAGATCTTGATTCCTAAGTTGCATGCATTAAAAAAATCACAACATTTGCATGATTAGTAGCACAATACTCCATGCCATCAAGCACCTCTTTAAAGGATGGGTTTATGGGTTCCCTAGATCCCCAATAGATGGCATATTGGTAGCCACCACTCCAACACAAGGAAGAAATAAATAAAAAGATCAAATAGAGAAGCTTGTGAGCTAGGGCATACACAACCACACCCTAAAAAAATGAACCAACACCAATTCCAAATGTCCAAGACTAAATTGCATAAAAAAACCATAGAAATGAAGAGGAAACATATAAAAAACCCCTACAATAGAGAAACCAACCACTCCAAACCACAAAGGCCTCGAGGAGTAGTGAAGCTCACATATGTGTGCCATGTAGCATGACTAACCTTCTCACACATTCCCTACAAACGCCATGGCTATTGCTTAGTCAATATCTTACCCCTTAGATTTCTTTTGTAATTTATATATACAGATAAATTATAATTATTATTTTTCTATATTTATTGTATTTTAAATAATTAATATTCTAAATATGATATTTAATATTCAAATATATAATTTAATCAAAATTTTGGTATGAAGTTCTTTGATCATAGACTTGTCTATGATAAAACTATGCTCATTGCATTTTTAAAGACAATCATTGACAACATGGGAAGATAAATGTGAGTGAAGCTCACAACGAATAAACTCATTCACAACTCATGAAATGATGGCGTGTTTATAATAATTTCAAAATATTACCCAAAATAGGTTGAAGGAGATGTGAGAGGTTTTTAAATGTAGATTCTTTGAAGGAGACTTCTATATAGCAAGAGTGTCTCCAACTTTTAGAAAACGACTTAATAAAGTGCAATCTTGAGGATTTTTTTTACTTGACATCCTACACTACTCATCCCAATGTAAATGAAAAAATCCATAAATTATAAAAAATACTCCTTTTCATTTTACATAATAATAAATAATAAAATTTATCTAAAATATAATAGATAACAACTTGTATATTAAAAATAATTCACCCAAATTATTAACACACATTAACTAACCTAAATTAACGCCAAAGAAATATTCTTTTCCTTTCCTCAAGTTAAATATAGATAGGACAACAATTTTATCAAGTATATACGGGGGACAATCAAACATTAGTTTTATCTTTTGCACGGAGAAATACTTTTTTATTTAAAAAGTGTACCCCTCGTATATACCTAATTGGAGAATTTCTAAAAGTATAAATAACACATACTAAAAGTGGCAATTTAATTATTTAATTTCGAAGTTCCAAAACAAAAGTACCACCAACCATAGGATGACGTGACACGTTTCTCAAGATGACGTGGCATCATACAAGGCTTCTTGATGGGACGTATCACTCAACTATATCAATACGACAAGAAAGAGGGCGAGGTAGAGTCTCCATCAATCAACCTCAAGCTGACGTGGAAACGAACAAACTTTGGAGGATGGCACGTGTCGCTCAGTTCAAACTTCGAACACACGAAACAAATTACAATGGAAGAATAAAAGCACCTTAGGACGAATATAATAATGTGAAACGGTATTTGAAATACCGAGCGGTTTTATTTCTTCGCTAAACAGGCAGTTTTAATTCCCGAGGCTGGTATACCGGTAGCTGAAGCGGTGGAAAATAATTAATAAGTGCCGAGAAGCCGAATCCAGTGACGCTTCCGCCGGGGAAATTTTCTTCTTCTGTGAAGCCTTTTATAAGGCGAAACATACTGATAACATATCAGCTAGGGTTTCATGACTTCGATGCGCTTTTGAAAGGATATAGAAATTCCATAAGTTTGGAGAGGCTTCTAGATTATTTTGTGGCAATGGCTCTAAAGATCGTAGAAAAGTTTTGTAGATGTGTCAAAGCGGAGCTATACTAATGGTTTGTAGAAATGAGATCTTAGAATGTTACAGGTAGGTTACTCTTTTAAATTGTGAATTGTTTATATGCTACATTTTTAATTTTTCGGTAATTTGGCTGCATGTTTTTGTTTTGTGCGGATGTCTGCGTAGATTTTAAATTCAATTGGTTGAATTCTTGATTTCATGTTTTTTTTGAAATTCGAAAATTACCGCTATTTTGTATTTTTTTTTTCTTTCGATGGCTTTGTGTTTAATATTTAAATAGAATTGCTACAGATCTTGATTTTTTTTGTTTTTTTGTTTTGTATTGCGGTAAGGATTTAGGAACTTTGGCGGTATCTTTTATATCTTTTCTGCAATTGTGTCAGTTTATAATCTTAAATTGAGCCAGCTGAGATCTGGAGTCAATTTAAAAGTACTAAATTTTCATTTTGTTAACTGTCCGTAGTTTGTGTAACCAGTGCAAATTTGTAAAGCACTTTAATTACATTTTTAACAGTGTGTAAGTTGTGTTCTCACTCCCAAATTCGTAAGATAAGCTTCTGGACTCAACTCAATAGAATTATTCTTGCCATTGAGGAGAAGCGACTCACAACAAGGTGGTTGCTGTAACAAGGCAACTTGCAACGAGGTGGGCATGCCACAATAATGCAGGCATGCAATGAAGAGGTGTGTCCCAACAATGCAGCAATAGGGCAACTTACAACAAAAACGTGACCTGCAATAAGGCAATCACTATATCAAGGCCACTCACAACAAGGCAACTGCCGCATAAGGCACATCACGACAAGGTGGCTGTTGCAACAAGGTGTGTCACAACAATGTGGGTGTCACAACATGGTGATTCTCAACAACGCAGAGGATGTCACAACTCACAATAATGTGGATGTCACGACAAGGTGATTCACAACAATGCGCAGGATGTCAAAACAATGCGGGTGTTATAACAATGCGGTTGATGTTGCAACAAGTGACTTGCATCAATGTGGAGGACATTGCACAATGTGATTGTCATAACAAGTTGACACACAACAATGTGGATGTAGAAATAATGCATGCATGCATGTATGGTAACACATCCAGAAGTGGTGTTTGTTCATTTGATTTGCAACCTACACTTTTGTTAATCATCTTCCTTGGGAAGGCACTTGACCTGCTTAGATGATTTGGAAGAGAAGAATCTCTTGTGACATGCTCATTTGGCCTTGGTATCAATGACTTGGTCCAATTCTATGGGAACCATGCAATCTAGACTGATCTTCATTTGTTGAAACGTCTTCACAATATCTAAGATTCTAAGGTATCCAATAGAGGTGGAGATTAATGGCTCAAAAGATCTATGTTGAAGATTGGATGCAACTCAAGGTAAGAAGGCAATTTGAGCTCGAAAGCATTAACTTTTATTTTCTTGGTGATGGCGCAGTGTTGCATCAAGGAGGATGAAGCTTGTGGTGAGGTCTTGTTAGTCTTTCCTTTTGTAGGTGGAGCAAAACTCAATCACCAGTTTGAAAGGTGTGCCGTGCCCGCTACTTATCTTGTGTTGCTTGTATTTGGCATTAGCCTATTACAAAATGGTTTAGAATTGCTAATAAATGTGCTCAATGAATTGAATAGCTTTGTTGACTTCCTTTTGAGTTGAATGAGTTGTTGTTAATGGTAGAATGAGCTATGATAGTGGGTGCTAGAGGTTGAAAACCCAAACGCACCTCAAAAAGATTGTGTGCGGTGGAGCAAGGTAGAACTCTATTGTAGCCATGTTGAATGAAAGGAAAACTTTGATCCCAAATGTGTTGCTTCTTTGAATTGTACATGTCGAGAAGATGCACTATCATTATATCTACCACTTTCATGTGTCCATTAGTCTATGGATAGAATGCAATAAACTTGTTCAACTTTGTGTTTGGCATAGATGAAATTGCTTTCCAAGTTTTGTTCAAAAACATTGTGTCTCTATCACATATGATAGTTTGTGGGATTCCAAAGTGGATCCAAACATGCAAAAATTATAACCAAGCTATTTCTAGATATGAGATTGCTTTTTGGAAAGGTTTTAGAATTGACTTCTTTGAGAATCTATTAGCTACTAAATAAACACAATCATTACCATGCTTGATAGTAGGGTAGCTTGAGAGGGAGTCTATGGAAATAAATTCACACGATCTTGTGGGAATTGACAATTGTGTGTACAAATCTCGCTTCTTCTTGACTATTTTGGCAATGGGCATGTAGTTTTCAAGACTTGATTTATTTGGCAACGTCTAACCAAAGGTGTGGCCAAAAGTACTTTTTCAACATTGCAAGAACCTTTTCAACTCCGAAGAATCCCACAACCTTGCTAAAATAAGCCCCCCATATTAGTTTTTGTCTCTTTGTCTCATGTGGAACACATTAGTGCCCATAGTGGTGTAGGAGTCCACCCTACAAGTAGAAATCTAGGATTGAGTTACTACAAAGTGAAGTTTGATAGATATTTTCAAAATCGATGTCAAATGAATACAATTCTAACCATGCGTTAATTTCATGTCCACATGCATCAAGAATAGCAAAGAGCTCTTGAATTGGTAGAAAACTCAAAATCTACAATTGGATTGAGACTTCCTTTCCAATTCTTGATGTTTAGATGGAATTGCTGAAGATAAGAAAACAATTTTTGATGGTGCTCTTGTTACAACTTGTTTTGAGTCTTAAATAACTGAAGCAACTTGTGATTTGTGTGGATCACAGTCTCCTTTCCCTAGATATACAACTTCCAATGCTTACATGCATTGAACAAGCATAAGCCTATCGATCATATGTTGGGTAGTTCCTTATTGGCATAGTTCCATGGAGTTTCTTGATAGGGGGCAAGGGGATGGGTTTTAGGGACGGTGGGACCAAGGGCTTAAGTTTGGGGACAATGGGGGGATGGTGATGCGGGGGTGGCATAAATAGCTATAGTACTTGAAGAATTAGATATAATTATAAGAATTACAAACAAAACGTTGGCATACCAAGTAAATTTTAAAATATGGCAATGATTGCATTGAACATTAACAATGGTTGGTGGAGTTTTGGGGGTGAATCCCCCAGTAGGGATCTAATGGTAGTGCCCCTCAATGGGGTTTGGGGCTAGAGCCCCTAGTGGGGGCCGAGGTCTGCGCCCTTGGCACGTTCCCTATCGCGATATAGGGTGGGGTCTAGGGGCGGATCCCTGCCACCAATTACAAATTGAGGCCTTCAAAACCACACAAACCTTCATGAAGAATGTCATTTTCACAATTTTATGACTTATGAGTGATTTGAAATGAGGCTTAGAATTTAGATGCCTATTTATAAGTTTTTTGTGAGTGCTTTGGGTTTGGGTGGAGCCCATAGACCATTAGGGTTAGAGTTTGTGTCACGCTAATCAAAAACACTTTTTGATTGTTAAAAAATATTGACTTTTTTATTTTCTTGCCATGGGGGATGCTTGGAAGTTCCTAGGACAGTTGGGAGACTCTTTAGAGTCCCTTGGATGCTTTGAGGATGTCTTGGAGTCCCCAACATGTCCCTAAACTAGGGGACATCTTAGAAACATTTCCAAGTCTTGAGTGGCGATGGTGGGATGGTGGTGGGACATCCCCTCCAAGTCCTTGCATTCCATGGATGTCCCTGTCTTCAAAACGTGGGGATTTTTGGGGGTGGGATGCATCCCTGTGGAACATTGCTTATTGGTGTAGTGAATGTTTCATTGTGGTAAGCAACTAGATAACTATGTTGAGTGAGGATTGCCCCAAGTCTATATTTAGATGCATCATCTCAATCTCAAATGGATGTTGAAGATGTAGTAACACAAGTACTAGTGCAAAATGTAGTTCACATTTCAATTCTTTGAATGATTTTTTTGTGTGGTTGACTAGATGAACTTTGCTTAAGCACCAACTTTGGTAACTTGGTTTAGAGGCCAAGTCACTAGAAAAACCAAGTACAAAAATCTCGTGTGGAAATTTGCTAATTCCAATAAGCTCAACAAGATTATTTAATTGTGGCCATTCTTGGATGACTTGAATCTTGGTTGGGTCCACATGCACTCCTTGTGCATCTAATATATATCCCAAGTCTTGTATCTCCCACGTTGCAAATGATAATTTTCCATTCTATGCATACTTATGCTTCTGCAAATTATCAAGCACTTGCTCTTTATGGGACAAATTTTCATCCCATGTTTTGCTAAAGATTAGGATGTTGTGAAGGTAGACTACAATAAATGAATTGGTGAATGGATTGAGAATGTCATGCATCATCCGCATGAATGTAGTAGGTACATTCATTAAGACAAAAGGAATGACTATCCATTCAAACAAACCTTCTTTTGCCTTGAAGGCTATCCTCTAGATATCTGTAGGTTTAGCAAGAATTTGATGATATCGGAACTTAAGGTCAATTTTGGTGAAGAACTTTCCATTGTGGTGTTGGTCTAGCAAGTCCTCAATCCTTGGAAGAGGGCAATGGTTCTTCATTGTGATCTTGTTTAGAGCTTTGTAATTGATGCACAACTTCCATGTGCCATCCTTCTATGCGAGCACAATTGGGCTGCTGCAATGTGATAGGCTGGGCTTGATGTGTCCTTTATCCACAAGTTCGTGGATTTGCCTCTTGATTTCTTCATTCTCTAGAAATGATCTGCACTATAAAGAGGTGTTAACTATAGGTAGTCTACAAATCAAACAAATAGTATACCTTGTTGCACAATGTGTAGGCACCTTATTTGGTGATTGAAAGATATCCTGGTATTCTTCCAACTTGTGGTTCAACTTTGAGGTCTTCACTGTTGCTATAAGAGGAATTGTAGTATGAATTGGTGTTGCATGGAATCGAGATGTTCTTAAGTTTAGGTGTCAACATCTAAAGAAAAACTTCTTACCATAATTCTAGCTTCTTACACTTTTTGGTGCTAATGAGTGATAGCTTAGGAACTACATTTGGTATGTGGTATGTCTTATCACCAACATCTATGACAACATTTCTAGGATTTGCTTCATAGACTACATATTGATGATAAAGATATGGTTGTCCAAGTAAAATATCACATATGTTTGCTGGAGTGATATCACAAAGGATTGTATCTTGGAAAGGCTTGATTTTGTATTGTAGGTGACATTGATGAGTGACACATTTCTCATATCCTGCGTTGAACCATGCAGAGTATGGTTGTGGGTGAGGTGTGAGTGGCATGTTCAATCTTTGAATTGCTTCATGAGACATCATGTTCTTCTGTCTTTCGTTGTCAATGATGAAGCGTATTGGTTGACGACCGTTGACCATTGATCCTCATTGGAGAATGCATTCTTTGTGTCTACAAGGGAAGTAGAGATGTTTACGTTGTCAACCATAATAGTAGGTTCAGATTCCATAATCTACTTACCATTGTTTAGTGCCATAGTGTTTGTACCTACTACTTTACACTGTGCAATTCTTTAATGGAATGACCGGTAGAGTTATTAACTAAACAACACTTGCTAGTCGTGGATTGGTTGTTGTTGCTTCTTTTGTGGATGGTATAAAGAGCTGTTCCTTGGTTTGGAATTTTGCTTGGAAGGCTTAGATTATGGCTTGGTCTAAGATTCAAATTCTTCAATCTTAGTCTTGACTTTGGCCTTTGCTTCAAATTTGCAAGCAACATTGTGTGCTTCTTTAGTTGACGAGATCTGCAGGAAATCCATATTTGATTGGATATGTAATTTCAAGCTTGACCTATACTTCAAAACAAGGTTTTGCTTTGAATCTTGAACACCTAGTTCAGACATTGACATATAAATATATCTATATATTTGTGCACAAACTGTTGCTGGCCTTGGTGTGATTGAGAGAACTTGATATATGGGTCATAATAATTTCGAATAGGATTATAAGTTTCTTTGAGTGCTGCTATGAAACCATTCCATGTGCCTCCAGGTGTGTTTAAGTCATCCTCATGTGTCAAGTACTAATTATTCCACCATTTCCTTAAGGATAAAGAAACTTTTAGAAGAGGGAATGTAATCTTTTCTTGGCCAAAGAAATGAATAACTGCATATTATGAACACATTAGGCTAAGCTAGTTATTTAGGACATATTTTTGTTTCAAACATAGGGATGTTTGGATTGACTTATATCTTGTATGGCATGTGATCATCAAATTGTTGATGTGAATTGGAAGGAGTATGAACTTGCTCAAAGAGTAGCAAAAATTGCTTAGGAATACCGCTCATTCATGTGCATGGTGTTCTTCCTATCCTTTGCATTACCTTTGCATTGCATCCTCTTATCATTTTTTGAACATTTTTAAATTTGGTGTCACAAAAGACAATTTGTCTCCCATTAGAGGACGTGTAGGAAGGTATGATGAAGGTCATGTATCTCCAGCTTGAACATCCTATAATCAAACTTTGTGTGAGTAGGGCATACAAACAAATATGAAGTTTAGATGCACCATGATACCACTTAGATGATATGAAGTGTGTATGCTATGATACCATTGATCTAGGGCCTAGGTGAAGACACAATGTTGACCCTCATTAAATGGGTTTAATAAGGTTATGTGTAAAAACAATTTATGGATGATAGAGTTCAAAGATATTCAAAATGTAATTGAACAAGGAAAGTAGAGAAGACAGTTGACAATATGTGTAAAAACTATCATAGCGAAGTTCTATTATGCTATTTCTATATGCTATTTGTGAGAATAGATGTGTGATATCTATGTCTTTCTTGTCTAGCTTATCTCTATCTAACTATAAAGAATGATTATATACATTAATATATAGAGAAGGTAGATGGAGCATTGGTTTAATTGTGCCATTTCATATCCACTTCACAACGGTTCACAATTGCAGGACAGCCATTGAAGTTGAGTTAGTACTTGTGGTTTGACACGTGGGTGTTGAATAGGATGAGGAACCTGTTGATGAAATTGCAAGGGTTGTTGAGCAACACCCAAGATTTGCAGTGTGATCCAATGACCTGGATACTCATGGACTACCATCCCTAGAAACTAGTTTTGCTTTGTTGAAGCTTCCATTTATTTTGAACAAAAATGATGACTTGGGGAAAACCTGGAGTCCATGACACACATTGAAGGTTTTTGATGCAGCAAAGATTATACACAAAATCAGGTCGTTGTGCATAAAAGTTTACTGAAACTGTGTTATTTTTTCATCTTAATTTGAGGTTAGTGAAATTCTGGAGTCAATTTTAAAGCATTGTAATCTGTCATTTAGTTGTTTTGAAACATCTTAGCATTGTGCTTGGATCTTTTTTTCTATTTCATTTCTTTTTTGTTTCAATTGAGGAGGTAAAACTGTTAAGCTGATTCTAAAGCTTTTAATATCTGTGTTCATTGCAAAGTTTTGTGATGTATAAAAACATATTGGAAAATCCATGAATTTCAAGAAACATTGCATCGAGAAAGTTATAGGCCACCTTTCTTTTTCTCTCTTTTATTGATTGCGATTTCAAGAAGATAGGGAATAAACACACTAATGCCATTTTCTTGTTCTTAGGTCTTGAATTCATTATTTTTAATAAATGAAAACTCAAAATGCACTGCATTTTTTATATTCAATTTTATTCCTTTAATATCATTTATGAACTTTTGGTTGCTTTTGTAGTTATGATTCTGATGAATGAATTTTCCCCTTTTATCTTTGGTAGTCTGGATTCCAACAATGTCCATAAAATGCATGAATATCATCCCTTAAGCTGGGAAGACTCTCCTTACAAAGAAGGGAGAGTGGTGATGCAGTGGACCAGAGGGCCTCGTGTCACTTGGTTGATAGGTTGAGGAGGTCTATTAGGTTCTTGTCCTAAGCATATAGCTTGCTGAAATTATTGATGTTAATGGTTGTAATATTTATGCACTATGATCTATTCACATTCTGTTTTTTTAACAGTATTTATAACTGTTTGTATGATCTTGCAGCCAGGGTATGTGATAGCTGGTAGAGAAGATATGAAGCAGATGAAAGACTTCCTTTTTTTTCAGTGATGTTTCCAGTATATGGGTTTTTACGACAGTTTTTCAATTCTATCAGCTTTCATAATATGCAAATGAAATTGTAGGTTGCATTGCTTGTCAAACAGATCCCTCCAGTTATTGATTCTGGAGGACTTATTATTGGTAGTTTTGTAAGAATGGCACCTAGCATCAAATTCTGGGATGATTGGGTTGATCCAGAAGATATGACAGCAATGTGGTCAATTCCTGAGGTACATAATGAATGGATTGGTGCTGGGGAGAAACAGGGGCAGAAGGTTCATCTGTCTCGTAATCCAGATGGTCAACCTTGTATAACACAGACTGAAATGAAGGTAATGTCTATGTGTCAATACTATAATAAATGGACAAAAACATCTATTAATAATTTCGATAGTAGGAAGACTGCATGTTCATATGTCCCGTACAGAATCATCTTCCCTTTTGAACTTAATTATTTGATTTTATACTTTTGTTACATTTAGTTCAATCTTTTTGTTTTAATCCATTTCTAAATGGTGAAATATCTACTTGGTTGTTGGCCAAAGTAATTTATAGATTCCATGTCAGTCTTAAGAGATATGAACCTTGACTAGCTTGGTGATAGTGGTTACTCTTCATGACATGCGCTCGACTGGGATCTCTTTATGTTTAATCTGAACTTAAAAGCTGAAATGTTAGATTGTTGGTGTTTATTCCACCTTGAAAAAATATTGAGTGCATTTTGGGTCTTCAATGAAACAATATCGCTTGTGATAAGATGAAGGCTTGAATTACTGATTGTGTCATATTTTTCATTGGCACTTAATTAGTGATAGTGTCATATTTTGTCATTTGCACTTGAATCACTGATTGTAAGTGTTTTATCTTGTTATTACTTTTACTTCAGTCTGAAATGTACGAGCATGCATAAACCTTGTTCATAACAGTGGCACAAATTGTGCTTCTAGAAATGTTTTCTATCTATAAGCAGTCAGCTGCTGCATATATGTTCATTGTTTTTGCTAAAAGCAATTGTTCAATTAGCTGGTCTATTTTTGTTATTTTATTTCTGTAGTGAAGATGCAGCAATTTGAGGTGACCTAGATTTTCTTGAGATTGTCCAAGATGATGCAGTAATTGAGTAATCTCAAGGATATATTTCTCCATCCACAAATTACAGTGATTTATCATTTATCATTGAAATGCGTGGTAGTTGTTAGCCTTATTCACACTGCAAGCTGATTTGAAGATGTTTAATGTTCAAGAATCAATATCTATTAACCAAAATTGAAATTCCATTTCCATTGTTTTGAAGGTTGTTCTCTTTATCTTACTTGGCAATTTTGATCTTTCTCTGTGATTTGGAATTGTCATTGACAATTCTTACATAGCTCTGCAATATTTCTCTATCACAAATTACTTATCTTAACAAAATCCTGAAATAACCAATAATTTGCCTTTTTGGTAGACCTTTTAGCTCCACTTATTGCTTATGAAAGGTTAGAAGGATTACTTCTATATATTTTTTTGTCATGTTTGCATATGATTGTTTATTTGATACTGAATTTAGATTTGTTAAGTTTGAGTTAAACTAATGAATTGAGTCTTTTTCTAAGTTCAACAGAGCCAGAAGATTTCATTTTGTCAATTAAATTGTTCTCTGCTAGTTTAATTGGAAAGAATAATTGATTCATGGTTGGATTGCTTCTTTTGTTAGAATCCTGGAAAGAAAAGGCTCTGATTTGATTTTGCACGTTGTTATTCAGGCTATGGCAGATATTATCATTCGGAGGCATTTTACACGACGATTAGATCCTGTAATCATCTCTACATACCATGATATGCTGGTTGATTTTTGTTTGATTTCAGTATAGCTTTACATATTGTAGTGGCTTATTTGGTGCAAGTAAGTAGGTTGTCCATAAGACCTAGTATATATTTGAATTAATCTACTTTTTCTTAGGTGCATCTACCTTTTCAAAAAGTAATAACATTAAGGAATTACTCTATTACATGCACTATTTGGAAGTACACAAGTTTTTACTATATACTCAATAAAAGTTAGGAAATGTAGTGCACGTGTTTCGGTTACTGAAGTATCATATATTTTGATGCTCGTCATAAGGTTAGTTAGTTCATTGATTCTGTCTGATAGCATAAAAAATTCAAGCATCACATTGCCTCCAATATGCTTTTAGAAGCTTTCTCTCTCTTTTTGTTAGAGCAGTTGGTCTGTTCCTGGGAATAAAATCCTGTAATATATTTATATAATTGTGTTTCTCAACTTTGAGGAACAAAAGTTAGGTGGTATTGAGTATGTTTGTTGTAACTAGTAGATGAAGATGGAAAAGGTTCTATGAATGCCATATAAAACTTATATTGTCCTATCATATGCTTGGTGATAATTGAGGGCCACACAACCTGACTGAAACGTTTTGATTTGGTTATTTATAATTGAATTTTTCTTTTCTATTTTGTGGTTGAAAGTCTTATTTACAAAAAATTCTGATAATATAATGCCTTCCAAGTGATTAATTGTTGTCAATGGGACTGAAAGGCATTTTGACAAATAAGTAATAACTAGGAAGGGATAGTCTTGAAATATCTCATTCAGCTGCACCATTTGTTCCTATAAGAATACCAAAAAAATTAAAAATACAAAATAAAGAGATGATATAATCTTGATCTCTTAACATGGATGCTATAATCCTACATGATGCAATTCTTTCCCATGCCTAGGTGTAATACAATGGTAAAAGTGTTATTGAGTGATAACAAGCCAAAAAATCTCAAACTTTTCATCGATTCTTTTGATTTTCTGCAAGATAGTTATTAAAATTTATGAAGGGAGTATCTAATGGGTAAATCAAGAGCTTAACAGTTTATGCTACAAATGCTAATGCATAAGGGACTAACTCCATGAGACACTGAACCATAACAGATTCACACTATTATGAACCAATTTCCCAGATTACGAAACATTGATTTAACTAATTAATCAATACAGCATAAGTAAAATGCAGAAAGTAACAAAGAATCTATCTAAGTTACAATTCCAGAATAACAATGAAGTATATGAAATATTCATTTTAAAACATTTAAATTGTTCCAAAGATTGAGTACATATTTGTTAGTTCTCTGGAATTCGGCTCTTCTCTTGGTGATCAGATCCAAAGTCCTTAAGCTATTGCTGCATATCAAGAGGAAAACATTATCACACAAATACATGTCATGTCACAATCCACGCTCGGCTTGCACGTTTAACTAAAATGTACATTAATATTTAACAAAAACAAAACAAAACTTATGTTTTATGATCAACCGAATTTCAGCATCCTAGGATATATGTTCATCAATTAGGTCAAGCATACAAATGTTTACATTCAGATCATGTATAAACTAGTAAAGAATATGTTAAATAAATTTCAGAATGTGATAACATATTCATAAATATAGAAAACTGAAGATTCTTTTTCAATAGTATTAATATACAACAGTCATGACATGACTAAGATACAAAATCTGATTGGTTTCAGCTAACATATCAGTTGAGAAGTCTCCACATAAAATTCTGAAAACTATAACAATTTCATCTTCAAATCTTTATATCAGATCTACATATTAGAATAATGTGTAAAACCTGCAAACAACTTATAGTTATTAGCAGGTAATAGAAAACTACACTTTTATAATTAATAATAGCATCATATCCTGATAAGTGAATGCATCATCAAATCAAAAGTAACTGAAATGCATAAGTTAATATGACTGTACCTCACGATGATCATACTAACTACTAGTTTCAATGTTGATGTGAGTTCAAGAGGGGGAAATACCATCATGCAAGTGCTTTTCCTTCAACCATAGAGCTTTGTGGGCTCCCTTGTGCATCAACCAAAAAGGTGGGACCCTACCCTTAATGGGGAGGTCCAGGATGAGAACCAAATAGGGGGAAAGCTGAGGTGATTAGTGCTGGGTGACTAATGATTGACTCTTTAATATTAACAATCACCTTGGCCAAGGGTATTACTTTATTGAACAATTTGCTGGATATTACATTGCATAGAGGTTTGTTAAATAAGCCCAAGAAAATGAACCACTTCCTAAGGATGAGGAACAACCTTATAACAAATAAACCTCTATGTACAACAATATGCTAATTCTAGCACAAGAATGACCAAAAAAAATAAAATTCACCTATACAATGCTAACGACATATATCCATTGTAGATATTATTACTATGACAAAGCTATATTAGTCTAACACCTCATGCCTTCCCCCCTCGCTCCCTCCCCAACTCCTCTCTAATGACTAAAATAAATTCCAAGTTTATCTCTAAACTTGACAAATTCATCTTTACTGAGTGGTTTACTCATTATTTGCTCCTTTGTAGGACAATAATAAAGGCAAATGTCTTCATTATCAACTGATTGACAATGTAATGGCAATGAACTTCAATATGCTTAGTTTTGGCATGATATATTGGTTCTTCACCATCTTGAGAACACTTTGGTTGTTGCAGAAAAGCAAGGTTGGTGTGGTTTGATCCAATTGAATATTAGTAGTACCCTTTGTAACCACATTGCCTCACAACTTGTACTAACTGTTGCCTTATATTTAACTTTAGTGGAGGATAAAGCAATTGTTTTTTGTTGCTTGCTTTGCCAAGAAATTACTCTTGAACCAAGAGTGAAAACCTAACCTATTGTACACTTTCTTGTATCAGTTGATCCAACCCAAGTAGAATTAATATATCCAGTTAGCATGAATTCAACAAATTGCTAATATAGAATGCCAAAAGTCAACGAACCCCTTGACATATTGAAGGAATCATTTTGTAGCTTGCAAATTTAACTCTTGAGACTTGGACATGAATTGAGAAACACAACACAACTGACTACAACACATATATCTGATCTAGTGATAGTAAAATAAATCAAATTACCTACCAATTGTCCATACACTATTTCATTGACCAGTGATGAACCAATATTAGTTGAGAGTTTAATCCAAACTTCCATAGGTGTAGATGTAGGATTACATTCAACAACACATATATCTGATCTAGTGATAGCAAAATAAATCAAATTACCTACCAATTGTCCATACACTATTTCATTGACCAGTGATGAACCAATATTAGTTGAGAGTTTAATCCAAACTTCCATAGGTGTAGATGTAGGATTACATTCAAGCATTCAATTTTTTTTTAAAAGAGATTTGGCATATTTTAATTTTTGATACCAAAATTTTGGGATTAGTTTGCCAATATTCTACTTGACAAAATTGAAGCAGGCCTAGACTTGTCATTTTATATAGTGTCTCATTTCTTCAATTAGAATAGCATTGCTTCTAGTGATGGCAAGAGCATCTACATAGACAACCAAGATCACTATGTCACCACCATTGATTTTAATAGAGTGTGTTTAGAACAATTTTTTTTTGAAACTAGAATCTCTAAGATATTGATCAATTTTAAAATACTAGGTGTGAGGAGCTTGCTTAAGTCTATATAAGGACTTTACCAATGTGTAAACCAGCTGTTCTTAGCTTGGAACTTGGAATCCTTGCATCCGAGTGATGCGCAGCAATAGAGATAACCAATTGAATGGTTACCATCCTTACAATAGGGGCAAAGATCTCTTCATAATCTACCCTTCCTCCTGTGCATATCCTTCGGTGACAAGATGAGTTTTGTACTTGACCAAAGAACCATTTGATTTATGCTGTACATTACAGATCCATTTACAACCAATGGAGTTCTTTCTTGGGGGCAATTTGGACAACACCCAAGTCTTATTTTCATTAAACCATTATACTCCACATTTAGGGCAAGTACCCATTTAGACTTCCTTTGGCCTTTGTAAATATGCTAGGATCAAATGTCGTCGAAACAATATATCTAGAGCAAAATTTACTTGCTCATGACCTTGCACAAGTAGTTTTCCCATTTGCTTTAGCCATTCATCTTCTTGATCATCCTTTATCATGGTATAGTCCCACTTTCGTCTCTTTTGTTGGCCCTAGTGTTTGTGTTGTGAAGACTAAGCTTCACTCGCTTCTCCAATTGATAGCCCCCTTGGAATTTGATGCTTCTTGTTTGATTTCAATATTAGAACTTGTTCCATTATTGGGTGTAGTTCCCCATACACTACTATTTGTAGAATTACCATTAATTAAAAAATGGCATTTTCTCATCTATAGTAAAATCTCTATTAACCATAATTTTTTTGTTCAGACATCTAGTAGTTTGTATGCTTTAGATTTCTCACAATGGCCAACAAAAATATATATGGTTTGCTTTTTGATTCTAAATTACTTCTTTCCTTAGGAATATGTGGAAAACCAGTGAGTAATTCCATTGTGGGGTATTTCTAAGTTTCTTTGAACTTGTTGGGATGAACTCACCTCCATTATCTGATGTGAGTGTCTTGAATTGTTTACTTGTTTGTTTGGGTTGGTTGGGACGAAATCACCTCCATTATCTGATCTTAGTGTCTTGAATTGTTTACTTGTTTGTTTTTCAACAAAAGATTCCCGCACCATAAAGTTAGAAAAAAACTCTTCAAAAAATAAATCTACATTTTTCTGGAAAAGTCACCAACAAGTATTAAGAAATACTTTGCACTAGACATTGTAGGTTTCTTCATAGGACCATAAAAATCTTGTACCAAATCTAAAACCCCTTTGACTCACTATGCCTTATTAGTATTAAATAAATGCCAATTTTGTTTGTCTATCTGACACCCTGTGCATACATTCTGATTTTTCTGAATGGATGGAAGACCATCTACCATGTTAGTCTTACCAGGCATAAACAAATTCTGATAATTCAAATGACCATACCTTTCATTGCAAAGTTTAGTGGTTCTCTCAACTATTGCTAGTGCATGTGTCTGCTGTTCTGAGATCAACCAATTTATACAATCCCTTTTCACCAATGCCAACAACAATCACTTTGTTATCTTGAAGAGTAGTTACCATACATTTGTTTCCTTGAAACTTTATACATATATTAAGATTCTTAATGATCTCACTTATAGTTAGTAAGATTTTGTTCATGTCAAGGAAATATTGAACATTTTGAAATATATAATTCGCTATCATTCAATTTCACCTTAGTGTTCCCACATCCTCTTACAAAATGAGTCCAACCATCACCCAAAGAAATAGATTCACTCGCACTCTTATCCTCAACAAAACTTACACACCAGTCTTTGTGACACATATAGTGTTGAGATGTTTTAGTGTCAAAGTATTAGGTTGTAGATTCAATAGACTAGAGCTATGATGCCACAAAAGCAAAGATATTTGTTGCTCCTTTTTCATCCTCCTCAACAACATTCGCGTATTGTGACTTCTTTTTGTTGAATATTTTGTCATTGATGTCAAGGTACCTGTGTTAGCTTGCCATACAAAGCTGCTTGCTTGCTTACTTTGTCAGCATAGTGGCAGCGAAATTGTTCCTTTTGTCATATCAGTTTTGGAAGTCAAATTCGTGAGTCAGCTAATCTACTTCTTTGTGCTAGGTCAGTTCTACACGTCAATGCATATCAGCATGACTGTCAAGGGGTCGAGTCCTGTATTATGGCACAATTAAACTTAGTGGTGGCGCCTATTGTTTTTATTTATTCTGACTTTTTTTATGAAGCGGCTTGTTTAAATCTTACACCCCCCTTTATTGCGACATGTTTACTTACTTGGGTGGCTCATGAATATATGTTGACTTCAATTACTCATATCGTAAATATTCCTAATGAAGATCATGTATAGGGGCGGCTCAATAATCATTCCTTGCATTTGTCGTGGAGTCTTTACTTTCCTAACGACAACTTTGTGAATGATATGTTTGAGCATTCATTTGGTTGTAGTGGGCGGCTGGGTAAAAAATTGGGCTCTTAATGAAAACGTCCATCTTCTAGAGGCCCCATTGCATTCCTTATTCAAGGCTTAGGTTTTGATCATTAAAATCGTGCTATAATTATCCTGGCTGGAAGATAGAAAAAGTCGTGAATATTAAAAATGATGGCGGAGTCATGAACTTGTGCGAAGAAGTTTTCTAAAAAGAAATGAATGCTTTGAGGATTTTCTTTAAAAAAATATATTGCCAGGTCTCCAAGATGATATTTTTTCTGACGGCATTCATTAAAATTAGGAGCCGATGAAGTTAATATGGTATTGCTCTTTGACGGTTTGAATGTAGTGTGTATAGAAGGCCATTTGAATTTGCAATTTCTTCACACCTTTGATACTTGTGGAAGGAAAAAGAAATGTCTGCTGTATTCATTGCCTAGCATTCATCCTTGTTCACAGTCGATTTGTTGAAGTCTGAGAAGTGTGGTCGTGGGAATTAAAGATGTTTGTGTGGGGTCTGCAACAGAAATCAATGCTTCTTGTCCTAATTCTTTTGAGGATCGGGCTATTGAGTGGGTAATGGCTTAAATTTTTTGATGCATGCAGACGTTGTATGAAGTTACGTTATGACCTTGTGAATGTGGAGACATCTTCTAACTGCGTATTACTCCAGATTCGCATAGGTGTAAGTTCAGTAGAGGAGGTCATGAAAGCTGAGATACTCTGTTGTTACCGTTTCACCTCTATTGCTGTTGCTTCACAATGCTTTTGTTTTCTCTTGGTTGACAATCTTGTTTTGTGAGGGAGTAGTTTGAATATCAGTGATAGAAATCTTTGAGTTAAGGCGTGGTAAAGTGAATACAATGAAATGGTGATTTCTGAGCAGAATATTTATACCTCTGTTGAAGCTTTTTATGTCTGGGTGTTTTGTATGGGAGAAGCGGATGTCTTAGTGGGTTTCAGATATTCTCCGAGTATTGTGAGCTTATTCAGCTGATTACTGTTTTGAGGTCTCCCTATTTTAGTGTTGATCTGAACTGTGACATCAGAATATCAAGTTGAGAATTTGAGTAAGAGATTTTCTGAGCTTGAACAATGTTTTTGAAAGCTTGTATCTTGAATCAAGAATTTTATGTTACTGAAGTTGGTGCTTCAGGAGAGTTGGTGCTCACTTTTGTAATCTGGGTTGGTGCCCATTTGTGGTTAATGAAAGCTATTGATCTGCTGTGGTTTTTTTATCTGAAAGAGTTTTCCACGTGAAAATTGGTGTTCTCCTTGTTGATGTTTGCTCTTAATGTTCTATTTGCTGTTTCAGATGGTTTCATGAGTTTAAAAGTGTTAAATACCGATTCTTGCCATTTCAAGACATTAGACTAGACTTTGGATTTATGAAAACAATTAAATTGGGAGATTCATTAGCATTGGAACGAAAACAATTTATAACTCCACTATACACAATGTGGCAAGTTTATAGGAGAGAATTCTCCACAGTTTGAAGATATTAAATTAACAATTCTTTCTAGGAAAAATATGGAAACAATTAATTCGGGAGTTTCAGCAATGCTAGAACAATACAAATTTACACGAGACTTTTTACAGTTATTTTACACAATTTGACCATTTTAAAGACAAAAAAACCGACATGTTCACTAGTTACAGAATTAATACTCTTCAGGGTACAGGGTAAACTCAATGCAAGTAATTAATAATTTTATAAAGTTTATAAATTGTTTTTGCCCTAAATTTCTGTGAGATTTACTTTAGATAGATTTTATTTTAAAAAATAAAATAAAAGTAAAGGTTGTGCAATTAGTGCATTCCCCCTTTTCTTTTAGATCAAACATAAACTCATTCAAGTGCTAAATAGGGAAGTCTTATGCTAGGTTGTAGGGATTTACAGGCTGCAACCAAGCTTCAGGCTGCATGAATATCTGTTTTGCCTAATTTTGTGTTGCATGAATTTGCCAGGCTTCAAATTGTTCTAATATTTGATTAATTACACATCCAACAAATATAAACACATCAAAACCAATGCTGTGAAACTGCTCCAATGCCTTTTATTGTGAAGTGCATAATGGCACAGATTCTCTTAAGGCAGATTTGAAACCACATAAATGTTCAGCTTCAAGTCTTTCTTGCACAACAAACAATCTATTTCATAGGATTTGTTTATTTGCTAATGCTTTCATGGCCACATTCTTTACTATTGCTAGGCACTTCACCACCTACCAATCAGTAAAGAAAAACACATTGTTGTAGGTCTATTGAATCCATGCCTCCCACCTTGTTTCAATGCTTTAGAAGTCACATGTGGATTTCCTTCATTACATTAAAATCTCATAAAAAAAATCTCCATAGATTTGGGCAATACATTAGTCTCTGAGACTCTTTGATAGATTGGCTTTGATACCATATTAATTTTATTGAACAAGCCACTGAATATTACATTGCATAGAGGCTTGTTAAATAAGCCCAATAAAATGAACTACTTCCTAAAAATGAGGAACAACCTCATAGAAAATAAACCTCTATGTACAACCATAGCAACAAAAATCTTTTAGGGAATAAATCGGCAAACCAAAAGTTCAAGATTTTTTGAAAAAATCAGGAAAAAATTGGATTTAAAATAAAATGTAAAAATATGTAGAATAAGAGACAAAAACTGATTTTTTTTTAATTGAAAGGCATTTCCATAGCAATAGAGATATAGAGAGCAAATAAAATAGAGAGTTTAACCAATGAATCATAGAAAATAGATTTTGTTGTTTATATTCATATCGCTGATTATATTGCATTCCACATCTTTCAAAGCATTAGTTCACAATGCATAACTGATAGATGACAAAATTTCAATTACAATATAGTTTGTAGTACAAAGTTTCAAAAATGAAAAGTAGCCTATGACTCTTGCTAGTTGCTACTATAAATAGAGCTATGCTAGAGGCTTGCAGGCCCTGATGATGAAGCTCCTGGGGCTTTGCCTAGCCTCCTAAGTTCATCAATCGCATGAGGATCATAGTTGGCCTCCTCTAGGATCTCAAAATCCTCATCCTCAAGATCTTCGTCATCATTAGCAACTTCATCATCATTAGCAATCCACTCATTTTCTGGATCAATCTCATTAAGGTCAATTGGCTCAGCATCCTCAATGGTACCTAGTTTTGCCCATGGACAAGTTAGTCTTTGGATTACAAGTGCAAAAACATTATGAATACAATTACAAATTTACAACTACGATTGCAAGTATACTAAAAGTCTAACCTTGAGCTTTCTTTAGCTTCAAGTGGAGGTTGTGGTGAACAAACACCAAGTCATTCATCCGTTGTTGTGTTAGGCGATTGCGTTTCTTCAAATGTATGTGTTCAAAAACACTCCAAGTACGCTCACAAGCGGATGAACTACATGGCTGGCTTAGAATGCGTTTCGCTAACCACCTAAGATTTTTGGTTTCATGACCAAAAAAATCCCACCATAGCGCTGAAAAACACATTATATGGAGATGATGTCATGTAAGAATATCTTAAATTTTTACACATTTTATGATTTTGTCCACAAAATAGACAGATTATCAAAATTTAATAGACTCTACCTAGATGCACGGTCTTCCTGCCTTCCATGGCAGCCTTAGATGAGAAAAAACCCGTTGCTTGCTTGTACATGGCTAACTCTCCCATAGTTGTCGTTAACTGTTCTGTGGTTGCAAACAGTTTTTCCATGCATATGAACAAGCCCTGTGCAACCTCACCATCATCATCTTTAAATGAAGAGTCATGGTACATACTTGGATTAAGGTAGTATCTTGCAGCATGGAGAGGAGAATGCATCTGTCGATCCCATCTTCTATCAATTATGTCCCACAGTGGCATATACCTGTCCCTGTCATTTTCCATCCTACTCCTCATCACCCCCTTGGCCCTATCCATGGCCTCATACAAATATCCCATGGGGGATTTATCCCCATCCACTAGTCTCAAGACCTTCACTAGAGGCTCTGAAAATTGTACAACTTCTTCCATTGCATCCCAAAAACTAGCAGAATAAATGTAATCTGATATTGCTATGCCATCTGCTTGATTTGATAAGCCAGATGCCATCCACTCACTTGAAACAAACATTCGTTTTAAATTCATTTTTTGTTCGCATAGAGTTTGTAGTGCAAGGAAGTTTGTTGCAAATCTTGTCACCCCTGGTCGAACTAACTCCTTGCCCTCTGTGAAAGTGCGCATCATACACAAAACCCTTGTGTGATTATAGATAAATTTGGTAATTGAGCGAGCCTTGTGCAATACCTCCTTCACCCACTCAAGTTTACCAATGTCCTCTAGGGTTAGATCAATGCAATGTGCTGCACATGGAGTAAAAAAGATGGAGGGGTATTTGTCTATCAGAAGTCTCCCAACAGCAATACAAGCAGCAACATTATTTGTAATTAATTGAACCACATTTTGTGGCCCTATTTCTTTGACCATTGAGTCATACATCTCGAACAATGCACCCGCAGATTTGATTGTGTGCGATGCATCCACACATTTCAAAACAATTGTGCCAATTTCACAAGACACGAGGAAGTTGATGAGTGTTCGATTCCTCCTATTTGTCCACCCATCTGACATTATGCTGCAACCAGTCTTTGCCCAAATTAGTCGATGTTCACCAACAACATCATTAACATCTTGTACTGCATCATTAAGCAAAGGAAGCCTCAATGACTCAGAAGATGGGGCTTTGAACCCAGGACCTGCAGATGCAATAACATCCACCATACCTTGCCAGTATGGAGACCTGGCAACATGGAATGGCAAGCTAGAGTAGTACCAAAAATTCGCTATTGCCTTCTTTGCTTGTTCATGGACAGTCTTCTTCCATCATGTACTCTCCAAAGTGGTCTGTGATCCTGGTGTAGTACAAGGTGGGAAGAAAGAATTTATGTTTCCTCCACTTGTGTTTGGACCACGTGCTGTAGAAGAAGTTGTCGACCCAGATTCCCTGAAAAACACATGTGCACCATCTTCCCCATCCAAGCAATTCCTCCTAACTTCTGTAGAACTGGGGCCTATTTCATTCCCAGTTCTTGCCTTTTTAGCCTTACTCTTAGAAATCCCTTCAAGAGCTTGTTTTGCTTGATAAGTGACTTCTGCAGGGCATTTTGTACAAATAATGGTGTTATTTCCTGGCTCCTTTGCCAAATGCCATTTGAAGCGATAAATGCCACCGTTGATGTCAGACAAACACCAATTGCATTTAACCTTCGTTGAACCCGGAATTGCCTTGCAATGTGTCCACGCAAAGTCTTTTACATGTGGCATTATAGCGTATTCTGCATAAGCATTTTGATTTAGTCTACTATAATACACATTGAACATTGATTCAAGTTGACTTCAACACCTTCTACAACATTGTTAACTTCTTGTATGTAACAAACAATAACACTATATGAACACTTCATTGTTTGCTTGGTGGGAAAAATAATTTGATGATATGGCTTCTTCACTTAATTTGACTCTATTTTAGTCTAGTTAGTAAGTTGCTTTTTATTGACACTTATAAAATTTCTGTTCACTACAATCTTTCAATACAAACAAATTTCTACTCTACAAACAAAATTTTTGTTCACTAAAAATAGTTGGAGTAAGTAGTGTTGTCCTAAGTCGTGTTGGGTCAAATTTCTAGTTTATCATAATTTTGTGTTAATCATGTTTTTGATATCATCCATGAAAATCGTGCTCAAACTTACATTTATCAATTTTGACTGACTTGTGTGATTGCATTGTTTACTAAGTTACTTACAAATACCAAATTGCATATCAAAGAGTAGCTTGATCCATTTTGGAATTTCCAGATACATGTTTATGATCACATAAATACTAAACAAAATCATACAATAAATATAGTAAATACTAAATATATATAGTAAATAAATACTAAATAAATACAGTAAATACTAAATAAATACTAACTAAATACAGTAAATATAAAATACTAAATAAATACAATAAAATATAAAACACTAAATAAATACCAAATAAAAACAGTAAATATAAAATACTAAATAAATATTAAATACTAAATAAAAACAGTAAATACAAAATACTAAATAAATATTAAATAAAAACAGTAAATATAAAATACAGTAAAATGGTAATAAATATTAAATAAATACAGCAAATATAAAAAGTAAAACAGTAAATAAAATATAAAAACAGTAAAATTGTAATAAATATTAAATAAATACAGTAAATATAAAATATTAAATAAATACTAAATAAATATAGTAAATATAATTTTAAAATAAATATTAAATGAATACTAAATAAAAACAATAAATATAAAATACAGTAAAATTGTAAATAATAAATATAAACTATTAAATAAATAAAGTAAATATATTTTTATTTTATACTAAATAAATATTAAATAAATACTAAATAAAAACAAGAAATATAACATACAATAAAATTGTAAATATAAAATAGTGAATACAATATAATACAGTAAATATATATTTTTAATTTTTTAAATATAAAATATTCTACAGTAAATTTAAAATACTAAATCTAAATTTATAAAATACTAAAAATAAATATAATATAGTAAATTACTAAATATAATTAAAAAACAACGAAAATGGAAAAATTGAAAAAACGAAAAATGAAATAGACAAAAACGAATAGGCAAAAACTAATTTATTTACTGCATAAAACAAAAACGAATTTATTTACTGCAAAAAAAATAATAAATGAAATTTTCGAGCTTATACAAAAAAAAAAAACGAGCCTACCTTCAGATTTCATCACGCCAGGAAGAAATGCTGTCGACTGATGATGTTTGGAGTCTGGAGTCTGCCCTTTTGAAATCCGCCAACTGATGATGTTCGCCCTTTCAAAATCGTTTAGCCTCCAATTTGCAGTTGTAATTTCATCAAATCGCGACCTCATCTTATAGATTTTCGTGCGATTTAGGGTCTTGTATTTCCGCAAGAATTTAATGGCGGGTTGATGCAGGTTGGGAATCGCGATTTATTGCAGATTCAAACGCGTTTTAAATGCGATTTATACATCTTTTAAGTCGTTGACTTTGTCAATGATTTTTTTGCAGGTTTTTTGGGAAAAAAACGTATGAGGGGCTGATTTGTTTATTTGCTAATGCTTTCATGGCCACATTCTTTACTATTGCTAGGCACTTCACCACCTACCAATTAGTAAAGAAAAACACATTGTTGTAGGTCTATTGAATCCATGCCTCCCACCTTGTTTCAATGATTTAGAAGTCACACGTGGATTTCCTTCATTACATTAAAATCTCATAAAAAATATCTCCATAGATTTGGGCAATACGTTAGTCTCTGAGGCTCTTTGATAGATTGGCTTTGATAGCATATTAATTTTATTGAACAAGCCATTGAATATTACATTGCATAGAGGCTTGTTAAATAAGCCCAATAAAATGAACTACTTCCTAAAAATGAGGAACAACCTCACAGAAAATAAACCTCTATGTACAACAATGTGAAAAACAAATGGTGCGGCATGCAATAGGCGAGAAGAGGTGCGGGGAGCTTTTTTTGATAACCCTCGAGGAATCTGATGACGGGGATCTTGATCCCGGTGCACCTTCAAATGATGGCCTCGAGTTCTCTTTGGCAGTGGGTTTGGTTGCACTTGTTGCTAGCACAGGATCTGTTGGTGGCGTCCGTGAATCTGCTATTGGGGCTGAGGGTGTGGTAGTCGTTGATGAAGATGCAGAGGAGGACGGTTTAGAGTTTGCTGTCGGAGCTGCTAACGTTGGTGTGGGTTTTGGCCTTGGAGGCTCTGATGAGGGATTGGATGTGGGGGATTTCCATGCTCTTGGGGATTGGGATCTTGCTCCCTGTGACGGATCTACCTCTGTTCTCTTTGAGGATGGGATTGATAACGAGTGGTTTATTGATCCAAATGATAAGGATGATGAGCTCCTGCTGGATATTCTTTTGGAGGCTCGAAGGAAGTCACAGGGGTGTGAGGTTGTTGGGAAGAAATAGGAGGATGGTGCTCCTTTTTCTGGGCTGCTTAAAGGCTTTCTTAATCACCCGATTCCTACTCAACAGGATTGCAGGTTGCAAAGTGTTGGGATTGGATTGGATGCGAATTTGGGTGCATCTTTGGCTTCTAAATATGAAGTTTTGAACATTGTTTGGACACCTGTGAAGGATCTTAGCTCTGGGTTTGGTTTGGTTAACCCCCCTTTGTCCTTTGACTTCTCTGGTGAGTTAGATGTTATTGCTTCACCTGTGGGTTTGGATGTTGTCATGGGACCCCTCCTTATGTGTGAGGGGGATGTTGGTACTCCTGTCCAGGTGCAGGGGTTCTTGATGGTCTCTGGCCTCTCTCTTCAGATTCTTGATGCTGTGGTGGAAAAGTCTATTGCTGATGTTGGTAATGCTCTTGTTGGGAGGTTCTTAGGCCCTCGTCCTAATATTGACTCTGTTCACAACAGGGCTCTAGCTAAATGGAAAGCTTTTGGTTTGCTGCAGGTGGCTGTGATGCCTAAAGGTTTTTTCCTTTTTTCCTTTCAACTCCTTGAGTAGAGTAAGGATGTCTTACTTCGTGGGCCTTGGTTATTTGGTAAATCCGTTCTCCTTCTGAAAATTTGGACTATGGCGTTTGTGGCTTCCAAAGATTGCTTCGATTGGGCCCCTATTTGGGTAAGACTCCCAACACTTCCTTTGGAATTTTGGGGTGAGGAGGTTTTTCAAGGCATTGGTAATAGTTTTGGTTCTTTCTTAGTCATGGATAGGATCACGAAAGACATGAAACGTTTAGTTTATGCAAGATTTTTTGTTTTGATTGAAATTGGTAAGCTTCTACCAAATAAAATTCAGTTTCATTCCAAGTTGGGTGTTTGGGAGTAGAGTGTTCTCTTTGATTCTTCCTCTTTGGTGTGCTCTCATTGCCTTAGAGTTGGTCATTTTTCCCACTCTTGCCAGGACTTCAATCTTGTGAAGACTTGTTCTGTTGAGAAGGCTCCGAGATCCTTTGCTAGTTTTCCCACTGAAAAGTTTGACTTGGTGAACCCCTTGGCTAGGGAGTGGGATGTAGAAGATCATGTTGATGTCCTGAGGGGAAGCCCCCTCAAGGATAAATTTTTTCCTGTTAGTATGAATGAGATTGATTCGTCCAAGATTTTTGGATTGACCCATTTAGATCAAGCTCCCCTTATCAGCTCTTTGTTTGGACACAATTTCAAACCTCCTTGATTGGTGTGGCTCTTCTTTGGGTGTGACCCCTCTCCGGTGGCTGTGTGCTGGCTGATTGTTTCTGTTGTACTACAACGTCTCCACTATTTCTCTGCTTTTTGTGAGGGTTTCAGGTGCCTTTCAAAACCTGTTTCTGATGTTTGGTTTCGTTGGCAAAGTTTGATACTTTGGTGTTTGGTAGTGTCCTTTTTCTTCACTTTGTACAAGGTTCTAGGCCGTTTCAAAACCCTGCTTACCTTATCAAAAACAATGTGCTAATGATAGCACAAGAATAACCAACTTAAGAAAACAAAAAACTATACCTATACAATACTAACAACATACATCCATTGTAGATATTATTACTATGAAAAAGCTACATTAATCTAATAAAGGGTTTGAGGATGAGACACGATTTTATCTTCATCTTTTTTGTGACTCCTAAGTGTAGGTTTAACTACACTTATATGTACAATACATTTGTATTTTTGTACATGGGATAGAGGCATGTGCTCACCAACTATTCAGAGATGTCAATATGTTCTCAAATACCTGTCACGATAAACAATAGCTTTGAGATTTTCAAATAATGTGATATATTCACAAGAAGCGAATGCTTCATTTAAAGAATTTACAAAGTGATGTTTCGTCAATTAAAGATTTGAGAATAGAAACATCAGAAACAACCAAAATAGAAACACAACCAAATTACAGTATGTTACAAGAGTTACGTGATTGAGCATTAATAAATTACTAAATATAATTTTAATACCCTCCCTTAATGCTCAATCTATCAACTACACCAAGATGCCCCCTGAATTTTACAAACTTATCTGGACTGAGAGACTTGGTGAGAATATCAGCAGTCTGATTTTCTGTCGGAACATACTGCAATACTAGTGATCCATCTTTGACAAGCTTGCAGATGAAATGACAATGAAGTTCAACATGCTTTGTCCTTTCATGGAAGATTGGATTTTTGGTTAGTTTGAGCACCCCTTGATTGTCATAGTACAAGGGGGAAGGCCCTGCTTGAGACATTTGCATGTTAGAAAGCACCATTCGAAGCCAAATTGCCTCACAAGTTGCTTTAACAGTTCCCCAATATTCAACTTCAGTCGAGGGAAGAGCCACTGCTTGCTGCTTCTTGCTGGTCCATGTGATTGCAACTGTATTCAAACTGATTACATACCCCGAAGTAGACTTTCTGTTATCGACAAAACTTGCCCAATCTGAGTCTGTATAGCCAATTAGCTTAGGATCATTGCACCTTCCATAGAGAATGTCAAAATCGGAAGTGCCTTTCACATATCGCAGCACATGCTTTGTTGCAACCCAATGTTCTGATTTAGGGGCTGTCATGAAGCGAGAGATGTAGCTCACAACAAAACTGAGATCAGGTCTAGTAGCAGTGAGATAGATGAGGCTGCCTACTAGTTGCCTGAATGCTGATCCATTTTCCACAGGCGAATCTAATTTTGCTTAAAGTTTGAGCCCTTTCTCCATAGGTGTTGATGCAAGTTTGCATTCACTCATCCTGAACTTATCAAGCAAATTGCGAGCATACTTAGACTGAGAAATGAAGATACTGTTAGCTGTCTGCCAAACCTCAACATCGAGACAATAATGATGAAGTCCCAAATCTGCCATATCAAATGATTGATTGAGATTGTGTTTTATCTCCTCAATCAAATGTTCTGAGCTGCCAGTAATGATAAGGTCATCAACATAGACAACCAGTATAAGAATATGATCACTAGAACGTTTGACATACAAATTTGAATTAGAAGGGCTCCTTTGGAAACCATGATCAGTAAGGTACCTATCAATTTTCATGTACCATGCCCGTGGTGCCTTTATAAGGCCATAGAGTGCTTTCACTAGTCTGCAAACTTGATGTTCTTTACTAGGAACCTTGAAATTGGGAGCCTATGTCATATAGACTTCTTCTTGGAGATCACCATTCAGAAACACACTCTTGACATCCATCTGATGGACTTTCCAACCAAACTGGGCTGCTGTAGCGAGGACAAGCCGAATAGTACTCATTTTGGTTGTAGGAGCAAAAGTCTCCTCATTGTCAATGCCCTCTGTCTGTGAGAACCCTTTGGCTTCCAGTCTAGCTTTATACTTGTCTAGGGTTCCGTCAACCTTGTATTTAACCTTACACACCCATTTGTAGCCAATGGGCTTCTTCCCAGGTGGAAGATCAGAAAGCACCCAAGTGTTATTCTTTAGAAGGCTACGATGTTTATCTTCCATAGCCTGTTCCCACTCAGGTATGCCTTTAGCCTCGAAATATGTTTGAGGTTCAGAGATGCTGTGCAGATTGGCCATGAGAGCAAAATTGACAGTGTTCTGTTGCTTACTCTTTTTCCGAGCAGTTCTATCCTCGATCAATTCATCATCATGAAGATCACTAATAGTTTTGGCATACCATTAGGCCGAAGAGTAGAAGGACCAATATCTGAATTAGGAGGAGCAACATCACTAGGTGTGGCTGGTACAAAATCAGCTGGATCTTGATCTGAATTAGGAGGAGCAACATCACTAGGTGTGGTTGGTACAGAATCAGTTGGATCAAGATCCAGATTGTCCTAAGGAGGGGCAGGTGGTGGAATATTCCGTTGAAGTGGCTACTCAACTACAAAATCCCTCCCATCATGTGAACTCAGTGGAAGACAAACACCCAATTCAAAAGCTATCAGAGGCTGATCCTCAGGATGCACAGGAGTAGAAGACTGAAAGAAAGGCCTAGTAGCTTCATCAACCACAACATCACGATTGAAAATGAGAAGATTTGTTTCTACATCAATCAGTCTGTATGCCTTATGATTTTCACTGTAACCAGTGAACATGAGTTTCTGGCTTTTGGAATGCAGCTTAGTGCGCTTGGCATCTGGAATCCGAGCATGAGTTGTAGAGCCAAAAACTTTCAAGTGGCTGATTTTAGGCTTGTGTCCAGACCAAGCTTCTTTAGGAGTCATCTTCTTAATCGCATGAGGAGGAGACCGGTTCAGAAGATAGACTACAGTATAAATTGCTTCAACCCAGTATTTTTGGGAACATGACTATGCTCCAATATAGAACGAGCCATTTTAGTGATGGTGCAATTTCTACGTTCTACGACACCATTCTACTGTGGGGTGTATGGTGTGGTGAGTTGGCGCTTAATGCCATGTGCAACATAGAATGTGGAGAAATCAAAAGAACAAAATTCCCCCCCATTATCAAACCTAAGAGTAACTATGGGAGAACCAGACTCTTTTTCAACTAAGGCCTTATATTGCTGAAATATACCAAACACATCTGATTTGTTTTTCAAAATATACATCCACATCTTTCTATTGAAATCATCAACAAATAATAAAAAGTACTTGCAACCAGTAATTGAAGGAGTATTCATTGGACCACATAAATCAGCGTGAACCAATTGCAATACCTTGGAAGCTTGCCAAGAGTCACCATTTGAAAAGGGAGTCCAGTGTTGCTTTCCAACCTGACAAGCCTCGCATACTCCATGATTCTAAGTCTGAATGGCCACCAACCAAATCATCACGAGCTAATTGAGAGAGATACTGCATGTTTAGGTGCCCATAACGGTGATGCCATAGACTACCGAGGGATCTACTCCTAGCTGCCAAAGCGTACTCTTGAGAATCACTAGAGTCAATGAGTCTATAAAGACCATGATCCTCAATGCCCTGAACAACTGTGGTGCGTGTCTCTCTGTCAACAATATTGCAAGTGTGGTTGCTGAAAACAATATCCAACTGAGGAGAGTGTGTCATAATCTGACTGACAGAAAGAAGGTTCAACTCCATGCCAAGTACGAAGTATACATCGAAAAATATTAAATTTCTCCCGCCAGAGTGAATTTGTACGTTGCCCTTGCCAACAACAGTATACTCCTCACCACCTCCAAAGATGATTGAATCTCTGAAAGGCGTGTACTCAATAAACTGGTCTCGACGATGAGTGAAGTGTCAAGAAGCACTTGAATCTATGTACCAGGCAGAAGATTTCACAGGATTTGTTGGACTCTTGGCCATGAAGGCGTAGAATGCAGATTCCTTCTGCTCAGTGTGCTTATCAACATTGGCTTTAGGCTTAGACTCTCCTTGCTTGTTTTGTTAAGAAGCCAAGCATTTCTGACAATCTTTCTTCATGTGACCTAACTTATGGCAGTAGTTACACTGAACATTCTTCTTCTTAGAAGAATCGGAAGACTGTGCTTGACTGGACTACTAAGGACTGATTGTTCTTTTGAAAGGTCTAAGCAAGAAATGCCTACTCTAAGGAGGACGAACTAGCACCACTACCGAACTATTGTTTCCAACGATCCTGTTGCAAAAGTATGGCGCAAAGATTTGAAGACTTCAAATCAACATTAGCTGAAGTAATGTTGAGAGTCTTGATAAAATGCTCGTAAGATTTTGGTAGACTTTTCAAAGTGATGACTACCATATCTTCTTCCTCCATTTTCTAACCAATAGCCTCGAGTTGATCTCGGATGTCCTTGATCTTGGTCAAGTGCGCCTACAATGTTGTCTTCTCATCCATCATGATAGAAAACAACATGTTCTTCAGAAAGAACGCATGGCTTTTGTTCAGAAGTTTCATGAAGATCCTTCAGATGATCCCGAATCTCCTTTGCTGATTTACCAGATAGAACTTGAGGCAGCTGATCATCAGTGACAAATAGCTTAATGAGCATCACCGGTTCGCGATTTTGCTCATCAAACTAATCTTTATCACCTGATGCTGGTCTTGTCTTTTTACCTAGAGTAATCTAGTCAAAACATCGATATTCGAAGATCGTCATCATGCGTTGCTTCTAGGTGTTGTAGTTGTGGCCATTAAATTTTTAACTGCCCTCCAGCATAATGTGTGACAACAAGGCCATTAGTTGATAGAGTAGAGATAAAAATACCTTGAATATAGAGCTCTATAGAAAAGGACAAAATAGCCAATTTTTGACACAAATTCCGAGGACAAAAAACCCGACAGAAAAATGCAAAATTGACAGCCCATCGACTGTAGAGAAGTCAAACACGACCTCAAAGAGCCACAAAAAGACAAATCGACTTCTACAAAGCTTCTGCTAACAAATCCATTACAACTCCGAAATGTATTCACAAACCTGTCATAAATCTGGAATTTTGCTAAAAAAAAAAGACGACTTTCAGAGGGAAATAGATAGCAGAAGACTTGAATTAGGTTGTAGAAACAAAGTCGACACGCTAATCTTTGACAGAACACGATGTGAAGACGTGAAGAGAAGAAAGGAAAATAGACGGCCACAATTTTGGAGAGATCACAATTTCCTGGAGATTGCTTGCTTTCAAATAGAAGACACCACACAGGAAGAAAATGAAACAGTCGTGAAGAAAAAACACGGGCACACAAATACGAGTAGATAAAGACTCGACAAACACCAACACAGACAAATTTGAGCATCCAAGAATCCCATCAAACTTCATCAACACGAGGAGACAAATGTGTGTAAAATAACGCAACACCCAAAAGAGATGTTCACTAACGCAAATGAGGTCGCTGCTGGAAGTCTTAAATCTGCCAAAAACAAAACTTCACGCGTTCGTTACTTAATGTGACTTTAGAAAGGCGGAAGATAACATCCACGAGACAAGAAAAAATCCGCAATCTTTTCGTGAAAAGAATAAATACAAAATGCTTGAATATGTAGACAAAAGTCAAGCCTAAAGACATGCGCTCAAAGACCGGACACTCAAAAAACGAGATTGCTTAGAAAAAATTATCCCGCTCAAAACCACGCTCTGATACCATGTCACGATAAACAACAGATTTGAGATTTTCAAATAATGTGATATATTCACAAGAAGCGAATGCTTCATTTAAAGAATTTACAAAGTGATGTTTCCTTAATCAAAGATTTGAGAATAGAAACATCAGAAACAACCAAAACAAAAACACAGCTAAATTACAGTATGTTACAAGAGTTACGTGATTGAGCATTAATAAATTACTAAATATAATTTTAATAATGCCTTTGGTGCATTATTTTATTTTCTTGCATTTAGTTAATTACCTTATTGCATATTATGCACCTAGGATAGGATAAACTTGCTTAGATAGTTATCTACTTAGGTAGGTTGTATTTTCATCATGTGACTTGTACTTTTTCTTGTTTAAATCCTAATTAAAGAAAAAAAATTATACTTTTGGTTTGCTGCATATATATATATATATATATGTTTATGATTTATATATATTTTTTTGTATAGATGTAACCAAAATTTACCCAACCCCCATTTTTTTTTTGTTTTTATGGCATATTATACCCACATACTTGTACCCATATTCAATACAAATTTTGGCAACTTAGTATTTTTTTCACTTAGATTTGAAAAGAAGGAAACATAGATTTGTGTTGGAAGTATTTAATACATGAAGAAGTGTCAATGGGTACAAATATTGAGGCTGTTTTGAGCTTGTAGAAGGAGCATTTTGTTTTCTTGAGAATTGACTTGACAAACAACATGTACCATTATCTTATGTTTTTTCAATTAGCCTATATGATGGGTTAGGTTTGGTTCTCTCACTTGACAATGTAAGAATATAATCATTCATCTTGATGATGGTCCACAAAGAGTGGCCTGAAATGATGATTTCAATTTTTTTTGCACAATTTCTTTCCTAAGCCTCACTTTATAGTCATTATGATTTGAGGAAAAGTTTCAGTCTCTAATATAACATTGTTCTATGGTTCTAACAAGGAAAAGAACAAAAATATGATAATATGATGTAAGTAAAGAAATTTGTGCTTCCTACTGAAATATATGTGTGTAAATGTTTTCTTGTGAGATTTGAATAAATCTTATTCTGTATTTAACATTTATGTATTTAGAGTATCATGATTGTTTCATTCATATTTATTATCACTTCTGTATTTTTGTAATGCAGATGATGATATGTACCATCGCAGAAATTGAAAGTGAAAGGCAACCTTTTGCATATCGTTATGAGCCTCAACTGGGAGAGGCTAGTACTGGAATTATGCAGACATTACAGTCCACAGCAGAATGGTTGGCAAGGTGCTGGTCTCATATACACTTAAAAGCAAGTTTTATCTGTTTTTCAAATTTTCAGATATATGCTATTATTTATCTTGAATATCATGCTGTACTTATAGCATTGTTTAAATTTTAAATAAGTATGCATTTGCAGGGATATGGGATATACGGTCTACCAAGTAGAGGGTGCACCTACCATGCTTTATAGACCTTTTGTTAGTGTTTATTTTGGAGCAGCCTATTTGAAATGGCTATCGACTTATGATGGCAAGTAGGTATTTCATTTATCTTGTTATTTTATTTAGGGCATTGAGCTTCTTGTGTGTGCCGATGTCATTTCTCGCATGATTTCTGGATGGAATGATTTTTGATGATTTATATATGAATATGAGAAAAAGGGTATCATTTTGTCTCTATTGGTGCTATAGTGAAATTATTCAGTATGATGGCCTTTATTGTTTGCTTTGAACTTATGGTTGATAGCTTGCATCTTTTGTACCTGGGATCTTTTTAATATTGCCAATTATTAATTGCTTTGTTAATGATACATGGGGCAGGAAGAGAAGTGAAGAATTCATGGTTCGTGCCTATAATGGTGGTCCAAAGAGAGCAAATCACAAGTCAACCTTGCAATATTGGAATCGATACCAGCTGGTTAAACAAAGTCTTCCAGAGGAAATGTTTGTCCTCTACCTTGAAATTATTGTGAAAACTATTTTTAAGAATGTTAGAGCACTTGTGAATGTTGAACATGCATGTAAACATATAATGCTTTGTTAATTCAAAATATGTTTTTTGATGAATATTTATCTTCAAGTTATTGTTGGACTTACTTAGATAGTGGTTTGAGGTTCATGTATGCCATAACTGCAATTTTTTCCCTTAGGTATGGGTATGGGTTTGTATATATATCTATATAATTTTAAATTTATATATATTTTAAATTCTAAAAATAAGTAATACTCATAAATTCAATGTTCATAATTGACAAAAAACAAAATAATAGAATTTATAAATACCTCATAACTTGCAACAAAGATACTCATGAATTGAAATTCAATGATTCATACTTAAGTCATTTGTCAAAGACTCAAATGTCAATACAAAATGGAAATCGCAATCAATATTCAATAATCTCAATATGGCTCTTCGATGTCTCCTTTGAGAGCATGGTAGTCAACATTAGATCCAGTTTCATTTGTACCACAATTAGCTGTTGTGCCACTCCCACTACCTATGTCATATGTAGAAGTTGACTCATTGATAGAGACTTAGGCAAGTTGTGCAAAGTAGCATCTATGTCAATACACTTAGGAGTTAGATCCCAATTTCTTGTCACCCCCTCGCTGTAATTGTCATATATGACAAAAGATGCAAGTTTAAGTGCACAGAAACCAAATCCTTAGCTTTTTTTTATACCCAATCTGTTGCTATTAACTGAGTGGATAAAGGAGTATGTACTCCAATTCCGCTCAACCGAAGAAGAACTTGCAACCTATTGAATTTACATACAACATTTACAATTAAAAAACATACATTATAATATATAGTAGCAAAAGAAAAATGAAGAAGTTAAAAATTTAAAAATAAAAAGATACATGCTTGAGATAGGACTTTTATTGCAAGAGGGTGTAGGTAAACAAAGGCTTGTTCATGTAGGTACCACCATTTGTGAGCAGTCTTTACTGCACTTGTCTTGAAGAGTGCAATCATCATGATATTTTGAAGATATGAAGTGGCCAAACTTAGACAAGACAACACTTTCTACATCTACATTTGGGAATATTCTTTTGAATGCATTCTTGTACCCAATAACATCATCTTCATTTCCATATGGTGCCACCTTCCTTGGCAAGGAAATTGTCTCTTTGCCATAATACTTTGGGGACAAAGCAAATGCTAGGAGATGCAGGGATATGGTCATCTTGTTCCAACTATTAACAATAATCCTTTGCACTTTTTTGAAAAATGCTTCTTGGCTTTTATTATGGTCCTTACTTTTTCAAACATGTAGTCTATGCCATAAAAAATCTAACCCAAACGTGGTCAGTTTGTATTTGCATACCTAATTATACTTATGGTTGCTCATTATCTAGGATCAATGCTTTGCATCTTTGGGCTCATTTTTGTATGTGATTGCCTCCGTACACCCCAATTAATATTGATGACCATGGTGCTCAATGGCTCTCGTACCTTCACAAGTCGTCTCAAGATGATTGTGTGTGACGTGAATCAAGTCTCGACAACCTATCATAGTGTATAAAATAAAACAAATTAAAAAATTAGAAGTAGCAACTTAGAAAATCAAATAAATTTTAAATTAAAAAAAAAATATACCAAATTTTTTTAAAATAAAAATAAAATCACCTTCAACATCCAAATTGGAGGTCTTGAAGATGGCTTGTGACATATGATGATTTGCCACAAACATTTGAATCTCCTTGGCCTCCATGTAGATTTCTTTGACCCACTTGATCTTTGAGCCAATCTTTTGTAGTATTAAGTTGAGAGAGTGGACGACACATGGTGTCCAAAAAATATTTCCATATGTACCCTTCACTATTGACACTGCTACCCTACAATTTTTCGCGTTGTTTGTTATGGATGGACAACATTTTTAGGGGCCGCCATCTCAATGACTTGTATGAGTATATTGAAAATAAAAGTTGTGTCCTTCATTTGCCCCTCACAATCAGTTGCCTTCAAAAATGTCACCCGTGTATTGCAATGACATCAATTAGTTGTCTGGTTTTGACATCCTTCCATCCATTAGAAATGATGGACACGTTTCTTTTAGGTCATGTATCTTTGTTGCTCTCAATGATGCCTCTATGAAAGCTTTTTCCTTGGCCAATAAGGTGTTCACATAGCATTAATGTAATTAGCTGGCGGATTGGTAATTGTTGTAACCATATCTTGCCAATATGGCGATTTAATAAGGTTGAAAAGATGCCCATTTTTATAAATGCAATGAGCGATGCTTTCATTTGCAACCTCCTTTACTTCATTATCAAAGGCTTTTTCCAATGGCTGTCTTTTACAAGAAAGAAAGGGTTTAGTCTCTTCTTGAGAAGATGATGGTGGCATGAAAGGATGTGGGCCAGCTGGTTGTGTTAAGCTATTAGGAGGGTTTTGTGATCCTTCCTTAGAAAGAGGATGTGCTCTCTCCTTTACTTAGCGACTTGCCATGTCAGCATCCACTTGTTCTTTGTTATATCCTATTATTTGTTGCTTAAACAACCCTTTTTTTTTCAGCCCTAGGCAAACTCTTGTTATTAATTTTGGAATAGTGCATGGGTGAGCTTTTGCTCAACTGTACAAGCTCTTATATTCATTCCTACATTGGTTGCAATACCAAAATTAACCTCAACCACCAGGAAGCTGTTCAATTATGGTTGTATGTTGCCAAAGAGGTGACATTGTTTCAATTTTAATTGGGCTTTCTACAAGTAGAGCAATTAGTAAACTAGAACTACTAGCCACTCTATATGAATAAAACAAAAGAAAAAAAATATGTTAAATTTATGACCCCACGACTTAATTTTTTGTTTGACATTATAACACCTATATTATGTATTAAAGGTTTAAAAAAATATTAAAAACATTTAAAAAAACTTAAAAAAAAATTGATTCAGTCACCTTTGATGGATAAATCTTCCTCATGCAACTTTTTCTCTCGTATTGGTGAAGATCTTTCATTCCCTTAGCCTTCACCTTCAAAGAAAAATGTAGTAACCTTAAAAAATCAATAATATCAACTTGGAGCCAAAAATGTAGTTTTGCTCATTTGTGTTTGTGAAATGAGGCAAAATATGCTATAATCCCTCACTTTAGAGTGAAATTAGGAGTGGAGGGAGTTTTTTATTTTAAAAAATGTTAAGAATATATATATTTTCTGGTTTTTGGGCCCATTTGGCCATGGGTTCTTTGAGATTTGCTCAGGTATAGCCTAAGTTTGCCCACAATTTTCCTTGGGAACTTGATTGCCTAGGGCAGACCTTGGGTAAACCTGTACCATCCCTAGGCCCATACCAGGCCTTGTATTGAACCCATACAGGGACAATGAATAATTCAAGAGAACCTGATAAAAGAGGATAAGTTGAGAAGTAGATTAAAATACACATGTAGTCTATTTGAAAGATTATTAAATAAAACTAGTTCATTTAATTTTTTTATTTTTAAAAAATAACTTGTCCAAGCATATATTTCATCCAAAATGTATCTTCAAATTCACAATAATTTAGCTGATTGAGATGATTAACTGTACTTCCTAGTTCATGGGACAATTGAATAGTTTAAGTCATTATTTTGACCACATTAAGATAGAATTTAGCAAGGTAGAGATGTAGAGTTGGAAGTAGAATAGGAAATAGGTGCACAAAGGCTCAAATAATTTAGATGTCCTAGGGCCACATTGACTGAAAAAAAGTCCAAGTTGCATTTTCGAATATGGATTAATCCATATAATAGTTTTGGCTACTTATGTATGGAACAAGGTTACGAAGATGAGTTTAACATGGTAGGAATCCATTTCTTATGGGAGAAAACAGTAGAATCAATTGTCCAAAGGAAAGTTTTGTAGTTATTTCATCTTTTCTTATAGAACTTGTTTAAAATACTCTATAGGAATACTCCTCATTTACTTATGCCTTAGTGTATGTATACCTTGTTGAGATCAAGAGAAGGGTTTTAATGCTCGGTTGTTGAGTGCAAGAGGGATTGAAGCTCTAATTCAAAGTTCTTGAGGTGGAAGATAACTACAAAGCTAAGAATAGTTAAGGGCAGCAGTCAAGCATGCCAAGCTTGTAATCCACATCAAGATAAGTTAGGAGCATTGTAGAGGTGCTACCAAAAGCTAAAATGCATGTGAAGGCTCAAATTGGGCAACTAGCTTGCAAGAATTTGGAGGATGAAGTGGAAATGAAAAACATAGCTCCACTTTCTTGGAGTTTTCCTGCATTGGGTTTCCCTCATGTGAATCCTTATGCTCATTTGTCATTCCATATGTGTTTGATACATTTGCTTTCTGTTGTACCCATATGAAATTTTTGTATTGGGTCAAGTTTATCAACTAGAAATCCTCATCTATTTACCCTTGATATGTTTCAAAATCTTATCTTTTATGCATTGTCTTGATGGTTCTTTTTTGCTAACCTCATAGGGTTATAAATTAAAACACTTGGAGAAATCAACATGTCGTGGCAAAAAGGAATGAAAGATGCAACAAGATGCACCAAGCAGAAAAATGCGCTTGAACAAAGCAAAGGGCGTGTGGGGAGAGTTTCAAAGATGTGTTACTAAAGTCAATGTATCAATGTGTGTTGTGATTTTGGTATGCGTCTCAACAAAGAAGCAAAAGACTTTCAAATTTTTTGCACAGTGTATTGGTGCATGCCAAAACACTTAGGAATGTTGTATTGTCCCCTTTTTTCGGCCTTAGTGAGTGGAAAGGAGATAATTTAATTAATTAATTAAAATTGTCTTAAATTGATTTTTTAGGCAACTTGCGTTTAATTAATTATTAAGGTGAATATTTTATTGAAGTGACTTAGCTGGGGACTGAAAATAAAATAATATAAAGTCACTTTTGTGGAGGGAAAATAATTATTCAAGTAATTATTTAAAAGTGACTTTTAAGTATATTTTTCTAGATGACTTTATTTTAATTAATTTGGAAAGGTGACTTAAGTGATTTAAAAAGGACAAATATTATAAACTCACTTTATAAAAGTGCTTTATTGATTTATATCAAGGCAAAAATTGAAAAGCACCTTTAGGAAGGTTCTATGGGGAAACTATAAAAGGTGAATGGGAAGCTCATTTGCATATGCTTGATTTTATTTTATTTTTTAAAACTTGAAGCTTTTAGTGAGAGCAAACACTAGGATGAAAACGTTAAGGGAATTGGTTTTGGTGGAATCACATAGGTTTCACGTAGGTGCTGAACGATTGAAGATTAAATAATTTATCGGAGGTTTGCAGACAAATGATAAATTATTATTCTTCGATTTCTGTAGTGTCCCCGATCTAGCCCTACGCTCTTCAATTGGTTTTAGCCTATTTACGGAAACTCGTAGGCTAAGCAAAATTGGAAATTAGGGTTTCCTATTTTTTAGGAGGTTTCAGATGCAATTTTGAGAGCTTGCATGCGAGAGTTTTTGATGCATGTTTGGTGGAGCTTTCTGGGTTTTTGGAGAGCTTCAAAATGGTGTAACATGCATCTCCATTTGACAACTTTTTCAGGCACTTACTATTTATAGTAAGTTATGTTGGCTTCTCGGTTTGTGTTCAGAAGGCGTTTGGAAACACTTACTATTTATAGTAAGTCATGATACTGCTCAGTTGGTGTTTAGAAGAAGTTTTGCAAACTTACTATTTATAGCAGTTTGCTATTTTTGGTAAGTCTATCTTTAAGCAATATCATTCTAGCAGCAACTCAATCATTTGCAGTTCAGTGTGGTTGATCAGTTTGGCTTTCTGATGGTTTTGAAGTTAACTTACTATTTTTGGCATTCGCTAGTTTTAGTAAGTCCATTTATGGCAGTGGCATCATCATCAGCTTGGTTCAGCTTGGCAAACGTCAGTTTGCTAATTTTAGCAATTTGTCAGTTGCAGCTTGGGCGTTGCTCTTGGCTACCTCTTTGGACCAAGTTCTATACTTAGTCAATTTTATGTTTTAAAGTTGTACCCCATGCCTAGGCTTGATGACTTCAAGTCGTTTTTAAAAAGGGGACATAAAGGGGTTGATTTGAGCATTTAATATTTATATTAAATGTTTTATTGTGTAACTTAAAGGTGGATGCCTAGAGGATGATAAGTAATGTTTTATTAATTCTAATAAAGTAAATGCTTGAGAGGTGGCGTCCTTTGGAGGAAATTGAAGAGTTTCTTGGGGGAGTTTCAAGTTGATTCATTGCTCATTCATTATCATCTTTGGAAAATATTGTAAAGTTATGCTGTTGGTTTGAAATCCAGAATCCGGCTAAGTGAAAGCTTAGAAAATTTACTCCATTCTTCGGGCCTGAAACTATGGTTCCCTAGATGGTGATTTGAGAGTGTACTTCATCCAGAAGTACATATTGAGCATTACTGTCGAGTTTTGGTGAGATATTTCCAGTTTTCATGTTGCTGGTTATTGTTTGGCTGAAGGAGATTTTCATATACAGCTTTTGGTATGATTTTTATTTGCTTCTGGGTATTGAAGCAATGGATTTCTATGGCATGGGCACCCTTTTCCATGCAATTTAAGATTTTAATTTGAAGTTTATGATTTTTAAATGAAGTTCGCCCCTTTTTGAGGTTGTACCTTGCTTGGGGCTGCCTTGGAGTTTGTGTTTAATTATTTGGAGAGCTTTTGATACAGTTTTGGTGTTGGACATTGGGCGCCATCCTCCTAGAAAGCTTTTGCAATTTATTTCAGGTCATTTGGAAGAGTTTTGAGGATGCAATGAACATTTTGGTGATAGCATAGTTGCTGGTAATGCTTTTTCAGACTACTGTTTTTTATATCAGACTTATTTCATTTTTAGATTTTGGTTTCTATCTTCAATAATTGAGAGATTATCAAGTGGGAGATCATCTATTTCATTGTGCTTTGTAAAGATTGTAATGACACTTGAAAATTGCAATTGTTTTTCATTGTAAGACTGTAAACAGTAGTTCTGTTCCAGTCATTAAACTTGCTGCATATTTTATTGTTAATTTTCACATATTTGTAACCCTTGGATGGTTTACTGCTAGTGTGGAGAAAGAACAACTAATCTTTCATTGATCACCCATTGAAAAGTGGCGAATTCCCACTATTGAGTGGATGCCTGCCACAGCGGATGAATTAGTTTGAAATTGTAATGCTCTTTCCCCCCACTAATTTAAGTGGTAGCATGGAATCTTTCATGGCTGGTTCACCGCCTCTTTTTGTTTTCAGTTGTATTTACTTTCAGTTATAATTCAGTTTCCTTTGCTATATGTTAGCACCTCACCCACACTGTGTCTTGTGTGCACATTCGTGGCGTTGAGTGTTTTTCATTTGGTTCTCTTTTGAAGCTAACGCTAATCAATTGGCGTAGTGCTGGTTTGTGTTGTGATAATCCAAGGAAAAAATTGGTTGGCACATTTCAATTTCTACAAGTGAAAGAAAGAATTTGTTGGATAATTATCAGGAGTGCTATCAATAAGGAAAAATCAAATATTGGGAATGAGATGCCACATAAAAGGAATTCATTGAAGGTATTTTTTTATTTTGTTAGACACAAGGGCACTCTCCCAAAGTGGGATGTGGGATATCTTCTTGTTGGGCAATCACACAACTCCTTGGCATTGCATTTGGAAATGGATTTTTGTCATTCTTGAGAACATTTAAGCTGGTTGCCATCATTCTTGAAGGTGGTGTAAGGACTGCAAAAGATTATTAGGAGCTGGAGAGATTGTGGGGGTCTTGTGAGTGGCTCCTATAGTTGGCGCAAACCCTTGAAAGGTTCCAAGTGAGTTGGTGATTATGGTGCTGGGTTTAGAGGCCCTACACATTGTGTGCAGGGGTGGCTAGGTAGCAACATTACAAGGGCATGAACATTTGCATTTTGTAAGAAGTTAGAAGCAAAAATAACTTTATTTCTGTATTCTGTCATCCAAATAGCAAATTGCCATATTCATATCTCCTCCCTTTCAAGAACATTAAATGTATGGCAACTATTTGATGTAATGTTCCTCTAATCAATGAATGTTGAATGAGGTTGGATGATGAAATCATGTTCCAAATCTTCCAATAAAAATTTCCAGCAATAACAAACAAAAATTCTACATATTTCAGTGCATGCAAAGAAATGTTTGACGAAATGTCTATGTAGCCACTTGCTAAAAATTGTGCACTCTTTGTTGCACTACTGAACGTGTGGAATAAAGAAGTCAACAAGTTGATGGTAGCATAGGAGTATGAAATATGATATGCAATGATAGTAGACATGTACACAACTGCAGAATGGATAGATGATGTAGATGTCAGCCATAAAGCTCTAGAACATGGGCTTGTTTCCTTATATTGTTGTTTCAGTAGCATAGAACTTTAGAACAACATATAAGGAAAATATATATATGTGTTGAGAGTTCTGTGTTGGAATATTTGTGTTGATTATGGTAAGATGGTAATAGAGTAGATTTTCCTTGTTTCTTGTAAGTGTTTAGTGACATATTTGAGAAAAGTGTATGCATTTGCTTCCATATTTGATAATTGAAAAGGAAGTGTAGGTTTTGGTTGCATAGCTCAATGATGAGCAAAACTTTGAAGAGAAGAATATTTCAAGAGCTTGAAGAAATAAATTCACAAAATCTAAAAGGAGATTAGAGAGTTAAGAAAGATGTTACATCACTTGGAGGAGAAAAGTCAAGTGTTGCATGCAAAAAAAAAGAGTTGTTGAGAAAGGTCCAAGAAGATAGTGAAAGTTTGAAGAGGAGAGAAGAGACTACCATGTGAAGGAGACTAAACTCTACGAAGGATGCACAAACCATGACTGAATTATGCATAGTATGCAGTAATATTCTGTTTCTAAATCAAATATTGAATATCTTCTGGTATCAAATATTGAATGGCTTTTTGTAGTTTTGAGAAGCACAATAATGGAATTAACTAAAATTATTCTCCAAGATGAATTATAATGGAAGGGGTCTTGGCAATGATGTCGAAGGAATGATAAATCTCATTGAGATTGAGAAAGGGCCTCAATATATAGGATTAAGGTAATTTTTTGCAAACAAGAAGCTGGAGTATGCTCAAGACAGCTGAACCAAGGAAACCTTGCAAAAAAAAGTATCCCAAGCCACTTTCTCAACAAAATCATTGTTATCAAGGTAATGGCAATGATTTCGTTTTGTGAATCTATTAAAGAATTGGGGCCTGCAATGAATGGACAAGTTTCCAATGAAAAGGAAGATAACATTGCACCACCCCAAAGGCCCAAAATAGATATAATAATCATAAGGTATATGCTTTATAAAGTATATAATAATCATAAGGTTTTATAACCTCATATTAGAACAATCTATCAATATTGTAAGGGTATGACCCCTAATAAATTGTGTTGTAACAAATGTAATCATATGAAGAGTGGTAAACCTAAATCAGTTAAATAGCTAATCGAAAAGACTAAGTGCATGTATAGATAGTCTTGTGAGGGAAGGTCCTGCCAGTGAAGAGTTGAGTAGATTGAAATGAAAGTGTGAGACTAGAGTGAAAGGAAGTTGGGTAAGTAGAAGCAACTTCCAATACTAATCTAAGTGGGGGAGATAGTGAAAATTTTTCTTACAAACCCTTATTCAATGTTATTCGATGTATTAACAAAGGAGACGAAGGCTCCTTAAATAGAAAAATACAAGGCGATGTTTCTAAATGAAACAATCGTTAATTGGAGACAAAATTAGAAACTATCTAACCTAGCTAAGATGACCATTATATTATTTAATATATTTAATACCCTCCCTTAATGGTCATCGTTCTAACTACCCATAGAAACAAAGAAGGCTGCCCCCTCTCTTCAAAACGCTTTTGCATCAAAAGACAAGAGCTTGCCATTGACTCTGCTAGAAACTACAGAACTTCTGGAATAACCAAAATAGATCACAAAACATCCAACCTGATGTTGGGTAACAAAGTTGGCCCTCCCTATAACCAAAGACATCGAAAACAACTGAAACCACGATTTTGAGGAAAAATCGGCAAACCCTCCAAACTTTTGCAGATGAGCATGACGCCCTAGAATAGACTACAAGAAATCACAATTTTTGAGGACAAAATTGCAAAACCTTGCAACTTAAGTTTACAAAGCATCATTTTTTCGAAAAAAAATGGTAAAAACCCTCAAATGAATCCCATGCATCTCTGTGAATTACAGAAGATCATACAAAACATTGTTTTCAAGGAAAAAACAGTAAAACCTTTCCGGAATTTTTTTTAGGAAAAAAATATTAAAAACCCATTAATTTTTTTTTTTTCAGGAAAAAAAATATTAGAAAACCATACAGAATTTTTGAGGAAAAATTATTAAAACCCAAAAACCCAAAGTCGCTGCTGGACGAAAACACAAATTTCCAGATAGTTGGAAAATATCAGAGGAACGCTGGAACCCTAGGTCGTAGCACAAAAAATTGCACCAATAACAAAGATTTTCTTAGAAAATTTGACACAGAAAAAAAAAGACGCCCAAAAGAAAACAACAAAATGCGAACACCAAGGGCTGAAATCTGCGACTAGATAGGTGACGAAAGTCGTGCCCAGGAGACACCAAATCGCGCGCCCAAGAAGGAGTTAAAACGCGTCCAAAAAAAAAAGACAAAAACTCAACAAAAACTTAAAAAAGATGCCGCGATTTACAACAACCAAAACCCACGAAAAAATTCCTCAAAATACTCGATCTTCAAAAACCCTGAGCCCTCTCGTGAGTTTGTCAGACCCACGCCAACTCCCGCTCTGATACCATGTTAAAATATTCAATGTTATTTGATGTATTAACAAAGGAGACGAAGGCTCTTTAAATAGAAAAATACAAGACAATGTTTCTAAATGAAACAATCGTTAACTGAAGACAAAATTAGAAACTATCTAACCTAGCTAAGATGACCATTATATTATTTAATATATTTAATAAAAATATGTAAAACATGATAAACCATAACAACAGGATTTACGTTTACGTGACTCTAATGGTAGGTTTGTTTCCGTGGTGGTACTCCCTTTGGGAACCCAATCAAACCACTTTGCGGAAGCATTAATTGCCTATCATGGTCTTTAACTTGCTCAATCTAAAGGCTTTAGGAAGGTTTGGCTTGAAGGTGATTCATTAAATGTCATAAGTTGCCTTAAGAAGATTAATCCTCCTTGTTGGTCTATTGAAGCTATCATTGTTGATGTTATTGCTATATTGAATACCTTTGAGCAATGTTTTATCTCTTATATTTATCGTGAGGGTAATGGCTTAGCAGACAAGTTTGCTAACTTTGGGGTTCTTGAGCCTAGAGTGTGGGATAGGTTAGATCCCCTTCCCATTGATATTCAAACTATTGTTAATTATGAAATGCATACTATGTAGGGAGGGGGTTTCTTTTATGATTACTTTATGTCACATGCTGAATCTTATTTGTAATATCACGTCGCAGTGTGATTACTTTGAGGTGAGCTTGATTCTAATTAATGATTTTGTAGTTGTTCGAAAAGAGCTGCTTTTAAGGATAATGATGGTTTGTAATGTCCCCTCCTTCTTGCTCTTGAGCAATTTAGTGATTCAATTAGCCTATTCCAGAGTTCCCATAGGCTAGTTGATGTGGTTAGGGGACTCAGTGACCAGCATTGGAGTTCAGTGTTGGGTTTCAGAGGGGTTTTCTATTTATAGCAGTAGCCGGTTTATGATGCTTGCTATCTTCAGTTGGTCACAGTATTCTTCAGTGGTCTTCAGTTTTGCTTAGTTTGGCATTTGGTGTAAACTTACTATTTTTAGCAGTGCTATTTATAGTAAGTCTTTTTTGGGGGAGTTGGTCCCAAGCCAGTATGTACGCAACAGTATTATTTGTCATTTGGTTTGGAGAGCCTAAGGTTGCAGTATTTAATAATTGTTTTATTCAGTCACTTAAGTTGTAATGTCCCTTACCCAACCTTGTCCTAGGACTCGGTTGTTTGCCCTAGAATTCATTTGTTGATTAGGATTAGGGTTTCTTCCTTCCAAATGAGTATTCTCATAATTCCATAACTCTAGATTGGGATCCTGTATTCATCCATATTGACAACATATCTATTAGCATTAATATCTAGATATCAAAAATAAGACATAATCATAATGCAATTATGCAGATATAATCATACTTGCAGATTGAAAACATAAGAAGAGTCACTCAGCCCATCAGGAGAGGAGAATCCCTAAGGGGCCAACGGTCTACCACCTCCTATTGCCTAACCCTTGTCTAGGGCCAATGGGGCAGAATGTCTAGGTGGAACCCCCATCCCTCCATGACCCAACCTTTGCACCAGGCCAATGGGGCAGATTGCCCAACCTTTGCTTCAGGCCAACGGGGCAGAACCTGGATGAGGTTTTTAGACAAACCACTTGAGTCATGACTCAACTCTCTTGGCGGGATTACAAACACAATTCAGACAATGGACATGCAGTCATTAGTACTTTATTTGTATTTACACATATTATGCAATAAGAGTATTTAATATGATCAAACAGTTACTTGAGTCCTAATATGAAGGTATATCAGAATAGAAAACTAAATTAAGCAATATTCATGTCTACATGTTCATTATGTTCTTTTGCAATTCAATACATCCTGCAAGTCCAATATTTGCAAAAATCAAATATAAATGCAGATTAATCATCATTAGAGCCATATCTATAGAAGATAAACCATTTGGCCTCTGATCAGTGAAGGACTACATAGTCCACCTAAGTTCAATGCCAATTACCAGTATAATGAGTCTATTTCCAGATTCGATACTCAAGAAGGAATGGTTCCAACACATTAGAGGTGACTGTGTGCATTCCAATGCATAAAGCATATCAATTATTTTTAATAATACACAAATCGGTTGGGCATACAAGGTTCATGTAGTATTGTTATGTCAGATTGAGGACAACTAAATATTAAAGCTAAGTGAGTAGTCTCACCTGATCGGCTATGTCTTCCCATGACTCTTTATTCCTTAATCGTCTTCCTTCAACCTTATAGTGGATTGATCATAGGATGAGGACAATTCATAAATATACATAATCTACTTATGTTTTATATTAAAGATTCATCATTACTTATAAGTATCATTATTGCATAATCCTATATGTGTATATATATATACTTCATATACATACATATATATATATATAATTATTCTTTTACTTATATCCATTAGTATCCATATATATATGTTTATATAATTATTCTTTCCTTATTCATATATATTCTTTATTCATTATAAAATTTATCTATATCTATGCATATATACTTGTATGCCTATTAAATAATATATATATATTAAATGACTTTATATTCCAATGCATAACAATCATTGTTGCTACTGTTCTGAATTGCAGATCATATTTCTCAATGTTTTCCCCTCTTCCTGATTTTCCTTTCTTCTATTTATACCATTCAAGGTAGGTGACTCATGGGGGCAATGTATTGTTTGGTGAAAGAGGTGACTTTTCATAAAATATATCCCTTTGTTAGATTTAATTGCTGCCTTTAAAAGCTTATTATCACAATAATATCTATTTTTTGAAAATAATATATTATTACTAATAATTATGATATTTCAGATTATATATTTATTTTATTATTTTATTTTGATGTCTTATTGAACATAGTTTAACATTAAAGTATAATAATAAAACCAATTTGCTAATATCTTATTTTAATGTATTACAATCTTTGATGTGTAATGATTATAATATTTATTTATTATTATTACTTTGCCTATATATTATTATTATTATATTTGTTATTTCATATTTATATATTGATATGGTACACATTTATTTTATATTTAATAGTAATATTGCTATTTATTTTATTTATTAATTTATTTGTATTTTAACACTTGGTCTTTATAGTATTGCTATTTCGGGGACATGACAGTCATCCCCGCCCAAGATTGCTTGTCCTCAAACAATCACCTTAAACCGATCTTGAGGTGAGAATAATCCTAGGGTTTGTAGGTTATGGGTCCATGATTAAGCTTAACTTATGCTTATGTAATCAATTTTGTTAAAATTAGATTCATATCAAATTTATTCAATGTATCTGACATTGAAGTCTCTTCATACCTCAACCTGGTTTGCAAAATTAACTAAGGCTCTATTCCTAATTAGATTCTTCCATTGAAATACTCTCCCTTTGTATCACAAATTTGAGGGAGCCACACCCTTTCACTTCAATGGTCACAACTCTTCATTGTATTTGGATACTAGTTATAATTTAGTTTTAGATAGGTTATTTTGTTAGTGCCTCCCAACCCCATAAGCCCTTTGACTGATAACCTTAACATTTTCATAGTTTTTAAGCATAAAGTAAACATAGTGGTGGGCTCCACATGACTCAAAAATTAAAGCAGATAACCAAGTAGCTTAACCAAGTAGCTCAATGAAGCAACAAGTAGCTCAAGCAACGAGTAGCTCAAGCATATAGGCAAGTAGCTCAAGCATACAAACAAGTAGCTCAAGCACATAGGCAAGTAGCTCAAGTAGGCAAGCAGGTAGCTCAAACATGCAAGCAAGTAGCTCCAAGAAGTAGGCAACTAGCTCAAGTAGACAAGCAGGTAGCTCAAACACGCAAGCAAGTAGCTCAAGCAAGCAAGCAAGTAGCTCAAGCATACAAGCAGCCAGCTCAATCAAGTAGGCAACCAACTCAAGCACACAAGCAACCAGCTCAATTAAGTAGGCAACCAGCTCAAGCACACAAGCAACCAGCTCATTTTGGCTCTCATTTGCACATCTCTACTTTGGCAACATAACAAAATGCTGTTGGATTTCTTCCATATTGCTTGGACTGCGAACTAAGGACAAAAACCCTCGTTGTTTGGGCTGATTTCGGTGGTGAAATATCCACCCTAGTTAGATTGTGAGTGATTCTACAACAGGGATCATATAGAGCTTAACAGAGTTCGATTTTTGGTGATTGAAAATGAAGATTTATTAGTAGTTTTGAGGAGTTTTTGGAGTGGTTTGTTTAGTTTTCAGTTTGGTGTGATCTTATGAAAATTTTGGTGTGTTTCATATCATTTTCTGGGTAATACTTTGCTGGACCCGAACCCAAATTTTTGCTCATAGCCCCGAGATGAACTGAGATATCAAAATGGGTATTGGATCAATGGAAGGGCCTTCTCATGGCATTTTCTTTCAAGCACAAGTTTGCAATTTTTGAAAGAGATGTGGAATTCCTAGAGAGGATTGAACTTTTGAAGGCGGACGCCCTTTGCTGCTAAAAACTTCAGTTTGGTGACCAGCTTGTGTATGGTTTGGGCTGTTGAACTTTTGGGACTGAATATGGAGGTCTAGGCGTTGGAGAACAAGGTGTTGAAATGACGCATGCTTGGGTGTTGATCGTTGTCATCAAAGAGTCTCATTGCTGCAGTTGAAAGGCCCCTGTCATGACTGTAAATTCATATACCAGATCTGATTACTCATTGTATTATTCTGATTTAAAACTGAAAATGAATGCTCTTGATGTTTATTGCAATCTCTATTGAAAAGGAATTATTGTCTAGTGTTTCTTGTTCATTGCAATCATTTCTTTATGCTGCATACATCTGAAAACGCAATTGAAAAAACACAAACACTTCATTGAACAAGCAAAACAACAAACATAGATTTTTCAAAAATAAAATCAGGGGTGTATATTACATGGTCTCCAGTCTTTTCAGTACTTGCTCCACACAGATTCTAGGTGCCTATTGAGCCTTTTTCTTCTCAAGGCTTCTTCTTCTTTGCATTTTTCTCTTGAAGTTGCTGTGGCCCTGGTCGGTGATCAAAATGGGTGGTGAAACGAATAGAATTGAGCTTATCTCTTGTGATGCTACTACGAGCAATAAGAAGATTTGGGGTCTTTTGGGGGAGGGTGGCATTACCCCTTTCATTGAAAAGATTCATGGCTTTGATCCTGTGGTGTCTCAGGCCTTTGTCAATAGCTGGCAGAACAGGGTGCTAATGGTGTTTAGTCTGGAATTCAACATCACTAAGGAGTTGATTGGAAGCATTACAGGCTTGGCAATTGATGGTAGAAAGGTGTATAGGGATAAAAAGGAGTCCAATGCTGCCATGGTGTCGTTCTTCAAGAGGAAGGAAAGGGACCAATTGTAGAAGCTGAAATGTGGCGGCTTTGATTGCAATTCCATAAAATCCATATGGGCCGACTTGGTTGTGGAAATAATGGGGTACGTAACCCTTGACGGTAGATTTTGTCCTCTTTGGGTATCATTTTGTGTTATTTAACAATTTCAAGCATAAAAAGAGGGCGTCTTTCCCATATTATTTGTTGGATTCTTTAGAGAATGGAATCAAGGATTTCAAGAGGAACCCTAATAATCCCTTTCTGCATGAGGGTTTAATTTTTCTGAGCATGAATTATGCTAAGTCTTTTGCTATTTCGCATGAACCTAATTTTTTTTTTAAAAGTCGTTCGGAACATGTGAAGTCTAGTTATGATACGGGTTATGAGTTCGAGGAAACTAAAAATGGGTGAAATGATTCTATGGAGGTGCTCTTGGAGCCCCCTGAAGACTTTGATCCTAAGCTGAAAAAGAAGGTTCAAACAACTCAGCAACCCTCATGGTTTGATGGGTACCTTACTGATAGTGAGGAGGATGAGTATTAGAACCAATATTCAAGTAACAAGAAAAGATGCAAAGCAACATTTCAAATGACATAAGAGCAACTTTTTTTTTTTGAGAGAGATAACAGTCTGCTACAAGATAAGATGATTCAATGCTGACATACAGTTTGTAATAACATAAACACAACATCAATCTTATATTTAATTTCAAATAAGAGCTTTAAGGTAAGAGATTAGAAACCCTCATCTGGTTAGCATTTTCCAAGTCTCAGCTAGCCATCTGCATGCGAGGGAAAACATCATTTGAGTGTTTTTCCTCCATCCACAAACATGAGCAGTTCCCCGCACACCTTCCCTTCTTACGAAAAGTAAAGTGGAAAGACCCTCGAAACAGCCATCTGAGCTCTGGTGGAGAAACCCTATCTAATTGGCTCTGCCTTGCAACTAAGGATTCCTTCCTACTAAGCAGCCATCTCTGGCTAGTTAGGTATCTGAGTTTCGTGTGAGTACAAGTGCAGTCAGAGGCACCTGCTCTTACTATGGCCATAGCTTGTACTATTGTACAGTCTCACCCACCTTGCTCGACTTGGAATGCACAACTAATCTAGGGCTCCCGAGTGATTTTCACTTCGCCCTTTCTTTTATAAGGACACCTGTCCTAGGGCATAATCTCTAACCTATTTAGGATTAAACAACAAGACCTACTTTCCTTGGCTACCTGCCACGTGGAAACAATGTTCAAGAACTAGGGCATTCGGCAAGACACACTCTTTAGGCTACCTGCCACGTGTACTGTAAGAACTAGGGCTCCTTCGATCTCAAAACCTAATATTGAGCCAAAATAAGAAACTAAGGTTTTAAGATTCGATAAATTAATAGTTTACAGTCAGCCCCTTCTGTGGCTGCAAACCAAATCTATTACACGCAAGGCACTTTTACATACCAGTTCATTTCTAAAGGCTTACTCAACTAGTCTACTTAAAGCATACACAAGAGACATTCACGTACTTAACTTTTGTTTACTGCTCCTGATTACGACAACTGAGTCAACAGCCTTAAAAATTAGGATCGACGCAAGAGCACAACGTCCTTGACCTCTTGCTAACCTTAAGTAAGAAAACTTCAAATCAAGCTCAACATAATAATCCACCTTACTGTGTATTCTAATTTAAAGAGATACAAAGGTATTAGAAAGAAGCAGATTCAACAAGACTTAGGGTCTTTAAAAATTTACTTTCTTGATTAGCAAGAACCGATAATCATAACAGAGAAAGAAATGCACACATTATTCTTACAAGTCTCAGCTAGCAGCTTAATAGACTTCACAATCCTAGAAGGCTTGAATTAAACAACTATTCAGCAAGCAAAGGAATGGACAAGCTTCCATTTACTAAACCAGAACTCCTAGTTATGCAGAAGCGAATACCAAGACTCTATCAACGAGTTCTTAAGGCAGTACGTGCCTGATAGTAATTAGCTAGAGCAGATAAACTCTTCGGTGAAGACGTATTCTATAGGTTCTCCTAGTTCCAAACTCCTGGCTCACGTTTTCTGGCTCTGGTAGTCCAAGACCCGACTTCTTATAACCTTGAAGGTACTGCGGAATCTTTTCTGAGCAGCTACATCCGCTCTCCACCTCCCAGCTTGTCACGCCAGCTTGCTTTACTATTCTCTCCCTGTTTCTTCAGCCTCTCCTCTCCGTTTTTTCTGAAGAGCAAGATACTCTCCCCCGTAACTTCTCAAAAACCGAATGACTCCTACCACGAAATGTTGATGCCAAAATATACTTCCGCCAAACCCGACGGTGGCCTCCTGGGTGGTTATGGTAACCATCCTCCTATTTGTTCGCATCATCTCACCCTGTCAGTCACACCACTCCTAAAATCGTTGTGGAAGCTCCTTCAAAAATGCCGAGACATGAAACGAATCCCGCCGTTCAAGGGTACACCAGACGCAACACCCTTTCCGTTCCAAAACCAAGGAGAGACAAACATAAATTTAAATAAAAACTATGTAAGAAGTTCCCTGAAAGCCAACTTAGTTGCTAGCTTTAAGACTTGCGCAAATACTCAAATTTATAAAGCAAACATTACCGGATCACATCCCACTAATTAATTACGAATTAGCTAAAAGACTTACAAGCCTTTTAGCGAATAACTAAAATAGATTTACCTGAAAAGAAATATCTCCAATCCACATCTAAGGCATAACTAATAATATTATTTAGACAATATTATAATTTAGTTTAATATATAACCAACTATATATATATACATAATATATTTATATATTTATATATATAGGTATATAATTTATATATATATATATATATATTTTAATATAACAAAATATTCAATAACGCAGAGGTTAAGCCAAAAGGCAAAGTACCAACACGGATCACAGAGCCAAACTAGGTTAATTTCATAACAAACAAGTTGACTTCTGAAAACCCTAAAATTCTCAGACGAAGGAACAACTCAACGAAATACTCGAAGACCAACATCTAGGGTTTCAAACTATTCACTTCTAGGGTTTCAACTTCCTTGACCACTCTTGAACTCAGATGGCATTTCAAGAAGATTTCCACAATACCTCTCTACTCAGATGATGTTTTCCCTCTTCCGAGGTTCACTGTACGATTGTCCTACAACCAACTCCAAACAAGAGAGAAATTAGCAAGACATCCATGTATTATCTCATTGCAAATCTTCAATCAACATAATTCTTGCAAAATAATCTACTCTTTTATTTTAGGGCATCGTACACATCGAGTACTCTATGTCTAGATCAAATCACATGCCTTTATTGCCTTAACGGAAAATATTCACAAGATTTCCACAGCATGAACTGGAATACAAAATTGCATCATTCATCATTCAAATAACAACAAAATTAGAGTGTTTTAAAAATTAGTAGGATGGGATGTAACAATGAGATTACTGCTATTTTCTCTAAAATTCAAAAGGTGAAGGAAGGAAAATTTCTGGCCCCTAGTCTTGAGAGGAAAAAGAAGTTGATGGATAAGGGTGAGGGCCATTCTTTTGATAAGAAGAAGTTGACTCTGGTTGTGGAAGATGAAGTTTGTGATGAGGTTGATTCCCTTGTTTCGGAGCGAAAAAGGAAGAAGCGTTTGCATTGTGGTAATAGTTCGAAGAAGGTGAAGGGTAAGGAGCAGTTTGTTGGCAGGAAGAAATGGTCTCAGGAGGATAATGCTAGCGAAGACCTGGACGGGAGTTCGAATGTTGAGCATCAGTTGTCTATTGATAAAGGTCTTGAGGTGGAAAAGGAGTTGGGAAATTTTGATGGTAAATTTTTGCCTGCTGATGTGGAGAATCCCAAGTGTAAAATCAAGGTTCCTAATGGTGACTATGCTCTCAACAAAGATAAAGAGGTTCTTCAGGATGTGTAGGAGACCCAAGATGTTCCTAAGGATAATTTGGTTGATGAAAGGGACATCTTTAATTGCAATCGTGAAGAGTTATCTAATGTGTTGGGCATGGCAAAGGATGGCTCAATCATTTTCTTCAAAATCTTTAAATGGCTGTTCAGTGAGCTGAACCTTACCAATGTGAAGGTTCGGTCCTTGATTAACAATGCTAAGGTTAATACTAATTCTCACGAGTCTTCTATTCCAGCTCAGGTTAATCAATTGTTTGATATCTTGAAGACGGATACTAATGAGATGCTGAAAATGAAGAGGGACTTTGAGTATAGAGTCTTGGTTCTGGAAGAAAAAATGACCAAGGCCTATGAGAATGTTGAAACTGTGGTCAAAATTAACAGTTCTGCCATCCACAATAATGTTGAGGGTCTCCAATTTTTGAATGAAAAGGCTCGATTGTGGAAAGGTGGCTCTTCGGGTGCATTGAAAGAAGTTGCTGGTATGGTTGATCTCCCCAAAGACACGAAGGGGGGGAGAATGATAAGGGCCCTTGCATCCGTACCCACAAGAAGACTTAAAAGAACTTGGGGGTGCTTGTTAAGGAGGTTGCCGAGGTGATGGAAATACATGAGAAGATCATTGCTCGTGATCTTGAAGCTGCTAATATCCTGAAAAGTTTGTAGTTTCCTGCTGATTTTGTCCAGCGTTTTGGCTAGTTTTTTGCTGATGGTTGGCTGCTTGTTTTGTTTTGATTATTTTTAAAAGCAGTGGTCTTTTTTGTACAGGGTTTCAGAGCACCTTCAAAACTTGCTTTTCCTATAATAAAAAACAACAAGATTTACGTGGAAAAAACCCTTTCGAGAGAAAAATCCCACACTCCAAAAGCATATCGCAAATTGTGTTATTAGTAAACAATGAAGGTTATAATACAATCACAAAGCTAAGCTCATTTAGGAGTCTTCAACTACAACAGGATTTTTGGAGTGATTCTGATAGCATAACGGTACTTGTCAAATCTTCAAACCTATACAACTAGCAAAATGAACAAGTACCGAATAAATACAACTCCACAAGAGAAGATGAATACCTAGGATTGCCACATGGAAAGAATTCAACGCCTGTATGCCTATCTTGAGTCTCTTTGACATATAGAACACTTGCATTTTGTGCATTGTCATAGTTGGGACCAGTTGATTTTCTTTTTCCATTTCCAACACCTATCTCCTCTTGTATAGAACCCCCTCAACATGCAATGTACTTAAATGCATGCATAGGCGCTTCAATCACATGGGGCCCGCTTGCCATAGTTTGTCATACATTAACATAACTCTTCCACTGTCATAACTTGTCATAGCAACTTGTCATAATCTGCCATAGAGTGAACTCTTACAACTTATGACACATGCCACCAAATTAGCCTCCAATGGGGTCCACCAAGTGGGATGCCTACTTCCACATATCTAGCTTACATGTCATACAATCATCTCCACGTAGGATGCCAACTCAACTGGTAAGTCCCACAATATGACTTGACATTAGTAGGCAATAAACATTAGCATAAAATAAATAAATAATCACCAAATTAAATGCTAGGACTTGCAAGGGTTGAGTCACCCTAATCCCAACATACTTGCACTTGTCGAAGATCTTTCAATAGCCAAAGAACAATCAACCACTAGGGGTTGTGAGGGCCATGGAATTGAAATACCATCAAAACTTCTCTGTGCTCACTAGCTTTGTCATTGCATCTTCAACATTTGCCAAAGTGTCAACGTTCTCCAATTTCACCTTCCCATCTTCCACCATGTCCTAGACAAAATGGAAGTGAACATCAATCTGCTTCGTTCTAGCATCGGAAGTAGGATTATTTGCTTAGAAAATGGCACTCTGACTATCACAAGAGATAGTAATCATCCCTACATCAAGCCCAACATCAAAACACAATCTCCTAAGCCAAATTACTTCCTTACAAGCATGAGTAGCTGCCATATACTTTGCTTCTTTCATGGACAAAGCGACTACAACTTGCCTCTCACTCATTCAACTGATAGCACCACCAAACATTGTGAATACGTATCCCAATAAGTACCCTGCAGATATCTAAACACTTGCTTAATCACATCCCAATGCACTTGTCCAAGATTAACCATAAATCAACTTAGGACTCCCATTGTTGATATCTAAACACTTGCTTAATCACATCCCAATGTATTCGTCCAAGATTAGCCATAAATCAACTCAAGACTCCCACTTCTTGGGAAATGCTTGGCCTCGTACAAACCATGGAATACATCAAATTGCCAACATCACTTGCATAAGGTACTCTACTCATGTCCTCCATATCAGTAGGATATTTTGGACAATCCTCCACAAATAGCTTCATCTGTTGCATAACATGAGCATTCAATGGTCTACAAGTAGCCATGTTGAATCTCTCCAACACTAAATTCACATACTTACTTTGGCTTAGCCAAATATTTTTGCTAACTTTGTTTCTTCTGATCTCCATTTCCAAGATGTACCTAGCTGCACTTAGATCTCTCATCTCAAACTGCGTTGACAATTGAGACTTCAAGTCAGAAATCAAATCCTTACCATTCCCAAAAACAACATATCATCCACATACAATGCAATAATGAGAATGCGACCATTGTCAATTTTATAGTAAATACAATGATCAGATTTAGACCTCTGAAATCCCAAACTCAACACATAAGTATCAAACTTTTGGTATCACATCCTAGGAGATTGCTTTAGACCAATCAAAAACTTCTTCAACTTGCAAACTAGATTTTCTTTACCTTTTACCACAAAATGCTCTAGTTGTGACATATAGATTTCCTCCTCCAAATCATCATGAGGAAATGCTGTCTTCACATTCATGCGCTCAACTTCTAAATTGTTAGTTGTAGTAAGTGATAACAGGAACCAAATGGTTGTCAAATTTTCTATAGGAGAGAATATTTCACCATAATTGATTCCCTCCACCTGTGAAAAGCCCTTCATGATTAACTATGTTTTATGCTTCTCAACATTGCCATCAAAACCAAACTTTTTCTTGAATACCCATTTACAACCGATGGGTTTATGCCCTTAAAGAAAAGGTACTAGATCCCACGTGTTATGTTTCTTCAATGCAACCATCTCTTCATCCAGGAATCTGCATCACTCAAACCCATGGCCTCTTTTATAGCCCTAGGCTCATCAGTGTTAGCAATCAAAGCAAAAATACAATTGGAATCCAACAATGAATAACCAAACCTTTCCTGTTGCCACCTATAACTCATGTAGACCTCCTCAATGTTTGAGGTTGAGGTTCTTCATATCTTTCATAGCTGCTAGAACTCTCCTCATCATCAGGTCCAATAGGTGTACGTAGTTCATTTTTCATTAGAGTAGATGGACCATGAACTACATCCTTTTCCTTCTCTTCTTTCTTTGGCTATAGAACAACAGAAGATTTTTTCTCCGAAAATCACACTTCTACTATAGAGAATCTTCTTGGCCACTAGATCCCAAAGATTGTACCTTTTCACACTAACACCATAACCGATGAAGATACACTAACTGCCTTGTTCTCCAACTTAGTCCTCTTCTCATTTTGCACATGCGCATATGCCTTGCAACCAAATACTCTAAGATGTCTCATCGAAGGCTTCTTACTCAACCACACCTCCATGGGTGTCTTATTGACAAACGTTGATGTAGGAGATTTGTTGATCAAATAGCACGCAATGGCAACAACTTCAGCCCAAAATTTTTGTTCAAGATCAACTCCACTCAACATACTCTCTGCCCTCTCCATTAACGTCCTATTCATCCTCTCCACAACTCCATTTTGCTGAGGGGTGTATGGAGTTGTCATATGCCTCTCAATCCTGTGCTCTTTACGGAACTTGTTGAATTTTGCCAAACAAAACTCACCAAATAAATACAGGTCCACAAGAGAAGATGGATGTGTAGGATTGCCACATGGCAAGAATCCAATGCTTGCATGCTTGTCTTGAGTCTCCTTGACATGCACAACACTTGCACGTAGTGCACTGTCATAGTTGGGACCCACCTGATTTGTTTTTTCTATTTCCAATGGCCATTTCCTAATGCGTACGACCACCTCAACATGCAATGCACCTGCATGTATGCAAACATCTTGCATGCATAGGTGCCTCAATCACATGGTGCCCACCTGTCATAGTTTGTCATACATAACGCTTCCACAGTCATAACTTGTCATAGCAACTTGTCATAATACGTCATAGAGTGAACTCTTACAACTTATGACACATGCCAGCAAATTAGCCTCCAATGAGGTCCACCAAGTGGGATGCCTACTTCCACATATGTAGTTTACATGTCATATAGTCATCTCCATGTAGGATGCCATCTCAACCGGTAGGTCCCACAATATGACTTGACATTAGTAGGCAATAAACATTAGCATAAAATAAATAAATAGTCACCAAATTAAATGCTAGGACTTGCAAAGGTTAAGACACCCTAATCCCAACATAGAGGAGGAGTTTAATGAGGTCACGTGTCTAAAACAAGACTCTAGTGAGGAGACCAAGAGTATCATTATCTATTACCAGGAGGAGGGTAATGTATGATCTGAAAATGCTCATTTCTGATGATTATATCAAAGGCTAAGGGGCTGTGCTGGGCAATCCTGTGGGGAACTCAGGCAAAAGGAAAATCTAGTATTGTGCTTCTGCTTCCATGACTTGAGCTGCACATGAAGGGAAGGCCTAGATGTTGGAACAAAGTTGATCTACTCTATGTAGAATAAATAGGTCTTAGGGGTTGGGGGACACTTTGGTGCTTTGGCACCTCATCAGAGGATACATAATTATATCAGAATGTATTATGCTTTGCACCTATAAAACAATTAATAATGAGATTAGAAGGAAATCAAGGATATAACAAACAAGGGAGTCAAAACTTGGTTCTTTTGACATATTATTGTACCATATCTTAGTATTTAATAGTTTATTATTTTGTTTGTAAGGTTCTAGCTTCTTAAAGACTATTTATACTTTAGTATTCAATATTTTGTTTTAATTGCATCTTAAATACTATCTATATTAACTTTTGATTCATTGTTTTGTCTCTTTATCTTAACAGTGATATGCAACTTATGGAGATTAATTCCTCAGTTGATGTATCTGGTTCTTTGGCACGTGCCTCATTTGTTTCAGGTAAAACGTATTAGTGTGTCAGTGGTTGCAGATAAAATGTAAATGTTTTGCTGTATGAAATCACATCCATGTTTTTTTGTAGGAGGGGATATAAACACTCAACAGTATGAGATGATCGAAATGTCTTTTTTAGGTCACAGTAAATAATTACTTGATATTTTTGCTTGCTTTTGTCTAGCTTAGGCTTTTTATGCAGGACATGTTAGTTACTATGCCTTTCTTCCTCTATTATTATGTCATGATCCGGCCTATGCATTAGTATGATATTCTAGACTAGGCAAACTTTGACATAGGATGCCCTAACCAGGTTATCTACTGCATCACAAGTTCATGTTTATTATTCCCCTAATTACTTTTGATATACTCTGAACTCTGAAGAATTGTAAGGGAATACTAGGTACTAGGTATGCTAGAGAATTTATCTCATTTCCTAGGGCTGCTTTTTTTATTTCAATCGCTGTTGTTGGTTGATATTTCTATAGCCCTTGAGACTGAAAGTAGACTTCAAGAGGCTTTTCTTTTCATTAGAAGCTATCAGTTTTTTGCATTTTGTTAGGGTTTTCTTTCAAGGACATTAATTATCCTGACTATTTTTCTTGAAAAATGGTTTGCAGTTGCTAGTGAGTGGACTTATTGGGATGATAAAGTGTCACTAGAAGACATGGTAGAGATGTGGAGACACCCAGATGTTCGAAATGAGTGGATTAGGCATGGAGAAAAAGAGGGAATGGTGCGCTTTTCTCGAGATTCGGATAAGAGGCCTTATTTGACAACAACGGAACTTAAGGTATAGTTTGTTATTAAATTCAGGTTACTCAAGTTATAAAATAATCTTTCATTTTATATTGTATTGGTTCCAAATTTAGCATTTCAGAGTCCCATTAGCAGTGGCAAGACGGTAAATAACAACTCATTGATAAGGTTTTTAACATCCATTGAGATGCAACTTTTGTTTTAATTGTTTATGTTAGCCTCTTTCTTTCCTATTCTTTATGGCAATGAACTTAAAATTCTGGCATCATTTGAATCTTGTAGTGCATCGAGCTTCACAATTCACCATAATCAAATGAACTTAAACTTTTTATGACCAGCTGAAAATTTAAAATACAGGATAACATAATAGGTAGTCACAAACATATAATGATCATCCAAAGACCAAAATAACCTATTACACAAACAATTACAGTAATCCAAGGCTGTATTTTGAATTTTGCCTTCAACCTTAAAGATATCCAAGAATCAATGTTTTTAAGATAGGGTAAGAGTGGTGCACTTTTGTTCTATTTAAAGAGCCACTGTTTATCACTAATATATTGATATGTTTATGATATGAATTCTTGAATTAAGAAAACTGATTCAAATATTATTTCAATAATGGCAATATGCCAAATAAATATAATGCTGTTTCTGATATGTTAATTTTAAACCATGCGTTGCTTATGCAAGAGTTTAGGCCTCTATTAAATTTGTGGGCTCTTAGAGAGCACTCAATCAGGAATGTTAAATATATAATTCTGCCATGTTCGATGAACTTCTCCACAAATCGTATTAACCTTTTATATCTTCATATCCCCATGATTAGAGACATCTCTTCAGTTCTGAACGGTGATGTCCCTTTGAACCAGCATGACTTTCTTATTATCCTTTCAAAACTAATCGCTGCCTTTGAGTTTAGATCTCTCTTTGGCTTTATTGCATCAATTCCTTTAATCTTTGTCTTTAAGGACTTTAATTAATTAATCATGCATTTGATCAAACCTATCCTTGAACAGTGATATCTTTATTAATGTTCTTTGTGTCAATAGTGCGGCAGATAAAGGTATCATACAAATTCGCTACAGGCAATAGATTGATGTCGGGCAGATTTGCCAGCCAGTTTGACTTCCACGTAATTGCCAGAGCATGGTATAGCCTCATATACATCGTGATAGACTTTGGCAGGGGCGGGTAAAATAAACTGGCCCGATAATATATTCATAATGTGCTGTGAATGAGACAAGGAATGACTCTGACTTTACCAACCTCTACATCAGTCCTAGAATAACCCATGAATGATGAGGTAGAAAGTAATGTTTATGGTGGCAATGATAATATGTGTTTGTTCCTCTGTGTGAGTGGCGGGTAGTATAAGCTGCAAAAGAGGCAAATATAGTAGCAGCGATTAAATCTTTCAACAAGCCGATAATAATATTCCCTCAACAACGACTTCTGATAGAGATGCAACTTGCCCTTCTTTGGCACGAGTATATACCTTCGACCATTTGGCAAATAAAACAAAGGAATGTTGGCTTCAATGTTTTAGATGACTTCTCTTCGTTCTATTATAATCTCTATTCTTCATCAATACTATAGCAGGAATGATAGGATTTCAGTAGCCGGTAGTATAATACTGAAACAGGGATAATTAACCGCCATATTATAGTATTTCAATCCTTTAATTTTTAAACTTTAAACATAATCGCCTATTGGAGTGGGGTCATTACAAAGGGTAAACCATGGATTAAGTGATGTTGATGCACAATGTACCCTGGGTGCAAAGAGAATCCAAATAACCACAGGGTACATTGTGCATCCATAGTAATGTAGTAACGTTGTTACTTCTGAAAGAAAATTAGTTGCTGCTATGCCTACTAAAAGATATTCAGATATATGATAATTATTTTGTAGTAGGTATTACATGAATTGTGATTTTTGGCTCTGGGAAGCCTTTTTTGTTTCTCTTTATCGTTTATTTTCTTGTAGGGTGCAGAGAAGTAAAGCCATTACTAGAAGGGTGTGCCAAAATCTGATGTAAGGCTTCAAGCCTAGGGGTTTCATTAGTGGTAGGTTGCATGAAGCAAAATCATACAGGAAGAATAATATCTGTAGTAAATATACAATAATATGATCAATATAAAATGTTAGAATAGGTTGAGGTATCATTATAATGCCATCATACCTTTTCATTAAATACTCATGACTGTTTTCTTTCCTAACAACAATAATTATCATTTATTTAAATTTAATAACTATGCTATTTCTTTACTCTCTTTTGTACATTTTATTTCATTACTTTTCTAAATCTAGGCCTTTTTACTCTAGTTGTTGTCTTTAAAAGATGATTCATTAATTATGGGTCCTATTGATTCATTTGGTTATTTATTTTTTGCAATGCTTATACCTCAAAGTCGGGATGTATATAATGTCTTCTCTTTTCTTGTTTTCTTGCATAGGAAAGAGATTTATATTAAGCTTTGAAATTTAGAAATGCTTACACAAGCGTAGCATACATGTTTTGGGAGATGGGGTGATGTGCAAGAGATAGTCTTCCTGCTATAGCATATGTCTTCTCCCAATTGCAAGAGATGTATCTAGCAAGAAAGAGCATTCTTTCATACTATTTGAGGCCTTAATGAGTACCTCCTGCTATAGAAAACATGAAAAGAATATATGTACAAGTGAAAGAAAGAGGTCTCACAATGCCCCCCCAAGGGCAACTTACTTCACTCCAAAGCATCAATCACAACTGAAAATAATAAGGCTATGCCAAAGGTTTAGTGAAAATATCTACAATCTGCTCCTTGTAGGCGAGTACTCAAAGTTGAGAACACGATCTTAGATGAATTGTTGAATGAAGTGCATGTGGATCTTGATGTACTTAGTTTGTTGATGCTCCACTTGGCTGCATGAAATGCGAATGACATTTTGATAATCACACTAAAGATTAGTGGGATGATTAGGAGGAAATCTGAACTTGGTCATCAACTATCAAAGCCAAAGAATCTTCTGGCTTGCCAAAATTGCACCTCGATACTTAGCCTCTATTATTGATAATGTAATAGTTGTTTGCTTCTTGCAAGACCATGCAATTAAACTAGAACAAAGGCAAAAGACAAAAAAATAGATTTTTGATCATCAACATCTGTAATGACCACCCCCAAATTGAAACCAATTTTTTTCCAAAACCAACACTTCGTATTTAATTGAAATTCAATGTATTTTCAATGTGTTTTGTTATAGGATCATTCAAAGTGCAATTTGTGACAATATTGGTTTAACAAATAAATCCACAATGCATAGAGATATCATAGACATTTCAACAAACACTTTGCATGCATAAATATCCAGCAATAATACACTCAGCTGCCATAAGAATGATGTTACAATATAGTGAGCATATCAATCTAACTTGGAAGTCTTCAATGGATGTTTTATAAAGAGATTATAGTTGTGTATCAAAATATTGCTTCAAAATTACGTAACTTCTACAATGGTGACTATTGTCATACAAAACTCTCAATTGTAGCATGCCAAAATTTAACTTGTAGCTGATTATACTCAGAAATCTGCTTGAGGTCCATTCCAAACTGTTTGAAAACTGCCCCTAACAGCAAAGCTTACTGCTGTGACTTCAACTCTTTTTCCAACATTAAGTGCTTGGCATCCATAGTGCTGCATTCCACTCAAAAGACACCCTTACAATTGCGTTCCACCCTTTTAAACCTCAACAATCTCAATGTTGCAATCCCAATCTGCTTTTGCAAACACACTTATAAATCTTCTTTCAATCTGCACTAACAAATATAATATTTGGCACAAATCTCATTATATTTGTTTCAGCTGTGACAAGGGAATTTTACCATCAAACCCTCTAACCGGCAACATTCAGCACACAGGCAATCTCTGTATGAAATTGCTCCAAACTTTCAACATTCAGCACAAGCGTGGATTCTGAAGTAAATCTACTAGCAATCCTTTCTTGCATAAACCGTGACTTTGGATGAATCACATAGTATTAGCTAGGGAGGATCTTTCACCATTGAGGCTAAACTTCTCCAAGAGGGTTTTTGTCCTCAAGAAGGCTGAGATGAACTAGGTTCAATCCCATAGAACCACAAAGGTTTCACAAGAGGAAATAAAATAATTTGCATAATGCAAATGAGCTCACAAAACCTCCTTATATACTTTTCCCATCAAACTTTCTAGAAGATACAATTTAAAAATCATTTTTAATTAAAAAGTTCTTTTTGCTCCAAAAGACTCTTTTAGCAAATTAATGATAACATTTGATATGCAAGGTCCCAATATTATGCATCCATGATTTAAAACTTTTCATCGTTTTTCCAACGAGCTATTATACTAAGGTGTCCATTAAATTATTTTAATAAAATGAAGCAACTGTAGTAAAATAATTAAATTAAAGCCAACAATATACCCGATTGCGGAAACTGTTGAAAAGCATCGAAATTGAAATTTGACTGCATTGGAATGATACCGATGATGAATAATGAAAATCGGCCTTGACTAGGTGACTTACTATAAATAGACACTCTCCAAGAATCTTGGAGAACCCACCAAAAGCTGAAATTCACTTCGGAAAGTGGTGTAGTAGTCCTCTAGACCAATTGAGCTCGTTGCTAACACCAAAAATCCTCTTAGAGAAGGTTGACAGTCACTAAGAAAGTCGAAGCCAACTATAATACTGAAGTGATCGAAATTGGGGACATTACAGTTCTCCCTCCCCAAAGATTGCTTTCCTCAAGCAATACCAAACCAACATCAAAAACACTTGATTATTTGGATTGCAACTAAATGTGGTCCTAGGGTCCCAAGTCAATCTTCGAAAAATCCCACCATGTCGTCGCTACACCACTCTGATTAAAATTGAAAAACCATTTGTGCCCAATCTTCACTCTTCTCTCCTGTAACCCAATAATGTAATTATCCTCAAAAATCGAATTGGGATACCTATATAGGATGAATTCTATACCATTAAAGATCTCCTACCAAAGCATCTCAGTATGGACTACACTTGCAATCCCATTGTATGATATGAACTTGGGCAATAGGAAAAGTAATATGCTCAACAAGAAAACACGGTCCTCATCATATCCCATCATGGAATTCCAAAAATAATGTAGATCAGTCTCTTACAAGTGGTTGATGTAAAAAATGATAGCAGTGTCGAATTTGAAGATAGCCATCTTGGGAATGCTTCCGCTGTCAGAAATTGATAACATCTCATTAACACTTAATCTCCAAGTGTCAAGAAGGCGGTCTTGAGCACACCAACTTACACAACCACTCGCAATCATCAAAGCATCATTTGAAGATATATATGCCAGCATCATGAAATGACTGTAGTAACCACTCACCAATGCGGAAGTTAGAATTAATTGCACCATGTTTGAACCTGCTGCCATAAGACTTGCAAGTACTCAAAATCCATTTGCTCATTAATTGATGTTGCCAGTATCAATGTGGTAATGCTAGGGAAGAAGTTGTCATGATGAAATTCCCTTGAATACATAGGAGATGTGAGTATGGAAATGGCTAGGACTTCTCCAATGACCAAATCACCTCTACCATCCAACTCCAACTAAAGAATACTCCATTTTTGGGCTAGAAATGCTTGCCAAACCATGTGCATGCAAGGAACCAAAGTCCTATGTAGGTTGATTGGTGTTGATGATATAGCTTCGGGCTTCATCCTTCCATCGATTTAATAAGAAAATAAATAAATGTAGCCGTGGCTATTTATTTATTTGGAGCCGACTTTTGTGAAGAGGCGCTTCCATTCAAATATCAATTTGGATTTTATTTATTGTAGCCGACAAGAATAAAATGTCCGCCACCTTTTGTAAGAGGCCGACTTATCTTGAAGAGGCGCATTGATTGGTGGAGACCATATCGACTAGTATTTATACTAGGCGCTGCTCTCTCTATTATGATTCATGTTTCATTGTTCAAGTAAGTTCGCACCAGCAGGAGTTTGAGTTATATCTATAGCAGATCGACTTAAGAAGAAGTTCGATATTCATTGTATGTGATATCATCATTTTCTGAAGACAAGTTTGCACTCAAGGAGGAGTTCGATTATCTACAGCAGATTATATTATTGTCTAGTGCAGATTGATATCAAGGATATCTACAGCAGATTATATTATTGCTGAGAGCAGATCCATATAAAGAAGAATTCATCGATATTGTGTATATCTTGCATCTAAGAGAGGTGCTATATTCTTGCATTAGATTGGCCTAGTGTTTGGCCATGTTGTAAAGCAGACTTCTGCTCTTTCATCAATATATAAGTGATATATTTGTGGCTGGGTTTTTCTCCCTTGAGAAGGAGGGTTCTCCCAGGATATATACTGTGTTCTATTGTTCTTGTGCTGTTGTATTTCTGTGTTTCTGCTTATTTTAAATCTGATCCTAAAAACTAACAGGAAGGTGGACAACGGTACCAACTTTGTAATCTTGCCCACAACCCCAATCCTGAGTTGTTACCTCACAACTAGAAATTTTACCTGGATCCCAAATTTTGTCATTATCACCAACCATAACCTTGAAATCAATAAGTGCTCCATCATCCAACTCAAAAAGTGGATTATCAAAAGAAAATTTAGTATCTATCACAAACAATGGATTGCCAATTAACTGAATGTTAGCATTATCCTCATGTTCAACCCAATCCTCTTGCTGATCCAAACTTCCTGTTTCTGACTTCTTTGGGAAGTTCATTAGATCAAAATTTTTCTGAATGCTATCAAGCTCTTCAATTATCTGCTTGATTTCCTTGGCCCTTTCTTCATTCTCTTTGTTCCCTAAACTGTTTGGCCACATTAAATTGATTTTCTGCTTCAATTAATGTTTTTTGGGTTTTGTTCAATGAGTCTCTAGTTGATTTAAGAGGTGAGCTCATGAACCTTAACCTTTGTTTCCTTGGATAAAATAAAGCCTCATTTGTGAGCTTGGTAGACACATCTCTATCATGGACCATGTGCAAGTATGCTGATTTTATCTCCTCCATTGTGCTCTTAATCATTTGCAAATCAGCAAGGGATACAATTTGTTCATACTGATTTCTTTTTGACTTTTGGATGCAATTTTCAACAAGACTCTTCGTGTCATCGAATTTGGATAAAGTTTTCACTTCAATTTCAGCTGACACCAATAATTTATTCATCCAACTTCGCTCATAAATGTCAAGACCATGCAAGTTTAGTGAACTGCTGTTATGATGGATATAAAAATCAGAATTTTTTTCATACTTTTCAGCAGTGTCTCCATGGCTGTCCCAAGCCTCATATGCCTCACCTTCAGAACTTGTTTCACCTTCATTGGTCTCCGGAATTGTCCTTTCTTCTTTCATGAATGGTAGATGATCCTTCAAACCGTGTGATTCACTAGGCCTTAAATCAAAATGAGCTACCACAATATCATCTTTTTTGCATAATTTAGGTTTCAAAGTTAGGACATCACTTTGTGTAAAGATCTTTACCCAAGATGGCAAAATTTTCAGGATTATTCCTAGTTTGACAATGCAAGCATTTTGTCAAACTGTTTAATTGATTGCTGATCTGAGTTGTTTCCAGATGGTTTTTAAAATAGAAATTGCATACATAGAAGCTATTCCACCGCTAACAATGATTTAGCATTTACCATTTAATCATTGCACAATAAAGGTATATGGAAATCACAACAGCAAAATATTACTGAACAATTAATATTCTTGTTCCAGGTTGACACCATTAATTGCACATAACTGATATTCAAATTACAATTTGTAACATTAAATGCTAGAAGATCTAAATATATAATGCCTTATTAATCGCTCCAACCAGCAATAGATAACTCAGAGTATTGAAGGTTGGCGCTAATAATAGCAGACCAAACCCTCATAAAACTCCACGCAGCCCTTGGAAATGGATCGCGACAGGCAGAGAAAGGCAACAAATGAGTTTCAGGTGTCCACGATTCCCTTATTTCACCTCACGCCCAGCCAAGATGTCCACGACACACACATAAAATGCCAGCGATACCCCTAGCAAAGGATGAATAATTCACTAAAGTTGAAGCGTGCCTTCAAAAAGAACAAACAAGAGGAGGTTGTTGACATTAATGTGTAAAAGCAGCAATCAAGCTCGACTTGCCAGTTAAGGCCCCCTAGGGCACGAATGAACCTCTTTCGCGTCTTCATTCCCACCTCAACTATATCTTCCCACCCACCCAAGCCACGAGGGCAAGTCGATGAGATGTGAACTGATGGATTGAGAGTATACTTTGGAAGGAAAGAAAAGTTTCTGCCCATGGACCTCAGTAGTACTCAATCAATAGCGACTTTCGTTCTTCTTTATGGTGTTAGGCCCCTGACAAGGGGGACTCGTCATCTCAATTCATTATGGGGAGCAACCTCTCCTTATGGAACTGTGGTCGAAGGCACTCGTGCCGTTATCAATTTTGAACAATTGGGTCCTTCGAGCCATGACTCACTTCCGTCCCACTTGATCTTGGCAAAGTTTGTCTTCTCCCTCTCACCACTGCCCAGCTAAGGGCGACAATCGGGCTCGTACACCCTTATGGTTCTTTCTCTGGGTTCATTGCCTCTTCTCTCCTATTAGTCGACCAACCAATTGGATGGTGATCGGTTCTAATTGATGAAACATGGGCTGAAGTCCCCAGTTTCGATAGATGTAGGGTATTGCAAGTGTAAGCTAAAGTGCCTTCGGAAGGAAGGAATTGAGTACCCTATGAGTATGAATATTCAAGATTATATACGTAACATGATTGGTGGGATTTCGGTGCCGAAACGTAATGGGGACTTGGCAATCAACCTCCCTATCGAAGTGAGGTATAGTAACATGTATATAGATATGTGGTCGTTTTCCCTAGGGAGGGACTTGGCCAAATCAAGAAAGAAAGAAAATCGAAGATCGAGAGAAGGCACTCTTATTACTCCCACTTCCCTAGTGAGTTGCTTAAGAGAAATGCATTCCGAACCAACCATTCGTTCACTTCCCTTTCTATCAATAGCAACATCCCTCGAAGGATTAGACGAAGCAGCAACAATCTATCTCATTACTTCCTTCATTCCTTCATCTATCAAAGGGAAAGGCATCTGAGGTTGCGGTACTCCGTTCCCCCCATTGAACCCCGGTTGATTGGATCTCCCCTCTATTGGATATAATAGCGAAACTTAGCCTTGAGATTTGTTTAAGGACATTGGTCTCATTGTGTTCAAAATCTATTTCATATAGTGAGAGAACAGAGGAATTGAAAATGACTAGCACGAGCAACCTAATTGTTGAAAATTCCATTTTGTATATCTGAGAAAACTAGGATTCTTGCCAATGGAGGATTCCAAGAAAGAGTGGATGAGACATGGCAATGTAGGTCCCTCGTTTCTTGTGATTGATATGCCTTTGCCAATCAACATTTAATACAAATTACCTTGTTCGATCCGGGTTTCTTTCTTCCTTTCTCTCAGTTGGTTCGGTTTCGAGTCCCACCCACCCCGAACAACAATAGGGCCTTAAGATCGATCAATTCTAGATCGATTCGGGGTGGGTGGGAGGCAATCGTAAGATTGATCAATTCTAGATCTATAATTCTCGGGTGGGAGGGAATTATAGTTAGGTGGGAGGCTATAGAAAAATTATATCCCCCCCACCCGGGTGGGAGGAGATAGATGGGGCTGGCCCCCCAAGAAAATTGAGTTTAGTTCTCGACCTTCGTTGGTGGAGTTAGGTGTATAACGTATAGATATTTCCCTATTGAAACAAAGGACTGACAGTTCATAGTTGCAGGAACTAAGCTGTAGTTGTCTGCTTGTTCGACTAGAGCTAGCCGGTCGATAGAGAGAAGAGGGGGGGGGGAGGGGGTTGGCTCATATAGCTATGGAAGTGACCCAACCAAGATATGGAGGTAGGGCACTCTATGGAAGATTGTTGGATCTCACAGATAGGGCCCTTTCTTTATATAGCTGGGGCACGGTCCATGTATAGGCCCTATTGAATGAGATGGGGTGACCCAACCCTTACTAATAATCTCTCCCACTCGCCACTACGGGCACCCCTCTCACAGATAGGGCCCTTTCTTTATATAGCTGGGGTATGCTCTCCCTAAGTTAGGGGCTAGGGGTAGGGTCTAGGGGTAGTGGGGTGGCTGGCGGAGGTACTTTCCCGTCCCTTTCTATTCTATAGTGCTCTATTCCTATTCCATAGTGCTCTATTCTATAGTGCCTTACTATCTAGTCGAGGTAGGGTTGGGGGTCTAGGGAGTGTAGGGTTGGCTCTATTGGCAATGTCGGTTAGGAGTTGTATAAGGGGTTTCCTACTAGACTATGGGACTATTCGGTACTCTCTAAAGGGTTCGTCCCTCCCCTCCTCATTGCCCTACTCCACCTCCCATTTTTGTAGGTACCAGAATGAACCAGTGGGTAGGAAACCTTCTCTTTTTCAAACCTTCTTTCTCCCCACCCACCCATGGGCTAGAGGTGGAGGTGGGATGCTTTTCCTTTCCTCACCCCAGGAATATCACGATCGAGATGCCAAATAAATAGGCCCTGGTACTGGCCCGAGCAACCTCCTACCTCAGCCCTACTAGGCTTTAGTTGGAAACCGAACCCAATCAATCTTTCAATCACACCACCGGAACTAGTTGCTTTGAAAGGTCAAGAAGCTCCTGTATCGACCAACCCTCAGAGACCTTGGTTCGGGCCACATGACCTATGCCCATTTGGCAGTGACCACCTCTTGGGTTACCGGGCTTAGAGCAATAGGGGTGGGATAGACAAGTACCTCAATTACCTCCCCTTGAAACTATGCGAGACACAGTAGGGAATTAGACTTGGTGCGACATCGGTGGATTGTGATGCAAAAACTATCCCTTGTATCCCGTGGAGGTGAGGGGGTATAAGGCCTGTTTGAGCTATCCATTGCGTAATCAACGTATGCTTGATTATCAAATCATTGCCTCGTGGCCAACTCCACTAGTCTCCTCCATTGATTGGCATCTTCTATTCCCGAGAACCACTAGGTGGATGGGAAGATAGTCTAAGGGTGGGAATAGATAGTTGACGAGAAGTTGCTTGAGGGAACCCTGTAGTTCCCACCCACTCGGATATAGAGTACGCACTCAATTTCTAATAAGAAATTGAGGGCAACTATACTATAATAGGCTGATCTCTATTGACCGATAGGGAGAGAGATTGGTCCTCAATCTCAATGATATCGTGTATGTAGATATCATTAGGGGAGATAGCCCCCACTGGTGCGCTCGACTAGATGGGAAGCTCTTTAAGCTATGACGGAGGGCCCTACCTAATATCTTGTTGCTCTTTAAGCTATGACGAAAGGCCCCCTAGAAGAGGAGGAGATAAAAGTATTTATTATGCTAAACAACCCACTCGAGCAATTCGCCATTATCCCATCAATTCCTATGAAGATAGGGAACTTGTATTCCCCATCCACAAATTCCCGTTTGTTCATGTTGCTAACTAAAAGGGATGCCAGCAAAGGAAATCCCAAAAATTTGTAACTTGGGTAATTTGGGGGTCATGGGCTTGAGGGAAAAGGAAGAAAATGCATGCTAGCAAGCAAAAGTTTGAAATTCCGATGGCTAAGAAGTGGGCGTTCATAGAATGGAGAATAGAGTGAAATGATATCAAGGCAAGGGGAAACTTGAAATTTTGCATCTCGATGAATCAACGGAATAGGGAAACTATAATGACCCCTACCAATGTTTTCCACAAACTTGTATATACTTCAACTCAATCTCATAGACATTTCATCAAGTAGCTTGTAAATCATAAAATCAATCAATAAATCTAATTTGAAGGGTTTAGAATAGCTGCAACTATCAATATTGATCATAGGAATAATCACAAATACTTTCCATACATGAAGATAGTCATTGACATTTTTACAAACACTTGGCATTCAACAATTTAATTGCTGATAAAAGCTTATTATGCAAATACATAGTTGAAAGGTAAATTTTGCTAACCTTCAATTGTTGAAGACTCTCATACACAAATTTTTTATAAATCAGCCCCTTTTTGCCTCATACATGGTTGTAGAATTGGATTTCCTTGGTTTATGTGGTTGACTGGTGGTATTTGAGGTTTGGTATATGATGTAGGAGTATTCGGGTTCACGAGCAATATTGTGTCAACCAAAAACATTTTCAGTTTCAGTTTGCCTTAAATTTTTGTTGTGCTGCTATAGTTTTGTTGATTTGTTGCAGAAGGCAAATTCCAAAGGTAAATTTCAAGTTGCATTTTCAGCTAAGTCAAGGATTCATTTCATAGAGGAGTTTAAAGGGTGCATACAAGTCAAATTTGGAAGAATTTAGATCAAACTTGGAGGAGTTATAGCTGATCAAAGGTTTTGCCTCCACTAGGAACTGAGGTGCTTAGTTCTCGGTTGATTCTAAAGCCCTGACATCATAAGTATAAATTTTCGGAAGATCAAAGGAAAGTAAAACTCTGAAAAGGTACCTGGCACCCAAGTTCCCAATGGAGTAGGAACCTCCGAAGTGTAGTGAAGTTCTTGGTTCCCATCTGTATGTGAACCCTCAACATACTTTAAATATTTCCACAATGGCTTGAAATGCCCAATGCAATAAAGGATATTGGTTCCTACTCAAGACGAAACCTTTGATAGACCCATGAAGTACTTGGTGCCGGTTCCCAATTGGGGGAAACCTCTGACAAGGAACCTGGAGAAAAAGTGCTTAGTGCCAATTCCTAAAGGAGTCATAAGCTTCGATCGGGGGGAAATGAAGTGTATTAAAAACGAAGAGTTCCCAAGCAAGTAAGAACCTCCAATTGAGGGTGGTTGGTTCGTAGTTCCCTCTAGGTTGAAAAGCTCCAACAAGGAATAGCGGATCCGATGAACAAACTCATAAGACAAAATGATGGATGGGAGATGACAGTTGAATTGCTCGGGAAGACGGTTCAACTACTTAGGCATGGGATATATAGAGGCAAGTGTAACTAATTTGGGGCTAGTGGCGGAAGAAAGATAAGATTAGAATAGAGAGTGATTGAAGGTCTAAGCTATATGACTGTAATTGTAATTTGTATTCCTGATTGCTATAGATAATGAAACCATTGAAATTGATCCTGTATTTGGACATTGGCTATAATAATTGATTGAGGGGCTATGCGATTGAGCATATCCCTAATCACGACTGCACTTATATATGCATACAAAGATGTCCAAACCTTGATTAATCTATCATTATGGCTTGGAAACTGCTTTATAGTTGATTATGGTGAACTCATAATATTGATTGCACAAACCATAGTTGGCAGACTCGCAAAAAACTCACGAGTTTTTTTTTAAAAACGAGTTTTTCTGAGTTTAACTCGCGAGGACGAGTTTTTCTGAGTTTTTTGAAAAAACTCGGCTTTGCAAAAAAAAATGTTTTTAATGAAATTTAATTAATTTTTTAAGTTTCCGAGTTTTTTCGAGTTTTTGCCAAGTTTTAAAAAACTCTCCAATTTTTGGCTTGGCGAGTTTTTTTTGGGGCGAGTTTTCCAACTATGGCACAAACCTATGATTGCCTTTCCACTAACCTACGCCCTTCATTATATCTCCATAAATTCCCACACCACATCTATACAAGTTGTGGCTGGCTGTAATACACACCAAAATCAAACAAATGATATTCAATGCAATACTTTATCACTTATGAGGTCCTCATTTAGACAACGACCAAAATTAGAAGCATAGGAATTTAATATAGAATGAACAATATAATTAAAATTAATCTTTTCTTACAAATTTATTTTTTCTTGCAAACTTCAATAAATTTGTAAACTACAAGCTTGGCAAAACTTGAAAATAAAATCTCAAAACCCAAAACACAGCAAAATCCAATGACACAAACTTTCAACACAATGGTGAACTCTGCATGAATCCACTCGATTAGTTAGGTGGGTTTCTGTCCATGAAACTGATTGTCTGGAGTGTTTTCATCTTTTGGTTGAAGAATGAACCAAGTTCAATCTCTCCAAATTGGGGTTTGTAAAATAAAGTGTCAAGAATGAGCTTTCTTTGCTCCAAATCCCCTTTTATATGCACGTTTTGAATAATAAAATATTATTATTTGTTTCTTATATTTTCTCTCCAAGAAATGACTTTAGGACTCCTTTTAAATAATTAACATAAGTTGGTTTTTTAATTTTTACTTTTTTGACAACTTAACATTTAACTATTTAATTATTTTTCACACAGCCAGACAAAGTTACAGAAAATATTAAAATGGAGCAAATATGAATTCTAACCATGCCAAAATATTCTTGAGCTCTAAGGATATCGAACTTTATGAAAATTGGTGCCTTCCAAAAATAAAAAATTTCTCCAAGAAGTGTGGAGAGCTCCCAAAATGTCGAAATTGCATCCAGAAAGTACCATTGGACTTATCTTGATTTCTTGAACCCACTGCCATTGTCAGAATTCCTTTCCGAAAAAGTTGGCATTCTCCAACAATCTTGGAACTTTCCAAAAATATTGGAATGGGCCGGAAAGGGACATTATAGAAACAAAGGAAAAATTGAAAAGGCAAGGAAAGTCTTGGGAGCCTGACAACCTATAAATAGACTCAGACACCTTTATACTTAGAAAAATTTGGAAAGGACAAAAGACAATGAGGGTTCGCTCATTTCACTAGAAATTAGGGATGTTGTTACAAGGCACCAACACTAGGGTACCATTGAGATAAAACCACTACCAAGAAGATCTATAGATGGATGGATGATGGGACATGGTGTCATATTTGTAATAGCTTACAACAGCCTTATTATTTGGCTTACTCTCATGTTCAGAGGAGGAAACATGTCAAGGAGGGATGACATATTATGTACTTAGGGATATGATATTATAATGTATATAATATAGATGGATGGAGATGCTGACATGTGGCAGACATTTTTAAAGTTAGTTATATGGGGTCTTGTGGACAACGTATGTAATTAATTATATTAGATAATGAGTAGGCCTACATTGAGTTTAGTAGTTTACTCCTCTATTATTTTATTAAGAGGTCTATAAAAAATAGGTGATTATCGTTGTAAGGATGTGAAGAGTATGGTACTGTGTTTGGGATCTCTTGAAAATATAGCATGTAGTGACTTCTTAAATAAAGAGTATTATATGGTCTTACCCTACCACAAGTGTTTATTTTATTTCTGCATGTATTGGATATTATCATATTAAGGCATCTTGACCTACAAACATCTTGTGTTGTGTGTGATCTCTTTTCACATTTTCTCATTGTCATTATTGTGTGTGTGGATCTTATCAAGTAAAGAGAGGGAAGGTCCTTCTCTATTACCAAAAGGAAATGAATCAGACCATCTAATTACATTATATACAATATTCTACCGGCTGCTAAAGGTAGCTCAAACAAACTGCAAAAGGGATGCAAATGATAATATATTTCTATGTCTGGCTTGAAGTTTGTTACCCTGTTGAATGGATCCAGCAGTGAGATCCGAAACATTGTAAATTGTAAATCCTACGCATTTGAACCCAAGACTTTTACAACTGACATGCTGTGAAGAATCATTTAGAGAAAATATATCTTTCTCACAATTAACAAAATTTTCTTTCCTGATCTGTTTAAAGGGCATAAATAAATCTACCATTTACTAAACAACATCTACTCAAAGTTTTGAAGTAGTATTGATATTATTTTTATAAGGTCTTGTGATACTATTTTCCATTTTGCATATAACTTGTTTAGTAGACTGTAGAATCACTACACCAGTGTGCAAAATTTCTATCATTTAGGCACAATCCTTTCTTCCTTGCAGGCAGTTGCAGAAATCACCATTTCAAGACATTTTGCTGCGAGTGGAATAAAGCCTGTAAGTGTTCTGTTTCATTTATCTACAGGTTTAGATGGATAGGATGTTAGGATTTTATCTCTTTGCTATTGGCTATTTTTCTGTAATTTCTTTCCAAAGTTTTGGGCCTTGGTAGGATATATTGTTTTCTAAATTTCTAGTTGAACTTGAAACTCATTTCTGTTAAATTGCTTCATGCTTACACAAATTGCATGGGAATTATCTCTTCAAGAGTTACTTTCTTGCTGTGATTTGACCCCTGTTTTCATATGATTTACTTTTCTGGAAACACCACCTTAATGTCTTTACTCATGCATATCAACCTCATAATCTTTGGCCTTTTCTATACTTTAGGCTATATCCTTGTGGATCTTTGTTATTGTGTATCTGCAAAGCTATAAACTTTAGATTTCTGTTAGTTTTTAATTTCTTTGATGGAAAGAGTGGACAAAGTTGACAGTCTGGAATAGTGGTTCTCAGTCTTCCAAATGTTAGATTGAAAGGAATTTTTGCGTTTTAACAGAACCTTTATAACTGTTACATGCATTTGTCATGTATTACTAAAATGACGCTTATCATATTTTTTTTTGGTTTTAGGAATTCCTCAAGTTACTGGTTTGATTAAAATATAATTAATATTTTGAGGGATGATATGCTTAACAATATGATGTTTACAATCTTATCTTAATGGTTTTTATTTTGAGGAATTAATGCAGGGGCATACATATGTGTTGATTAATAGGATGTATTACTTCCTATTTTATTGGCCCTATCTAATGTTTAGTGATTTGCTTTTACTGAGATGACAGGCACTTCTAGCTGCTCTTTCTGAAATCAGCAGTATGCGGTTACTCTATGGATCAGATCCTCCAAATGGAATTATGCAAATACCTTTCAAAACAGCTGTTTGGATTTATAAGTGAGTGATTTCACACTTCATAATTTTCTCAGAATTTGTTTATGAAGGCTTATGATCGTTTCTTTTTTTTTCACTGTTCTTTGGTTGTATTGATATTTTTTGTAGAAGTACACAGTATGGTAGTTGCTTTTTCTTCTAGAAAGGCTATTTTGATAATTTTCTTTCTCGGTGAACACATGCAACTTATTAATGAATGGTTCCAATCTTGTAGCTATGAAATTATACAATTGTTTACTCAGCGAATTCCTTGATTAAACCAACATATTATCTATCAATGCATTTCCTTTTCATGTTTTTATCAGTGAATTAGCTTCTTATCATTATTGACCTTTTGTCTTGTGATTTCTCTGGGTTTTTAAGAGATTATATTGACTACTCAGTACTTGATCTTCTTGCCATTTCTTCCTTGTATTTAGGAAGACATAATCTATATTAATATCGTTATGACTAAAATAGGTTGATGGACCCAAAAGTCCCAGTAGAACTAAATTGAGGGAGTGAAAGGAGTTTAAATTAAACTAAAAGCACAATAATAAAATAGTCTAACTAAAGGAGGAATTGTGCCAAGTCAAAGGTAGTAAAGCTAAAGATGTCAAGAAGATATATCAAAACCATAACAAATAACTATGAGAATAGTGAACTTTTGGCCATAAACGATAGGGCTGATAAGGTTGTGATTGGATGAAAAGGTTGCCCCAAACAGCTTGAAATTTTGAATCACCTGATGAAGGACCCACCCTCTCATTGGTAACCACCATGAAAGAGCCACTACATGATCTCATAATATTTATAGGGGAATGACCAAAATCAAGTGGGCATGGCTAGATGATTTTATGTTTCAAGACTTATCCTAGAACTTCTTATAGCACCCATGGACTACGATTCTCTAGTATTAGAAAGGAAGTCTCTAATATGCATTGCTCAAATCTGTGAGAATGCAGACAAAAAAGGGTAGCTAGACTAGGGCGCATTAGAGTCACTTCATATGGAATGAAGAATGCATATGAAATGAGGAAAGGAAGATGAAGGTATTTTGGTAGGTGCATGTGGAGGAGGCAGCCTCACTTGTCTATCACATTTATGTGGGTAACTTTAGGATCCGAAGGAATGCTCAACACTGCCAACTATTGGGAAAAAAGACCCTAGTGGTGCACAGAATTGGGAAGCAAAAAACTTCCACCATCCCAAAAAAACACATAAAACAAAACACAACACTAACTACTGCCACACCCAGAACCAAAACCGGCCAAAATATCAGCCTAAGAAAAAATATAGACATAACAACTAAATCAAGAGCTCAGATCTGATTTTGAATTGGGGTAGACCTTAACCCTAAGCTCTAGAAAACAGTGACATTTTAATCTTTCAATGCCACTAATCGATAGAGAAAGGAGGGTGAGGGCAGTTGAAATTTCCAGCTCCTCATCCCTTTATTTACCTGTAGATTATCAACACATAAATCCATGTCTTGGCAAAATAGCAGCAAGTCCAAATGTTTTTTTACCAAAGAGCTAGAAACTTGGTTAAGTTCAACAATCTCTTCAATATCTTGTAGGGTAACAGGGCCAAAATTTGCAACAAGTGAGTCTGCCTTGACAACGAGAACCTAGAATGACCACCTCCTCATTGGGGACCACTCTACTCAAAATCCAATGGAAGGACCCGGCATCCACAATATGCTAGCTCAATTTAGTCTCAAAGTCTTCAACAATGGAGGCTTGAGTGCACAATGCTTTGGCGTTTGCTAGTCCTTCCTCGCCTAAGATTATCTTAACAAAGATCAAAGTCATTTTCTTTGAGATGCAAAATGTATTGCAGAGGTAGTGATTGGACATAACACCACCATAAGGGGAATCTTTGCTCGAGGCACAACACTATAAAATAAGCCTTTTAGAGTCTATCACTTGCTGCAACTTGCAAGAAACTATGGAGAAAAGCTATAACAATGAAAGCGAAGAATGATGGATTGGATAGGGACCAACTTAAAAAAATTCCCACATAAATGTTGAGAGGGCATCATAATTTTGTTTGATAGGAGATACATGTTGAATCCTAATAATATGGTGGTGTTTGCCACTCTTTCCACCCATTGATTTCTAGTGTGCCAATAATTGAAAACAGGACGGGGATATAAAGATTGGATTGACAATAATGATTGGGGGGATGAGATCCTCTTTCAATAAATTCAAAATTATCCTTTCATTTGGACAATCACTAATCTTAGATGCAAATTTGAGTTGCATAATACCCTCATTAGTGATGAAATATGCAAATTGATTTTTGTAATGTCCCCATTTTCGATGTCTTTTGGGCTAGTTCGGTTTTGACTCACTTACTATTTTTAGTAAGTACTATATTTAGTAACTGGTCCTGGTCGTAGTGTAGTGTAGGGTTTCCTATTTGGGTAGTGTTTGGAAGTTCTTTAATGTTTTGTGCCAGTTTGATAATTGGTGAATACTTATTGTTTTTAGCAGTTGCTATTTATAGTAAGACTTTTGAGAAATTGGTCTCAGGTCCATAGTGTTCTCAACAGTGTTATTTCTATGGTGGCACTGGAGAGGCTAAGGTTGGATTATTTAATATTTGTTTTTAATCAGTCACTTCAGTTATTTTTATTAAATAACTTTATAATTTAAGTGAGGGGTAGGTGGTCATCGAAAAGTACCTTAGTGCCTAATGAGATAACTTAACGTTGTTTTAGAAGGCTGAATAATGGAAAATAGTTTCCTTATGAGCAAACCCCTTGGCCTAGTTGCACAACGTTGTTTTAAAAGAGGGGCCATGTATTTCAAGTGGATGCCTAAAAAAGAGGTTTATTTATCATTTCTAAAGGCTAAAGTTATGCCTCATAAGGTGGGACGCCTAGTTTGGGCTTAATGTCAGTTTTAAATTAAAAATCAAAAGTGGAAGTTTGGAGGCAAAAAGTTGGACGCCCCTCTTGGGGTAATTTCATGTCATTTCTTAAAGTGACATGAGAGGGAAATCTATTCAAACTCAAATGCAAGCTGCCCTAATTCTTCCCTCACTTTATAAATATGAGTTTTGGCTCTCATTTGGTTATGTCTAAGTTGGTTGCATAACAAGATGGTGCTGGATTTTCTCCAGAGGTCTATAGTTTGGTGTTGAAGATGAAAACCATATTCATTTAGGAGCTGGTTTCGGTGGTGAGAGATCCACCCTAGTCAGTTGGGTGTGATTTTACTCAGGGGTCACTTTGGTGCTTAACTGGTATTCAGGTTTTCAGTTTTTTGGTATTGAAAAATGAAGATTATTGTATACTTTTGAAGTGTTGCTTATTGGGTTTGGTGTGAATGAGCTTGGCTTTGAAGGGTCTGGTTAAGGCGTTGAGTTTCAAGGAGGATTTTGAGGGTTTTGAGCAGTTTACAGTGATTTTTTGAGCAATACATTCCCAGGGTAGAATATGGTTATTTGTTCATAACTCCGATTTGGTTTGAGATAACTTTCTGGGTATTGTTTCATTTGAAGCTCCATATCCTGGTGCCCTATAACATATATTTATTTGCACTTATCAGCAAAGGATTGAATTATGAGGACAAATCGCACTAGCTGAGTATGGCGCCCAGTTTGGTGTTTTCTGGTTGATTAGACGTGCTGTTGTAATGATCAGACTCTGCACTTTAAAGAGGTTTGAAGAGCATCAGTTTGTGACGGGTTTACAGGGGTTTGCAGGGCTTACTTGTTGGAGTTGAATATTGCAATTTGGAGGTGTTTACCAGCTGTTTGAAAACTAATTCCCAGGTCTGAAACAAATATTTCTGCGTCTGATATAAGTTTGTATAAGTCTGATTCTGAAAGTTAAATCTGAAAATTCTGATATGATTTTCAATGAAATATATTACTGAAAGTTGTATCTTTTTGCAAGTCTTTATTTCTAGTTCCTTTCATGTTTGAGTTATCTTTATCATGAATGCAAAACAATGAATGGCATATGAAAAAACAAACATCAGCAAACACAACTCAATCAGCAAACTAGGAAACAAAAAAATAAAATAACAGGGGCAGTCATTACAATTTCCTTCTGTGAAACAATGCTTGAAGGAGATCCTATTAAAGCATTTTACAAAGATTCTAGTCTATCATCAAATTAAAGTTCATCCATGAATAAACAATAATAATGCAACTTACACCTTCTGTTTGTTACAAGAAAGCAAAGTTACCAACTTAAGGTTTTTGAAAATAGAAAGCCTTTCCTTATTGCTTGTTTTGCTATCTAGGAAGAAACAACCTCCTTTGACAAATTGGCTTGAGAAGATTCCATCACCACTTTGTTGTACCCACACAAAAAATTCCTATTATGGCAAGCTTACAAATTGAAATTTTCATTTACCTACCCTTCATATGTTTCAAAATTTTGGTATGTGCATGGAAATAGGGGGACCTAAAGGGGGTCAAAAGTTGCTATTTTTTTTTCAAAATAAATGAAAATTGATCATGGGTGAGAAATTGAAGATGGCCACATTCAAAACTTGAAGATGTGACACAATAAGATTCGTAGTGCTTGAAATCTAGTTTTTACACTATTTAAAAAAAATGGTGGAGATTAAAAGGTTCAAATAGGGTGAGCACACAAAGTGCTCTTATGTTTGTCAGAAAAATATAACATAGTGTTTGGTGTGCTCCCCCTAAAATGTTGACTTTTTAAAATATTTCACAAATCGATTTGGTGGAGGAAAATTAGTTGACAATATGAAGTTTATGCCTAATTTTTTTGCTAATTCTTTAATGAATATATGTTTTTTTACGAATTTTTAAAGTGGACACATCCTAGAAAATAAAAATTTGAGTGTGCTCCCCCCTAATTTTTTTGAAAATTAATTAAAAATTATTATTTTTTGAATGTGTAGAGAATAGAGTTTAGAATGTAAAAATGTAATTTGTTTCAAATATGGATGAATGGATAAAAATTGACACAAAAAATGCTATACATAGGTTTTCAAAGAAAAATGAACACGCTAGTAAAAGAAATTGAAGATCAAAACCTTAATGTATTCAAAATGTAGAAAAAATTATATGGTTAGAAAGGTTAGAGAGCTTGATATAATTGTGGCATTTTTTAAGAAAAATGTCTTAAAATGCATAGACCTGATAGAAAGGACACTCAACATTTACTTGTTTGTTCATGTTTTATACAAAACATGTCTTTGGGCACCTTACATGTAGGCTCAAGCATTTGGCTTAGATATTCAAGCCAAATCCAAGCGTAAGGATGGGTTTCCAAAGCAAATTTAAATGAAATGTGTGTTCATTATAACGTGCCTACATTATAAATTCAAAAAGTTAGCGCATTATAACAAGCTCATGTTATGTTAAATTTTGCTTCAAAATGGGTTTGAACACTTTTTGGTCCCCCCCATCTTGGTGCACAAACTCATTTTTATTGCAAATTTTTTCATTGATGTCAAGAAGGAATTCGTAGTCTAAGATTAATTGTCATTGATGTCAAAGGAAATATTTTGAAGGTAATTTTGGAGCAATGAAGATATAATACATATATAAGGAGATCATCCAAGGTGATATATGTGGAATAGATATGTAAGAAAATGGCCAAAGGCCACTAATCGATCCTTTGCTAATCCTTACATGGTAGCACTTTAATCTTACTTTACATCCTTTACTACATGCTGGCCGGCCTCACTTCATATTGGCATATAAGCAAGACATTTAAATCTTTATCAAAGCTGGCCGGCCTTCATTATTTTGGTGCTCATGTCAGAAGGAAATTTGAATTAAATATTGTTTTTAAAATATATTGGCCAACCTCCTTCCAAGTCATTGAAATTTAAAATTTCATTAATACGTTTCTATTGCTAAATAAATTTAATTCATTATCTGTTGTGGGCCAACCATAAAAGATGGCTGACCATACTTTGGTGATTAGTATATATTAATCGCCTAAAATAGAGTATAAAAGCTCTAACGAAGACATTCCTAAGAGAATTGATTAATATCATATGGGAAAGGCAACAATTATTAATAATTGATAAGGAGCGCTTGATAAGGAGCGCTCAAACTTCTTAAATTAAAGGTAGTGATTAAAATTGAAAAGTGGCGATTAAAGAAGATATTAAAAGGAGCGATTAAGAGTCTTCAAAAGGAGTGATGGAATAAGGAATGGACATGTCTACTTGGAGGGTCATCACTTTCCAAAGATATAAATAGAATAAGAAATGTGTGGAGAAAGGTGTGTGTGAAAGATGAAAAGATATATCATATATTCACCAATATTTGTGTGAGAAGAGAATATTGGAGGAGTTTACTTGCAGATTTTATGAAGAAATTGTGAGCAATATTAGAGCAGATTTCAAGGGGAACATATGCAGATTGTATGAGGAGATTGTGAGAAATTTTATGGCAGATTTATAATAATTTCTTTTGAGGAGATTGTAATCAGTTTTATGGCAGATTTCTCATTAACATTATAGCAGATTGGAGAAGAAAATTTTGTATTGAGGTTGGTGCCTCATATCTTAGGGGTTGGTGCCTACTAATTGGAGAAATTAGAGCTTTTAGGGGTTGGTGTCTCCAGTAGTTTGGTGCCTATAAAATTTGTAGAAATAAGATTAATAAAAGTAATATGTTTGCCGTGGTTTTCTCCCGCAAGGATTTCCATGTAATTTGTGTTGTTATTGTGTTGCTATTATTTGATTTCACTTATGTGCTAATTTTGATTAAACCTTGAAGTGATTAAGTAAGTTTTAAAGGGTAAAAGAATATTGTTATATTGATTCATCCCCCCTCTCAATATAACCATGTGCTCATCGATTGGTATCAGAGCCGGTTCCTTCGGAATTAGTCTAACAAACTAGAAGGTAGATCTAAAGAGCACACATTGGTGGACAAGAAAGATTCTCTTCTAATAAGGCTCCATTGTTTGATGGGACAAATTATGCCTTTTGGAGCTCAAGGTGGAAACTTATTTAAATGCTCTTGGATTTGATATTTGGCAATCAGTGGTAAATGGATATGTAGCCCCATCAACTCCTCCAATAGATTCAGCAGGAAAGAAGGCAAGTGAAAATAATGTTAAAGCCAAGAATGCAATCTTTTGTGGATTAATAGAATCATAACTTGTGAAAGTAATGCATTGCAAATCTGCTAAGGATATGTGGGATAAATTAAAAAATATTTATGGAGGAGACAACAAAGTAAAGAAAGCAAAACTTTAATTGATGATATTTCTCTTTAATATTGTGTCTCAAGAACATACTCCTCTTCCCTCTTCTAGTGTAAATATTTTGGGCCACAAACTAGAAGGTAAGTCAATATCAACGTGGAGATTGATTGGTTCCTCAAATTTCTTGGTTTCTTCCAATGCATTCACCTCTGATGCTTTTGCTATTGCTCTCTTCAATTTAACAATATCTTCATTAGTGAAATTGATATCATGATATTCTTTGACAATCCAATCAACAAAAAGATCCATGTCATTCAAGTCGATGGCATCATGATAAGGACCCTCCACTTTTTGGTTTGAAGGTGAAGGGTTTACCAAATGAAGACAAGGTTATTGAGGTATTCTTGGGTCAACTTGTTTCTCTTCATGCAAATCCTCTCAAATAGGCTCCAATTTTGTTCACACCTCAAAGTACTATAGGGTTGGGACAAAACAAAGATGCCATCCTTTCAAAATTTTGTGTGCTAGCACCATTATTTTCCAATCACAAATCTACAAATAAAAAATTCAAAAAATAAGAATAAAGTTAAAAAAAATAGTACTTGTTCTTTTCAAACTTTCAACTTTCTAGTTTCTTTTTTATAGTATTAAGCTAAAAATTAAAGGATTAATTTTTTACCTACTAGTATTTTTTTCTTCCTTTGAATGGTTTTAGTTGAATACAAGAGCCTCCCCTTTGCACCCTTGTAGACTGCCAACTCATTAGGAATTGTCTCTAATCTTATTATTTGACACCATCTTATCAATTATGAAACAATGCTTTCAATGACTTCCTCATCAGCCCTAAATGTATTAGAGATGCAAATCTTTGGGTTTTGGTAGTAGTCCTAGGCCAAATGATTTCATTTTTCTTTTGTTTCCACCATAGTAATGCAAAATGGCCTCTTTGGCTCTATCCATGGCCTCATAAAGGTAACCCATTAGCAGGCCATCCCCATCCAACAAGTGCAGAACCTTGACCAAAGGTTTTGTAACCTAAAAGATTGAAAACGAATTTTAAATAGTTACAAAAATAACTAAAAACAACCATAGAAAAGAAATAAAATTCATTATAAACTTATGTTTGTAAATGTTACTTAACTTGAGCTACTATACATTTTTTATGAATAGCTCATCAAAATTTGTTCTTATGACTTTCCCCCTTTTGGTTTTTTCGAATATGGAGACTCCATCTAGGCATTGCTCACAAACATTTGCTTGAGAGAAGGAATTGTGACTATAATGCTTTGCAAAGTGAGGAAGTGGTTGGCAAATTGTATCACTCTCAATTGCACAAGTTCCTTACAATTCATGTGATTTTTCATCAAATAGAAGACTCAAGTATGGTTGTAGATAAATTTTGTAACTTGTTTAGCATCTTCAACTACACTTTCCAATGACCTCAAGTAATGCACAACACAAGGAGTCTAAGAAATTGTGGGTTGGTTCTCCATAATAAGTCTCTCTATAGATACATATGTTGCTACATTTTTTGTGACAATATGGATAACATTCTCAACCCCAATCTTTGTATCATCTTGTCCAATAGATTGGACAAAGTCTTGGCATTTTTGACTTCATGTGAGGCATCTATGGATTTCAAGAACACCAATGCATTACTGGAAGTCACTAAAAGGTTAAGGAGAGTCCTATTTTAGCCATTTTATCTATTCGATAAGATGTTGCAACCCTTTCTCCACCATACTTTCTTTTGATCATTAACAAGTGTATTTTTTAATGGTTTCCTCTAGCAATGGCCCACTCAAATATTTAGCTATTAAAGTCTTAAGTCCCTTTTTGACAATTGTTAGTGCATTTACCAACCTTTCCCAAAATGAGTTGTTTGCCACATTGAAGGGTAAATTATTGTAGTACCAAAAGTTTTTCACTACCATCCTAGCGTCACAATGTTTAATTTTATTCAAGTGGTACCTTCAAGTGAAGGTTGTGTTCCTAAAATATTGCAAAAAATAGAGAAGCTGGGTGAAGAAGGACGATGACTAGAACTCTTAGGAGTCTCAATAGTAGAGGAAATCAGATGACAAATGCAAGGGGCAACAAAGGAATCAAAAATAAATCGGGATCAGCATTCATCACTACTGCTATTGCTTTCTTTGTCCTCTTCCTTTATTCAGCACTACTGCTATTGCTTTCCTTCCCTCTTCCTTTGCATATTTTTTCATATCAAAACTAGTAATTTGGGTAACCCTTTGTCTCATAACCTCGTTGTCTATTTATGACATGCACTCATGCCATGTCCAATTATTTGAGCAAGGTGGTATTTTAATCTATTGATTTTTTCGTGTTCTAAGAAGTTGGCAAAAATCATAGTGAACCTTACCCTTGACATCATCTAACATCCCATGCTTCCATGTAGGATCTTTCCTACCACAGCTTTGTGTTGAACTTGTAATTGCTAATTTTAACATAGAAACAAAATTAGGAGGATTTTGAAAAAATTGTCATAACAAACATTTATAAGATAAAATAAAATGAAACACTACACAATAGAGTTGCAAAATGAGAAAAAAATAATAAATTGGTCAGCATAATGCCCTTGATTTTCAACATTTGTCATTTCAAGTTTGAGAAAAAAACAAAACATAGATACATACATTTGCAAAATCCGCTTCAGACTTGTTTGAATCTTCATGAGCGTTCAAAAAGTATTCAAAGACCTTGTGTCAAACCATATTGCAAATTTGCAGCTTTGGGTGAAAAGAGGGAAAAATAAATAAATGAATCTGAGCATATGTATTTTATGATTTTAATGTATAGTCTGAGCTAAAAACTTGCAAATCCATGAAAGAAACAACTGTAATTTTGTAGAGATTCAAGTGAGCTTGAGAGAAACCACAAACAAGACTCGATTTGTGCATCGTGGCAACTTGACGTGGTTTCATAGTTCATTTGCAAGTCGTGTTGAGTCTCAGCAAGTCCACACCATGTTTCCAAACTATGGACTTAGAACACTAGAAATAATGTTAAGACTGAAGTTTGTACACAACCATTTATTTCTTATGTTAAGATGTAATGAATAATAACACCACATTATTTGGAGTGGGAGCCTATTGCAAAACATTTTGTTGACCTTGTTGTAGGAAGGAGATGGCGAGCACATCTGGTAGATTTGAGATAGAGAAGTTTAATGGAGGCAACTTTGAGCTTGTGGAAGCTCAAGATGGAAGACATGCTGGTAGACCATGACTTGTGGACAACTGTTTTTGAAACTATGCCAATGGGCATGAAACAAGAAGATTGGGATTTGATGGATCGAAAGGCTAAGGGTTTGATAAGACTTTGTTTAGCTGATTCAGTACTCCTAAATGGTCATGAAGAGAAGACTGCTGCACTTCTTTTGAAGAAACTTGCTCAAATTTATCAGGCTAAATCCTTGGTAAATAGGTTGTTCCCGTGAAAGATGTATTCTCTGTGGATGGAAGAAGGATTTGTTGCAGATTACCTGAATGCATTCAACATGCTAGTTGCCCAGTTGAACTTTGTTGGTGTGAAAATGAAAGAGAAGGATCATTGCATGACTTTTCTATGCTCACTGCCGGATTCTTGGGACCACCTTGTGATGGCCATTGGAAGTACAACTACCACCTTTAAGATGGATGAAGTGGTTGCACCATTGCTATTTGAAGTGATGTGGAGAAAATCTTCTAAAACCGCCAAGGAGGCTTTGACAATTCGAGGAAGAACGAAAGAAAAAAGAAAAAAGAACATGAAGCAAGAGAAGTCAGAAACCAAATCCTATGGGATATCTAAGTCTCTTGGTAAGATCAAGGTGAAATGTTGGAATTGTGACAAATCTGGTCATTTTTGCAAAGATTGTAAGGAGGAGAAAAAAAAGACTTTCTCCGATTTTGAATATGATAAATCCTCTCAAGATGATGCAGATGCTTTTGTCACTGCCTTGGCAATGCATTTATTGTGAAATGTGTGGTTGATAGACTTTGGTGCTTCTTTCCACTTGACTTCGCATTGAGATTGGTTTTCTACGTATGAAAGTTATGATGGTGGGAAGGTGTACCTGGGTAACAACTCTCACCTGAATATTGTTGGCCATGGAAGAGTCAAGATAAGATTCCCACATGGTAGAGTGAAAGGAATCGATGGTGTCTTGCATATCCCTGGTTTGGAATGGAACCACGGTACCCAAGGGTGCTCTTGCTTTGGAGATGAAGTTACTTGCTGAGAAGACAATGCTTTGGCACCAAAGACTTGGTCACACTGGTGGAAAAGGGTTTAAGAACCCTGGAAAATAAATGCCTTGTTGAGGGGCTTGATGATTGTAATCTTGAGTTTGATTTTTGCAACATTGTGTCTATGGAAAGCAAAATTGTGTTTGGTTTTATCACAATTCTCACAAATCTTCTGGGCTTTTGGACTATGTGCATTCTGATGTTTTTGATCTTGTAAATGCTCATTATCAAAATTTGTATATTTTGTTTCTTTTTGTCATGTCCCCAAAATTGTAACACTGAGATAAAAAAACATATTTAAAAATATTAACAATTCAATATCATTATAATTATAATTATTATATTATAAATATTAAAACATTAATACTAACAACTTAAATATTATAATCATTATGATATAATAGATATTAAAAATATATAAAATAAATATAAACATAAAATAATCTTATAATTATCGAATATAAAATTATAAATATTACACGATTATGATTATGACCATTATAATATCTAATATAAAATATTATAAGGGATATTACATTCGTTAAATCTTATTACACTGTGTGATTATTTGGAAGGGGCCGATATCATTGATCGTAGAAATGATGTTGATTATTCTCAAAAGGGTTGATATCATTTGCAAACTGAACGAATTCTTTTATCGTCACCTAATGTCTTTCTTTTGCATGGATTAAATGTTGACGGGTCGCATAAGAATTCTAACAACCATCGTTGTCCTTATCTCCACTCTGGCGACTAAGCCAAGTCATGATCGATAAATTGCAGGAGAATGCGATATCGAGTTCATTACAATCATTATCATCGACTTTGATTTGCTAGCGTGGATTCATAATGTCATAAGGGTCATCCAAAGAAAATCATGCCACCATAGAATATTCAAATGTATACGTTCCATTTATCCTTTGCCGCGACCTTGAAGACTATGAATTTGCGGGAGAATGTCTTGATTAATCAATCCGTACACAGTCCATTATGGTGGGCACAAATATAAATTAAGGAGTCAAAATAAATTAAATTTACTAATAATTGTTGACCTCCTCCATGAAGCAACACAACCCTTTGTGATGAGGTATGTGAAGATGTATATACGGGGTTGTTGAAGTATTGAGAGGGGAATAGATATAGATATATACACATCTTAATAGCAAATCTAGAGTACTCTAAGGGGCCAGCGATCAGCCTGGAAGATAGATACATGAATAAGTTGAATCAGATACAACATCCCCTATAATTCGCATGCATATAAGAGTATGATCAGGAACAACGTTTTAGTTGAAGGCTTCAACCTATTACACCTACATTCACATGAATTTAGAGCAGTAAAATTTAGACACAACAACTATATTATATCATCTAAAATCCCATTCTAGAGCCAACTATTCTTTAAGCCTCATTTTGGAAATTAACTCAGGAAATTGGCATTGTTATTACTTTCTTAACATCCATTCTTATTCATATTTAGCAGAGTGCTCTTTAATGGTTCATAACTTTTTATGTTCTCTCTATCAACATTATCATTCCTTGGCATACATGATCATCTTATCTATAAACTGTAGACAAAACTTAAAATAAATCTACAAGGGACATTACACTTTCATAGATGATTATAGTAGGACATTTATTTATTTTCTTAGAAGTAAATCTGAAGTCTTCAGTCGGTTTAGGGAGTTTAAGGCTTTGGTAGAAAATTGGATTGTTAGGAAAATTAAGTGTTTGAGGACTAACAACAGTGGTGTGTTTTTGTTTAGCATATTTCGATAAATTTTGTAAAGAACATGGGACTAAAAGGCATAAGACAACTCCATATACCCCTCGAGCCTCAACAAAATGGATTTGCAAAGAGGATGAGTAGGACGTTGATGGAGAGGGCTAGGAGTATGCTAAGTGGAGTTGGCCTTGAACAAAAGTTCTGGGCTTAAGCTATTGCTACTGCATGCTATTTGGTTAATAGATCTCCTACATTAGCTCTTGTTGAGAAGATACCTATGAAAGTGTGGTCGGGCAAGAAGCCCTCATTGAGACATCTTCGTGTGTTTGATTGTGAGGCATATGCTCATGTGCCAAGGGAGAAAAGGTTGAAATTAGAAAACAAGGCTGTCAAGTGTATCTTCATCGGATATGGTATTGGTCTGAAAGGGCACAAGCTTTGGGATCTAGTGGACGAAATGGTTCTCTATGGTTGAAGTGTTATCTTTAGAGAGATGAAAGATTCTTCCACTATTTTGCAGCCTACAAACAAACAAAAAAAACAAGATGTGGTTCAACTTTCTCCTGACCCTAAGAAATTTGAACCTGCAGCCCAAAATGGATCTGATGATGAGGAGAGCTTGAGAAGCTCTGAAAGTTCTGAAGAAGAAGAAGAACCTCAACCCCAACAATTAAGGAGGTCTATGAGAGATAGGCGACAACTTGATAGGTTTGGTTATTCACTTGAAAGGTTTGGTTATTCATTATTGGATTCAAATTGTATTTTTGCTTTGATTGCTAATGTTGATGAACCAAGGATTGTGCAAGAGGTTGTGGGTATGAGTGATGCAAATTCATGGATGAAAGCCATGGATGAGATGGCTGCATTGAAGAAAAATGATACATGGGATTTGGTGCCCTTTCTTGAAGGACACAAACCCGTTGGTTGCAAATGGGTGTTCAAGAAGAAATTTGGTCTTGATGGTAGTGTCGAGAAGCATAAAGCAAGGTTGGTTGCAAAGGGTTATTTGCAAGTGGAGGGAATAGATTATGGTGAGATATTCTCTCCTGTTGCAAGCTAGCATCTATTCGGTTTCCGTTATCACTAGCAACAACATATGATTTAGAAGTAGAGTAGATGCATGTGAAAACGACTTTCCTTCATGGTGATTTGGAGGAAGAAATCTATATGTCACAACCTTTCCTTCATGGTCATGTGAAAACGGCTTTCCTTCATGGTTAAAGGTAAAGAAAGTTTGGTATGCAAGTTGAAAAAGTCTTTGTATGGTCTTAAGTGATCTCCAAGGATGTGGTACCAAAAATTTGACACCTTTGTGTTGAGTATGGGATTTCTGAGATCTAAATCTGATCATTGTGTTTACTACAAAGCTGCTGATGGTCGTTTTCTCATCATTGCATTGTATGTTGATGATATGCTGTTTTTTGGGAAAGATAAAAGTTTGATTTCAGATCTGAAGTCCTAGTTGTCATCACAGTTTGAAAGGAAGGATTTAGGTGCAGCTTGGTATATCTTGGGGATGGAGATCAGAAGAGATAGAGCTAATAAAAAGCTTTGGTTAAGCCAGAGTAAGTATGTGAATGCAGTGTTGGAGAGACTCAACATGACAACTTGCAGTCAGTTAGTTGTTTCTGTGTTGCATGTAATGTTCCCAATTTTGAGTCAGCTCAAATTAATTAATTAATTTAAATTTTAATATTGTCAAAAAGGTTAAAATATTAAGACAACTTAAATTAATTAATTAGAACAAAAGTAACTTAAGATTAGAAAAGTTAAATAAATGAAATAAGTTATTTTTGATTTTCAAAAAAAGAACTCAAATTAAAGAAGAATTGAGAAAAGAGGGGAAGGCATTTAGTCACTGGGAGTTACAAGGAGGAAGTGAATAAAGAATGGAGGAGCCCATTTTGCAAGCAGGTTGGATTTTGGGAAATTTGGTAACAGGATTTGGCTGGAGATTTTCCTCTATGGTTAAAGGTAAAGAAAGTTTGGTATGCAAGTTGAAAAAGTCTTTGTATGGTCTTAAGCGATCTCCGAGGATGTGGTACCAAAAATTTGACACCTTTGTGTTGAGTATGGGATTTCTGAGATCTAAATCTGATCATTGTGTTTACTACAAAGCTGCTAATGGTCGTTTTCTCATCATTGCATTGTATGTTGATGATATGCTGTGTTTTGGGAAAGATAAAAGTTTGATTTCAGATCTGAAGTCCCAGTTGTCATCACAGTTTGAAAGGAAGGATGTAGGTGCAGCTTGGTATATCGTGGGGATGGAGATCAGAAAAGATAGAGCTAATAAAAAGCTTTGGTTAAGCTAGAGTAAGTATGTGAATGTAGTGTTGGAGAGACTCAACATGACAACTTGCAGACAGTTAGTTGTTTCTATGTTGCATGTAATGTTCCCAATTTTTAGTCAGCTCAAATTAATTAATTAATTTAAATTTTAATATTGTCAAAAAGGTTAAAATATTAAGACAACTTAAATTAATTAATTAGAACAAAAGTAACTTAAGATTAGAAAAGTTAAATAAATGAAATAAGTTACTTTTGATTTTCAAAAAAAGAATTCAAATTAAAGAAGAATTGAGAAAAGAGGGGAAGGCAAGTAGTCATTGGGAGTTACAAGGAGGAGGTAAATAAAGAATCGAGGAGCCCATTTTGCAAGCAGGTTGGATTTTGGGAAATTTGGTAACAGGATTTGGCTGGAGATTTTCCAGAACTTTGTGAGGACAGGATTCTCTTCTCACAGAGAATATCATCTACAGGGTTGAGAGATACTCCCCGGGTGATCGCTGATAATTTCAATTTAGGAATTATGCGAATACTTTAATTGGCTCTTTCAGTTCTGGTTTTCAATTTTGGTTGTGTATTTTCAATTTGGTATTCGATATGATTGATTGCAGAATATTTGATTACTCCTGAATGTTCAACATCAGGAAATATCAAGAGAGTCAGTTATTGCTTAAGGGGAAGATCTGAGCATCGGCTGTTAGATGTCTGGTAGTTGTTTATTTAAATGTTAAGATTGATTTTGAGATTGTCATCCAGTCTGCACAGGAAACATAAATTGCCAGAGTTGTGGAATACAAAATCTTAGTAAATCATTGTCAAGATTATGATGACTGTTTAAGCTTTTTGGGGCCGTGAATATTAAAGGAAGTGGCTATATACAGGAACCATTTGAGTTTAACTACGTGTGGCTCGAGGCTCTCTATTGCTGTTAAATTTAAAGATTTTGTGTGGGATTGGTCCATATGAGTGGAAGGAGTTAGATTCGAGCCTTCGTTTCTATCGGGCTTATTCAAATGTTGTCGATTACTCAATCTTTGATTATTGTATTTAATTCATCCAAGGCGGTAGTCAATCATTAAAGTGTGGAGGCGATTAAATGATGTTGGAGACTTAGCAGCTTCGAGTCTTATAGAGAATGGAATCGAATTGGTGATTGTGGGAATTGTGTATTATTTTGTAAAGTCGTGATTACTAGGAGGAGCCGTAATTTTGTTATCTACTGCCTCTTTAATTTCTACTTAGAAGAATCTCGTGTGGTAATTCTTGGAGCCGCTAGAGTAGAAATAAGCGTTTCAAAGACTTTTAATATTTGATGGGGAGCCGCAATACGCATGGATGAGCAAACTAATTTATAACAAGTTTGAGTTGATAGCACGGGAAAGCAAGAATGTTGTGAGGAGTCAAAATCTTTATACTAAGGCCATAACAGTATGCCGTTTCCTTGATAAGTAACGGTTCTTGTGAGAATCGAAGGTCGAGTTAAGGGAGTCGGGTTTGAGAAATAATAATTGAAGAGAAGCATTCGATACATAACATGCCTTAGTATGAGCTTCTTGTAGTCGGTTTTGGAAATTAGATGGAGCTTTCAGATATTGCACGAAGAGTCGGTGTTCTTTAATAATACGGCGGTGCTCAAATATTTGAAGTGAGTAGCTTAATATCGTTCGGGAGTTGCTTCTATTTGCTACCGTGGCATTTATATTCCAGCTGGGAAAGATACACAGTACAAAAATTAGACAAAGGAATTGGGAGTTATGGGACAAAAAGACACCGAATCAAGATTTTATAATCAACGGGTTTCTTTCCTTGAAGCACTTGGTTTGGTATTTATCGGGCTTTATCAATATCTGCGTTTGGGGGACTTAGCAATCTTCATTAGCATATAAATTCTAGCTCCATTGTGACTTCGGTCTTGCAGCTTTGAGAAGTGTTGCATGGCGTTCCCTTATTACCCCATTATGCAGCAGTGAAATGATTAGTAATAATTCTAGGACGGTTTGGCTATACTCTGTCAGCTGGGGATTTCATTGAATTTTGGAGTTGTGCATACAAGTTGGTTTGGATGCAGTTTAAAAGGTCAGATTCATTTCTGTTCTTTCCTTGTTAAGTGGTGCTTATCAATTGGGAATTCAGTATTTGGTTTCTGTACATAAAGTATTCTGTTGTAAGTTTTGATACATTGAAATATATAATTCTGTAACTGGTTTGGATATATATTATTGGAGTAAACAATAAGTTATGATACATTGAAAATATTATGCATGTGAGAATACTTCAATTTTGAAACTGGATACATATAATCATCAATACAATCAAAGATATTTAGAAACAAAGACAGAGCAGTAGGGGTAAAAGATTGTTTGACGAAATGCCTGAACTGTTTGATTGCTGAAAGACAAAAAAATTATATGCCATTTGGGGTAGCTCATTACATTGCAAGGGATGAAGCTTTCTGTAGAGGATTGTCCAAAGTCTCCTTCTCAGACAGAGGACATGACCAGAGTACCCTATGCTAGTGCTGTAGGTAGTTTGATGTATGCTATGGTTTGTACGAGGCTAGGCATTGCCCAAGCAGTGGGATTCCTTAGTCGCTTTATGGCTAATGCTGTGTAATATCCTAAGCCCCCTTGGACAAGAGTTTTAATGATTACCCAAGTGTGACAATGTTAATTTGTCAAATTGTTCTTGTTTTAATTCAGCAGTTATCCAATTCTACATATACAGGACTAAACAAAAACAAATAGTTTCCAGATTTGATTACAAAAGCATAAAGATGGTCGAAATTATTTCTGGTATCTCAAAATTACAGTAATAAATTCCAAATCATATAAATGACATAATATGTAATCAGTTGGACACTTAGAAAATCTCTGGTATATTACGATCCAACCTGTCCATACATAATATTAAGCAATAGTAATTATGAGGTTATTCTTCAATCGACTCACTTGATGCTTGACTATGGCTTATACACATCCCACGACTTCCTTGCTTTTGCTCGGGTTGTCAATTAATCTCCGACACCCTCATATGCTGTCTGTGTTATGATGAATGCTCCGATTCATAGTTAATTGAGGTCGCGACTGATTTTTGTGTCCATTTGACAACCACTAGTTCCTTATACTAGCCACGATTTGTTTGTATTCTACAGGAATAAAATAGACTTAATCTTTTTCTTAATCTGTGTAAGAAGCTCCCGAAAATATCACAAAACTCCAGAATTGTTGGTGGCATATACGAGTAATATAATTCCTTTTAACTCCAAAGACTTGCGTAGGAAATATGGACTATTCAAACCTGCTTTGACTGACCCACGACTACCATGTATGAACTATCAATGCTATTATAATATTTGGGCCCACACATTTCTTTAAAGAGATATATTTCTGCTTAAAATGATTTAAACCTGCTCCATAAGGCCTGATGCCTGATCTCAACTCCTTATATTATCGCACCTTTCCAAGTTGGCGTCTCTTTCATTTATCTTTATCTGCAGCCCTATTCAAAGACCATGTCACCTCCTTATCTCCTGCGGTGACTATAACACTAGTTGCTCTTGATACTCTTAGAAGATATGCTATTCAATTCTCCGTATCAGTTCTCCGTATCAGTGTTGAGTGCCGACTATGAGAGAATCGTGCCCATAAAGATATCAGTTTTCAAATAACTATCAATGTTATTAAAATGCTAGTCCCACGCATCATTTAAATCATTTAATACAGCCTTGCATCCACTAAAATATCTATTATTCTATATCCTTTGACTTGCGTAATGGCCAAGTATGAATTCTAGTTGCTGCGATTCTTATACTCCAGGCCTCACACAGTGTCTGATATATATATATATTCGTGTCCTTTATATAGCTGGTACAGACTCAAAAATTAGGGCTACGAAAATATCTACATCATTGTAATTTGTCTTCAGAATATCAAAGCTTATAAGTGTAATTGCTTCAATTGATGCTATAGTCAAAAGCAGGAATATGGCTAGAATAAAATAATAATTATTCATGAATCCTGAAACCCTTGGCAACTATGAGTCAATACCTCATTCCTTAGTACATCAAATACCTTACTTCTAAATATCCGAATAATTCCAACTGTGAATCTTGAGATGAATTCACCTAGTAGATGAATCGGGTTTCTGTCCAATCCACCTGCTCAAGGGTTTTTGTCCTCCAGTCTTTGAAAGTTGAGCTCTCCAGAATTATTCCCGATGATAAAATTCCCAAAAGATAATCCCTCAATTCATTTCCGCCACCTTTTTATAATCCACCACCTTCCGAATATTTAAGTATTAATTAATTTTCTTTTGTGAAGTAACTTTATATGATATTTGAATATATTTTATTTTTTAAAGCCACTTTAACGTTAATTAATTAATTAAATATACACGTCCACAAATATTTTTTGGATAATTTAATATTTAATTAATTAAATTAACTTGGTGGCAACTATTTGGGAATTGGGGACATTACATCCTGGACGGATACATTGGAATGCAGTTAAAAGAGTGTTTAGATACTTGTAGGTTACTTATGAGTATGCCTCGTGTTTTCATGGTTATCCTACTGGTCTTCGATATTTAGTTTATATTCGTGGGTTTGTGGATTCTAATTAGGTAAGAGATATTGACAACAAAAGATCCACTAGTGGATATGCATTCACGATGTTTGTGATGAGCACACAATTATACTGAGAGGGGAGAGGGGGTGAATTAGTATAACACAATTTTTACCAAGTTAAAACTTTATCAATAATAATATTATTTACTCAACACCAATAATCATGCATATGAGAAGAACCCAATAACACATGATATTTACGTGGAAACCCTACTTTTATTAAACTTCTTTTTACAAATTCAAGAGGTACCAACCCCTCATTTTGTCATGTCCTTGATTTGGGGCTTTTTTGCAACTGAGCGGAAAAGAGCATTTCTAAATGCTAAATTAATATAATATTAAATTTAATAATAATAAAATGTTTAATATTACATAATAATTTAAATAAATAATATTTAACTATATTTTGGGCCGACCTCTTGGTTAGCGCCATAATAAATTTAAATAAATAAGTTTGGAATTTCCTTTCTCTAGCCGACTCGATTTGCTAAGGCATTATCGCTTCCTATTTATATCGACATGTTTCGATTGTGAAGGCATTGATCATAGTTTGACGGAAGTGAGGCGAACTTAGCAGGGATATAGCCCTCTACGGTTTGATAGCAAGGAGGGACGAAACCCCCATTTTGCCCATTCGGAGCAACACATCATCCGAGTTTCATTGTTTCAGGAAATTGATAATAAGGAGCGATTCAACCTGATCAAATAGAAGGGTTCTATCATCTACAGTCAGACATTACCATTGCCGCAACATTGCCAATATCTATAAGGAATCCTCGTGCCTATTCATATCACGGGATTTTAGGTATAGGCAAGTGCTCATCCGACTCATGCGTTCATCCATTCTGACCTCTCATCGTGGCTCTATCATTCGACTGGCATTTGCCTTTGGTGTTTCCAGGGAAGCTGAATGTAATATCCGAAAGTCCTTCATTGTAATGGGAGCAGTTTTGTAGAGGGGCCCACATTCATTTACCAGTTCATCTCCCAGTGTAATTCTTTGCGGGAAGATTGGGATTATATTACCCTTCGTCTGAATCATCATTTCCAGGAGGGACGCCCTGGAAATCCTGGAATATTGGCTTTGTCTATTTGAAACTATAATGGTGCCATGAGTTAATTTCAGTGGGTGTCTATTGTATTCCTGTACACTGCACGATACCTTCACTGAATATTAGTATCGACACTTTGCTGGTATACGACTTGATTCGGTGTATTGGCTTGGATTGATCGCATTTGTTGTCATCGGGTCTGGTTTGTTTGTAATCCTCTGTGGAGACCATTCGTCACATGCTGCAATCATACATACATTCATATTCTCCTGTTGTTTTGTGCAATCATTATCACTATTTGATAATTGGTCCTGAGTAGAGTGATCTATGAATGGATTATTACTCTGGACCCGAGTTCATTGTCTGTTGTTGTGCAAAATTGGTGCTAGGTGATTTACAATGGGTTTGGGGTCATTAACTGTTGCTGTGCCTAATCTGTGTTAAGTGATTTACATCAAATCTGAGATAACTGTATGTTATTGCTGTGCAAATCTGTACTGGGTTGCTTACACATTCAATTTGTGAGCACCAACACACTGGAAGCACCAACTCCCACCTTTGATTTTGTAGAAACCAACCTAGAAGAGGCACCAACCCCTTAGTTCGTAGGCACCAACCTACTGGAGGCACCAACCCCCATGGATCTTTGTAGGCACCAATCTACAGGAAGCACCAACTCCCTTTGCAAGGCACCGACCTTGACTAATTCGAGGCACCAACCTCTATGATGAATTGAAAATAATATCTGTATGAATGGACTTCTTCACAACTGATCTGCACTTTCTCCTCAAACTAATTCCTCCTTTCACTCATTCAAATGATCTCCTTATAAAGCTTATTACAAGTCTGTCCTAAAACTTTGCTATCAAACCTGCAATATATCTTCACTCAGATTTGCACCATGATCTTTTATAAATCTGAAATATATCTTCACAAAAATCTGCACTATGTCTTTTCCAAATATATCAGACTTTTTTACGCATAAATTTTTCTCTCAAATATGTCTAGATCTGCTCTTGAAAATAAGAAAGATATTCAATTAATTCTCCTCCGAAATCTGCATATATTTTCTCCTTTATCTCTGCACATCAAAACTGCTATCTTATCTTGTCACACTCTTCTTATAGAATCTGCTATTTATCTTTTGATTAATGTCCCTTGTTGTATATGCTTGATTGCCTTTGCAACACCGCACACATCTCCAACTCTCATACAATGTTTGTTTTATACCTTCCCAAGAGGGACAATTCCCCTTAGAGACATCTCCCTTCATAAATAGTCACAACCTTAAAGCAAGTCACAACTCTTCACAAAGAACATTGTTTGTTCATATTAAACTGTTTAAAGAATTTCATCCTTTGAAGAATATTTTATTTTAATGAAAATATCTCTCAAGTTAAATCGCACCTTTTGCAATGTCTTTCCAGCATGTAATAAAACATTTTTTTAATGAATCACACCACTTTGGAAAAAAGTCACTTCTTTAATAAATCGCACCTTTACTAATTACCAATCGTTGCTTTGTCTTTGAATAAGACTAAGTAAAGTTTTCTTTGAATATGACAAAATAAATCATCTTTTATGAATCATAAGATAAATCGCCACCTTGTCTTTTAGTTTAAATATTAATCCTGATTGCTGCTTTTTGAGACTTTTAATCGCTGCATACTTCCTTAAGTAAGACAAAGATAGTTTTGTCTTTTTTTAATTTTTGTCTTATTCTGTTTGCTTTTTACTTTTGTCTTGTTGATACCCAGCGCTGCCTTAGAGTCTTTAATTTCTGAACCACAACCTTTTGAATATTAATTGCTGCCTTTTTAAATGTTAATCGCTGCTTATGTAAATGAGTCGCTGCTTATGTAAACTTTGTTCTTAATCATTACTTGCTGCTCCTTTTAATAAATTGATTATGATTGCTGCAGTTATATCAAGCATTACATATCATACTTGCTGTCTTCTTTATTCATTGTTAATTGCTGCTCTTAGTAAACAAGTTCTTGCCATTCTTTATAATTAAACTTTCCATTCTTTAAACAAACCACTGATTTGAATTATGCTGTTCTAATAACCTGTTACTGTCATTGTTCCACATATCATTGGGATCAACCTTTGCTTCATTATCCCATGTTTCTCAAAAATATCTTCCAATCGGTCATCATGATTGTAACTTCTTATTTTAATGCTTTGTATAGCATTGTATCCTTGGAAAACATGTCAACATATCCATCGTCGCATCTTCAAGCTTCTTATCATTTAATCCAACACTTCAATTCTAAATGTTCTTTGCTCAACCATCATCAATCAAAGTACAATTCTCAGTGTCAGGTAGTCGAGCTCCTCTTATGGAAGTAAGTTCATTTTTTCCTACAAATATACTATCTTCAGTCATGCTTGTTCCTAGTCATGCTTTGACATCAATGACAACATTCAACAATCTCCTCATTCTTCCTTAGACATTAATGATAGCAAACTTCGTCTTTGTACCTTTGACATCATTGACTATTTCCAATAGTTTGGTGGTGCCATTAGTTGGATGAGTAAGCGACAAGTTGTAATCGCTTTGTCCACAACAAAAGCAGAGTACATGGCAGCTACTCATGCTTGTAAGGAAGCTATTTGGCTTAAACGTTTGTGTTCAGATGTTGGGCTTGATGCAGGACAAATCACTATTTGTTGTGACAGTGAGAGTGCCATTTGCTTGGAAAAGAATCCTACTTTCCATGCCAAAGCAAAGCACATAATGTATTAGTTTGCATTTATTGATTTACACTTTTCTTTTGTTGTTTCCTTCTTGTTTTTATGTTTTTCCACATTATTTTTCATATTGTAAACCAATACTAATAATGCATTAGTTTACTTTATGTGCTCCCTGTTTGTTTTTGTTTTCTTTATCTTTTGTTTCCATCTTTTAATTGCTTTGGAATTTTGGGTCTTTTTTTACTTTGGGTTTGTTTTATATTTATTTATAATTTCTTTTATTTCCAATTTTTGGAAATAGGAATTTTAATATCCTCTCTTGAATTTCCTTGCTATTTTTTAGTAGATTGTATTTTTTGTTTCTTTTTTCCTTTTTCATTATTTTTTCTCTTCTCCTTCTAATCTTGTGCATCTTGCTTTCTTTTCTTTCTTTTTATTGTATTAGTTTTCATTTGATAATTTATTTAGCTTATATATATATATATATATTTCTCTCTCTATATATATTTATTCTCTTTTTCACAATTAGTCTTTACATATATGTATGTATAGATATAAGATACATGGATATATATCCTACATATCTTTATATATTTTTATAAGATATAGATATGTAGGCGTGTGTATATTCTCTTTTTCATATCTAATCTTTTTCAATTGTTGCTTTTTATTGATTTTACATTTTCTTTAGTTGTTTCCTTGTTTTTCCTTTTTTTTCGTATTCTTTTTCATATTGTAAACCAATACTAATAATGTATTAGTTTACATTATGTGCTCCATGTTTGTTTTTGCTTTCTTTATCTTTTAATTGCTTTGGAGTTTTGTGACTTTGTTTACTTTGGGTTTATATTATATTTATTTATAATTTCTTTTATTTCCAATTTTTGGAAATAGGAATTTTGATTTCCTCTCCAGAATTTCCTTGATATTATTTTAGTAGTTTATATCTTTTGTTTCATTTCTCCTTTTTTCATTATTTTATTCTCTTCTCCATTTTCTCTTGTGCATCTTGCTTTCTTTTCTTTCTTTTTATTGCATAAGGTTTCATTTATTTAGCTTATATCCTTAAATTTTTTGTTTTTCTCTTTATTATTTATATGGTAATTTGCTATAAATTTAATTGTTGTAATTATTATAAGAATAGATAAATTAATTTATTTTAACTTTAAATATATCCTCTAATTCTTTTGTTTTTAAATCTTATATTTCTCAATATAATTTTTCGTTTAAATATTCATTTTCTTCTCTTAATATTAAATTATGTTGTTTTAGAAATTCTCATTGCTTTCTCTCTATTTTGCATTAGTTCAATTTAGTCTAATTTAGCTTTGTGAATTGATTTGTTTTTTATGTTGCATTATGCATTAGTCTATTCTATTATTCTTCTCTTGCAATTTTGACTTTAGTCTTGTTTGATTTTCTCCTTCCATATTCTTGTCTTTTCCTTTTTTATTGTCTTTTTGGTTCTTATAATTGTCTTTTTTTGAAGTTTGGACCACCCCCCCTTACCCTCATCCTTTATCTACCCAAGTCTGCTTCTTCATTTTTCACTCTTCTCTCTATCTACTTTGTATCTTGATGATGGATCATGGAGTATGATCTGAAACATTGATGTAAAAAAATGCAACACAGTTTTAATTTAGAAATCATATTACAACTATGGTGTCATGGACTGTGGAAACTTCATGGTTTTAACTTAAGTGAATAATTAAAATATTCCACCCCAAAGTTGTGGAAAGTACTGCACACATCGGAATCTAATTTTGACTGCACCAATATGATGTAGAGGCATTAGGTGAATGATAGAAATCAACTTGGTGACTTACTACAAATAGAAGTGCTCTCCAAGAAGTTTGGAGAACACCCCTAAAGTCTAAAAATACTTCAAAGAGTGTCATTCAGAACATTATTCCCCACTGAGCTCATTGCCATAAATAGAAACCTCGTATCACCAAAACTACATCCTCCAAGATCTTTGGAGTTCCCCAACTCACCTTGATCTTACAAAGAAAACCTTGGAAACTGGCCAAAACCCACGAAACATCATGGTGTAAAAATGGGGACATTACAATTGAACCATAAAGTCATGGCATGGGTGCTTATTTAATAGAGCTTAAAGCGGGGCGGGCAAGGTTGAATATATCAGCCCTCTACTTGTTTTCTTGCCAAAAGTAGAAAATGTGTTCCATAACTTCTAGAAATGTGAAACAGTTGGAATCTTTTTGGGATTGAACCCAAATACTGTATGGCATGCATTTTGGGAAAGAGGTATCAAATTAGAATTAAAAGAGTTTCTTGACTTACGAAACACAGACGTAAACTATATCCTATAAGAAAATGCCATGCTGCATTTGAGAGAGCTCAATCTCTAAGGATAAGATTAGCAGAAAATATTTAGTCTGAAGTAAATCTTTTTAGAAGAAAATTTTGGACTCTTTGTCGTAGGTGTAGAACTGGAAATGCTAAATTCTTCTATCAGCTGTTGGGTGGTTGCATCTAAAAGGTGATATCTATGTATGATTTTTTTATTGAATATGAAGAGATGATCGATGCCAAAATTTATGGTTCTTGGAAGGAAAAGCAAAATGCTGTCTTGTCTCCTACTTTAGAAAGCTATCATCCCAAAACTCTTAACAAAGTTGTGGGAAATAATTTGCCACTAGTTTTTTATTTGTTATGTAAGAAGATTAAGGTTACAATGTCTTATTTCTTTACAGGTTTTGTTATCTTTACTATTTTTTATTTCCCTCATAATTTTACAATCCTTTTATACTAATGTTTACATGTTACGATGTCAAAGGGATTTGGGTTACAGGGCCTATAAAATTCAGTCTATTCAAGATTTGTCAAACCCATTTTTATCCATGTATTTTGCTGCAGCTTATGTGTGTTGGCTATCAACTTACGAAGGCAGGTTGGTGATTGAATTTTAAATCATTTTTTTAGAATTTCACTGATATATTGCATTTTCTTGAGTGTCTTAACACATTTATGACAACAAGAAAATTTATTGTTTCTTCTTCCAAACAGAGAACGATCTAATCAATTCATCATTCAAGCTTATTTGGGTGGACCTCAAGGTGTCAATGTGCAAGAGACAGGGCCATTTTGGCTGAAATATCTTGATACATTACCTAAATACGAGTCTAGAAAAAAGTGAGTATCCAGTAAGTTATAGCTTCTGTTTCAAAAATCATTAAAAATTCTAAATGAAAAAAGTTGTATGAGATGGTGTTGTATTGTCCTCCAATAATGCTTCTTAAAGATCGATCGATTTATATTACATTGGCTGTACTTGGAGTTTCACAGCTAAGCCATAGAATTGGGAAATTTTTAGCTATATTTTCATTTCTTGATTCAGAATTGAGGAGTTCTTTTGTCTTAACGTTTTGGCATGATATGGCTCTACATTTTATCTCCATTCCTTAATTAAAATATTATTAGAGTATAAATGATAAATAAAGAAAACATTAAATATTGTGCTCCAAAAATGCTTCTTACAAATCAATCAATTTACATTACTTTTTAGCTGTACTTAAAATTTCACAGCTCAGCTATATTATTGGAAAAATTTCGGCTATTGATCTCTTGATCCATTATTTGTGAGTGCTTTTGTCTTGCTCTTTTGGTATGAGTCAGCTCTACATTTTATCTCCATTCCTTGATTAAAAAAGTATTAAGCTTACTACACAAGACTTGTCAATCTTCCCATGAATCTTAAACTTGACCTTATGTTATTAGGTGTTTTAGTTAGTATACATTGCCTATTATTATGTTTTGATAATATGGTTTATTCGACTATGTATTAATTGTTTGTCAAATTCGGGTGGTTATAAGAGTTAGTCAATGATTGTGTTCCTCTTGGCAATTGTTGGGTTCTGTAATTAGATTTTGTATTGTCAAGGAAAGTAGTGTGATCTAGTGGGATCAACTTTGATCCTTGGCTAACCATCTCTGGTTTACTTCTGAAATAACTTCATGTGTGAACAAAGATATCTCCTCTATTTGGTATGCATTATTAATTCTTTTCATTATTTTAAGTATTCATTTTACCAAAATGGAGAGTAAACAGGTATTGCCATCATTTTATTTGGTTTTTAATAAATGAAATGTCATATCTAGTAAGAGACCATCATAGACAAACAAGATAAAAAAATAATTTTCATTAATTCATTGGATTTACTTTGCATCTCTACGTGCTATGACTATTTCCAATTTGATGCAACCTTGAATTTGAGCAACAAGAATACAAAAATACATGCACATGTAGATGCTTAACATGCATTGATATTGAAGGGAGTGTGGATACATAAGTTATCCTATAAAATCCTTAGGGAGAGGATTGGAGTAGATCACAATAAACCTTCAAACCATGGAGCTGAAGTTCAAAACTGATGGGAAGAAGGTTGTGTTGAGAGGATGTCCAATGGAGGCCCTCACTTTGTTTCATTCAAGTGAATGGAAAGATTGATTCGACATGACCGAGTAGAGTGGGCAGCAGAGTGTGTTATCATGCCCACCATTCCTCAAGAAGAAAAGAGGGTCTATCATCTTGATGTGCAAGCTTTTTCTTTTTGGTAAGCCAGGGGTGTCCCTACAACTCAGCCCAACACGTTCCCTTTACGGGGCGAGTTGAGGTGAGACTAGTCCCCTAGGGATGCACACAATAGCCTGCAAACCACGTGCATCGGGTAAGCCTAGGCTTTGGATTCGAACCCGAGACTTGTGGGGAGCAAACCCACATCCTAATGTGCAAGCTTTGCTTACTAAGAGAAACAAGGTTTTCGGTGGCATTCCACTTGGGAGGCCTCCTAAAAGAGGAATGAAACACGTGATAGAATTGGAGGGGCCAAAGCCCGTCATCACCACTCCATATTGACATCCTAAGAGGCACAAGGATGAAATTGAAAAGGCCATCAAAGAACTCTTGGACATGGGGCACATCCGCCCAATCAAGAGTCCTTTTGCATACTCAGTGGTTTTGGTGAAGAAGGATGGCACTATGTGCATGTGCATAGATTATAGAGCTCTCAACAAGAAGACCATCAAAAATTGGTATCTAATACCAAGGATTGATGAGCTACATGGAGCAGTTTTCTTTTCAAAGATAGATTTGAGATTTGGTTATCATCAAATAAGAGTTCGGGAAGAGGACATTGAAAAGAATGCCTTCAGATGCCATTTTGGGCATTATGAATTCTTAGTTATGCTTGTTGGCTTAACTAATGCTCCCTCCACATTCTAGTCTTGTATGAATCAGGTGTTCAACAAGTAGCTAAGGAAGCTTGTTTTAATTTTCTTTGATAACATCTTGATCTTTAGCAAATCTTGGGAGGAGCATATGAAACATTTGGAGGAAGTGTTGAGCATTCGTGAAACTAAATCGTTGCTTGCTAAGGAATCCAAATGCGAGTTTGGTATGATCGAACTCTTGTATCTTGGTCATGTGATCAACTCAAAGGGAGTTAGTATGGACCAAGAAAAGATTAAGGCCATTTTGGATTGGCCGCCACCAAAAAACCTTACTCAGTTGAAGGGTTTTTTCGATCTTTATGGCTTCTACAAAAGGTTTGTAAAGGGTTTCTCTCAGTTGGCTGCTCCTCTTTTTGACCTTACCAGAGGGGGAGCATTTGTATGGTCTAGTGTAGTGCAAAAATCCTTTGATCAGTTTAAGCAAATCATGAGCACATGCCTTGTTTTGACCATACTTGACTTCTTCAAGCTCTTCGAGCTTCAATGTGATGCTTCGGGAGAAGGAAATAGTGTTGTTCTAATACAAAACAAGCACCTAATTGCTTTGGAAAGTAGGAAGTTGAGGGGTATGGAAAAAAATACTCAATTTATGATAAGGAGATTTTTGTAATCATGCACGCATTGGCCAAGTTCAGGCAATATCTAGTTGGTGGCAAGTTTATTGTGAAGACCGATCATAACAACCTCAAGCATTTCCTTCATCAGAAAGACCTCAATGACCGACAACAAAAGTGGGTCAGTAAGTTGCAAGCTTAAGATTTTGACATAGAATATGTCAAAGGGAAGAAGAATATTGTGGCCGATGCCTTGTCAAGAAGGCCACATTTGAGTTCCTTGATAGAGATCATTGCTGATTGGAAGGAACAAATCCTTGCAGAATGTGCAAAAAACTCCTTTTCCACTAGCATTGTGGAAGGTACCTCGTAGGATGAGAGGTACAAAGTGGTGAATGAATTGATTCTATACAAGGAAATGATCTTCTTGGTTCTTGAATCCAAACTCAAGAAAAAGATTCAAAAAACATTCCATAATGTTCCCTTTGCTAGCCACCAAGGTTACTTCAAGACTTACAAATAGATTCGGGAGAGGTTTACATGGAAAGGACTCAAGGATGAAGTCCTTGGGTATGTTACGGAATGCCAAGTTTGTCAACAAAACAAAATGAGCACTCATATCCAACTGGTTTGTTGCAGCCTTTGCCTATTCCCAACCAAAAGTGGGAAAGTATCTCAATGGATTTAATAATGGGCTTATCTAAGGTGCAAGGGAGGGATTGTATTTTTGTTATTGTTGACAAATTGACCAAATTTGCACACTTCTTTGCAGTTTTTGCAATGTTTACAACAATTCAGGTTGCTGATTTGTTTTTTAGAGAAGTGTTCAAATTGCATGGTTTGCCCAAAAATATTGTGAGTGATAGGGACAACAAGTTCCTTAGCATGTTTTCGCAGGAAGTCTTTAGATTAAGTGGGACTGTGCTCACTCCAAGCACCAGTTACCACCCACAAATTGATGGGAAAGCAAAGATTGTCAATAAGTGATTAGAGGGGTATCTCATAAACTATATATCAAGACAGCAGAAAGCTTGGATTAGATGGCTCCATTTGGGTGAATATTGTTACAATTCTACTTATCACATGTCGATCAAGATGTCTCCATTCATGGCCTTGTATGGATATGAGGCTCCTAGTTTCATTGACTTATTGTTTGGTGATACTAGAGTTCCCCAAGCCAAGGATTTATTGCAGCAGAGTTAGGATATCATGAAATCCTTGAAAGAAAACCTCCAACATGCCCAAAACCAAAAAAAAATGTATGCAGATCAACACCGTGTTGAGCGTGCATTCGAGGTTGGAGATATGGTATATTTGAGATTGCAACCCTATAAACAGTCTACTCTCAAGAAGAGTGGAGTAGAGAAATTGAAGCCATGTTTCTATGGCTCGTTCAAAGTCTTCAAAAGGATTGGAGAAGTGGTTTACAAGTTGGAGCTACCGAAGAGTAGCAAGGTGCATAATGTCTTCCATGTGTCACGTCTCAAAAAGGCGCTTGGACATAATGTTGCAACTTCTTTAGGATTACCCCCTTTGGATGAAAAAGGGAAGCTTGTGCTTGTTCTTGAAGCAATGATAGATTTCAGAGAGCACACAATGAGGAAGAGGAGCATCAAAGAATACTTGGTCAAATGGAAGAACTTACTAGTGGAGGGTGCCACTTGGGAGAATGGTTAGATACTGCAACATCCAAAGTTGTGATTGCTTGGGAACAAGCAATTTCGGGGAGTGTGGACTGTAATGTCCCCTTCTCAGGCTTAACTAGTTCAATGACCATTAGTCTATTTTTTGAGTTCTCGTAGTCTAAATAGTAAGGGAAGGGGACACCAAAGTTCTTGGAGGACATAGTTGTGGCGGTACAAAGTTTCTATTCATGGCAGTGAGCTTAGAGGGTAATATTGGTCTGAGTGACACTCTCTGTGGTGTTTTTAAACTTTTGGGGTGTTCTTGAAACTTCTTGGAGAGCATGTCTATTTTTAGCAAGTCACCAAAATGGCTTCAATCATTCATCCAGTGCCTCAATATCATATTGGCATAGTCAGAATTGACTTCCGAGGTGTTCGGGGATTTTTTTCATAACTTGAGGTAAAATAGTTTAGTATTTCATTTTAGTTTATAATGTTTGATTATTATTTTTCATGAAAGTATAATGACTTTCCCACGGCAAAGTGGATGTGCTCAGCTTACATTTCATTTCTATATTAGCTTTCCCATTGCAAAGTGGATGTGCTTAGCTTACCCCACTGAACAAGTGGTTATCATTTTCAGTAGTTTGGTTTTCTAATGTAATCATTACCACTGTATGCTCTCACCTTGCCCACACTAGGAACTTGGTGATCAAAAAGTGGAAGTTGCTAAGCTTTACTTTCTGTTTTGGAGCTAATGTATTTGAATTTCAAAAAACAATTGAGGGTGCTTATTACGTTGAATGGTATCAAGCCTTTCCTCTCTTGTGAGCTATCCATATCCTCCCACCTTCCAAAACAATCACCTTGAAATGGTCCTTTATGGAGCTTCATCAATTTATCATTATCTTGGATTTTCAAGAGTCTAGTAATCCCCTTACTACAATCCCTCTTGTTGTTTCTCTTCATGTCACAACCTCAACTTTCCTATCAATTACCAATTCATTGCTACTCCCACAAGACTAGATGCAATTATCCCAGCCAATACAAATGCTTCCATCATACAGTTTGCAAAGATTCTTGAGTCCCAAGTAAAGTCAAAGAAATGCATGAAAGCCTCTTAAAACTTTTGGGTTGCCTCCATCAACAACTTGAATGAATTTCATCTTCAAAAGAGTAATGAAAAATTGGTTGATTGCTAGAGTGTCACATCTTGCACTAGCCAACCTCCATGTTGGCATTGCATGAGGGGAAAAATAATTTAAAAAGAGAATAAGGAGTGTGAGAGATACCGACCCAACCCAGGGACACATGAAAACCATTTATGAGGCCAACTTCCTTTGATACAAAATAGGAGGTGGTACATTAATTTGAGGAATGGAAACCAAGAGTGAAGGGTTGTCGTGCCATTAATAAGGCATGCGCACCACGTGGAGAGTATGGTTGTCGATGAAAGGATAAGGAGATAAATTTCGTCAAGATAAGTTTGGAAATTTGGAAGCAAACACAATTGGTAGTGTAAAAGACAAACTCCACAACCTTTATTAGCATCCTCCTTGCTTGTGCTGAAAGAACTTTTAAACAAGCTATTGACATCCTTCGAGCTTAAAGGTTAGAGGAATTTCATGATGTAGGGGAAGTCTTTTTATCATGCACATCAACCATGTCAAGTGTGGTGGAAAAGAGTTGAAGAAGAATACAATTTGGTATATGCATTTCTATTTGGGATTTGAAATGGCGAAGACAGTGTATATTTCTTTTATGAGTGTGCTATTATTTTGTGAGGCTTGTGGGGATTTAAAGAGCGATGAACAAGAAGTCTAATTTACAAGATCTAGAGCCTTGTAATGGATTTATGGAAGGGGTGGGGAAACAACCTACAAATGTTTGTTGTACCAACATTAAGAAAATGTATGAGGAATTCAAGGTGTTTGTGACTTGTAACAAAGGATTCCTTTGATGCTTCTGAAGGACTTTCTCTTAACTAGAAAAAGCTTATTCAAATGCCCACTATGTGTAAAGTAATTGGAGAACTCTTTCTACATGGGTGTGGACATTCATCAATACATGATGGATAGAGGAATTTATAGTGGCTCTTGGGATAATGACCATATGTGTATGAGATAGGGATTTTGTGAAAGGTTTGAATATTATCAAGCATGAAGATTGTGTGTGGTCATTAGCTGCAAGAGGCCCAAAATTTGTGAGTCTTGCAAGTAGTTATAACTTATATGTACTCATGGGATGTTGAAAATGGGCAATAGCTCACATTGAGACTAAATGTCCATGTTGGAAATGACTACTCTTTGAAATGTTGTTTTGGTCAATTGCTTTTCATTGGAGGTGAAAATGGATCTACTCATGTTTGAAGATTGATCTCATTGCCATGGAGCATCACAAGATGAGAGGGGAATGCTCTTCGTTCCCTTCCTTTAGGTTCTTGGATGAAACTATCGTTTTAGTGTCACGTCCCACTTTCATTTAGTTTAAGTCTACAAATTTTAGGTCTATTTTTTATGTCTCGTGTCTCCCTTGTCTTTCGGTGTGTTTTTCCCTTCTAAGTATGTCTTTTCTTTTAACTTTATTTTTCTTTCTTTTTGTTGGAGTGTTGGACTTCTCCATCCTATCATGCCTTCCATCATCTCTTTTCTTTCTATTTGTTAGAATTTTGGATCTATCTTTGCAAGCATGCCCATTTTTAATCCCCAATGCCCTAACCTATAGCATGAATCTTTTGGTATTTCCAACCCCACACCTCAATATTTCCGCCTTTGTTTTTGTTCTCTTTCCAACTCCCCAACATGTGTTCTGATGTCATTAATGGTCTATTTTGGTGCCATAACGTTCATAGGAAGAATCTTTCTTGCCCATAATCATTGTTCAAATTGAAAGATGTTGATTCACATTGTAGTTGATTTGTTATTATTGTGGTGGATATAAAAGGGTGAACGCATCCATTTAGGGATTATCATCTACTACTTTACACAAATCCCTATATGGAGACCGATTGAGCACCTATGTTCAAGTGTGGAGATCAGAGGATGGAAACCCTTTGATTTTGAAAGTTAGAGGGTGAAACCCTTTTGGCTAGAGAGCAATCTTATTTAGAGGTCTCATTGGAGCTTTATTGATTGTGGATTTCAGTCATGTTGTGTCGGTTCGATTGTTGTTTCCGCGAGTATGAACATGAAAGTTTTATGCTATTGTAATTGTCGATGTTGCAAACTATTTGAATGTTATTCAGCCTTTATTTGTAATAAGAGAAAGATTTGGAGTTATATCTATTATTTGTTGTTTGTTTATTAGAATGTGATGATAATGATTATATGTGAATAGTTAATTAAAATTAAGTTATTTAAGATTTGATTTAAAAATTAGAATCCAATATTATTGTGTCACATCTTGTTTAATTAGTTTATCTTAATCACTTAATTACTATATTAATTGTTTAGTAACAAGTGACTAGGAAAGACAACTTGGTTATGTTAATTCTTACTTGAAGGGTAATTTAAAATGATTATAATGATGATGATTAATTATGCGTTCTAATTCATAAGAGCATCATGAATTGTTGACATTTTCTCATATTGGAGAGAGTATCATTGGGGAAAAGGTTCCAGCCAGTGAGGTTAACTTATGATGGAATTACGCGCACACACACTTAGAGTCATGTAGCTAAGTTGCATAAGATTAGTGTATATATGTGTTCTTACCTGCATATAATTGCCTAAGGATGAAACCTAGAGAGTTCATGTCAGTATTAGGTCATGAGCCAAACTTAGTGCAAGATGTTGATTTAAGATAGCTTCAGTCAGATATAAATGATGATTGCATTCATGCATCATCATCATTTATATTTAATCGAACTGCTCTTAAAATATAATGTCTACAAATAAGTTATTCGATTTTCAGATGATGATCGAAACTTGCAAATGAATAAAATCGGAATCCATATTATATGATCGCTGCTTGTTAAAGCACGCATATTAGTTTATGAGAAATACCGAATGCTTTCAGTTTGTTAAGGGAGCCCGCCCGCCCAAGGAACACGTCCTCTCATGAGACGCGTCTCTCCTTGAGGCGTGTCTCCCTCATATAAATGGCAATTCATTCCTTTATTTGCAAACATTGAAATATATAAATGTTCTGCAATCAGAAGATTTGAAATACAAGAAGAAAATCTGACTTAGAATACTTGCACAAAATTTCAGACTTAGAATTTCCATAGGTTCTTTTAGGATACAATTTGATAAGATTTGATTAACATTTACATGGTATCAGAGCCAAGTTGAGTGAATCAAAATCAAATCTAGATATCAGATTACTTAGAAAAAAATCGTATTTTTAAGAAATCGAATTCACATCACATTCTTCATAATGTCAAGTGTGATCAGATTTGAAGACCGTCTTGAAGGAGCAAACAACTTCACCTCATGGAAATTCAGAATCATGATGATTCTCAAAGAAAATAAGTTAGACTCATTTGTGAGAGAAAACAAGAGGGAACCAGAGGATGATCCAGAGAAAACTCAATGGATTGAGAACAATGAAAAGGCCATGAAAATCTTAGTAGATGCAGTTAGGGACCATATAGTACCCATTCTAGCAAAACATGAAACTGCATATCTAATGTTCAAATCCCTTGAGAGCACCTTTGAAATAAACAACACCAGTAGGACTCTTGCATTAAAGAGGCAACTCAACAATGTCCAAATAAACAAAGGAGAATCTATTAATGCCTTCTTCATGAGGATCACTGAACTAAGGGATCAATTATCAACAATTGGATATCAAATTGATAGCAAAGAGTTAACTCTAATAGCACTAGGAGGCCTACCAAACTCATGGGAGTCATTTGTTTAAGGAATAAGTGCGAGATCTAAACTCCCCAAGTTTGACAGGATAAGAACAGACTGCTTACAAGAGGAAACACGACTCTCAACAAAAGAAAACAAACAAAAACCCATTGATGAGGACATTCATGTGCTCAACACAACATCTAATAAAAAGGGTAAGAAGAACTCTTACGGGAAATGATCATTTAAGAGAAAGAGAAATTCCTATGGAAAAGGATCATTCAAGAAGAGGAAAGACATCTCTCAAGTACAATGTTTCAGATGTGATCAATATGGGCACTATGCAATGAAATGCCCTGATAGAACAAAACAACAAGCATCTTTTGCTAAAGTAGGAAAATCAAATTCAGACTATGAATCTGAGAAATTTGTATTCTATTCAGCATTATCAAGTCAAGTATCTAACAACATCAACAACTAGGTAATTGATAGTGGTTCATCAAGACACATCACTGGGTTTAGAGAACACCTTGACACTATGATTGAAGAAACTGATGAAGAAGTAACCATTGGGGATGATTCTGCACACCCTGTAAGAGGGGTGGGAACTTGCTTCATCAAATTAAAATCTGGTCTCTCACTACAACTCACTGGAGTCCTGTTTGTGCCAGGAATAAAGAGAAATCTAATATCCATCTCTGCTCTTGAAGACAATGGATATAGGGTTACCTTTATGGATGGGAAAGTTCTTGCATGGCCTAAAAACTCCACTATGAAAAGGGCTCAAACCATAGGTTTAAGACAAGGGCATCTTTACAAACTTTGCACAGAGATCAAGCAAGCCCTTACCCTTGAGACTTCTGATTCAAATGAAATTTGGCATCGAAGATTAGGTCACCTTCATTTCCGTGCCCTACCATTTGTGGAAAAACTAGTAACAGGATTACCTAAGTTAAAGCCAACTCATGAAGGAGCTTGTAAAGGATGTGCCCTAGGAAAGAATACAAAGGGATCCTTTCACAACAGCTTGAGTAAAACCAAAGATGTGCTAGAACTGGTTCACTCTGATTTATGTGGACCCATGTCAGTACCCTCCATGGCAGGCTTCCTATACTATGTTATATTTATAGATGACTTCTCTAGGAAGACCTGGATTTATTTCCTCAAGTGTAAAGAGTCAATAGAAATCCTTAAAAGGTTTAAAGAGTTCAAAGCTCTTTCTGAAAACTTCTCTGGAAAGAAAATCAAAATCCTAAGGACTGACAATGGAAAAGAATACACCTCTGAAATCTTTAAGGAATTCTGCATGAATGCTAGGATTAAGAGGGAGTTTACAGTAGCTTACAACCCTCAACAAAATGGTGTTGCTGAAAGGAAAAATAGAACCATTGTAGAAGCTGCAAAAACAATGTTACTTGACCAGAACATAGAAACCTCCTTCCGAACATAAGCCTCTAGAACTGCTGTTTACATCCAAAATAGATGTCCACATTCTCATCTAGATAACAAAACTCCTGAAGAAGCTTTTACTGGCATAAAACTTGATATTAGTCACTTTAGGATTTTTGGTTGCCTAGTCTATATTCATGTGCCCAAAGAGAAGAGATTCAAACTAGAACCTTCCAGAAAGAAAGGGGTATTTGTGGGATATAGTGAAACCTCCGAAGCCTACAGGATATTCATACTTGGGCAGAAACAAATTGAATTGAGTAGAGATGTCATCTTTGAAGAAGACATTGCATTCAAAAGGGCAAGAAGTTCAAGTGAGATAGAAACTTATTCCCCTAGAGTCTTAGAAGTGGAACCTACTCCTGAGATTTAGAGGGAGTATCTTGAGGAAATACCAAATGAACTTCAATCTACTTCAGATGAGAATCCAAATGACAACGGCAAGAAGAGGCCACTTTGGGCTAGGAAGATGATCAAAGAAGCTGAGAATCATGCAGCACCCAAAGGAACCTTTAGGGAAAGTAAAAGACCCAAAAGGTTCTCAAGCTATGTTGCTCTAATGAATGAAATCATAAATTCAGAACCCACCAGTGTTACAGAAGCTTTCAAACATCAAGTATGGAAGGATGCAATGACGAAAGAGTATCAGTCCATTCTAAAAAATGATGTATGGGATATAGTGCCTAGACCAAAAGAGAAATTTGTTGTCTTTTCTAAATGGCTCTTCAAAATCAAACATGCTGCTGATGGTAGTATAGAAATACATAAGGCACGTTTTGTGGCTAGAGGTTTTTCACAAAAGGAAGGCATTGATTATGAAGAGACATTTGCACTTGTTACCCGCTACACATCTGTGAGAGCAGTGATAGCTATTGCAGCAGCTAAAGGCTGGAAGATCCATCAAATGGATGTGAAAACTGCCTTCTTGAATGAGACCATTGAAGAGGAAGTCTATCTAGAACAGCCTGAAGGATTTGTAATACATAAACCTGAATCACATGTATGCAGACTAAAGAAAACTATATATGGACTTAAACAGGCTCCCAGGGCCTGGTATGAAAGAATTGACAGCTATCTCTTGGGACTAGGATTTTCCAAGAATGATGCAGACCCAAATCTTTATTTTAAGGTAATTAAAGGTGATACGCTAATAATTATTTTATATGTTGATGACCTGCTGATAACAGGAGAAGATCACCTCATTGCTCAAGGAAAGAAGGATCTAACTTCTGAATTTGACATGAAAGACTTGGGCATTTTACATTACTCCTTGGGTTTAAAAGTCTGGCAGAAATCAGATGGCATCATACTAAATCAAGGAAAATATACTATTGATATTTTGAAGAGATTTGGAATGTTGGATTGTAGACCCGTGTCCACACCTATGGAAACCAACCTTCACAAACTAAAAGAAGCAACAGCAGAATCTAAGTTTGCAGATTCCACTCTATACAGACAAATGATTGGATCATTGATGTACTTGGTTAACACCAGACCTGATATTTGCTATGCAGTGAATGCTCTAAGCCAGTTCATGTGTGAGCCAAAGGAAATTCACCTTATGGCTGTGAAACACATATTAAGATATCTTCAAGGCACAATTGGATATGGTCTTCTTTATAGAAATGACCAACTAGATCTACATGGATACTCTGATTCAGATTGGGCTGGAAGTGTAACCGATCGGAAAAGCACATCAGGATGTTGCTTCAATTTAGGATGAGCTATGATCTCTTGGATCAGTAGAAAACAGTCTTCAGTAGCACAAAGCTCAACAGAAGCTGAATACATTACAACCTCTATGGGGGCAAGAGAAGTAGTATGGCTCCGGAAATTGCTTGTGGGATTGTTTGGTGAACCCTTGAATCCTACTATCATCCATTGTGATAATCAGAGTTGCATCAAACTCTCTGTAAATCCAGTATTTCATGATAGATCTAAACATATTGAGATCCCCTACCACTATGTAAGAGACATGGTAGAAAGAAATGTGATCTAGTTGGAGTATATTAGTACAAATGATCAAACAACATTCTCACCAAACCTCTCTCCAGAGTCAAGGTTGAACACTTTAGGAAGAAACTTGGTATGGTTGAAATGCAATTTGATATTATGTTTGAAATTCAAATTGTTTAAAAGTTTTACTAATATATTTAAAGATGTTTAATGAGTAAACTCTTTTGTCATGTGTGTGATTCCATGACTTTATGGGCCCTCTCCCCCTGTGTACATTATTGAAAGGTGATGATCTTTCTAATAATGAACACTTGTATGTGACATTGTAAAGTGACGACTCTACAATGATAAGTTGAACTATCATGATAGATATCACGGGACTTGATATCTGTGGACATGTCATGATAGTATCTCTTGGACATTTTGATGGATATCATGGGGCTTGATGTCATTTTGAAGATCATTGTGATCCTTAAGAGATAATCATGGTGGATATATATATATATATCCGTGGATATGCCATGAATTATTATGGTAGACATCATGAGACTTGATGTCAGTGCACATACCATAATGAAGATGTGTAATGAAGAATGTCATGTGACTTGACAATATTGAGAAAACATATCATATCTTTGATATCACGTGTAAAGGTGATATTTCCACTTATTTGTTTTGAGTTATCCCTCCCTAGCTAAGAGGGAGTGTTGATTTAAGATAGCTTCGGTCAAATATAAATGATGATTGCATTCATGCATCATCATCATTTATATTTAATCGAATTGCTCTTAAAATATAATGTCTACAAATAAGTTATTCGATTTTCAGAAGATGATCGAAACTTGCAAATGAATAAAATCGGAATTCATATTATATGATCGCTGCTTGTTAAAGCACGCATATTAGTTTTTGAGAAATACTGAATGCTTTCGATTTGTTAAGGGAGCCCGCGTGCCCAAGGGACACGTCCCATGAGCGGACGTGTCTCCACTTTGTGGAGACACGTCCTCTCATGAGACGCGTCTCCCTCATATAAATGGCAATTCATTCCTTTATTTGCAAACATCGAAATATATAAATGTTCTGCAATTAGAAGATTTGAAATACAAGAAGAAAATCTGACTTAGAATACTTGCACAAAATTTCAGACTTAGAATTTCCATAGGTTCTTTTAGGATACAATTTGATAAGATTTGATTAACATTTACACAAGAGTATGCTACTTGTTGATTGTAGTTGTATTGAGACATTTTGTCAAAATGAGCTCAAACTAAATAGGAATTGGCATAGGAATGCAATGTTCACTATTGTAATTATGTGTATATATGCATATGCAATACATGTATATGATGTAGGTATGCATATTGCCTAAAATGGCTTAATTTTCTATCAAACATATTGTATGGAACTATATGTATATGCATACTAAGTCCTATAAAAATACATCCAAAGATTTATGAAATGAACCCATACTTTTCAGTTTGGAAATGAATTTTCATTCTATATGCGCGTGCGTGTAGATATAAAAGGAATAAAATATATTAATAATATTATATTTTAATAAGACATTAGAGTACCCCTTTTATTTTTGAAAGGGACCAATTTTGTTTTTTTTTTTTTAATTCAAGATTATTTAAAGAAATAAAATTTAAAGGTAAAATCTAAAAAACAATAAAATAAAATTAAAATAAACTTTGAAGTAAATCCCCCCCCGCCCCGTGCCTCGTCAAAGCTTCCACAAATTGCATGCCTATCTCCGTGGCAAGAAGTTGGTGGCAAGGGTGGGGAAGTTGGCTATATGCCTACCAGTTGCATTGGGGAATAAAAGATTAGATTTTACAATTACAACATTTCATCAGACTGTGTTCTTACGGGCATGCAAGGGGAGCGAATACTGCAAGCTACCAATCCCGGCTGTGGCATTTTCCCACACTGAAGCTCACAGCTATTAACCCATTTGTGGCCATTCTACTTGCATATAAGAAGTCACCATCATTTAGGCTTGGGTCGTGGGACTCAGCTGAGGTCATGATAGTCTGAGGTGGGCATACTATTAAATTTTCCTTGGTACTCAGTTAATTTCTTTAATAATGCTTATGTGTGAGTGATTTGGGTGCCACCATTGATTTGTGGGATTCTATTTTTATAGTGATTCCTTGGCAAGTCTAGCTGAATGTGATTCCATAGGAAATACTTCTTGACAGATTGTTTGTCTTATATTAAAATTTTGAAGAACATGATAATAAGATTTTGTTGAGAATTTAGTTAGAGCTCTTTTTATGCACATCACTTCCTTATTATGTCAAATTTTGAAGCAATCTAAGCCTTTTCCCTTAATTTTGGTAAAGAACCTTCTACTTCATGTAAATCATATTATTCCTATTAGCTCTTTAATGTTCTACATTTACTTCATAGACCACACTCAGCACTGAATTTGTAGTTATATGCTGCCCATGAAAGAAAAAAAGACAGAGATGATAAATGTGATTAGGAGAATGGCTTGGACAAAGGGTAGTTGGTGATGCTATCCATGTATGTTGTATGTTCTTTTTCTTCATACCTGTGTTGTTCAAACAATTATGGAGTTAACGTAGCTTGTAAGATGCCTGGTCAAAATATCTTGACCATGTATGGTTGTTGTTAGTTACCAATTGTGACTGGCATATTACTAGTATAGTTTCTGCCTTAGCAAGAACTGAATTTTATACACCGAGAAGTTCTTATTGCTGGACAAGATTCGCATATATTATTTGAACCCATATTTTCCATTGGAAATTGGGAAATGCTTGGGAATGAACCCATATTGATGTTTGTTTACATTGTATACTTCTGTCAAAATAAGAGAACTTGCTATGAATTCCCACCCAAGGTCTTATTGGATAATTAATAATTTATGTTTTGTGATTTTTAATGAATGTCTTTACAAAATATGGCTCCAGACTGTGGCCTTTTGTTATGAATTCATGAAAGAATATGTGGTGATTTAGTGTATATCTGATATCACAAGTGAAAATGGCTTAAAGAGAGATGCATTCTTACAAACTGTAAGATTCCTGAGTGGGATAATAACATTTGGAAATTGGAGGATTGTATCTAATTAATAAACTCAATCCCAGAATTGCATTGTTTCAAGCATTTTTAGAGAAGTTAACACTTATTGCACAAATAGTATATATATATATATATACTATTTGTGCAATAAGTGTTAACTATATATATATATATATAGGTTGGAAGAAGATAATTCATTTAAATTATCTGACTTAACTAGAATACCCTTGAAGGTATTTACAAATAGTATATATATATATATATATACTATTTGTGCAATAAGTGTTAACTATATATATATAGGTTGGAAGAAGATAATTCATTTAAATTATTTGACTTAACTAGAATACTCTTGAAGGTATTTACAAATATTAAGATAGTCTTTTGTCAATTGCTGTTCTGAGTGAAATAGAGAGCTAATTTGCAGAGAAAACTGCTCGCATGTGCTAAGGATTCATGCTAAATGCTTTTTGGGTTTTATTCTTTGTTATTCCACCTTTTTGGAACATATTGAACTTCTAATTTTGGCCAAGGGAATTGAAAGTTATGATTTAATTTTAGACACTGCCCTTTCTGCTGCAATAAGCAGAGTAAAAGTTATGAATTGATTTAGATGCTGCAAGTTTGTAAATTAAATGATTAATATCATTATTTAAGAGTATTATATTATGAATATGGCCAAATTACTTATTACTTTCATTGGATTCTAAGGAAAAGTTCTAGGCGTGAGAATTTACAAATGAGGAAATAAAACCCTTGATTCCTAAATCACTTACTAGTGAGCGGGTTTAGGGGAACATGTTGAATGTGGAGTAGCCTTCTTGGAATACTATTCAATAAATCTTGTTGCTCAAACTAATGTTTGTATGATATTTATTTATTGAATATTGTTTTATCCATCTTTTAGAATGTAAAGCTATCATAACGAGATGATCAAACATTTTACGTTATAGATATTACATGTCATTGATTTGCATTCATAAGTGCTTTGCTTGGTTGAGTTGCGTTCTCTTCCATAATTTGTGCATCAAATGGACATATGCTTGGGTATATGATGTGTGAGCATATAGGCATGATAGGTCATTATTGACTCACATAGTGAACTAGATTCCATCATGCATGTTGACTACATATTGCTAGATCCTTGTGATGGGTCGGGCTTGTGTTGTCACTTATAATTCTGAAATTGTTTTTGGAAGAGCATGGCTAAAATAATTAAATTGATGCATGTGTCATTATGGTTTTGGGGTGTGTATTTGCATCTAGTCATAAAATAAATCAAGTTGTGTATTTATGATAAAGTATTGCACATAGACTTGCATCATTTTGGCGATTGTAGACTCATTTATAGGTTTTGAAAGAAAATATTTTATTCAAGTGTTTGACCCGACTCTAGGTTATGCTTATATTATTCCCTAATGTCCATATTTTATTAGTGATTAATTGGGTGGTTGTTACATATTGTCCCAAATAATAAGTATTTGTAAAAAGTTAAAAATCAGATTTGTATAAGTGTTTTGGTTGAGCAATTACAGTGGTATCAGAGTTGGTAATTTTGTTAGTCTATCTTTCTAGAGTTAAACTTTGCATGTTGAGTTTTTATGTAGTATAGTGACAAAGAAATTAGACATCATCTAAGGGAAATCAGAAAACAAAGTTGGTTTGTAGAGAATCTAGAGCCAAAATATCCTCCTACAAAATTTGTTGTAGAGAATAATAGTATGTCAGAAAGAGAAAAGAGAACAATTATGGATGACAACCTGTAATGTCCCCTTCTCAGTGATGATTTATGTGTGGACTGATAGCCTATTTCCGGAAATCCATAGGCTATTTAGAGGTGCTTAATCAGGGTTTCCATCTTCAGTTCAGCTTTCTGTTGGTTTTTATGTGGACTTTCTATTTGTGGCATTGGCTATTTTTAGTAAGTCTAATTTTGGCAGTAGCATCATCAGCAGTTCAGCTTTGGTCACCTTGATATTCTTGGCATTCTATCTGGTTTCAGTTGGTTTTGGCGTTGGTTCTCTCCTTGGACTGAGTTTTATATTTAGTCAATTTTATGTCTTGAAGTTGTACCCCACGCCTAGGTTTGATGACTTCAAGTTGTTTTAATTAAGGGGACATAAAAGGGGTCGAACTTCATATGCAATTAATGTTTATTTTAAATGTTTATTGTTGCATTTTGAAATGGACGCCTAAAGGAGAATGTTTTAATATTTTGATAAAGTGAATGCTGGAAGGTGGCGTCCCTTTGGAAGATGAAGTGATTCGACTTCTTGATGTTTCATTCGCCACTCTGAAGTTTATACATTGATGTTTTGAGCCTTCATTCTTATGCTTGAATTTTGAAAGTAAAGTTATGTTGCTGGATTGAATCCAAAACCTGGCTAAGGGGAAGCTTAGCAAATTCAATCCATCCTTCGGGCCTGAAACTATGGCTTCCTAGGTGGTTTTATGTGATTGTACTTCACAAAGAGGTGCAAATGGAGTTTCAATTCTGATGTTTTTGAACAGGTTGTTGATATATAGCCTGTTTCTATGTTGGTTTATACATGGTTGAAGCGAATTTTTGTTCATAGCTTCGCCATCAAATTTAATTCCATTCTAGGTGTTTGATCATGCTGTTCTACTGTGGAGGTCGCCCCTTTCTAGAAGTTTTCAGATTTTATTATTGAGTTTTGAATTTTTTAAGAGAAGGTCGACCCTTCCTGGAGGTCGTACCATCTCTTGGAGCTTGCATTGGGAATCGTGCCTTCTGTTGCTGCTGTTTTTGGCTCGATTTCTCCTTGAGGATTGGACGCCTATCTCCCAATTGTCATTTGGCTATGGTTTGGGAGCATTCCGAGTTGTTTTGGAGAAGCTACGTCCATTTTGGTGATTTCTCATCTTGCTGGTCTGATTTTTTGTATCTTTTGTTTCTGATCAGATTAGTTAGATTTTGATATATTGCTGATTTGAGCTTCAATTCTATATCATTTCATGTTGTAAATGTTAGTGGTTGAATAACTCTAACCATTGACATATTTTGGAAGCTTATCTTGGTATTTGCAGTTGTTTTCAATTGTTTGTAAAGTTGATTAGTAGTACTAACAGCTATTTGTTTTATTGCTGCAATTAGTTTATTTTATACTCCCACAATTGAGTGGTTGAGTTCAATAAATTCATCTTTCATTATTGTTGTATTCCCCCCACGAAAATAAGTGGTTGTGAGGACTGTATTCCCCCCACATAAATAAGTGGAAGAGAGGACTTCATGGCTGGCTTGCCGCTTTTAAGTTTGTATAATCTCATCCACTGAATAAGTGGAGTATCCCCACTGCATTGTGGATGCCTGTTTAGTAGATGAATGTACCTTTCAGTTCAGATTTTTCCTAATGATCCCCAAGCCATATGCTATCACCTCGCCCATACTGGGATCTTGGTGAACATTCTTGGTGAGGGTTACTTTACAAGCTGAACTAAGGGATCAACTATCCACAATTGGATATCAGATTGATAGCAAAGAGTTAACTCTAATTGCACTAGGAGGCCTACCAAACTCATGGGAGTCATTTGTTCAAGGAATAAGTGCGAGATCTAAACTCCCCAAGTTTGATAGGCTAAGAACAGACTGCCTTCAAGAGGAAACAAGACTCTCAACAAAAGAAAATAAACAAAAGAACATAGATGAAGACATTCATGTACTCAACACAACATCTAATAAAAAGAGTAAGAAAAACTCCTACAAGAGAGGATCTTTTAAAAGAAAGAGAAATTCCAATGGAAAGGGATCTTCTAAGAAGAAAGACATCTCTCAAGTACAATGCTTTAGATGTGATCAATATGGCCACTATGCAATGAAGTGCCTTGACAGATCAAAGCAACAAGCATCTTTTGCCAAAGTAGGAAAGTCAAATTCAGATCATGAATCTGAGAACTTTGTGTTCTATACAGCCTTATCTAGTCAAGTATCTAACAACACCCACAATTGGGTAATTGATAGTGGTTCCTCTAGACATTTCACAGGGTTCAGAGAACACCTTGACACTATGACTGAAAAGACTGATGAAGAAGTAACCATTAGGGATGATTCTGCACACCCTGTAAAAGGGGTTGGAACTTGCTCCATCAAATTGAAATTTGGTCTTTCTCTTCAACTCACTGGAGTTTTATTTGTATCTGGAATAAAGAGGAATCTAATATCCATCTCTGCCCTTGAAGACAATGGATATAGAGTTACCTTTATGGATGGGAAAGTTCTAGCATGGCCTAAGAACTCAACTATCAAGAAAGCCCAAACCATAGGTTTAAGACAAGGGTATCTTTACAAACTATGCACTGAGGTTAAGCAAGCCCTTACCCTTGACACTTTTGATTCAAATGCGATTTGGCATAGAAGATTAGGACATCTTCATTTCCGTGCCCTACCTTTTGTAGAAAAAAACTTGTAACAAGCTTACCTAAGTTAAAAGCATCTCATGAAGGAACTTGTAAAGGTTGTGCCCTAGGAAAGAATACAAAGGGATCCTTTCACAATAGCTTGAGCAAAACCCAAAATGTATTAGAATTGGTTCACTCTGGTTTATGTGGAACCATGTCTGTACTTTCTAAAGCAAGATTTCTATACTATGTCATATTTATAGATGACTTCTCTAGGAAAACTTGGATCTATTTCCTTAAGTGTAAAGAGTCAATAGAAATCCTCAAAAGGTTCAAAGAGTTCAAAGCCCTTACTGAAAACTTCTCCAGGAAGAAAATAAAAATCTTGAGGACAGACAATGCGAAGGAATACACCTCTGAAATTTTTAAGGAATTTTGCATGAGTGTAGGAATTAAGAGGGAGTTCACAGTTGCCTACAACCCTCAACAAAATGGGGTTGCTGAAAGGAAAAATAGAACCATTGTAGAAGCTGCCAAAGCAATGTTGCTTGACCAGAACATTGAAACTTCTTTCTGGGCAGAAGCCTCTAGAATTGTTGTCTACATTCAAAATAGATGTCCTCATTCTCATCTAGATAACAAAACTCCTGAAGAAGCTTTTACCGGCATAAAACTTGATATTAGTCATTTTAGGATTTTTGGTTGCCCTGTCTATATTCATGTGCCCAAAGAGAAGATATTCAAACTAGAACCTTCCGGAAAGAAAGGGGTATTTGTGGGATATAGTGAAACCTCCAAAGCCTACAGGATTTTCATACCCGGGCATAAACAAATTGAATTGAGCAAAGATGTCATCTTTGAAGAAGACATTGCATTCAAAAGGGCAAGAAGTTCTAGTGAGATAGAAACCTATTCCCCTAGAGTACCTGAAATGGAACCTGTTCCTGAGATTCAGAGGGAGTATCCTGAGGAAATGCCAAATGAACCTCAATCTACTTCAGATGAGAAGACAAATGACAACGGCAGAAAGAGGCCACTTTGGGCTAGAAAGATGATCAAAGAAGCCGAGAATCATTTGGCACCCAAAGGAACGTTTAGGGAAAGTAAAAGACCCAAACGGTTCTCTAGCTATGTTGCTCTAATGAACAACATCATAAATTCAGAACCTGTCAGTGTTACAGAAGCATTCAGACATCAAGCATGGAAGGATGCAATGACGGAGGAATATCAGTCCATTCTAAAGAATGATGTATGGGATATAGTGCCTAGACCGAAAGAGAAATCTGTTGTCTCTTCCAAATGGCTCTTCAAAATCAAGCATGCTGTTGATGGCAGTATAGAAAAACATAAGGCACGTTTTGTGGCAAGAGGTTTTTCTCAAAAGGAAGGCATTGATTATGAAGAAACATTTGCACCTATTGCTCGTTACACATTTGTGAGAGCAGTGTTAGCCATTGCTGTAGCTAAAGGCTGAAAGATCCATCAAATGGATGTAAAAAATGCCTTCCTAAATGGAACCATTGAAGAGGAAGTCTATCTGGAACAACCTGAAGATTTTGTGATACATAAACCTGACTCACATGTGTGCAGACTAAAGAAAGCTCTCTATGGACTTAAACAGGCTCCCAGGGTCTGGTATGAAAGAATTGACAGCTACCTCTTGGGACTAGGATTTTCCAAAAATGATGCAGACCCTAATCTCTACTTCAAGGTAATCAAAGGTGATATGTTAATAATTATTTTATATGTTGATGACCTGCTAATGATAGGAAAAGATCACCTCATTGCTCAAGGAAAGAAGGATCTAACTTCCGAATTTGACATGAAAGACTTGGGCATTCTACACTACTTCCTAGGTTTGGAAGTATGGCAGAAATTAGAGGGCATTATACTAAACCAAGGAAAGTATACTATTGATATTCTGAAAAGATTTGGAATGTTGGACTGTAGACCCATGTCTACACCTATGGAAACCAACCTTCACAAACTAAAAGAAGCATATATAGACAAATGATTGGATCCTTGATGTATCTGGTTAACACCAGACCTGATATTTGCTATGCAGTGAATGTTCTCAGCATGTGTGAGCCAAAGGAAATTCACCTAATGGCTGTGAAACATATTTTGAGATATCTTCAAGGCACTATTGGATATGGTCTTCTTTACAGAAATGACCAACTAGATCTACATGGATACTCTAATTCAGATTGGGCTAGAAGTGTAACCGATCGGAAAAGCACATCAGGACGTTGCTTCAGTTTAGGATCGGCTATGATCTCCTGGATTTGCAGAAAACAGTCTTCAGTTGCACAAAGCTCAACAGAAGCTGAATACATTGCAGCCTCTATGGGGGCAAGAGAAGCAGTTTGGCTTCGTAAATTGCTTGTGGGACTCTTTGGTGAGCCCTTGAATCCTACAATCATTCATTGTGATAATCAGAGTTGCATCAAACTCTCTGTAAATCCTGTCTTCCATGATAGATCTAAGCACATTGAGATCCCCTATCATTATGTAAGAGACATGGTGGAAAAGAAAGTGATCCAGTTGGAGTATGTTAGTACAAATGATCAAACAACAAACATTCTCACCAAACCTCTCTCTCGAATCAAGGTAGAGCACTTCAGGAAGAAACTTGGTATGGTTGAAATGTAATTTGATATTATGTTGAAATTCAAATTGTTTATAAAAGTTGTACTAATATATGTAAAGATGTTTAATGTGTAAACTCTTTTGCCATGTGAGTGACTCCATGACCTTATGGGCCTACTCCCCTTGTGTACATTATTGAAAGGTGACGATCTTTCTAATAATGAACACTTGTGTTTGACATTGTAAAGTGACGACTCTACAATGATGAGTTGAACTATCATGATAGATATCATGTGACTTGATATCTGTGGACATGTCATGATAGTATCTCTTGGACACTTTGATGGATATCATGGGACTTGATGTCATCTGAAGATCATTGTGATCCTTAAGAGATAATCATGGTGGATAATTATATATCCGTGGATATGCCATGAATTATGGTAGACATCATGTGACTTGATGTCAGTGCACATACCATAATGAAGATGTGTTATGAAGAATGTCATGTGACTTGACAATGTTGAGATATCATATCATATCTTCGATATCACGTGTGAAGGTGATATCCCTACTTATTTGATTTGAAATATCTTCCCTAGCTAAGAGGGAGTGTTGATGAAAGGTAGCTTCGGTCAGATATAAATGATGATCACTGATTGCATCATCATCATTTATATGTTATAAAAATTACTCTTCATATAAATATTTCTGAAAAATAAGTAATTTGAATTTATAAGCATGCATAAGATTTGAAATAATAAATGATGTTCAAATTCTGCATTGAATAAAATCAGAACTCATATAATATTTATCTGCCACGTATATAAGGTTATATGTGTGTTAGTTTGTTAACCGAATGTTAGTCGGTTATGCTTGGAGCCCGCGCGCCCAAAGGGACACGTCCCATGAGCGGACGTGTCTCCACTTGTGGAGACACGTCCTCTCATGAGACGCGTCTCTTAGAGGCAGGTCTCCAACATATATAAGGTGGCTCCCTCATTGATATGCAAACATCGAAATTGATAAATGTTCTGCAATCAGCACATTCAGCATAAGAGAAACAAATCTGACTTAGAATTTTGAATAGAATTCTTACACTTAGAATTATCCTAGAATACTTAGGCTCCTAGTTTGATAGAAGATTTGATTACATTTACAAAGCTCTCCTCTTTATACCCCTTTTTAATATTTGAAATATTATATTTCATTCCCTCTCAAAGTGTTTTTTAATATTTCCTTTTAATTTAACTTTACATTTGAGCCCCCCAAAAGTCACTTTATTAATAAATTGTTTGATATTAATAAAATAATTACTTAAATATAAATTGCTCGTAAAATGAGTGACTTTAGACAATATAATCAACTAATTATTCACTTACCACACTCCAATTAGTCTATGGGAATTAAAATTGTATTTGAAAATCTATAAATGAAGGTTTTTCCTCATTTTGAAGGGTTGATCTGGAATTGTTGTAATGACATTTTGAAATTAATACAAGAGAAGACATTGAAGTTGTGGTGTTCTTATTCTTGTTGCTTCTTAATATGTGCATGGTTCTTTCTTCCAATTTTATTTCTAGTTTTAGTTTCAGTTTATTCATAGTAATGGCAAAGTGTTGAAGATATTTGATAAATCTGTTGCTCATACCATTTGTGATTTGCTGCTAGTAAGTTACTTTGTATGGTTAGTTTGAGCCATCTATTGCATTAAGTTCAATTGTGGATGTTTATGCATGTTATGCTAAAAGATTGAGGGGTATATGTGTAAATGTTTATAATCTGAAAATTTTAAGATTTCCTTTGAAGATTGCACCATTTCTACAGTATTGTGGGTTTAACCTTGATTAAACAGGTATAGGTGTTATGGGGATTTGTCTATCTGCAGCATTAGTCATTGTTATGATTAATCTTAGGATTTAGATTTAGGATTCTCTGAAACCCTTATCTTTTGCCCTTTATTTCAAAATCTGGGTTAGTTTTAGGAGAAAAGCATCGCAGTAATACTGCCATATTTGATGATTAAGAGTCATTTTCAGATTGCAGATTTGAAAATAAAGTTGGGGTTTATACCAGTTTTCAGATTTCATAAAACCCTTGTTTTATAGGTTTTCAGTTTTTGTTGATCCATAAATACCCTTTGTGAAACCAGCATAACATTTACCACTGAGTTGTCTTTGCAAGTTAAGACCTGACAATCGAAGCCTTGGGGTTATTTTTCTAATTTTTTTGAAGAAAGATTTCTTTTAAAGAGACAGGGTACTCTGTTACTTTGTCTGTGTTGTGAAGTGCAAAAACACTCATCAATAGGATGTTTGTCATGGTGCAACATGGGACCCCAAACATTGGTAACTCATTGTTACATTTAGCCAGTGTTTACTCATGAGCATTTTTAGCTTCATTCAGTGAATCATGATACTTATCTTGTTTGTTAATTAATGCATTATCACAAGTCTTGCAGTTATATACGGCTTTCCAATACAGTTAACCTAGTGTACAAGGTGGCTGACTTGTGCTTTTAAAATTTAAAGCTTTTTTAATATGAATGTAGTTTGCAAAGTGTCTGATCAAGTGCTTTCCTTTTGGTGTAGGTCTTCAAATGGAAGCTGTACTGCTTCAAGTGGAAGTTGTAACATTTTGTGAATGCACATGGGACAACTGAGCTTAAGTTATATGGTTAGCACAAGCATTGGTTTATGTAATGGTGGAAATTGCAGCATATGCATCTTCAAAGAGGCTGATCTGGAGATGGACTTATGTTGAGTCTATCTTGCTTTCTTTTAACTCTCCACTTGCCAGGGGGTAGAGATTCTTCAGGCAAGAGTTAGCTCTGATTTTTAGATTCTTCAGGCAGTAGTTGGGTCTGATTGTTAAAGCTAACTAGAAAGGTTCCATAAATATGTTGACTTTCTTTCCATCTTCTCTCTTTGTATGGCAGGGGATGCTAAAGCTCATTTTATTGGGGTCAGATATTATAATTCACAACCAACATTATGTTGATCGAATAATTAATTGTCTATTTCTTGTATTGAATTATTCAATTAGTCCACTTGTGCTTCATTGATACCTGGTAGTCTGTGAAATATCCCTTTCTGATTTTTCTAAGTGTCTTAAAATATTTGACAAAACACATCAGACTGAAGATGCTAATTTTTGCGATTTTTTTGCCAAAATAAAAGATATTGTATTGAAGAAACACTAAACAGAGTTCACAGATAAGATTCAGACCATAATAAATCAATAATTTTCTGTTGTCTTTCTAGCTGGTAGCCTGGTAAATGATTTTTCTTTAAAATGCAAATATTGCGCAAACATTTAACTTCAACACAGCAATTTCTTTTTAACATACAGTTCATAAAGAAAAGGGAATAGATATCATTCTGATGTTATATCATTGATTTGAATATGCAAAACTGAACTGTAGAAGTGTTTGTCTTGGTCCTAATGGCTGATGAATGGTATTACAGGTCTGATATATCATATATGCAAACAGAAATGTCCAAATCTTGATTAAACTGGCTTTATAGCTCGTGAACTGCCTTATAGCTGTTTAGGGTGAATGATCATCATAGCATTAGCTGTCCTAAACCTGTGACTACATTAACACTTGCAATGTCCTTCATTCTGTGTTCCTGAATATGGTGCAACTCCCCTAATGCTCACAACAAGTATTACGGCTGGTGTTAGCATCCCGAAACTCCTCAAACCTTAGGCATCTCCATTCCTTTGACTTCTACGCCCTCTAAATGCCTAAAAACACCTTAAACTCCAACGCCGGCTTTATGCAAGCTGCAACTGGCTGTAGTGCACCCCAAATCAATCACAATAATATTTAATGCAACCACCATTCCTCATAACATCCTTATTCAATCAGCAACCAGCATTGGAGATATAGGAAATTATTATAGAATGACCTGCACAAGGAAATTAACCCTTCCCTTCAAATTTATTCTTTGCATGCAAAACTTCAAATAAATTTGTAAATTGTAACCTGGAAGATATATCACTTTGAACCAATCTCTTACACATTCAGCACATTTGTAAATCTTGTATTGAACCAATCTCTTACACATTCAGCACATTTGTCAATCTTATATAAATTCACCCACAATTGACTAAGGGAAAAATCTCTTCACGGAAGCCAATAATCCCTTAGGGGTTTTCATTCTAGGGTTTTGCTGGAGCAAGTTGCTCAACTTCACAACAAGAATGAAAAGTGACTAAAGATCCCCCATTTCCTTTTTGCAACTCCTTTTATATACCCTTGCAAATTTTCAAGAAGTTTATAATTAAAAAATCATTTTATATAGTAATCCATATAGCTCCTCATAAAGTACTTTATATTATTTTACTTTTGGCCTCAATTTAAGTCACTTTATAATATTAAAACAAACATAATTAGCTAAATACAAGTTGCCCGAAAGATAATTATTTGAGACAACCTTGTTTAATTAATTAAGTTATTTTCTCTCCAAATCCTCAAATTAGCCTATGGGAATGAAATAGGCTCAAGGGTCCTCTCTGAACATTTATTTCAAAGAAGGGGACATTATAGTCTGCTATGTTCTAAAACATTTTAAGTAATGTGGAAGGTTACTATATCTATAATTCATGTCAAGTTGACTCATTTCATCTGTATCTGTTGAGTATCAAACATTCAAGTATGTAGATTTATTTTGTATCTTTTTAGTTAGCTATTTTTCTATGTTCTCGCTTCTCAAAGGTAAATAATGTTGATGTTATAGCAGCTTAGGGCTGCACTTCCTTTGCACAAATTCCAAGGAGAAGAGCATGAATTAAATAAGTAGCCATTCGGCTATTTAATTCATGACTATAATATTTAATAAATGCAAAGGGCCGACCCTCTATGGTTCGCATGCTTTAGTTATTACTTGGGCTGACCTTATTTGTAATTGACATTTATTATGATTCTTTTAAGAGGGCCGACCTATCTTGAAGAGGCGCCTCTCTTGTATATATACAAGGTCTTACTTGTCATTGCATTATTCATTCAAGTCAAGCAAGTTCGCAATTAAGAGCAGAATTCGCACCTTCATAGAAGCAGATCGAATTCAAGGAGAAGGTCGCATTTGTATAGAGGAGGTTGATCTGAGCAGCAGATCATCATTTTTGTATCAGCAGATTATTATATACTGTTTGTATTTACATCTGAGAGAGGTGCGAGTTATCCATTGCATCAAATTCGGCTTTGTGTTGGCCTAAGTTGTAAGCAGATTTCTGCTCTTGTTCTACTTTATATAAGAGATTAATTTGCTGGGTTTTTCTCCCTCAAGAGGAGGGTTTTCCCAGGGTATCTTGTTGTGTTCATTGTCTTATGTGTTGCAATATTATTAAGTGCTTTCATTGTTTAATCTGATCTAAGAAACACTAACATGGTATCAGAGCGGGTGTGAAAAAGATCGTGATTAGATTTAGTTTGCAGCACTTACTCTAATCTTTTTCAGTCTATCTCCTAATTCAAATTTCAAGATGGTGAATGGTCTGAAAATCGAGGATAGACTTGAAGGAGCTTCGAACTACACATCATGGAGGTTCAGGATCATGCTCACATTGGAAGAGAATGATTTGGCTGAGTTTGTGAAAACAAAAGTTCCCGAACCTGAGGAGGAAGAAGAAAAGTTGCAGTGGAGGCAGAAAGATACTAGGGCAAAGAAAGTGTTGGTTGATTCCGTCAAAGATCATATTGTTCCGATTGTCTTCAAGTTGGATACCGCAAGGGAGATGTTCAAAACATTGGAAGAGATGTACGAAATCAACAACACCAGTCGTGCCCTAACCTTGAAGCAACAACTACTTCACATTAAGATGGCGTTAGAAGAGTTTGTCATCACCTACTTCATGAAGATTTCCGAATTGAGAGATCAACTCTCTACCATTGGTCATATTGTTGATGACAAGGATTTGACCATGTTGGCTCTTAATGGTCTTCCTTCATCTTGGGAGTCATTTATTCAAGGAATCAGTGCAAGATCTAAACTTCCCAAGTTTGATCGATTGAGGATTGACTACATTCAAGAGGAGTCGAGACTAACGGCAAGGGGCATTGGTCAAAATTCAAAGAATGAAGATTTACATGTTCTTGCCCCTCATTCATCGAAGAAAGGATTCTTTAAGAGGAATCGAGATAATGGGTCAGATGGTGCTCCTGCATTCAAGAAGAAGTGGGACCTCTTTCATGTTCAATGCTTTAGATGTGACAAATTTGGTCACTATGCGAAGGATTGTCCTACTAGGCCTAATCAGCATGTTTCATTTGCGGATGTGATTGAGACCTCTCCCCAAAATGATTCTAGTGAATTTCTACTCTAGTCATGGGCCTATGTTCAAGCAATGAAGGTTGTGTACTAAGCGCAAGAGCGGCGTATCATACCGTGTCCACCCTTCAGAATATTTAAGAGATAAGTATTCTTTTCTTTTTTTATTGTATTTACTATTCTAGGCTAAAAATTCAATTTGTTGAGTTGTGCAAATCTAACATTATTTACTTAGGATTATGTGTGACCAATAAATAGTGATCACTGTGATAAGATTCTTTAGATTTATTCATTGCAAGTAGTATCATGCTAAATTGTAAAGATTGTCTTTTGAGATTAGCTCTTCCGAGAAATTGAAAGAAAGACATGTCATGATTGATGAATTAATTATCTATTACTCTCGAGATTTTTGAAGTATTGCATGGTTGAATAATGTTCATGAATTATTTTGTAGCCACTAATTCATGCTATTGAGATAGTCAATCATGTATGCTCCTAGTTATGGTATGTCTATTTGAGATAGTTGAGTTCCATGAACTATGAGTAATCTCTTGTTAATGATTTCAGGATAAATCAAGAAGCATAAGAGACTGCTTTCAAGAAGAGCTTGGAGACTCTACTTATAGCTATGAGACTAAGTGAATGGTTGAAGACATCTATTCGAAGAGGAAGAATTAACCTTAAGAGGGAGTTCTATGACTCACTGAGAATAAGTAAAGGTTGCAGTGTTGCAAGGCCGAATGCTAAATTGTTGAAGTACCTCTTCAGCAGTTGAGTTCTGAATTGCTCAAGTCAAGTCAACCTAAATTGGTAGCTCCGCAAACCTATTCAGAATAGAGTGATCTGAGATGCTGTCGAAAAGGACAGCCTTGAATCTCTACAGAGGTGTGCGTTGGAAACCATTTCTCTAAGGCAAGCGTTGCAGGCAATGAGGACAAGTGGTTGATGCAAGTGATTGAAGATTCAGAGGGAGCCTACTGAACCTAAAGAACATGGTTGTATTGCTTTGGATGTTGTTTCAGTTGAGGTATAGCAGGAAGTAGTCTTTTTGTGGCAGCTCGAGAAATAGTGTGGCTTCAAAAGCTCCTTGCAGGATTGATTGAACAATCGTTGAAGCCAATTGTCATCCTTTGTGTTATTCAAAGCTTTGAGAAGCTTTCTGTCTTTCCATGTGTTTCATGACAAAACTAAGCATACCACTATATCAGAGATATGGTATTGAGGAAAGATATTCAGTTGAGGTATATCAACACTGATGAGCAGATGGCAGTCATTCTCATCAAGCATTTTTGGGATAATGGTTGTGTACCTTCGAGACAAGCTTGATATGGTGAAGAATGAAGTCCTAGCTGAGAGGGAGTCTCAGTATCAGTGTTCCTTTGTTTAATGAGTTCTTTTTTGAGAGAAGTTCGAGGTGAAATCCCTTGATAATGCATTTCTCTATTGAGAGAGATTTGAGGTGTAAGCCCTTGATGATACATTTCTCTATTGAGAGAGATTTGAGGTGCAAGTCCTTGATAATGCATTTCTCTATTGAGAGAGATTTGAGGTGCAAGTCCTTGATAGTGCATTTCTCTTTTGAGACTTAAGGTGAAAGCCCTTGTTTCCACCCTCTGGGAGAGCCATGGTGGATGTCATGTGTGTGACTCCATGATAGCATCACGTGAGGGAATCCGTGATGATTTATTTGTGCTTGTGTATCACCCTCTGGAGGAGCCATGGTGATAGTCACATTGAGGTGACAACATCACATTAAGTGATGAGCACTTGTTCATACCGTCTATGGAGGTAGCCATGATGGTTGATATCACGATGAGGTGATATTCTATTTTTTTTTCATTCTGATATGATGTGTCTTGTGCAGGTGGAAGTTCATCCCTAGCTGAGAGGGAGTGTTGATGTTATAGCAGCTTAGGGCTGCACTTCCTTTGCACGAATTACAAGGAGAAGAGCATGAATTAAATAAGTAGCCATTCGGCTATTTAATTCATGACTATAATATTTAATAAATGCAAAGGGCCGACCCTCTATGGTTCGCATGCTTTAGTTATTACTTGGGCCGACCTTATTTGTAATTGACATTTATTATGATTCTTTTAAGAGGGCCGACCTATCTTGAAGAGGCGCCTCTCTTGTATATATACAAGGTCTTACTTGTCATTGCATTATTCATTCAAGTCAAGCAAGTTCGCAATTAAGAGGAGAATTCGCACCTTCATAGAAGCAGATCGAATTCAAGGAGAAGGTCGCATTTGTATAGAGGAGGTTGATCTGAGCAGCAGATCATCATTTTTGTATCAGCAGATTATTATATACTGTTTGTATTTACATCTGAGAGAGGTGCGAATTATCCATTGCATCAAATTCAGCTTTGTGTTGGCCTAAGTTGTAAGCAGATTTCTGCTCTTGTTCTACTTTATATAAGAGATTCATTTGCTGGGTTTTTCTCCCTCAAGAGGAGGGTTTTCCTAGGGTATCTTGTTGTGTTCATTGTCTTATGTGTTGCAATATTATTAAGTGCTTTCATTTTTTAATCTGATCTAAGAAACACTAACAAATAATAATAAATAGAAACCACATACCTTTGTTATCAAACTTTTTATGATAAAACTAGCTATTTTGTATCTTTTTAGCTAGCTAGACATTGTGTGGGCAAAATTAAATAGAAATAATTAAATCAGATATGTGGATGGAAAGTTGAGGGGAGGCAAAACTATTGAGAGGGGTTTGATGAAAAAGGAATGGTAGCTAGGGGAGATATAGAGATTTATGGCGCAAGTATGGGTGCCATGGCAAGAAGAGGGGTGTCACTTGCAATGCCATAGAAGAAGGAATGGTGCCCATCTACTGAGGTTCTCCTAGAAGTGACAGGAAGGAAGAGCATTTGGACATCCATCAATGCATAAAGGATAGAGGAATTTTGTCAGATGGGGACGATTATTTCAAGGAAGTGGAAGGGGGATTTTTGGACCCATTTTTTTACAAGAGGAGCAACAGCAAGGAAGAGGTGAGGGAAAAATGATTTCTACAAGGGAGAAGTCTATAGGCGTTTGAGAAATCACAATAAATGGATCCTATATTTAAGCTGGGGGAAAAGTGCTATGCTGGTGTGTGGAAGCTTACGGTGAGAGCATTGGATCCTTGATCTCAGACAACCACAAATCGCCCAAAGTTTTGCAAAATATGAGCTTTGTCACCTGTGACCCTGCATAAATTGTACCTGTGCACTCTCAGACTTTGGGATTATGTGTGTTTTCTGTGGTTGTGTGGATGACCAGCGTAGTCATATTTCTCCCCTTCTCCTTTCTTTCTCACTCAAGATTGCATTTAATTTGAAGCTGCAGGGATTTGATAAAGTTGATTCCAATTCCTACGTTAGAGATATCTTCAACATTGTCTCTAGAGTTGAGTACACTCCTTCACAATTTACCTTCTTATAATAGTATTTAATTTTGATTTATTCACTCCTGTAGCTGGAAAATGATTAATATTGGTTGATTTTATGTTTGGGAGCTTTGCCGAAGGTTTCAAAGGCAGTCACTATTGTCTTTGTTAATAGTCTGGAATATATATAAACAAATAATGGAGAGTTTGAGGCTTTACTGTCCTTTTTGTATGGTAATTCTTCCTATCACCATAACCTTCACAAAAACTCATGCACAGAATTTAATAAAGAAAAAATTCTGCACAAACTCTCTTGAATGATTTCAAATTGTGATTAACTCTCAAATTGTGATTAACTCTCCCTATAGCTTATATTATGTCGAGCATTAATTACATAATGATTTTGCAGCTGGGGTGGGTATTGGAAACATTTCTTTAGATATATGTGATATGAGAACCCCTGTGCTTGTATTTGTTTGATTCATTTACTAGTATTTGTCAGTGGGTTCCCACATTGTAATGAAATTGAAGGGCCTTTGACCTGGATAGATCCCAAGTCTTCTGAGTAACCTTCAAAGGTAAATGGCAGTATTTCATAGGAAGAGAGGATAATCCTGCTCATATGCCTGCTACAGGTAATATGATAAAGTATCATTGTTATGGTCAGGGTTAGTTTGATGCAAGATAGTTCTATCTTAAAAAGTTTATGACAAAAAAGCATATTCCTTGGTACCCGTATAAGTTCTTTAGTTGTCTTGATCTGCCTGGTATTAATATCGATATAATTGGCAATGATTGATCTACCTCATTAAGAGCTTGGTTGGGCTGAGAGAGTCTTGCAGATAAGCTGTAGTTGATGAAATTTGGTAATTGATGTGAGGGATTATGTTTAGGTGAAAGATAAATCATATATCATTGCATATTTTATTTAAATTAAGTTGAAATAATGGAGGCTAAGTGGAATTGCACTTAGAATTGGAGTAGCCAACTAGAAGCTCTCGACTTCAACTGTCAAGCTTAGTAAATGATTGGTGAGGTAAAAATCTTTGTTTAAACTGGTAATATGATAAGTGCAAGAATGGTGTGAATTTGTAAGGTTGCTAGTATAATATCTTCGTTACCGGTATGATATTAGTAGGATTTGCACAGAATCATCCTTTTGAGTTCTTTATATGTTAACTATATTACGTGAACATTACTATTGTAACTTGTTACATTATAAATATTACTTGGTTTATACTGTTGACAAGTATTTTAATTACGGTGGGAAGTATTATGAACCCCAATTCTGAATTCTTGTTAGTAATATAATTATCTTATTACATCATATCGTGAGAATTGTTATTATCATACATTTTATTATGGTATTAATGAATTAGTTGTGGATAGTCTAAATCTTCTTTAAGGTCTCTTCAAGAAGGCATGTGTTCAATATATTAGATGAAAGGTACTTGACGAATATTATTAGCATTTATTTAAATATATCATACTTGGTTTACACCTAAAGAAATAGTTTTTGATCTTGTTTTAACAGTATCATGCTACAAGGATATTGTCAGCTTCTTGTATAATGTAACCCTATGTCCAACATAGTTTTGAAATTGGCGAATCACTTATTTATAAAGGCATTTTGTCAACTGAGTGTATATCTCCATATGATAATATAATGGATATAGTGTTGCCACTTGTATCAGGTATGACTGAAGTGTCACTTTTGGTTAAAGCTCTTTCTAAGTTTCAGATATATTTAATGTGGCCTTGCTGATGTATATTATATTTCTGATTAAGAGGGATGCCATAATACAATATGGTTATGATGCTTGATATCATTGAATCATATTATAGTAAGGCATCATAAGGAACTGTATCAAGGGCTTGCATAATTGTTGCATTTTGGCAATTGCTGCCATCTTGTGATTTGATGTGACAGGATTTATTTTATATTGAATTTACTATTATGTATAATTTATGTGCATGGATTCAAATCTCACCATTTGTCCTTGTAAGACATTATGGTCTAAAATATGTTGTTTTAGATGGGTGATATTTTAATGCTCAACTAAGTATAAAGATCGTCATCATTTGGGACCATCTTATGTAGAGGTAGTTTAGGAACCACATTCTTAGTAATGTTCCATCTTAGCATATTGAACTGATTCATTGAGTAAATTCATACGTATTTATGTTTTGATCTTTCTTGGTTAAGCTAGCCTTGACTTCTTTAGGAAAACTATATGAGACTTTGATCCATTTTGGAAGTGGGCATGTAGGTAGTCCTTGGGCGAACGATGCTCTTGTGATCTAAGTCTATAAGGGAGGAGTATAGGGATTTTCTCCACAGTTTGGGGTGATCCTAAAATCGAACAACCTTCCCTCTTTAGTATATTTTTGCTTGAGGTTGAAATTTGTATCAAATGGCTGTGAACTCGCCCTTCCAATTAATGACCCCACTATACAAGTATGGGCTAGTACAAGGCAGTCCATCCTTATGAAGTTTATCTACTATGCGTTTTGTGGTGTTTGGCTTTTCAAATTCTACTCCAATCTTGAATGGACCTTTAGAGTCACTATAATCATGTTTGTTTTTGATGTGAATGTACAAGAATGTATTTGGACTTGACAAAACTAAAATAATCAAAGCTTATGTGCTAAACATCATGACTTGCATCTTGAATTAGTGAAATGTATAGCCTCTACAAACTAGTGAAGCCTGTTCTTTCAAGAAATAAGGGCATGAAAACTTGGCCATGACATGGCTATGTTAAATGATGATGTTGAATTAAGTCATTATGATTTGATGGTGTGAAAAACTCTCAACATGTATGGATGATCTGCTTGCTCTAAATACATGCATAGATCTATGTTGAGTTTCGGATAAAATACTTTACAATTGCCTTTGCTAATTGTGGGCAATTAGTGATAAGTAATACTAATTAGCACTTGCATTGGGGGGTTCAATGGTTACACTATAGAGAACTATATATAAGTAAATATGGCATTGAAGTCTAGTTTGAAAAGTATACAATATTGTTTGCAAAATGTCAAAATGTTGGTAATGCATATTTGCTTATAGAAAATTGAATGAAACTTTCATAACAATTACAATTGTGATGATTTTATTGTCGATGATTTCATCTGGTTTTAATTCAAACTAGTCTTTTAATTAATGTCACATTCCATATTCTTCTCCATCTAGAATACTTGAGTATCATCCCATCTAGATCATTACATAACATGAACACATGCCTTTGGAGCTACGACTTAGATGTTCCCTATTGCTTATCATTCTTTATAGGGGGTAGTTCATGTTATATAGGAAAAATTAAAATATCCTTGCCTCTTAGATCATATTTGAGTTGAGAAAAGGTCAATGCACATTTAATATTTTCTTCTTTGACTTATATTATATGCAAATGTGCACTAATATCTTCCATGGATGTCAAATTGGCATTCCATGTTCACACCTCAATGATGAATTTGTTGTTGATGATTCCATTTGGTTGTAATTGAAATGAAATGAGTTTGAACAATTTTTTTTGATTGTTCATGTATTTTGTTCCTACGCATTCAAAGTAGAAGTTAGTAGAGTTACATAATAATTGCATTCTTGGTTATATATCAATTGTAGGGAAAAAAAGTAGTTAAGAATATAAATTGGTAGCATGTTTAATGTGCTTATTGTAGGAATATACAAATATAAAGTAACTGCCTATAAAACATGTTCTAATTGAATGAATCTTTTGTAACAATTTCAATTGTGATGATTTTGTTGTCAATGATTTCATGTGCTTGTAATTGAAATGCCCTAGCACAAAGTTTTTTTTTCCCTACACAATCAAAGAAGTTAGCATACTTACATAATAAATGCATTGTTACTTTTACATAAAATGTACAAATTGTAGAAAAAATTAAAGTGGTGTTAGTTAAGGAGAGCAATTTGTAGCATGTTTAATGCAATTGTAGATATATACGAATACCTGATAACCATGAAGTTGTGAATAAATTAGTTTTGTATCCATTTTGAAAGTGTATAATAAGATGGTAAGAAAAATAAAAAAGTTTATTTATAGAAGGGTGCAATTAAGTATGTGTACTTGTACTCATCATAGAGAGAGTAGCTATAGTCAAGACTTTTCCTTTTTTTTTTTTGATAATTATGTATGGATTAATTTTCATTCTTGAATATTGACCGAATTATATTTTGAAAGTGTATAATAAGATGGTAAGAAAAATAAAAAAGTTTATTTATAGAAGGGTGCAATTAAGTATGTGTACTTGTACTCATCATAGAGAGAGTAGCTATAGTCAAGACTTTTCCTTTTTTTTTTTTGATAATTATGTATGGATTAATTTTCATTCTTGAATATTGACCGAATTATAGGTATCTAACAATGTTTCAAGACAAGAATTATTAAATATTGCATTACTTGTCAATACATAGCATGCCTACTGTAAATTGAAATATTTTCAGCAAGTGTGATTGCAAATTGTTTGATAGAATCTCCTATATCATACAGAAATATAAATTGAACTTATAAAATAAATGCTTATAACCTCTCTTTGTGCATTTGAAACAAACTTGAAATAAACTAAGGTGTTTTGCCACATGACCTTTGGCAAGAATTGCTTATCATAATTTAAAATAATAATTAAATAATGCATAATTTGATCCAATTTCAAGCATTAAAAAATATATCCATAACATCAAAGATTACTTAACCAAAGTCACATTATCCCATATGTAATTAAAAAACAGTGCAAACTTGTAAATTAGTAGAAATACTCAAGTATATTGACAAAAATGCCATACTATTTAAGATTTACTTTGCACAATTACATATTTAACATACCCATATATCTATACTCCTTAATATGAACTTGAGGAAACACCAAATCTTTAATCAAACATCTAGCTAGTTTCATTCAACCAAATACAAAGAAAACATAAGTGTTTCCTATCAATTGCAATAACACATGAGTTTTAACATGAACATGACATGTTCGGGCAACAATAAGCTTATTTGATTTTCGAAATGTGCTATGCAATGGCTCCTTCAGCAAGAAAGGCTCCAACGACTCCCTCGTCTGCTACGACTCCATTGGCCCCAGCTCCTTGCGACGGTTTCTCCCCTATGTCTGGCGATGTTGGGTGTGTTCCTGGCGCGGTTCTCTTCGGTTTGTCCTGCGGGATCCCTCCTACTGGGGGCTCCAGCGTTCCTCCAAACCCTACCCTGGTGACTTGCGCGTGCAGGAAGGCTTGTGCTGCCTCCATGCCTCTTGAGGAGGTGTTTGCTTTGGGGTCGGCGACAATCGCTGGGCTTGTTACGGGCTCTGTTCCTTCCTCTCGAGGGGTTGTCCCACTTGCTAGTGGGGGTTCTTCGGGAAAGGTTAGGTCTTTCTTTGATGCTGCTAGGGTGGGTGCTCGACCCCCTACTCAAGTTCATCGATCTCTACCCTGTGCCCGAGACTCCCCTGTGGTGGTTTGTGGTCCAGAGATTGTTGAGAATGAGGAATATTATTTGAAAATGGGTGTGGTTTGCAGATTTAATGGCCTGTGGCCCTCCCTTCTAGATCTCCACGATTGGGTGTCGGTTTCTTGGAAGCTATTGGTCGTTGGGGAAATCGAGCTCTACCCTAGCGCTAGGGGTTTCTTTATTGCTACCTTTGCCTTCCTCTTGGAACGAAATTGTGTTCTGGACAAGGGGGTGGATGTGGGGTATTCACTCTCTATCCATCAGGCCTTGGTCTCGTTCCTTCAACCCCCTTACGGAGCCGTTGAACACTAGATCTGTTTGGGCTCGTTTGCCAAATCTTCCTCTCTAGTTTTGGGAGGAATCATGTTTCGAGGCCATTGGCAATACCATTGGTCGCTTCTTAATGGTGGATTCTACAACTAGGGAATTTGGGCATACCACAGTCGCTCGGTTGTTAGTTGATTTGGACATCTCCAAACCTCTCCATGGGGATGTAGTTTTGCTGGTGGAGGACAGACCTTGGAAGCAGCTCTTGGACTATGAGGGTCTCCCCTTTCAATCTAGGAGATGCTTTTTGGTGGGTCATTTGGCCTCTGCCTGTTCTCATGTCCACCGCAAGGGCACTGCGACTTGGTGGAAGGATGCTCTCTTGGATCACCTCACGGTGGCTCCTTCGGTTGTTTCTTCTGAGGAGGTAGACCCTATTGTGCCTGCTCATGAACATGTTTCTGCTCCTCACTCGGACCTCCCTACTGAGGAACCACCTTTGGATCGATCTGCTGACGCTGTAATGACTATGCCTAACTGAACTTCATCAATTGCTTCTACTGGTCCTTTGACAATTCTTGTCTCCTCCCCTATGCAGCAGTCCCCCTCGTGTGGTGATGGCTCTTTGTCCTTGATGGCTTATGAGGTTCCGCTCCTCTCACCTTGCTTGGTGGACTTGGATGCTGAGTCTTCCTGGTCTTTGGTGTTGAGGAAGAAGAAAGGACTCCCTCGATCTATTGCTTCTTCGCGTCCTCGGGTCAAGGGTGTCAATTTAGTCCACTCAGATTTTGGAATTTTGTCCTAATCTGTGGTTTTACGGCTGTCTGTTAGCTGTTCTGTGTTTGGTTTGTCCTCTCCTAGTTCATTCCTGTTTTAAACTAGCTCTTCTTTGGCCCTTTGGGGTGTGTAAAGGGTACAACACCCTGTAAATGTTGCTTATCTTTTCAAAAACATGAACATGACATATAAAGGAACATGCATGGAAGATAGAATTCGATATATCGCATATTATCCAAATTGGAACTCTGTTTGGACTTTGCAAGACTAGTAATCAAGTTGATCACAATCGGATTAGAACTATCATGAAGATCCAAAGAAATTGTGAAAAATTAATAAATCATTTTATTTAGAAAACTTCAAAACTAAGAAAAAAACATACTAATATATGTATTAAATATTATAATGCAATTCAACTAAACTATTTTACACAAAAAATAAGCATACTAATTTGTATTTAAAATTACAAAAACAAAGTTAACAATCCAAAATCCATGAATTGTGTTATCTATGGTATGAAAAGCATGGACACAAAATCAACATGAAGGAATAGTCATGGTTACAAATCTTTAAAACATAGTGTAGGAATTATTAATGTAGCCTTAAAAGACTGGTTAGAATCTAGCCAAAGCTTTGCTATGCATAAAAAATATTTACTAGAAATCTTGATATTTACTAGTTGCTTATTTTGAAAGAATTGTGGTAAAAAAATTAAAGGCCAAAGAATATTAGCAGTTAGATCTACTTTGTTGAAGGAAATACTAGATTTCAAAAGATGAATTATGTGGTGTTCAATTATATTTATTCTGAATTCAACTATATTTATAGGAAACTCTTCTAAAATGCAGAAACACTCAGTCATATTTATCTACATGATAAAATTTGAAAGTTGCTAAAAATAATGAAAAAAAAACTTTTGAAAAGTTACAACATATTATTTGATTTTGAAATATTTACATGAAGTTTTGAATGGATAGAACCTAACTCATGTGGGTTCAATGTGTTACTTGTGTGTTGGTAATCATCCTCAAGACTTATGAGATTATTTGTATTGGTTTAGGGATCACTGTGGTATGTAAATGAGTCAACCTACATAGTATTTGTGAATCCTTGGGACATCTTGATTGCATTTCACTTGGCTACAAGGTGGCCCTACATGTCACAACCAAGTCTAATATAAATGTGGATGGGTGCTCTCATCATTTGATTGAATTGCAAATATCAAGTTGACATTTTGATTCCAAATTTATCCAAGCATTGAAACATCCTTCGAATCCAATAATCTAATCAATCAATCAATCAGATTGATATGAACGATCCAACCAATCAATCCATAACCTTTTATGCTTGGGGCATTATCTCTCATCAATGTCAACACACTCTGTGTCCATATCTATTTTCTTTGAAACAACATTGCTTCTTCTATTCATAATGCCATTTCAAGAGGGAAAAATATAGACATTAATTTTCATAATATCATCTCAGGTTAACATTTAATGCACTTAATAGGTCTATTAATCCATTAAAATACTTAATAAGTCCATTACTTTATCAATTAAATTCATTAAATAATTATTTTTTAATTGATTTAATTTGAATTTAAATTTAACTTATCTACAAATAAATTAATTTATATCCTAAATTGGACCTCATTGGTTAACTATCCAATAATAATTAACTAAATAATTAATTTATTTTACTCATCAATCAAATCCATTGACAATCCAATCAATTTGGCTAACTCAAGATCATAAATTAATTGATAAATCAAATAACTATGAACTCACCAATCAAATGAATTGATTACCTAGTCATCTCCGTTCAATTGGCAAATTGATTGCCATCTCTCTCCATCACATTCACCAATTGTGGATCCAACTCATGAGCCAAGATTAATTCTCTACCATTCAATTTCCTCTAATGCTCAAATGCTTTGGGATGTTTTTTTCTTAGTGTTGCATCATCTACTTGCTCATTTTAGAATAGTTAAAATAGAGGATTTAGCTCCAATTTATAGAATTTTTGAAATCAAGTTGAATGGTGGAGATTTAATCTTGTATCATGAGTTGGATCCATAATTGGTGGATGTGATGGGCACATGTGAAATTCATTTGATTGGTGAGATGATAATTATTTGATTAATTAATTAATTTATGATCCCGAGTTAGCCAAATAGATTAGCTCGTCAATGGATTTGATTGGTGAGTTTTAAACTAAATTGATTATTTAGTTAGCTATTTTGATTATATAGTTATCCCATGAGGTGTAATTTAATATTTAAATTGATTCAATTGTAGATAGTTTACATTTAAATTCAAATTAAGTTCATTAAACAATAAATATTATTTAATGAATTCAATTATGATAAGGTAATGGGATTATGATAATATTAATTATTTCAATGGATTAAGAGATGGTAAGTGCATTAAATGTTTGACTTGAGCGTTCACTAGATCACTAGGAGACCCCATTTCTTTGAGGCATTTTTTCAAACAACTCACTACCTGTGGATGCATTGACAAGGTAGTGAGAATTGTAAGAAAAAATATGGTATAGAAATAGTCAAAGAGGGAAAATAGAATAAATTTGGTCATGCTACAAGAGGTATCAAACAACTTATTATTGGACATTATCACCCATTATCACCATGAGACCCCATGAGTTGTCATAATCACAATCATAAGTATCATTGTCACTCTAGGTTAGCACTATCATTCTTTATTAGCATTGTCATTCCATTTCTATTCTTCATTGGTGCATATTTGCACCTTGGACAGTTGCATATGCTCATATGACTACCTTTTATAATACAATCTACCTCCATGATAATTTCTTGTTGTCCCATGCATGATATAGCTTGATTGGTGACTGTGATAGTTTTCATAGTTTCATACAATATTATCTTGCTGCCTTCACTTGTAGGTGGCTGAAAAAATGACAATGTTCTTGATTTGTAGCACCATGTTTTCTTGTTCTCTAACCTTGTCATTATCTTTGCCCCTGTAGGTGTTATCAGTCATCAAAAAATGAGATTGAGAAGGATTATCTTTGACCATGAGTATGATTTCCATAGACCTCACCCTTATCATACTTTACCTTAAGCACTTTTTCAAGGTTGATGTAGGTTCACATATGATATGAAGTGTCCTTAGGCACCCTGTAGGTTATGAGCTTGTAGCCCTTCACAAAGATGATTTTGATATAAATTTCTTCTTATACTTGATAATTGGGATCTAAAACCTGATTTGGATACCCTTTAATTCTTATTAGATATGTGTGAAAATCATATGGGGTTAATTTGTATGGAATTGGCCAAAACTACTTACTTATAGTCAAATTAGGCCTCTTCTAAGGATTGTTATGGAACAATAGTTAGAAAATGAATTATTTAGGTATTTAAATTCATATGGAAGGTGTATTTAGACATTTATAACATGCCTAAAGTCCTTAGTCTTGAACATTCCTGAAATACAAGAATTCGCACGAAAAATAAACAAATTGCCATGTAAAAGCTAAGAAATCAAGGGCTTTGTGGAAAAGGAACTTGCATGTGTGGAAAAATAGTGAAACTTGGTACATCATCCCATACACCTATAAGCATCAATAATCCAAAATTTGGGAAAATTTAGTTCGTGGAAACAAAATTTAATCCTATGCCCTAGTTTGAGGCCTAAACCGACAATTCCAATAAAAGTTAAGTAGTGTAAAGTTGCAAAGGGGTGTAACTTTCATTCTACAACTCGTGTGACCAAATGGATTATTCCAATACATCTAGATGGGTACGTTTAGGCTAGACATGGTCCTCTTTTGCACCCAAACCCATTAAATCAATCTGAGTTACGTTCAACTGACTCAATCCCTTAATAGTCCAAAGTGCAAAATGACTGCAATCTTTGACGTGTTGTTACTCAAAAATTGTGATGCTTAGATTTTTTTTTTTTGAGGCTGCATGATCGTGTTAGTACCCTTTATAATAACCTCTCTTTGTTTTTGATATCTCGGAGGCGTTTTCCAATGGTGATGAATTTTTAGTTGATTGGAAAAAGTGTCAAATGCAAGCAATGTAAAGTTGCAAAGGGGTGTAAATTTTGTTCTGCAACTCGTGTGGCCAAACAGACTATTCCAACACATCTAGATGGGTACATTTAGGATAGGCATGGTCCTCTTTTGCACCCAAACACACAGAATCAGTTCGAGCTATGTTCAACCGACTTAATCCCTTAAGAGTCCAAAGTGCAAAATGGATGCAATCTTTGACGGGCTATAACTCAGAAACTATGCCACTTAGAAACTTTTTTTCTAAGGTTAAGGGATCGTTGGGCCCCTCTACAATAAACCCTCTTGGTTTTTGATATCTCAAAGGTGTTTTCCAATGGTGATGACTTTTTAGTTGATGGAAAAAGTGTCAAATGCAAGCAGTGTAAAGTTGCAAAGGGTTGTAGCTTTCATTTTGCAACTCGTGTGACCAAAAAAACCGTTCCAACTTGTTCATATGGGTACGTTTAGGCTAGGCATGGTCATCTTTCACACCCAAACACCTCGAATCAATCTAAGCTATGTTCAACCGATTCAATCCCTTAAGATGACATTCAAAACAAAGGAAAAGATAAAGATTCACGTGACAGTTAACAAGTCTAATTTTTCCGCACCAAAAGCATATAATTGCATGAAAGAGGTAAAACATGTGGGTGTCAAAATAGTTGAGGAAAAGTGAAAATCTTCAAAAAAACACCACATTGAGGAATAGGGGAATTGGTATATGAGGCTCAGGGTTAATCTAGACATCCCAAGCTTCACTCTACTTGCATGAATAGTCATTAGTGATGGGTTTGATTAATTGGTATAAGAAGGTTGAGGGTTGATCTGTACATTCTTCGCTCCATACCACTTAAAGGAAGTCATGAGTGAGATTTTCCATTGGGTACTTAACTAACTCAATAGGTTTTAGCTTTAGATAAACTCACACAACAAAAGACAATCTTACCTAGATGGGTTTGACTGTAGTGGAGGTTACTCTAAATGAGATAAATGGTACAACCAATTGACCAACATGTAGTTGAATTGATTTCTCTTCCATATATTTGTGTGGGGGGAATTTAGAATCTTCTATGAGTCTGATGCTCTTGTGTAAGCATGAGTACAACCCTTGGAAGTCAAATATGGAGGTTGGTGAGTTGCAATTTCAAATTAGGAATATAAGATGAATCTATAGATGAGTGTAGGAGACAAGTAGATTGAATAAGCATGCAATCTACAAGAAGTCAAGTTAATAGAGGACTGTAGATGTTCTTGAAAAATCCCCAATGCATTTGAAAGCCCAAATTGACTTGTAAATATTGCAAGATGATAGTGGAAATGGGGAAGCATAACTTCAATATTTTTTCTTGTAAATCTCTCTTTCAATGTGTGTTTGAGTTACTAACTTTGTTAATTTCATCCAACTAATTCAATAATTGAAGCACATAAGAAAGCATATGAATGATATGGTCAATTGATTAGAAGCATAGTTCTTACTTACAAGAGTAATAAGTAACATTAGGATTTACTAATATACAATCTAAAGAATCGATGTGCTCATTTACAACACCATTATCTTATGGATTTCAAGGGCCACATGTCAGCAATAACATAAAAGGAGTCTAAAATCTAGCCTATAAGCATTATAGGCATGCGTTTGAGCATGCACACAATTGCATAATGAATATAAGATCTAGATGGAAGCCATAGTGGTGGGAAATATAATTTTTTAGCCTTGTATTATTGATTTAGTATCATAGAACATTGAATTAGCACATAAGTAAATGATAAATACTTGGTGAATCATTTTTCAACATATTGAAGTTGTTTAGCATCAATATTCAAGACAAACCATGAAGGAAAACAATGAGAAATTCTATGTCTAACCAAATCCTAAATATCAAGATCATGACAAAATGAAAGAGGTAATAAGTGAAGTATACACGTAATAAGTGAAGTATACATTGGAAGCATTAAGCATACACATAATACGTGAAGTATACACATGAATAAGTGAGGTATACATTGGAAGCATGAAGAATACATTGGAATAAGTGAAGCATATGCGTGAATAAGTGAAGCATACATGTGAATAAGTGAAGCAAAAGTACTCAAATACACGTAAGCCATGAAGTATACACATGAATACAAAGTATATGCATGAATACAAGGTATACACATGAAAATAAGTAAGTTGCAAAGTATACATTGGAATACATGTAAGTCACAAAGTATACAAGTAAGTTGTATACACTTGAATACACGTAACTCATATCTATTGAAGTGGGGATTTATAATGTAAATATGGACACCATCAATAAAAAAGATTTGTATTAACCAAATACCCATGTAGGAATACATCAATATATGTTGATATAAGTATAAAACATATACAAAATAGCAATAAAGGCTTACAAGAATGTCATATAGCAATACAATGTCAAGTATATGCAATACAAAATATGTCCAAAAATGCCATATAGGCATACAACAAAGGACCCCACTCAAAAGTCATTTTCCTCTAGGCGAATGAAACAAATAGGTGGCCTTTGGTGGTTGAGTGGATTGTGATGTGTATGAAACGTGTTTACCTTGAATTCAAGGGCTAATCCTCCTTTTTAGTTTCTCATCAAGCTTCAACTATTACAATAACAAGTAAAGACATTAATATGTAAAAATTACATTATAAAAAATGATATTGAAATAATCACTTACTACTGCTAGACGATCTCTCTCCTCAAGTGAAAGATTCACATGCTCATGTTGTGGCGTGCCCAAGTCCTATAGAAACCATCCAAATAGAAATCAAACTACAAATCAATAATCATTTGATTTTTCACTAACTAACAACTATAACAATGAATGTAATTTGAAATTTACTAATCTACCTCATACCCCCATGAGAGGCATCGAGTTGTCTATTGCACAAGATACACCTTGCTCCATTACCCTATCCACATCTGGAGGTGATTTTGCTTGCATCATCTAAAAATAAAACAAAAAATTATTTAATCACAAAAGTAGAATAGTGATGTAGGTCATGGCTTATAATGTATGAGATAATCAACAAAATTTTGAGTACTTATTGAACTATATATTTCTTACTATTATGCTTACTATTTTCCCTATCCATATCTTATTCGAAAGCACCTGTTTTAGGCTTTTATCTATAGCAACGATGCAATGAATTGTTTCATAAAATGCTTTGGTATACATGTACGAAAAAATTGGTAACATAGAGAAGGCAATGAATTGTTCGAAAAAATGCCTCAAAGAAATGTGGTCTCATGGTGATGGAATTCCATGATTTTTTTTTTTTGTCATGGCATTCCATCACCATGAGACCAAATTTATTTGAGGCATTTTTTTCAAACATTTCATTGCCTTCTCTATGTTATTATGCTAGGATGGGGTGGATGGTATAGTGTGGTCTTCGTTATGAGATGGAGGGGGATCATGAGATGAAGAGGGACGGGTGTTTTTGATCATGAGGGGAAGAGGATCATTAGATGGGGTGTAAGGTGTACTTTGAGACCACATTTTGAGAGTGATCATACAATGGAGTGGAAGAGGTACTTTGATTTGGACACAAAATGATGTCATTAGATGAAGTGGGGGAGAGGGGATTGTGAGAGGGGGGATGAAGGGATACCTTTCTCTTCATATGGAAAAATATCATTATATGAGATGGAAGGGATATGTTGTTCTTGATTGGAAATGGGATCATGAGATGGAAGGGGATCATATGATGGAGGAGAAGGGTTTCCTTGATCTTTATATGGATGAGAATCTATGTCAACATGATTTGGAATATGAGATGGACATAGTTCATTTGATATGCATGGTGTCATGAGAGAGGAAGGTTTTATACAATCTTCAACTTGGATAGATGGATTGATAGGGGATTCATTTAAGATTTAGGGTATTAGGGTTTGTCTTGATGTGGGGGTGATGAAGGTAGATGCATGATATGGGAAGATTGTACCACTTTGTTTTTGCATGGGGAAACAACCACCTTTGCAAATAGTCCTCGAAGGAAGTTATTATGAGAGACATGGGATGACTTTGCTTGGTAATAGTGGGGTGATGTGGATTTTAAGGATGCAATATATCAAAGTGTAATAAGAGGTGGAAGTTTCCATGGATTGGTAAATTAAAGATGAGGATGAGGACCTTGAAATGGATTTGGAGGGGAATTTTGGCTAAAATCTTGGTTTCTATTCTTAAGGCAGTGAGTTGTTTGAAAAAAAATGCCTCAAAGAAATGTGGTCTCATGGTGATGGAATGGCATTCCATCACCATGAGACCACATTTCTTCGAGGCCTTTTTTCAAAAAACTCACTACCTTGTCTATGCTATTGCTTACTATTATTATTTGATAGATTTTTTCCAAGCATACATAGTTTGTTAGAAATCACCTACTTTAGGCTTTTAGCCATAGCAGCAAGGAAGTGGACTATTTGATAAAATGCTTTGGTAGACATGTATGGAAAATATGATAGCATAGACAAGGCGGTGAACTGTTTGAAAAAATGCCTCAAAGAAATTGGGTCTCATGGTGATGGACATCACCATGAGACCACATTTCTTTGAGGAATTTTTCCTAAGAACTCATTGCCTTGTCTATGTTATTGCTTATTATTATGCTTTCATAGATTTTTCCCAAGCATCCATAACATAGACAAGGCAATGAATTGTTTGAAAAAATGGCTCAATAAAATGTGGTCTCATGGAATGCCATGAAAAGAAAACGCAATTGGAAACTGCTCTTAGTTATTACTTATGCTATGTGAAGTAATTGCATCACTGCTTATGTTGAATTTCTAAAAAACATATTGTAATCGAAATTTTTTCATCTATCAACATCTAGTTATTAGTTATGCAATGTGAAGTAATGCTTTGAGTTTGAAAGATGTGCAATGCAATGTAATCAATAATATGAATATAAACTACATAAATCTACTAAGTACAATTCATTAGTTAAACTCTTTATTCTATTACTTACGTGAAGGTTTGAAATCCACTGGCATTGGGAGGTGTTGTTGTGAAACCTCCAATATTAACTTATTCAACATCCAAAATCAGATATTAGAATACCATTCATATAAAAATGATATTCACATGTAATATTTATATTTTTTTACTAGTTACATACCTTAGTAGTAGATGCACAGTGGAGTAAACAATAGGTGGAGGGCCGATGTAAACAGTATCAACATTGTGACCCTGAAATTTTATTATAATCATTAAACTAAATTAGTTAATTTTGAATTTCAAAAATTTAATTTAATAAATTAAATTCAATGAACATGCTAACATTTACTTGAGTATCGAGGCCAAAATCCTCATTCAACATGAAATATTCCATCACCAACTGGGTAGTTGTAGACATATCCTACGCACCAACCTCCTGACTGTTTGTGGGGTCATATGCACAGGCTGACCCACAAACCTAAAAAGAATGGGGTGGAACCCTACCCCTCGAACTCTCCCCTGGCTGGCACTACACTACAGGACTGGCATGCTAGACGATACTCTGGATTAGAGAGCAAATAGACTATAGATTTTCCACCTCAGCACTCTCCTTCATGATGAAACAGATAACAACGTGCTCATAACTCGGCCTAGAGAGTGCTCATCTCCCTTATCACCGAGGATTGATACCACTAGTAGAATTTAGCAAATAAATGACTAGGTGACTAAAACTTTTAGTCACAACAACTAAAAATGACTAAATTCTACTAATTTTTTGCAACTCAGCTATAAATGAGTAAATAAATGACTAATTTGGTTGTTGACTAAAAAATTATTTAGTCACACAAATAAAAATGACTAAATAATTAGTCATTGATTTAGAAAATCATTAAGGAATCAAGAATCAATAGCCTGCAAAAATACTCTAATAAACATACTCTAGAACTTTCATTGAAATCTTATTTCCAGGTGTATCCCGCCAAAATGGAGTTTTGATTTTAATAAACATACTCTAAAACCTTCATCAAAACCTTATTTTCAGGCGTAGTCTGCCAAAATGGAGAAGTGTTTCAGTAAAGAATGAAAGAGAATGGTAAGGAGATGTGCGTGATAGGAGGCATATGATTCATTACTGCTTATCTCATTCATATTCTGCTCAACAAGGGTTACATTGTTTACACTACTATTTGTAATCCAAGTATTTAATTGACATATATTTTCATAATCTCAAATTCCTTCAAATTCTTTGAAGTATCAATGTATCATATATAGGGTCTAGAATGTATCCTATGTAGGGTTTAGAATGATTTATTTTAATTTTAAAAAATAAATAAATGATGTATTTTCTTGTGATTAGATAATTTGGAGATCTCCTAAATCTACCCCAGCTCACTATCCTCTTTGGAACTGTATTCATTACTCTAGTTGCTAGGGTTTTACATGTGACATCTTTAATATCTTCATGACAGTGGCTTTTAAATAGATCTTGGTCTTTGCTTTAATCTTTATCATGGTAACCCTTGAGTTCCATAATACACCTTCAATCTCTTCTTAGAATGTTGTCTTAAGCTAGATTGAATAGTAAGCATATAAAGAAAGTCCGTACCTACCATTATTCCAAACCACCACTCACTGCCTTGCTTAAAATGTTGCCTCCATAAGCACAATAAGATATTTTAAAATCATGGTTTCCAGTGATTGACCATTAAGGTCACCACTTTCATCAAAATACAATGAGATTTTTATCTTCAAAATCAACACATTATGCAAGATAACATTGTGAATTTTTTACTATGTAGGGTTTGATTTTATTGAACATTTACTGCTTTGCTAACTACCTTTAAGACTGGATATTGCACCCTCAGCTGCAATCTCAAACAACTCACTCACTGTCACTTGAAGATTCCTTTCATGAGCATCCTTTTATAAAATCAAACTATGCCCTATAGATTGCCTACTTACTTACTATAGGGGAATCATTGTTTCATGGTATTGTGGGTCTTAAGATCCTTCAACCTTATTGTCATTACTTCACAGTCCACTAGGTATTATTCACTATTCTCCCATCTTTGTTGAGTCTCAAAACACCGCACAAACATGCAATCCATTGCCTCCATTATACAATGGATAAGAAGAAACATTGAACTTGTGATTACCATTGTTACTTAATTTGGACAGTCATTCCTTGATAGCATTTGGAAAACCCTTAAGGTTAGAAAGGGGGTAAGAAAACTCACTGTTAAAATCTCCACTTTACTATGCAAGGTTTGAGCTTTATTATCTTGTCACTGCTCAACCTTTTTTTGACTGTCACACCTCAAGTGATTGTCATTCTTCTTACCATAGGTTGCATTTACAAATGCCATTGAGCTACATAGTGTGTTTGTTATTGGCTACAATCTTTAGATTGCATGATTTTGTTATTGGCTACAATGTCTCAATATTTCTGGTATTGCAACCTCACTAATCCGCTAGAGTTATGGTTTATGTTTCTACACAGGCCTAGGGTTTGTACCCTAGTCATGCTCTTATCAATTATTTTGTTGGTATAAAAAAAACCTTAAATCTTGGGTCAAAAAATTAGCTATCTTGACAGGGTGTGGTATGATCTTGGATTGTATCCTAGAGTGTGTGGGAAGCTTGTGTTTGATCATTAAGGTATGTAAACCTGAACAAGGAAATGTATCCTATATAGCATGGGTCTTGCTTTAATACTTCACATAATGGTTATTAGTAGATCACATTATTATAGTTTGTGGTAACCCAAGATTGCATTCAAGTATGTAACAAACTTGGTTTGTAGTTTGAGCTGTACACTTTTAAGTAGCCTTCATAAGGTTTAGAAAATCTTGACCACTTTCTAGAATAACCCATTAAACATGGGTTGTTGTTGAATGTACTACATAATTGATATAGCACAACCACTTTGCATATCAACCAGATATAGGCTCTTTATTGTAGCAAGAGGTAATTGCTCTTGGATCATGCTATAATTACATTGTAACCTATTAAACTTGAGTCAACCTGAATGCACCCAATGATGATCAGCACCTAATTGTGATGAAAGTGATTAATTTGTACATGAATTGTGCTCATATGAGTGCCTCCATTTCTATCACAACATAGCCACATTAAACTTGGGTCACATATGAATGCATATTATATTTGTTATAGCACAACTATGCCACATGACCAATAGAGTTATGGATCACATAATTACAATCACAAGAATTTGTTCCTCAGTTATGCTCTTATGGTGATTCCATTACCATTATAGCATAACCCTTTGGACTTATATTTCTCAAATCCTTACATTGCTTATTTTCTCTTTGGATGGATGAAAATTCAATGGCAAGGATTTGTTGGCTTTCAGTTGTTTATGATTTGTGGTTTGTCCTTGATGAAAAAACCAAATGGTTGGTGTATGATATTCACATATGGTTGGTGTATGATGTTCCCATATGGTTGGTGTTATGATATGCAGTTACAATGCAAGATGATTTTCAGTTTGATCCTCCAGGGTTACAAGTCATAGGTATATTCAGTTGATTACTGTCAGTTTGTCTTTGAGTGATATATTAGTGCATTATTAATCTCATCTTATTTCACTACTGTATTGTTTTAAGGCATTCATGATGTTGGCATTCGTGATATTTATACTTTATTTGCATAATGGTGTTTTCATTTGGCTTCTTGAGTTGACTTTTGGCTCAATTTGGTTGCATTTGCACTGGCATATTTGAAATCACTATGGTCTTTGCACTTGATGGATTTCAAATTGATCAGATAAGGTGATTCAATTATATTCATTTTTTGCTAAGGATTCTTAAGCTTCCTGTTACATTCAAATGTAATGACATTGTTTTAAGGAAGTTGGTACTCACATTTCTTTGTGACATTGTCAATTTACATTTCCATGGTTTTTGCTAAAGTAATCAACATCTTATATGGTTATGAGAGCTTTGATTTATTATAAGGTTTATAGTTCATAAATGGCATTTCTAGCAATCACCTTGTAAAGTGATAAAGGTATCGGGCAACATTATTATTGAACTATGTGATTGGCATTTTTGTTTCAATGCTAAATTTAATCACATTGAACATGTGAAATCAGGCTCCTTATCATTGTAGTGGTCGACGTGTTTGTGTTGTTGGGATATCTTTGACTCTGATAGTGTTATGATCATTGTCGGTATTTTTGGCAAAATTATCATTTTTGTTGGCAAAATTCGGATCTCAAATGATTATTATTATTTGAAAAGTCTTTGAAAAGACTAGAAGTGCTATTTGACAAAATATTTTCATTGTGGTTTGAGTAGGGTTTGGAACCCTAGCCACCATGGATATTTTTATCTGTAGATCTTGAGTTCTCTCTCAGTCGAGACACTAAGAGAATATATGATATTGGTATTGTTTAAGCTAGATGGCAGTGAGGATAGTATGATAGATTGACACTTTGGTTAAATGTTGAGTGTTGACAATGAGCTAATGAAAGCTCAACTATGGAAGTTGGATAGAGAATATTTTTTGTCGCCTTCCAACTGGGTAGTTATGGTAGTCCTCGATAGATCTTTATGGTTTTTATTCAATTTTCTTCCACCATGATCAGGTAATGCAAAATCTGTGTGGTTTTGAGTAAAATCTTTGGTTTTTGGAATATTTTTGTTAAGGGTTTTTAAGATCTTAACTTTTGTTGATTATGATTTAGAAACACTTTACGGTTTTTGGATGATTCTTGTCGGGTTGTATCAGAAGTACTCATTTTTCTATGAAGTTAATGTTCCTTCTTAAACTTGTTAAAGATTTAGTTAAAATATTCTTTAGGGTTTCTCACCTATAACCCTAACCCGAGTTGATTTACAGTTATTGAAACTTCATACATAGACTATTTCACACAATGGCTTTAAAAGATATCTTTCAAACCTTTTTTTGGGTTACCTAGAAGAAGAATGTGAGATTACAAGACTTATCTCTAACAAATTTTGCACATAAGCTGTTTTGCATTGAAAATCTCTAAAAGAGTGATTCTCAGATTATTGTATTTATGGAAGATGTTGTCATTCTCATACAAAATTCTTCAATGTGCTTATTGAAAATATTCATAGTCTACTATTGAGATTCTAGGACTGCAAATTGCACTTCTAGGGTATTGATAGTACACTATTGTTGTTATGCATTGTAAAGGAGTTGGTGCTCCTGTATTTTGTGAAGTTGGTGCTCTTGAAATTTGTGGAGTTGGTGCTCTAAGTGAATAAATATAAAGATTTTTTGAGTGGTTTTTATTCCCCAAGAGGGTTTCCCACTCAGAACATATATTGTGTTATGTGATGATTTTATGTGTGTGATTCTTTTCTTATATGTCTGATCTCAATGTGTCATAAAATGCATTGAATGGTGGTTGATTATCAGTCTTTCATCTCTACCAATGTTTCTGTCAAAATATCATGCATAAAAGGTTTTGTTATTATTGTGGGCTCTGATACATATGAAAGTGTGAAACATTTTTAGTTCAACCTATGTTAATGTTATGTCTATATGTTTAAATCATGGTTGATGCAAACATAATACTGTTCATGCACAAGTCAAATCTGCTCTACAAACTGTCATTTGATCTTTTGGTTCAAAAGTCAATTAAATCCTTGGATTTGTAAAAAGTTTGTGACCTGCATGAATCAATTATTCACCCCCCCTCTCAATGATTCCAGTCTTCCAACAAGTGGTATCAGAGAATAGGGTCCTCATATAGGTCTAATCCACCTAGGATTGATTATAGTTTTGGGAGCCTGTCAAACATGTCACAAGCTCAAGAAGGTACTTCTGTGTCTAGAGCTCCACTGTTTGATGGTGCAGACTATGTGTTGTAGAAAATCAGAATGGAAACATATATGATTTCAATTGATGTTGATGTATGGAGCATAGTTCAAGATGGATATACTGTTCCATCCAAAATTCCCTCCGACTCTGCTGAGAAGAAGTATGAAACTAATGCTAGAGCTAAACATGCTCTCTTGTGTGGGTTAACCAAAGATGTATTTGTGAAAGTCATGCATTGAAAAAAATCTAAAGAAATTTGGGAAACACTTGAAAATATTTATCAAGGAAATGATAGTCAAATAGTCAAAAATCCTTACTCTTAAAACTCAGTTTGAGGAAATGAGAATGAATGATGATGAAAAAGTAGCTGCATACTTTCTGGGAATGGATGAAGTTGTTAATGCAATGAGAGGGTTAGGAGAAGAAGTAGAAGAGTTTGATGTGGTCAAAAAGGTCATTAGAACCTTACATCCTAAAATGAAACTAAGGTCTCAGCCCTTGAAGAAAAGAAACATTTCGATAAGCTTACCTTAGATGATTTACAAGGAACCCTTACTTCTTTTGAAATGAGAACACGCAAAAACAATCCAACAAGAAAAGAAACTGCTTTTAAAATTGAAAAAAAGGGAGATGTAGTTGAAAGTGATTCAAAAGACTCTGATACAAAAGAGTCTCACTTTGTTACAAAACTCAAAAAGGGATCATGTAAATACAAAGGAAAAAATCCCTTTAAATGTTTTAACTATGGAAAATTTGGACATTTTGCAGCTAAATGCCCCTATGTTGAACAAAACAGTGATGATGAAAAACCTGACAAGCAGTTTAAAAAGAAGGTCTATAAACCTAAAAGTAAATTCAATTTCAAGAAGAAAAAGAGTTTGTTCATCAAAGATGAATCAAATAGTGAGACAAAAGACTCTTTAGATGAAGAAGAAGAGACTCTGTTTATGGCTTAAGTCAAACAACAAGAGGATATAAACAACAAGATTGATTTAGAAGATGGTGAAATAAATCTAGAAGGTGAGTTAAAATGTGCTTTAAAGGAAATTAAAAAACTTAAAAAGAAAGTTCTTGCTCAAGAACAAAAACTAGATCAAGCAATAGTCTCTTTGAATGATAAACAACAAAAAACAAAAACAATTTGGAAACCTAAGTTTGCCAAAGGCATAGAGCAATCAATGCTAGTCCAAACTGCTTTTAATACTAAAAAGGACTTATGGGTCCTAGATAATGGTTGTTCTAATCACATGACAGGGGACAAGAACAAGTTTATCAAATTAGAAGATTATGCTAGTGGATATGTGAAATTTGGTGATAACACTAGTATACAAATTAAAGGTAAAGGTTCACTTCTGCTAAATGAGAACACACCCATTTATGATGTGTATTATGTGGAAGGGCTAAAGCACAATATGCTTAGTGTTAGTCAAATCTGTGATAGTGGCTATCATGTCATGTTTACTTCACATAGATGTGAGATCAAGAACAAGTCTGGAAAGATTGTTGTAACTGGGAAAATGACTAAAGGTAATGTTTATAACCTTATAGACACCTCTAGTAATGATAGTAATGAAGGTATGTGTCCGATGGGTCAAGTATAAGAAATATGGTTTTGACACAAAATATTAAGACATATAAACTTTGATAATCTGGTTAGAATCAGTCAAAACCAGAATGTTTGAGGTTTACCAGTTCTTAATAAACCAAAAAATTCTATGTACAAAGAATGTTTAAATGGTAAACAAACTAGAGTCAGCTTGAAGTCAAAAGAACATTCTTCAACTAAGCCTTTATAGCTGGTGCATAAAAATTTGTGTGGCCCAACTAGAACAAGGTCAATTAATGGTGAAAGGCATTTCACGTTGTTTGTGGATGACTATACAAGAATGGTATGGGTTACTTTTCTTAAACATAAATCAGAAGCATTTGAAAGATTCAAGATCTTTCATAAAATGGTTGAAAAGGAATCCGATCTAAAGCTCAAATGCTTGAGATCTAATGAAGGAGGAGAGTTAACCTCTCAGGAATTTGTTGATTATTGTGAGCAACATGCTATTAGAAGATAATATGCAAGTTCTAGAATACCTCAACAAAATGGGGTTGTTGAATGTAAGAATAGAACTGTGAAGGAGATGGCAAGAGCCATGTTAGATGAGGCTAAATTTTTAGACATGTATTGGAAAGAAGCTATTCATACAACTATATACATTTTAAATAGAGTACAACTTAGGGTGAAATAAAAATTCACTCATGAATTGTGGCATGGAAAAAATGCCTCTGTAAAACATTTTAAAATCTTTTGCAGCAAATTCTTTATCAGGAAAGATGATGAACATCTTGGCAGCTTTCAATCAAAGTGTGATGAGGGTATCTTTTTGGGATACTCAACTCAAAGTAAAGCCTACAAATGCTATAATAAAAGGTTGAATAAGATTGTTGAGGAAATAAATGTGAAAGTTGATGAAAGATTACATTTAGAAACTGATCATGTGCAAATTGATGAGGAAGAATAAAAAACAAAACTTGAGATAATACCTAAAGATGTTGAAACAACAAGTCCTATAAATATTGTGCCCAAAAATCCTTCAAAATCTGTTGCTAAAAATCATCCTCAAATTTAGATCATTGGGGATAGAAATGTTGGAGTTCAAACACGAAGAAAAACTGCTCAACTTGAAGAACAAACTAAAATAGCAGAGCATGCAACTTTCTGTTTAGTTACTAAATTTGAACATAAGAAATGTGATGAAGCTCTCTTGGATGAATGATGGCTTAAGGCTATGTAGGAAGAAATAAGTGAAATTGAGAAAAAACAAACTTGGGAGTTAGTCCCAAGACCTGATGACAAGAATGCCATAGGTGGCAAGTAGGTTTACAGGAATAAGCTTGATGAAAATGGAAAATTTGTTCACAACAAGGCAAGGTATGTCTGCAAAGGCTATGCTCAACTAGAAGGTATTATTTTGGTAAAACCTTTACACTTCTTTCTAGGCTAGAATCCATTAGAATTTTTTTTGCTTATTCTGTTTATAAGAATTTCACTATTTATCAAATGGATGTCAAGATTGAATTTTTAAATGGCTATTTAGATGAGGAGGTATATATGAAATAGCTTGAAGGGTTTGTTTGCAAATACAAGCCTAATCATATTTACTAGTTGAAAAAGGTCTTATATGGCTTAAAAAAAGCACCTAGGGCATGGTACTCTAGGCTGGAGAATCATTTGACATCAAATGGCTTCATTAGAGGTGGTGTTGAAAACAATCTCTATGTGAAGATTGAAGGTACTAAAATTTTGGTTGTTGAAGTCTATGTAGATGATATCATTTTTAGCTGCAATAATGATACTTTAAGTAAAAAATTCTCATATTACGGAATCTGAATTTGAAATGTCAATGTTGGGAGAATTGACTTTCTTTCTTGGTCTTCAAGTTTCTCAACTTGAAAGTGATATATTTGTCTCTCAAACCAAGTATGCTAGAAAGATTCTTAAGAAGTTTTAAATGGATGGATGCAATCCTGTTAGTACTCCAATAGTTACATGTTGCAAAATCACTAAGGTTGATGATTCACTTGATGCAAATCAATCTAAATATAGATAAATGATTGGCAGTTTGTTATATTTAACTGCTTCTAGACCTGATATAATGCAGGCAGTTTGTATGGTTGCAAGATTTCAGGCATCACCTAAGGAATCCCATGTTACTGCTATTAAAAGAATCTTTAAGTATATTTAGGGTACTTTTGATTATAGTCTTTGGTATCTTAGAAGCAATGATTTCTCTCTGATTGTATATACAGATGTTGATTGGGCTAGCTGTTTGGATGATAGGAAAAATAGCAGTGGTGCTGCATTATTTCTTGGTGATCGGTTAGTTGCTTGGCACAATAAGAAACATGAATATCTCTCTCTTTCTACTACTGAGGCAGAGTACATAGCTGCCACTTCTTGTTTTACTCAATTGCTCTGGATGGATCAAACATTATCTGATATGGGTATCATAGTTTCTAAGCCTGTTTCTATTTTATGTGATAATAGAAGTGCAATCAATATATCTAAGAATCCTAGTATGCACTCTTGCACTAAGCACATTGCAATCAAATTTCACTTTCTTTGAGAAAATCTATTGGCTAATGAAGTATGTCTACAATTTGTTGCTTCATAAGAACAGGTGGCTGATATATTTACTAAAACTCTATCCAAAGAAGTCTTTGAAAGGCTGAGGCTTAGATTGGTAGTTATCTCTTAATCCTTACTTCATTGATTCTCCTATTTTTGGTTCAGGGGGAGCTTATTACTATATATTTTCATTCACAACTCTCTTGCATATTTAGTTTGCTGCTATATTTCTCTACTTCCAGTTGGTTATTGTGTTGGATAATTGGTTGGATTCTCAGTTGTTTATCTTCATGGCATCTCACATTCTCTTCTTTCATTCTTTGTCATTGAGGCAAAAAGGGGGATAGATGACATGTGTTTTGCCATCAAGGACAAAGGATGAGTTTATTGGCTTTTAGTTGTTTATGATTTGTGGTTTGTCCTTGATGAAAAAAGTTGATGGTTGGTGTATGCTATTCACATATGGTTGGTGTATGATGTTCACATATGGTTGGTGTTCTGATATGTAGTTACAATGCAGGATGATTTTTAGTTTGATCCTTCAAGGTTACAAGTCATAGGTATATTCAATTGATTACTATCAGTTTGTATCTGAATGATATATTAGTGCATTATTAATCTCATCTTATTGCACTATTGTATTGTTTTAAGGCATTCGTGATGTTGGCATTCATGATATTTATACTTGATTTATATAATGGTGTTTGAATCTTGCTTCTTGAGTCGACTTTTGGCCCAGTTTGGTTGCATTTGCATTTGCATATTTGAAATCACTACGGTCTTTGCACTTGATGGATTTCAGATTGATCAAATAAGGTGATTCAAGTATATTCATTTTTTTGCAAAGGATTCTTAAGCTTCCTTGTTACATTCAAATGTAATGACATTGTTTTAAGGGAAGTTGGTACTCAAATTTCTTTGTGACATTGTCAATTTACATTTCCATGGTTTTTGCTAAAGTAATTGACATCTTATATGGTTATGAGAGCTTTGATTTATTATAAGGTTTATAGTTCACAAATGGAATTTCTAGCAATCACCTTGTAAAGTGATAAAGGTATCGAGCAACATTATTATTGAACTATGTGATTCGCATTTTTGTTTCAACTCTAAATTTAATCACATTGAACATGTGAAATCAAGCTCTTTATCATTGTAGTAGTCAACATGTTGTGTTGTCAGGCTATCTTTGAATTTGATAGTGTTAAGATCAATGTTGGTATTTTTGGCAGAATTATCATTTTTGTTGGCATTATTCGGATCTCAAATTATTATTATTTGAAAAGTCTTTGAAAAGACTAGAAGTTTTATTTGGCAAAATATTTTCATTGTGGTTTGAGTAGGGTTTGGAACCCTAGCTGCCATGGATATTTTTATCTATAGATCTTGAGTTCTCTCTCAGTCGACACACTAAGAGAATATATGATATTGATATTGTGTAAGCTAGACGACAGTGAGGATGGTCCAATAGATTGTCACTTTGGTTAAATGTTGAGTGTTGACTGTGAGCTAATGAAATATCGACTATGGAAGTTGGATAGAGAAGATTTTTGGCCGCCTTCCAATTGGGTAGTTATGGTACTCCTCGATAGATCTTTATAGTTTTTATTTAGTTTTCTTCCACTGTGATCAGGTAATGCAAAATCTGCATGGTTTTGAGTAAAATAGTTTGTTAAGGGTTTTTAAGATCTTAACTTTTGTTGATTATGATTTAAAAACCCTTTAGGGTTTTTGGATGATTCTTCTTGGGCTGTATCAAAAATACTCTCATTTTGCTATGAAGTTAATGTTCCTGCTTAAACTTGTTAAAGAGTTAGTTAAAAGATTCTTTAGGGTTTCTCACCTGTAACCCTAACCCGAGTTGGTTTACAGTTATTGAAACTGCATACAAAGACTATTTCACACAATGGCTTTAAAAGATATATTTCAAACATTTTTTTGGGTTACCTAGAAAAAGAATATGAGATTACAAGACTTATCTCTAATGGATTTTGCACATAAGTTGTTTTGTATTGAAAATCTCTAAAACAATGATTCTCAAATTATTGTATTTAAGGAAGATGTTGTCATTCTCATACAATATTCTTCAATGTACTTATTGAAAATATTCATAGTCTACTATTGAGATTCTAGGACTGCAAATTGCACTTCTAGGGTATTGATTATACACTATTGTTGTTATGCATTATAAACGAGTTGGTGCTCCTTATTTTGTGAAGTTGGTGCTTTTGAACTTTGTGGAGTTGGTGCTCTTGAACTTTGTGGGGTTGGTGCTCTTGAACTTTGTGGATTTGGTGCTCTAAGTGAATAAAGAGAAATATTTTTTGAGTGGTTTTTATTCCCCAAGAGGGTTTTCCACCCAAGACATATATTGTGTTATGCGATGATTTTATGTGTGTGAATCTTTTATTATCTGTCTGATCTCAATGTGTCATCAAATGCATTGAATGGTGGTTGATTATCAGTCTTTCATCACTGCCAATGTTTCTGTCAAAATATCATGCATAAAAGGTTCTGTTATTATTGTGGGCTCTGATATATATGAAAGTGTGAAACATTTTTAAAAGTTCAACCTATGTTAATGTTATTTATATATGTTTAATCCATGGTTGATGCAAACATAATACTGTTCATGCACAAGTCAAATCTTTTCTACAAACTGTCATTTGATATTTTGGTTCAAAAGTCAATTAAATCCTTGGATTTGTAAAAAGTTTGTGACTTACATGAATCATTGGTTCACCATCCCTCTCAGTGATTCCAGTCTTCCAACATGATTTGTATGCAAGTCATGCTCATAGAAGTGCCTTTGTCACCATTTCACAATAGTACATTGGAATTTCCTTTCTTGAATGTTTACTTCATTTGTTATTGTTAGGGTTTCTTAGAGATTATTCCATTTCCACATGGCATATTGATAAAAGAAACCAAGCAAAAAATCATTCTATTTTTAGTTAACTCCTGCTAACATACTTTTGGAATAAATGTTTGACTGCATTACTTCGACTGTGAATTTTTTTATTTTCTACTTATAATACATTCATTGAGAGCTGTAGTACAAAGCTTCTTATGCTGAAACCCATCATGTAAACTTGCTTTAAGCTAGATTTAGGAGGCTTCATGGATTTTTTGTGATTTATACAACCTTTTATTTTGATAGTAATTGACATTAGATTCTTTTTGAAACTAAAATAATTTATTAATTATGGTTTTATGATGATTAAATGTTTTATTTAGAAGGGGTTAATATGTGACATTTTTATGTGTAGGAAGAATAGATTATGATGCAACATTCGAGTATGGACGGCTCAGGAAAACATGGATTGCTATTAGTGACATAACCAGGTTGGAGATTACTTTTAGCTGGTTTGAAACACTTATGGGTGTTTTCACTAGGAAGCAGAACCTGAGTATAGGAATACAATCGTCAGTGGATAGAGAAAATCATAAATCTGCTTATCCAGTTTTTGATCGAATTTGAGGTCGTGAATATCAAACAGAGAAAGTTCCTACATTCTAAAGATGAAATCATAAATTTGCTGGTCCAATTGGAGATCCAATTTGAGGTCGTGAAGCTCCGATAGAGAAAGTCCCTACATTCTAAAGATAAAATCATAAATCTTCTTGGTCCAATTTGAGGTCCAATTGTAAGGATTTGTCTTTTTAATTATACTTTTTAACATTTGGCTTGATACAAATTGTCTATGCTTCCAAATTTTCACGTATGTCTAGTAGGGCACTTATAACTACAATATATGATGAAAAATCCTTGCTATTATGCTTTGATGGATGTCCCATGATCAAGATCTATATAAAAAGGTTGCTTTGTATACTAGGTGGTTAGGTGTTCTATAGTGTTATACAAGTTTAAGCTTTTCCTTTTGTTGATTTTTAAATAACAATCTTATCTTTTGGCCAGGATTTATGCTGCAATCTCTCTTTTTGTTATCTTTTTAGTAGTGCTTGATTTATAGATTTCAATTTTTGGAAGCTATGCCACATCTTGCATATATATTTTTGATTTACACCTTAATTGCAGTGCTAAAAGAGCCATATATTTACACTTTATTAATTTTGAACTCGTTTAGTGGGAAGTCTCACATGCCCTATTTTCCTAAGTGACTTGACTCTGATACGAGTATTTGTTTTGGACAATTTATGGCATTTACCTGTTGGAATTATGTGCCTCAAATTCACTGGTGGACCCCCAACTTGGTCATCATCAAATTAGATTACACCAAGTGAGAGTTTAGGCCTTTACCACCATCCCACGATGTCTCATGGAGTGACTGGAAGTTGAGTGATACTTACCACTACCCTGCAGAGGTGTTAGATTGAGCTTTTGGTAGTGTGGTGGTTATTGCCACCTCGTGACACTTCCATGTTAACTAGTGCGGTATAGCGGTGGTTATCGCTACCCCATGACGATGGTGGAAGGTATCCTACGATGGTGTAGTATAGTCACTGCCACACCGTGATGGTGTATGAGGCTTGGTGTGGTAGAGCGACAAATACCATGATACCACGATGGGCTAGTTTGTGTATAGTGGTGTAGTGGTGGACGGTGGATGACTGGATGTCTTTGATAGGACAATGAGTTATTTATAGTTAAATGGTTAATGATGCAATGAAATCTATAGAGATGGATATTGTGTAGTAAGATTTTACTTATTACTTTTAGTATTTTGATTGTATTCTTTTGTTTTAATGATTTATATATTGGTCTCCTTTATGTTGACTTTGATGATTTGTAATGATTATTTTGTTGGCTCTGAAATAACTTCCTCATCCAAAAATCCAATTCACATACAGGCAGGAAGGACACTTTCAAAGGTTGAGGAGTTAGGCTTTAGACCCACTGGTTGCATTTTCTTACATATTTTATTTCTTGTTTCATGTGTCTCCAAATAGGTGCACCAAATCCTTGAATGAGATTAACACAGATTTATTCAACAGGAAAAAGAGACTAATTCTATATGATTTTGCTTTATAATTCATCCCAATGTTGATAATGATCAATCTCAGCTTTTCAAAATACAAAACATCATTAACTAATAACTACAACATATGACAAAAATATCCCTGCTATTATGCTTTGATGGATGTCCCTTCATATATCTGATGTAGTGTACATTATTATAGTCCAAGCCTATTTTTCAAATTGTTTCATTTAGCATCACCAATATTCTCCAAAAGAACATTGTCCTTGTTTAAAATGATGGAAATGGTTCACATATCTAAGAACAATTTTTCTTGCAACAATCTTGGAGATGAATTTAGATGCAGTGTGAAAATTAGAACATACTTGAATGTTCTTAACAACTCTAATAGTTGTACCGGGGGCCATGTTTAACAAACCAAATGCAATTGCTATCTTTTCACTAGGGTGGTAGATAAATGATTCTTTTTTCTTTTATTCCACAACATTAAGTAAAAGTTTTGAATCTATAAATACCTTGCTACCTTCATTTTCCAAGCCAATTTCTCCAATTTTGCATAGCTCTCCCATGTTTGTGGATGTGATCCATCTCCTACAATTTTTTAATTGATTTATCTTTTTGTTATGTTTGGACTTACTTTTGTAAACTTTCAATATACAATGCACTTTTATTCTTTCTAAATTGAGACTAAGAGTAATTTTGTTGGTTATGTTGAGGCAAAACTTCATTCATGGTGGAAAAGGAAGACCCTATTGCTCATATCAGATGGCACATTACATATAAAGGAGGAAAGATTTTGGATGGGTTATTGTTGACTGCATTGAAGGAGAGAGCTTCATATATGGGACACAATCAACACTCTCCTTCTTGGATTATACATGTTACAACTTTCTCCAAGAATATTTCCCAGTTGTAGAAGTTTTAAGAGATGAAAGGGGCATGTGCTTGCATTGAAGGGCTCCAAGCATGCATTTCCATCATTGCAAAAGTTTTTTGAATTTTTTTCTTTCTTACAGTCATTTATGTACAATATTGTAACTCATATTTTTAGTCTTGTGACTGAATAAAAATTGTAATACTCTATTTCTAAGTTATAACTAGAACACCTTTCTTTTATTAATAAAGTTCATCTTTTTTTCCTTCTTAATAGTTGTCTTATTGTGTGCAATTGAGGCAATAAATAAGTCTTTTCTAGGAGTGATGGGTTCCATAGGTTCAGGCCAAAAGACATCCAATGAAAAGTTACCCTTAGAGGATAATGGGTTAAAAATTCTATGATGTAGTAAATATGTCGTTGTCGACATGAAACTTCACACACTTATGAATGATGGATGGGACTGCTTTCATAGAATGAAGCCATGGAAGGCCAAGTCACAAGCGATATTGGTCCGACTGAGGTATAATTGGAAAGGTAACATCCAATGTATTGGGACCTATTTGAAAGGGGAGGGAAATCAATCTAATCATTGGGTACACAAAACCATGGTGTGTTTTGACCCATGTAGTACGTCGATTATAGACATCTTGATCAAGATTATGTAATACAAGAAACTCTTCGGTGATAAAATTCTCACCACATGCGAGATCTATGAGTATCCATAGATGTGACCAACTATGTAGAGAGGGCCATCAGGAAGGTTTCGTAGTATATCTTGCATATAGAATGATATGTCAAGAGGTCCTTAGGTTGGGCCATTTCGATGGATAACATTAATTGCGCCTACCATCTCGTTAATAGGTGAGGCATGGGTTACCGGTGGAAGAGAAGCAGAATGTAAATCTTGTGAATCGACATTCATTACATCGGGTGTGGAAGTTTCACTTGACTTGAAAAATGACACATTATGATTAGGCATGGGATTGGTAAAAATATGCAAGTTTTGATTAGGGGGTGCCATTGATGTGTTGCTCTTAACATGAACGCTGGCAACAGATAGACGTCCTGAATCAATTAGGTCTTCCACTAGGTGCTTTAAACGCTTACACTATTCAGTGTCATGGCAGTTTTGGCAATGAAACTAGAAATAAGCAGTGGCATTTTAGGAAGCGGGTAATTGTTTGTTAGGATTAGGTGTATGGACAGGTGGTAAAGAAATCATATGTTGCTAGAGCAGTTGGGTCATGGTATTATGAAGGGTATCAGGTAGGGGTGTGAAATTACGCTTGGGATCCCCGTAATTAAAGGGCACGACTGACTTAACAACATCCACTTGGTTATTAACATGTGGGGGGTTGGAAGATGAAGGATTGAATTGGAGGTATCCTTTGTTTGGTTTAGGGAAAGTTTGGGGAGCGGATTGGGAAGAGTTATCCGACTTCTCATCATGACTAGTAGTGGACCGTGAGTCATGACTACTAGTAGAGTTATAATAATCACAAAGTTCTTGACATAGGTGCATGAAGGAGGGGAACTTCATGAGGGTGAGTTTATCTTGAAGGGATGTCACAAGGTTCTCGGTAAACATCTTCTGCAGATGGGTGTCTGGGATATGGACATCAATCAAGGAATAGAGGGCTTAGTAGCGAGAGATAAAGGCAGTGATCTCAGTATTAGCCTGTTTACATCTCATGAGGTCGGCTAGAGTTTTCTTCGGAGCCATGTGCACTTGAAAGTGGTTTATGAAAGCATCACTAACTCGTTAAACGAACTAATGGAGTTATTTGGTAGAGAAGAGAACCAATCTAAGGTTGCATCTTTTAGATTTCTTGGGAATAATTTGGCGAGCAACTTGTCATCAAGGGAAAAGTCGCTATAGAGAGCAGTGCAGGAATTGACATGGTTAGAAGGGTCACCCCTTCTGCCATACTTTTTGAACCAAGGGATCTCTATGCCTTGTGGAAAAGGAGTGCAGAGAATGTCAAGGGACAATGGGTTACTACAAACATAATGAGAGGGAGAGCCAGATTGACTTTGGTTAATGGAAGAGAGTTGTTGTTGCATATTAGTGACGATGTTAAATAATTGGGTGATGAAAGGGTCATTGTAAGTACTATGAGGTGGAAGTGAAAGAGGTGAGGGAGTGAGAGTGGTGGAAGGAGAAGTGGTAGGAATAGTGATAGGAGGGACAGTGGAAGAATTGAGAGGGTGGGATGCCACAAGATAATTAGGGATGCTAGCAGTGATGGGGGGAGGAGGTACCACACTACTAACTGGTTGTATAGTAGTGGTTACACTATGTGGGGTATAGGTCGGGATGGAAGCCACAATTGAAGAGGGAGGAGTGGAAGGTCCTCCATGGCTAGACCTATGGGTGAGGGAAGGTGATGGATTAGGTGCATGCTTCTCATAGATTTCTACAATCTTCTTCATCACACTTAAGACATTATCACGATCAATTACATGGTGTAGGAGCTCAATGGCAAGGATGGCAGTCCTTGAGATGGGTTCAAATCTGAATTAATGCTCATAATTAGTGAGATCAACATGAATGTGGAAGATTTTATCATGTGGGAGGGTATTATCAGTAGTAGTATCATCTAGACGTAGGGAGTTATTAAGGATTGTGTCTAAGCCTAATGCACCAATGTCAACACCAGGAGTTGAAGTTGGAGGGATGCCAAGATCTACAACGAGGGTGATGTTAGTATATTCAATGGGTCCTTGAACTTCTTCACACAACTATATTAGCAAGGGGACACTAAATGCTCAAAGACAAACCCCTAAGGAAATGTGAGCAAAGGTGACAAAAAGGTCTATAACCGAGATTTGGGAACCAAACATAGGAAGGTAAAACCAAGAAGTTGAAAGGCAAAAAATACTGGCAAATCTTTGAGAATTTGATAGAAAATAGAGCCAAAGGACTAGGTCGCCCAGTATGGTGACTTAGTCCTAATAGTGCTATTTTTGTTAAATTCTTGAAGTTTTGGCTGATTTTGATGGTTTTTCTGATATTTTGGTGCAAACAAAAACTAAAAGTGATTTTTTTTTTGTGTTTTCTTATTAAAAATGCAATGCAATGTGCAAAATTACCATGAAATTTCACTAAATGCACTTGTATCACTAACCTTAGGATGCAAACAATGCAAGAGTTTAATGCAATGCAAGCTATCTCTAAGATGAAATGTAGAAAATTGGAAAGCTATCTAGTGTCAATGGTCAGGTTCACCAAAATGAACCGCCAAAAACATACATAATCTGAACTAGGGAAAGAGGATTCCCTGACTAGGCTCTCAAGGTTTTTCACCCTAAGAGGACTTAGGTGGGAGAATGACTCTCTTTCCTCTCTAGGTTGAGTATGTTTAAGGCTAAGTTCATTCAAAAGGGGGGAGAGGGATTTGATGATGGTTGTGAATGTGTGTGAGGTGTGGCTAATGCTGAAAGTACAATGAAACTAATCTAAATGTATGTAAGTGCAAATAAAGGAAAACTAAGCTAATACAAACTAACTAACTATATGACCTAAATGAGTGTTTTCTGGAAAATGACAGAGCGGGACAAAAAGTGTGTACCTAGAGAAATGATGTGATAGTTGAATTCTCCTAGAAGCTCCTGGAAAGTGATGGAAAATTGTAGGACACTTACGCCAAGTGGGGTGACCTAGTCCTCCAACTGGAAAACTTTCCCGAAACAGGTTTTAGGGAAATGGGTATCCAAAAACACAGAAACTCTTTCTGGGCCTAGCACAGGAACAAGGTCGCCAATAGGGGCAACCTATTCCTCTTGTGGCTTTCCGAGGAATCAAGATTTGGTCTTGTGGGTCATGGTTGGTGTTCCCCTTTTCTGCAGCAATCCGTGACAGTAACCTCTGAAAGTGACCTGTAACTTGTACTTTTGTCCTTCCTAGGGCTTGAGACTTTGGAGTTGACTTGAGGAGAATGTTGGTACTTCTTGCAACAATTTTTCCTTCACCTAACTTACATCAAGAGATCTGCAAACACATGCAAAGACCATAAATTGTTAGGGTTAGATAATAGGGGTTTACCTAAGTCAAACACCTTTGTAGGTGATTAAACCCAAATGAGATAAACACAAAGGAAAGAAAGAGTGAATGATAACACAATAGAGTAGCTTACTAAACCTTTGTTGATGGTCTGCAACTTGCATGAGAAGCTTCAATGGAGGAGGTCTGAAAACCCTAATGCTTGTATGCTTGCTTGGTTGCTTGAGTACTTGATGATTGAGAGAAAGAGAGTGAAAGTGAAGGCAAGAAAGTAAAAATGAGCTTAGAGAGTGACTAAGAGAGGCAAAATGGAGGTGAAAACCCTTATTTGTACATGTGAAACCCTAATTTTCCCGAAATACAACCTAATAGGCTGACCCTAGGGTTTAGGAGGCAAGATTCCTATTGAATCTTATTTGAAATTTCAATTTTATGCTTAGAGGGACTAGGTCGCCCAAAGTGGCGACCTAGTCCTCCTAGGAAAATTTTGATGATTGTCGGGAATTCATTTATGTTTAATAAAGTTAACTATATTTGCTTCCCGAAACACACTTAGGTCGGGACTAAAGATGCATTAAAATGAAAAATTAGCATATGAAAAGGGTTGATTTAGGGGTGATAAGCCTAGATAAGTGTGAAAATGCAGCACAACACTTTACAACACTTTGTCTTAAGGCATAGGGAGGTGTAATAATGTATTATTTAGGTGAATTATGTTGAAAGGATCTTAGAAAAGTGAGGAAATGTATTACAACACTTCACAACACCTTTGTAAAACTTTGTTAGATTAGTGTTGAAATGCAAGCTTACCAAGCTGAGTCAAGGTAATCAAGGCCAAAATCCACTGAAAAAGGCCAAAATGAGTGAAAAAGTGCCAAGGTATACACTTTTTGGGGACACAGTTTCCTTGATACTGACTTAGAATGGTGTGCACCAACATGAGAGTTATTTTTTATCATATTGGAAGATGAAATAAATTTTTTTGGTTAGTTCTATCTTTGGGATATGACCACATTACGTTTTGGTGGCCAAGTTGTTGAATTTGTTGTTTATCTTCTTCCTAGCCAACCTAATTGAATTTTTGAAGTGTTGTGGTGGGTATACATGCAAGATCACTTCAGATACAACAAGGTGGAGTTGTGTACAACTAAAAAAAGGGAAAATATGTGGAATGTATTGAATATCCAAAAGAGTTAGTGCTATATTGTCAAGAGGAGAGATAGAATCAGATGTGTTATGACACCTCAATCAACATAGTGTTATGTTGACAAGCATTGTAATCTTTATCTAAATCTTTGTATCCTTCTCTGAGATAGTGAACCTCATTAGGTCCTTATATCTCGCTCTTATAGTTTTGTTTGCTTTAGTTTAGCAAGTCCTTTGTATCTTGTGCTAAGGTAGTGGGCCTTGGTCTACAAGTCCTTTTTAGTAGTGATCCTTTATATTGTGAGTTAACTATCACCATGGTTTTTCCTTCATTGGGTTTTCCATGTAAATTTGGTGTTCTCCTATGCATGGGTGGGTGCAAAATGTTTGGGGGCCAAAAAGTGGCCAACTTTTTTAAAAAGATTGAAAATTCATAATGCGAGCGCATTATAATGCGCTCATGTTATGGCTTACTATGATTGAGCCTATAATGCGCTCACGTTATAACACGAGTGATTTTTGTGTTTTTATAAAAAAAGAAAAGAAAATCAAAATCATTTTACACTATCATATTTCTTCATCTACGTCGTGCAAACCCTTCAAAGGTGCAAATGCATTGTAGAGACCTCAAATTCATCCATTTTCTTCACCGAATTGATGATATTTCTTCACTAGAATGCTGCCACATCAATGAGCAACTCAAAAGAGTAATATTTTATTGGTTTTTTTTGTGAATTTATTGTTAATTAGGCAGATTTAATACGTTTTTGATGTTAATTTATTTAATTATTAGGACTTGAAATTCCTCTTGATTCTCCCCCTCAAAATCCTTCTCCTCCTCATAAACAAGCACACGAATAAAATCCCGATGAACAACCACAGTAACAAAATCCTCCAACTTGCTGATATTTTTGCTAATCTTGGAGTTAGAGGGGCTAGGGAATGGGGTTTGAATGACCTTCTACCCATAGAAGCTATTGCAACTATTAATCATGATGCCCAAATCTAAGGTGATTAATGTTTTATTAAGGCTTGGGGTGTGCATGGATTTCATCACGTGGTTGGTTATGATATGGAGGAGTGGTATGCAAGATTTGGGTCGAGCTATTTGTACGAGGGCTGATAGTCGTAGGGAACATAACACTAGGATAATTAATCACATTTGCCACGATTCCTTCTTCACATAGATTGTGGGAGTTCTTAGCACTACTTTCTCGATAATTCTCCTCATTATTTTAAAATTCTTGACTTTGTTAGTTCGGTTGCCATGGGTGGAGATAAGAATCGCGCGAAACCTTTCTCATGTGATGTGGTTAAAAAGAAGTCACTGGTCTGGAAAATTCTTGAGAAAGGTGGATTGACACCATATTTGGAGAGATTACATGGTAATAACCCTAATACTACTGCTTTGTTTGCTAAAAATTGGAACAATAGGGTTCTGAAGCTTGGAGGGACGAAGTTTGATGTTAATGAAGACTTTATAACTAACATCACTGGTTTATCAATGAAGGGTATGAAATTATTGAAAGGCAAAAAGGAAGCACAAAATTCCATGCAACTCTTCTTTAAAGGTGATGAAGCTAAAGATCTTCGCATGTGGAGTGGAGGATATAAGAGGAAATCTATTAAGGCGTTGTGGGGGGATGTGGCTGAGGAGATTATGCGGTTTATTTCCCTTGAAGGTCATTTTTTTGTTGTCAATGCTTATCATTTTGTTTTGCTTAATCACTTTCACCATAAGAAAAGGATTTCCTTTCCCTTTTATCTTTTTGCCTATTTGGATGTTAGCATTACTGATCATAAGAAAAACCCGAAGAACCTTGTTCTTCATGTGGGGCTTATTCTCTTAATTTCTGACTATGCTAAATCTTTTGAAGTTGTCAAGCCGCTTGCTACCCCTAAAGGTGTGCAACAAAAGTAGGAGGAGGGTTATGAGATGGTATCTAAGGAGGAGTTGAACACTAAAAAATGTAAAAAGAGGAAACTAATTTTGAAAAATGAGTTGACAACTGAGGAAGATGTGGATTTGTGTCAGACTCCTTTGCTACCATGGATGTGAATATGTAATCCCCTACTATGTGAAAGATTAGGAAAGAGGAGTCGAGCCCTAATCGAGGTTATGAAACTTGCAGTGAGGAGTTGGTTGATGAAATGTTGAGCCATAGTAGAAAGGAGAAGAAGGATGTGGCTGGTGAGGTGTCTTCCCCTCCCCCTGCTTTGGAAAAAAGGAGCTGATTTTAGGAAGTAGCAAGAAGTCGGTGGTGAATTCTGTGAGTAAATTGTAGGAGTTAAACTCTCCACTTAAAATTATTAGCAGATAGGATGTTGTGGTTTCTCTGGTTGGGGTTAGGGATGTGAAGAAGGATAAGAAGGATGTGGCTTATGTGGGGCAGGGTGTTGAGTTTTCTCTTGTGGTGGACCTAAATAGGTAGATGAAAAGGAAGGCAGTTGTTGCTGAGCTTGTGGAGTCCATTCGTAAAATCAAGATGTTGATTGTTGCTGAAAAGGGAAAGGTTTTTGCCAATAAGGGAAAGGATGTCACTGATAGAGTGGACAAGGGAAGATCCTTGTATGAGGAGGATGATGAGGGTAAGGATGTTTTTAAAATTGATAAAGAGAATATTGTTGATGTTTTGGGAGCTACTAAAGAGGGATCTATTATTTTCTATAAGCTTTTTAAATTTGGATTTTTCATGAACTCAATATGAAAAATGTGAAAGTGTGTGGCATGATGAACAAAGTGGATGAGTCGCTTGTTCAAGATCAGATCGATGATTTGATGAACTCTTTAAAAATTGTGGCGGAGGAAATGCTTCTGATGAAGCAGAATCTTGAAGAAAGAGTCCTCACCTTGGAAAACCTTATGGAGAGGTTATATGCTAATATGGATAAAGGTGGGGAGGGGACTAAGTCTGGGTTTAATGTTGAATCTGTTGGTATTATTTCTCCTATTGATAGTGTTAAAACTTGTAAGGAGGGTGATGAAACTGGTGTTGGTGGCATGTTGATGGAAGGGGTGATGCTTAGTTATAAGGGAGGTGAGAAGAGTAATGTTTTGATTAGTGAGGTTAATTTGGGTGGGCCCGGGTCTAGGACCTGTAACAAGACCAAAGCTCGGGCTGGAGCTCTTGTTAAAGATTTATTTGTTGTTGGGGATGAGGACTTGAAGAACGTGGCTTGTGATGCGAAGGTTGTTGATATTCTAAAATATATGTAATGTTGTTGGGTGGGTTCCTCCTTTTTTGCTAACTTTTTGTTGATGCTTTGTTGTGGTTGGGCTGAAATGTTCTAAATTGCTTGTATCTTTTGTTTCATCTTCTTTTTTTTTTTGTAAAGGGTTCTAGGCCCCTTCAAAACCCATTTTTTTTACCTCTAATCAAAACAAAATCCTCCAACAATTCCTTAACATCCTCTTGGAACTCAACAAAATTTAATGGGGGAAATTGAAAACAACAAAAAAAAATTGAGTTAATTGCGAGGGTGAACGATGCTTGAAAATTTACTTCAAGCCATGTTAAAACATGTAGATGCAATTAGCAAGCAATTAAGTGGTTGGGTGGATAAGAGGTAGGAGTGTAGATATTTTTATGTAGATAAACTATAATATACACACAAGTAAAAAATGAAAAAAATACAAAATATGACTTGTGTTCACTATTCACTAACCCGCATATAAATCAAGCTCTTGACCTTAATAGCAAGAGGTTTCCTATCCATTAGTGCAACCACCAAGGGATTATGAAAACTTTTTGGAAGAGTTGGTGGATGGTTTTTGACCATCCTCCATGCAACACTAACAAGGCCCTCCAATATTTCCTGAGGAAACTCTATTGTGAGTTCATCCTCAACAAAATCCCTAACTATTTTGATATGTGGGACTTTCAGGGGAGAGGTGGTGGGTTAGTATAGGATAGACTAGGTGCACGTCCACTAGTACATAAAAAACAATAAACTACTAAAAAAACTACTAAAAACTGCTTATAAATGACTAAACTTGGTCACGTGACCATTAGTAGTTTATTGCCAATCATTTATAACACGGCCAGATTGATGACTAAACCATTTTTAGTCATTTATTGGTTATTTTGATTGATTGATTTGGTAGTATATTTAGTTGTTCATTTAGTCATTGATTGTTGTAATTTGGTCACTTATTTGGTCATTTTTTATTCACTGGTATATTTAGTCATTGATTACTACAATCTAGTCACTCATTTAGTCAATTTTATTCATTGATTTTTGTCCATTGGTAGTGTATTTATTCATTAATTTTAATCATCATTTTGATTAATTTGGTAGTATATTTAGTCAGTTTTATTTCATAGGTCATATATTTAGTCATATTTATTCACTGTTCACTGATTGTTATTAATTGGTAGTATATTTAGCCATTTTTTATTTCATGGGTCATATATCTAGTCATATTTATTCACTGTTCACTAATTTCTATCAATTGGTAATATATTTAGTCAATTTAATTATTAATTGACGTCAATTAGTAGTATATTTAGTCATTTTAATTAACTAATATTTGAGGATTTAAACATAAAACACAAAAGTACACATCAATTGATGAAGAGGTACATCATACCTTGAATTCACTCTTTTCCTCTTCTATGAGCATTCATGAGAATTATCCTCAGACAAGTGTTGATCTTGACACTAGTTCGGTAATCACTGTTGTTCCTCTCGCTAGTCGCCCTCTTGAGTTTTACACTGAGAAAGATTGGGAGGCCAATGACTTGCTTGACGAGTGACATGCACTTGCCTAACTAGTGGTGCTTCCTTTTCTTTTTCTTTTTGTGTTTATTTTGGTATGTCATATATTCCTTGTCTTGTTTGATGTTTGGTGACATTCTTCTATCTGTATCTCCTTTCTTCTCTATGTCGTGCATTTGTTTTTCCTTTCGCCTTCTATTTTTACCTTCCTTTTGGGGGATGACACAAAGCATTGAGACCACCAAGTCTCCTTCATGTTGACCCAAAAGGAAACCTTATTTTTCCTTTTTGTTTCTCCTTTGCCCTTTGTTTTCACCCTTCATTTGGGGATGATGCAAGGCATTGAGACCACAATGTCTCCTTCATGTTGACCCAAATGAACCTATTTTCCTTTCTCTTTTGCGCTTTTTTCCTTTCATTTGGGGATGATTCAAGGCATTGAGACCGTAATGTCTCCTTCATGTTGACCCAAATGACCCTCTTTTCTTTACTTTTCGTGCCCTTCTTGCCTTTCATTTGAGGATGATGAAAGGAATTGAGACCGCATGGTCTCCTTCATGTTGACTCAAACACTATGGATCCTTTGCTTTTGTCTTTGATCTTTTTCTTTCTTTGGTCCTTTTTGGGGACAATGTAAAGCGTCTAGACATCCTATGTCTCCTCCATGTTGACCCAAAATGACTTCTTTTTCATTTTGTCTTCACTCTGTATGTGTCCTTCTCGTTCTCTGTGTTTGAGGAGATGATGATAGTTCTGCGCTCTCTAAAATTTACAGCAACGAACATACTGACCTCAAATACATAGATCCCTTGTGTGTTTGGTGTTTTCCATTCTGGGGGCATCTTTCCACTTCTCTTTCGCTTGCCTCTTTTTTGCATGATGTAGCCTTTCTTGGACACTCATGGCTTGACAGGCTCTCATGTTCCCTTTGCATTGTGCCTTTCTCTACTTTAAATAAATTTCTCTCAAAACGGTGTGTGGCAATCCCTTTAAAGTGGGGGCATACGTTGGCACTATTTTATTTTACTTTTATTTTTTTGCATTTGCATTTGTTTTTCCCTTTTCCCATGCTTCTTAGTGCAACCTTCTTACTTCACTTGATGTGTTTTCTCACTTTGTGGATGACATTGGGTATAATTTATTTCATAAGCATGATTTTTCTCAACATATTACATTCCTCTTAGTGGCCTGATGCGACACACTACATCCCCTAAGTTGTGAATTTTCTATACTTTCATCGGTCCTCTTTTGGAAACATTACACGTAATGCTCCCTAATTCTAAAGACCTCAAATGAATTAAACAAGACTCCTTCAAACACTTTCATTTTTAATTTCTTTTTCACCTTTTAACATTTGTGCATTCATGGCCACCTTGCATAACATAACTTGCACGTCTGTAGAGCTAGCTTGCACTTGTTCATGGGTTCTAAGCATCCAAGGCTTTGCTTGTCTCATGAACCGCACCCTTGTCCTTGTGGTGCCTTATCAAAGTTGTCAGGGAGTACAAATTTGGTATGGTTGAGTGGCAAGCCCAACTAGCGGCATGACTTTCCCCATAGCCACCTTTGTGTGTGTGAGTGTATACCAACCGGGTGTATGTGTCTCTCACCACCTTTTGGAATTCACACCCGACGAAAAATCAAAAATTTCGTCGGCCTAGAGTGAGTATCCTTTCCTTTCAGACTAATAAACTAGATCTGATCCAAAACTACCTGGACAAATGGTCGAAGCTTGATCTTACTTTTTCTCCAACCTTTCACATCACTCCTTTTGTGATCGTTTGCACTTATGCTTAGTCTGCCATGGGATCTTGATCCTGGGGGCTTGATCATCCATCCTGATCATAGTCATCTCACCTTACTAACATAAGTACACTAGATCCCACTCAATACACATGGTTCAACTACTTTAGTGTGAGTCTGAACAATGTTCATACTCTCACTAAAGTGGGGGCTAAATGTGTCACCAAAAAGTGTATACCTTGGCACTTTTTCACTCATTTTGGCCTTTTTCAGTGGATTTTTCACTTTTCTAAGACCCTTCCAACATAATTCACCTAAATAATACATTCTTACACCTCCCTATGCCTTAAGACAGAGTGTTGTAAAGTGTTGTGTTGCATTTTCACACTTATCTAGGCTTATCACCCCTAAATCAACCCTTTTCATATGCTAATTTGTCCTTTTAATGCATCTTTAGTCCCAACCTAAGTGTGTTTTGGGAAGCAAATATAGTTAGCTTTATTAAACATAAATTAATTCTCGACAATCATCAAAATTTGCCTAGTCCGTCTAAGCATAAAATTCAAATTTTAAATAAGATTCAATGGGAATCTTGCCTCTTGAACCCTAGGGTTGGCCTATTAGGTTGTATTTTGGGAAAATTAGGGTTTTACATGTATAAATAAGGGTTTTCACTTCCATTTTGCCTCTCTTAGTCACTCTATAAGCTCATTTTTACTTTCTTTCCTTCACTTTAACTCTCTTGCTCTCAATCATCAAGTACTCAAGCAACCAAGCAAGCATACAAGCATTAGGGTTTTCTAACCTCCTCCATTGAAGCTGCTCATGCAAGTTGTAGGCCATCAACAAAGGTTTGGTAAGCTACTCTATTGTGTTACCATTCACTCTTTCTTTCCTTTGTGTTTATCTCATTTGGGTTTAATTACCTACAAAGGGGTTTGACTTAGGCAAACCCGTATTATCTAACCCTAACAATTTATGGTCTTTGCATGTGTTTGCAGATCTTTTGATGCAGGTTATGTGAAGGACAAAGTGTTGCAAGAAGTACCAAAATTCTCCTCAATTCAACTTCAAAGTCTCAAGCCCTAGGAAGGACAAAAGGACAAGTTGCAGGTCACTTTTAGAGGTTCCTATCACATATTGCTGCAAAAAAGGGGAACACCAACCGGGACCCACAAGACCAAAACCTGATTCCTCAACAATCCACAAGAGGACTAGGTCGCCCCTATTGGCGACCTTGTCCCTATGCTAGGCTTGGAAAAGGGTTTTTGTGTTTTTGGATACCCATTTCGCTAAAACCTATTTCGAGAAAGTTTTCCATTTGGAGGACTAAGTCCCCCCACTTGGCGTAAGTGTCCTTTTGCAATTTTCTAGCACTTTACAAGAGCTTCCAGGAGCATTCAACTATCACATCATTTCTCTAGGTACACATTTTCTGTCCCGCTTTGTCATTTTCCAGAAAACACTCATTTAGGGCATATAGTTAGTTAGTTTGCATTAGATTATTTTTTCTTTATTTGAACTTACATACAATTAGATTAGTTTCATTTAACTTTCAGCATTAGCCACATGTCACACACATTCACAACCATCATCAAATCCCTCTCCCCCCTTTTGAATGAACTTAGCCTTAAAACATACTCAACCTAGAGAGGAAAGAGAGTCATTCTCCCACCTAAGTGCTCTTAGGGTGAAAAACACTAAGAGATTAGTCAGGGAATCCTCTTTCCCTAGTTCAGATTATGTATGTTTTTGGCAGTTCAGAAATATGTAGATGAAACATGAAGCACATAACTAGTCGGCCCAAAAAAATGCTTCTACCTGAATTTACTAAATGCAACTCTAACCAAGATCTAGGTCAGGACCCAAATCTAACTCAACACATCTTCAATTATTGGTGCATACCCCCAAGAACAAGGTGCAAGCTAAAGAACAGTCCCTATAAACTAGATATCCATAAATAACCTAGAAAGCCAACTCAAGACAATGCAACACCAAAGAAGCCAATTAGCAACATACAGATCATATGGGGATGTTCCATGAACATCCAACAACACTTCCATACACTTCTTTCATACTGGCATGCCACTAGCAACCACCACAAACCAAATAGGAACAAAATACATCATCCAGGAAGCAGAAAAATCATAACCAAAAGATATAACATTAACATATCAACTTAAAAACCACTTCAACACATGAAATTAGAATTGAGACATTGAATAAATGTTGAGAGAAAATTCACCAAGCTACAGGAGTAAAGACATCAATGTGGAGAAATACATTAGACCAGTCTAGACAACCAAAAACACTACCAACCTTATGGATTTCACAAAAATCTCCTCGGTAACATAGGTGACCTAAAAAGATAAGAGGGATACATTCACATAGCACTAGCTTTGAACCCCAAATTGTAATACCAAATCTCCAATAATGGAGGAATGTAGAGAACTCTCCTAGATAGACTTCAATGTAGCTTCCTAAACTAGAAACACTAAAGCAACTTAAGGAGGTCAAAACTTCCTTTTAGCAACACATTCTTTATCAAAAACAACATGATATTTGCATAAGACATATTGTAGACATTCAACAACATATCTCCATCATCAATAATACTTCTAATCCTCATCTTAATATATCATTGTGAATCCAACTTTGCTAATAGTAACAATACACAATGCTTCTTTGATTATCATCAGATAAGGCATGAAATCCGACCATGAACTTCAAAAACACCACTATTCATCAAACAAGGCATGACATCCAATCATGAATTTCAACAATTCTTCATATATATCAGTGATAGCATAAACTAAATATTATTAACAATGACAATCAATGTATCATGAACTTCAACAATACCACTATTCATCAAACAAGGCATGACATCCAATCATGAACTTCAATTATTATTCATTTATATTAGTGATAGCATAAAATCAATGTTGTCAGTTTAGTAACAACTACTGCTAAACAACAAAGAAACTACCTTCTCTAGTGTTGAAAAATAATGCCAACAATTTCTTTAATGTATGTAGCAGCACCAAGTACTGATATTACAACAATCTCCTCAAGCATATGTAATAGGCAATATCATCAATGAAAACCATAACTAGACATATAAAAATCTTCATCAAGTGGTGACATTAATGAAAACTAATAATTAGTGTTGACATTAATGACAACAAATGCCAACAATCTCTCCCTTTGGCATTGATGGTAACACATGTTGCTCACTCTCCCCCTTTAACATCCAAGACAAAGGGCCACATACATTTGTGTAAAATAAAAACACCTATTCTGAATTCAAGGATGAAGGGAAAAAAATATTCTATTGAAACAATAGCACATACTCCCCCTTTGACCAGTAACACTTCTTAATATTTATGCACATCTACACCAAACTCCCCCTTACTACCAACTCTCCTTGATTGGTAGCATACATCAATCTAGGGGAAAATGATATGACATGAGTTTCTCCCCTTGATAGATGCACCATCTATGCATCTAGTTAGAAAAAGGAGGGGCAATAAACCCTAACTTTTGTTAGAGATACTCAAAATTATCCTTTGAAAGTGCCTTAGTGAAAATGTCTCCAATCTGATCCTTGGTAGGCACATGCTCCATTCTGACTTCATGCTCTACAACTTTTTCCCTTAAAAAATGACACTGAATAAAATGTGTTTGGTCCTTGAATGCATTACCAGATTCTTGGAAATATTAATTGCACTTGTATTTTCACATAATATAGGAATGGGTTCATCATAAATTTTTTTTACATCCTTCAAGGTCCGCTTCATCCAAAAAACCCGAGTGTACAACAAGATATTGCAACAATGTATTTAGCCTCTACAATGGATAAAGATATTGAATCCTACTTTTTAATGAACCATGAGACCAATCTGTCTCCCAAAAAGAATTCACTTCCACTTGTACTTCTCTAGTCATCCACGCAACCTGCCCAATTTGCATCAATATAGGTACCAAGAGAAAATTTATCCTTTTTATACCACAGGCCATAATCTAGAGTTCCTTTCAAATATTAGAACATTCTTTTCACATCCTTTTATAGGATCATCTTGACAACCAAACATCAATCCTGAAGCACACTAGGACATGTAGAATGTCCACATAGGCTCATATAGTTGAACTTGTATATATACACCAACTGACATAAGTTCCTAACATATTTTTTACAAAGAAGATATGCATCTAGAACCATCTGTAGCATATTGTCCTTTGAGACTGTGCTTGCATACCCATAAAACATTTGATACAAAAACGTAGCATGTATTTAACATAGATGAACATGTCCAAAAAAATATATGGATGACATTATTTCCTATAGAGTATTCCAACAAGTCTTCATCATCATTTTACTCTACTAAAGTAGAAACACTCCGTTACATACAACTGTTACATTAGAAGGTGTAAATACTTGAGAGCTTGGATATGTAACACCTTCATATCTTGGCAACCTTATCTTCTAGACCACAAAATAAAACCATTTTATGTAGAGAGGTGCAGACCAAAATACCATGACTCTACCAAAGATTATGCATTGTGAATGTTTTGGAAAAATTCTGAACCCCACCTTTCTAAAGCTTTATCTTTATGTGCGATACATAAAACTAGAATGATATCAATTAGGACAACTGTACCGATATCCACACACCTACTTCCACTAGAATCTTTACCAAAGGTTTATCTATGCACATTAGATCTGTACATTGACTAATCTGACAAAAAAAATTCTTTCATGTTGAAGACCTCAACACCTTTTCCTTTTTAGGTGGCTAAAAGGTTTTGCAAGTAAAATCTCCCCCTGAGATAAATATCTATCTTAGTTTATCTTGGAATCTTGTGTAGAGTGCACATGTGTAGAATAATCCTTCCTCTCATGGTCTTCCTTCTAGATCTTTTCATTTCCTTTTTGCTGATTACGGGGTTCATTCTCTTTTTGAATTGGTGGCTTAACAAAACCACTTCTACAATAGTTTTCCTTATGTCCCATATTATTGCATTTGTAGAACATAATGTTATGTTTTGGAACAAGATTGTTCCTCTTTACCTTAGTTCTGCACTCATCAACCTTGTTACCATAGTTGCTGCAAGCATATAAATATCCATGAAATAAGATATGTATTGTTCCTTTGAGGCATAAAAGATATTCTACCAATGTTATCATTCCTTCTTTGTCTAAATCTATATCCAACAACATTATGCCCAAATTTATTGCAAGAAAAATAGTGACCTTGAAAAGATTGATTAAACCTGGTAGGAGCATGTTATTTTATAGATGGATGGATTGTAGGCCCATTTTTCTTCTAGTTAGTATTGGATCCACCTTTTTTATTTCCATTTTGAATAGTCTTTGAATATCTGGATCCATTCTTCTTAGAGTCTTCAGTTCAATATTTCTCCTCCTTTGTCTCAAACTTTTCATTTGATTTGGAGCTATTAGGATCATGATTTTCTTCTTTGAAAATTTGTTCTTTTGTCTTTTATAATTCATATTTTAGATTGAAAATATCATAGATTAAAGTTTTAAGCATTCAATAGCTTTGTTATTGAGCTTGACATTCAAGCAATCTTCAATCCTCTTGCCTTCTTCAACCTTTAATTTTATATCAGAGATCATACCTTATGCCCTTTTTAATTTGATTTCACATTCTTTACCTTCTTCTACTTTGGCTTTCAACTTGTTAGTTTCTTCCTATCATTTTTCAAGAAAGATTTCATATTTCTGATTTAGTGCCTTTGCTTCATTCATGTCTTTTAGAGTAGACTTAAGTTTTTCTTCAAAACATATTTCCCAATCATCTAAATTGAAGTCCCAACCTTTAGGTTCCATTGATTTTATATTCAGAGTAGAAGGGAACATATCTTCATTACTCAAGGAGTTAGACTCCTTAAATTTCTCAACATTACACTTTCTGTTAGCAGTATTAAAGACCATAAAGATGGTTTCACCATTTGAGTCATTCTCCTCATCTTTAGAGGAACGTTTGTTTTTCTTGGAATAAAGAACCTTTTAACCTTATCACTCATGTTAGTATCATCTGATTCTTTATGAGGAAATTTAGATGAAAAATGATTAACTCTTCCACAATTGAAGTATTTGAATGGTAATTCACCTTTGTATTTTCCAGTTCCTTTTTTTCAATCTTCTCACAAAGTTTTCTTCCACTTCATCAAGGTCATCATTTTGATCTGCAACTTCATCTTCAATATTTTTGTTAACTTTGAATGCAACTTCCATTTTTGGAACATCTTTATCAAATTATCTCATCTCAAATGCAGTAAGAGCACCAAACATTTTATCAACTGAGTATTGATCCAAGTCCTTAGATTCTTCAATGGTGGAAACTTTATGACTATAATATTTTGGAAGATCTCAAAACTTTCTTTATAATCTCATTTTTTTACTTCTCCACCAAGATCAATGATGCAAGAAACAACTTCATGTACCCAGAGCATATAATTTACAATGTCTTCATCCCCAGTTATCCTTAGAGTCTCAAATATACTTCTGAAGATATGTATCTTGGCTTGCTTTACTTTTGTATCACCTTCATAAACACTACTAAGATTTTCCCAGATATCCTTAGCAGAGCTACAACTCATCACCTTCAAAAGTTCTGAATCAACTAGTCTACGTAAGAGAGAACTCTTAGCTTTGGCATTGCATTCATACAACTTGATTTATGTTGCATCTATAAGAGGAGTAGTAGGATCAGTGTAACCATATTTGACTAATTTCTAAACACCAAACTCTAGAAATTTTAGGTGGTCTTCCATTCTCAATTTCTAGAAAGCATAATTAGTCCCATCAAACCTAGGACCCTTGTATAGGCCATCATGTGCCATCCCAGATCTTTGCCTCAAGCGTTCAAGCTATCTTCAAAGGAACTTGATGCTAATGCCAATTGTTAAACAAACCTAAAGACTGAGAGGTGGGGTGAATCAGTCTTATCAAAAGCTTAATCCCTTCTAGAACTTAAATATTTCAGCACAATACAATCTTCTTTATCAAACCAAAACCTTTAAAGAAAATAGTAATAGAGAAGGATATAGTAGTTTGAATCTTTAACATATTTAGCAAAACTTAGCAATGAAAGATATAACAATTCTACTTCTAACTAGATTAGTAGCAAAGAAAGATGAATAAAAGAAAAAACATGCATAGGAGAACACCAAATTTACTTGGAGAACCCAATGAGAGAAAAACCATAGTGAGAGTTAACTCATAATATAAAGGCTCATTGCCAAAAAGGACTTGTAGACAAAGGCTCACTACCTCAACGCAAGATATAAAGAACACTGAATTGAAGAATGTTAGAGTAATAGGTTAATTACTTAATTAATTTAATCTTATTGATTAATAAATTAAGTCACCTTTTACTTTATTTTTCACTTAAGCTAAACTTAGGCACTTTAATAATTACTTTATTAAATCTCAGGGTTCACTTTAGGGTTTTGATCTCCTTTCTTAAGGATTGATCTCTTTATAATTATTGATTCTTGTTAATGCATATTATTTTTCAGGCTTGCAGAGCACCATTATTGTGTCTCTTTATCTTTTCTATGTGACAAGTTATTTGCTTGCAGGTGTTCATTGGGATCTGTGAGGTTGGTTTATCAACTTCAACATTGTATCAGAGCTTCAAATCTGCAACTTTTTGTTCATCTTTTGAGGTATTCAAGCCTTGAAAGAGTATTTTTCTTGCATCTTGAGTCAATTTAGACCTAACCATTGTGTCTAGAAGGTTTGAAATTGTCAAGATTGACCTTTGTTTCATCAATTTTGGTTATACAGTGCCAAATCTATGAGGGTTTGAAGTTTCAGAGGGTTTCCAAATCTAGAGGGTACCTAAAATTTTGGAGTGTTTTCAGCCCAAACATACCTCACCATTTTGTTCAGAGCTCCCAAAAACCCCAAAATCAACTGTGAAATCGTCAAAATTGAACATGGTGACTCTAGGAGGCAATTTTTTTTCATTTTTGGGCCATATGGCCTGGTACGACACACAATCCAAGATTTAAAAAAAAAAAACACAGTGTTAATAGGCACCACTAACCACTAGAATTTAACCGCTAGTGGTTAATGCTAGCGATTAATGCTAGCTTAATTGCCAGGCTTAACCACCAAACCCTTTTTGGAGCAGTTTTGGTATTTTGGCTATAACTTTTGCATCCAAACTCAAATTTTCGAAAATGAAATATCGTCAGAAAGCTGGTTCTGAGACCGATCCAGTGGTGTAGGTGTTATAAGGTCTTCTAGTGCTCTTTCCAAATCTGTATATTTTTTCATTAGAAAATTTACCAACTACATTTTATTCAATTTTTTGTGTTTTCACATTCTAGTGAATTACTTGAACATCTTAGCTCCTAGAAACTTCTCATTTGTGTGGGATGGCTTCTTTTTGGTTATTATTCATGTATTTACAGTATTAGGTCCTTATTGGACCTTATGGGTTCACATTGCATGCATTTATCATCTGTAAACACACTAAAATAAAGTGTCTCAACTTTGTATGTGTAGTATTGGGATTCTTGCACATCATATTGTGTCGTTATTGTACTTGCACTATTCTATAAAGTGCCATAAGGGGTTGATGTTTTCCTTTGTTTTCCATCATACCTTTGTCTAGTGAGTGTTCCTTCCATGACAACAGTGAATCACATTGATTCTTGACTCATGCGTGTGTGTCTTTGTTTGCACACCCTTTATACTTTGCTAGTGATTTCATATTTTCACATTCAGATGTTCTTGGTTCTTCTTCATGCACTTCTTTCTAGAATTTAGTTTCAGTGTACCTGTCATGACTCTCCCTTGTCAGCATAATGAGGGGGGGTTTCTATTGTTGATGCTAATACTTCCTTGGCTTCGCATTGGAGTGAGATATGTATACAGTATTTGTTCCTATGTAATAAGAAGATATAGCGATTGATTACCCATAAATTTTGGTGAGATGGAGCACTTACCATACTCTTGCATTCCTATTTCTGGAGGTGACCTTCCATTTTTCACTTGATCATTTCTTTAGACTATTGGTACTTGCGCCATCTGTATCTTTGAGTTTTTGATGTATGCATTAGTTTGCCATCAGATTTGAGTAGTGTCGTTGGGGGCACTCATATAGATTATTTTCTTCTTGATCCTGATCATTATATATTTTAGCGGAGGTTCTTCTTTCAACATTTCAACAGTCATTCTACGATAGTGTTTGCAGCTTCTTCATGCTTCAATAGTGTTTTTCTTTGTTCATCCTTTGTTCCTATCTTTTGGGACAATTTCTTCTTGATTGGAGGCTTCTTCACTTCACTCTTGTTGGAGGCTTCTTCAGTCCTTCACTCTTGTTTGGAGGCTTCTTTAGTCCTTCACTTGTTCCTATTCTTTTTGGGACATTCTTGTTTGGAGGCTTCTTAGTCCTTCACATGTATTTCTCTCTTTTGGAGAGGAATTTTCCCCATGAGGTTTTATCCTTTTCGCCTGTTGTGAGAGATCTTTTACATTTGTACATGGGTACCTCATTAGGCCTTGTTTTTCGGGACCCATCTTTTCTTTCATACATTTTATCCTTAGTTTTTAGGCTTCTCCCTAAGTTCATCTTAACGGGGGTGTTAGAGTAATAAGTTAATTACTTAATTAATTTAATCATATTGATTAATTAATTAAGTCACCTTTTACTTTATTTTTTACTTAACCTAAACTTAGGCACTTTAATAATTACTTTATTAAATCCTAGGGTCCACTTTAGGGTTTTGATCTCCTTTCTTAAGGATTGATATCTTTGTAATTATTAATTCTTGTTTATGCAATTTTACTCTTGTTTTTATAGAGGAATATATTTTTGTTGTTCAAAACTCTTTTACATGACAAGCTATTTTGCTTGCAGGTGATTACTAGGTTTTGTGAGGTTGGATTTTAAAACTTCAAAAAAGAAAACACAACTCCAAGAGAAAGATACAAGGACCTGATGAGATTCACTATCACAGAGCATGATACAAAGATTTAGATAAAGATTAAAATGCTTGTCAACATAACACTCTGTTGACTAAGGCGTTATAATACATCTGATTCTATCTTTTCTCTTCACTATGTAGCACTAAATTTGTTGGATATTCAATAAATTCCACACATTTTCTCCACACATTTTCCTTTTTCAAACTTGTACACAACTCCACTTTTTTACATCCAAAATGATATTGCATTTATATCCATTGCAACACTTCAAAACTTTAATTAGATCGACTAGGAAGAATATAAACAATGAATTCAACAAGTTGACCACCAAAACATAATGTTGTTCTATCTTGAATATAGAAATGAAAAAAAACAAACTTATTTCATTTGCCAGTATGATCCAAAACAATTCACATGCTGGCACACATCATTCTAAGTCATCATCAAGGAAATGTGTAGATAAAACATGAAGTGCATATCCAGTCGGCCCAAAAACATGCTTCTAATTGAATTTACTCAATGTATAACTAGGATAGGTTAGTACCCAAATCTAGCTTAACACATCTTCATTTGCTACCACACACCCCCAAGCACATGACACAAGCAAAAGAATAAGCCCTATTGGCTAGATATCCACAAATAACCTAGAAAGCCAAATCAAGACATGATACAACACCAAAGTGGCCAATCAACAACATGTAGATCACATGGGGATGTTCCATGAACATACAAAAAAAAATTCATACACTTCCTTCATACTTTCATGTCACTAACAACTACCGCAAACCAAACAGGAACAAGATACATCATCTAGGAAGCACAAAACCCATAACCAAAATATATAACATTAACAAATCAACTTGCGGACCACTTCAACAAATAAAATTAGAATTGAGACACTACAAAGACATTGAGAGCACATTCACCAAGCTGTGGGAGTAGTGACATCAATGCGGAGAAATGTGAAGCATTTCTCAGACCAATCCACACAACCAACACTGCCAACCTTCTTCTTTTCATAGAAATCTCCTCGACAACATATGTGACTTGAGAAGATAGTACATTGTCGAACCAACACTGAATCCCAAAATGTAAGACTAAATCTCCAATAGTAGAGGAATATAGAGCATTCTCTCAAACAAACTTCAATGAAACTTCTTGAACTAAAAACACTTAAGCAACTTGCAGAGGTTAGAACTTCCTTTCAACAACACATGCTTTATCATAAACAACATTAGAGAGCATTAGACATACCATAGACCGTCAACACCATCTCTCTATCATCATCAATACTTCTAATCCTCATCTTAATATATCATTATGAAACCAACTTTGTTGAGAGCAACAATGCATAATGCTTCTTTGATTATCATCAAATAAGGGATGACATCGAACCATGAACTTCAACAACACCACTATTCATCAAATAAGACATGCCATCCAATCATGAACTTCAACAATTCTTCATATATATTAGTGATAGCATAAATTGAATGGTGTCAATGGTGACAACCAATGCATCATGAACTTCAACAATACCACTATTCATCAAACAAGGCATGCCATCCAATCATGAACTTCAACAATTCTTCATATATATTAGTGATAACATAAATTGAATGTTGTCAATAGTAACAACCAATGCTAAATAACAAAACAACTATTTTCTCTAGTGTTAACAACTAATGCCAACAATCTCTTAAGCATATGCAACATCACAAAGTATTGATATTATAGTTACAATCTCCTCAAGCATATGCAACAGGTAAGCTCATCAATGACAACCACAACCAAACATATAATAATCTTCATCAAGTGGTGACATCAATGATAACCAACAATTAGTGTTGACATCAATGACAAAAACTGCCAACAATACAAACTATTTTTTTTTTTTTTTGAATTAAGAACTAGTAATATTTCTGGCTAAAGGCTAATGCAACTAGATTTTAGGTCTAAAGTAGCATTGAAATAAAAAAAATCAACCATTATTAGGATTTCAGGCTAATCGAGTGAGTCCAAATTTAATATATTTCATAGACACTCAAAATTTTGATTACCCATTATGAGAAAATGAGTCACTATAATTTTATAATTGATAGATCTCAATATTTCAAAATTTAGTTAAATAGGCCATATTCATGGTTGAATAGAAGATTGAAATTCCATAAGTTATGAATGCGTTACAAAACATTAAAGAGAGCACATATAGTTGTCTTCATAAACACAATAAAATGGATGGTAAATTTTTATAATATTCTTATGATTAGAAACTACCCCTTTATAAATAGTAAAATAAATACACAAATAAGAAGAAAAAAATATGGAAAACTCAAGAATTAATTATGTTTTCGAGTAAGAGATAATGAAACATCTTTTCAACTTTTCAATGTAGTAACCATTTATACAATTCTCATAATAATGGAAAATCAATTCAACTTACAATATATTTTAGAAACATAGATACTTGTGATAACCCATAGTGGATTTATAGACATCGAACGCTAAAAAAAGGTTGATAATTTATACCCTATTGAAAAATAAAAAATGTTTCCATCACAAATAATTAATAATAGACCAAACAATACACAACACGCAAACAAATCAAACTACAAGAAAATAGACGAAGTGGGTTTGAGGTATGAGGACTCACCTTCCCTTTCCAGCTAGATGAATGACTAAATTGAAGACAACCACCGATTGAAACTCTTGCATTCTCATAGCATTCTCTATAAGCATACCTCAACAAAATTGTTACATCAAAATCAAGAAAATGGTTCAAGGGAGAGCTAATGATGTGCATTGCAACCCTCTTCGTCACCCATTGCTTTTATTGCTTGAGAAGTATTATCCAAACCCATGTACAAGTAAGCAATAAAAAAACCACCACTAAAGTGAACAAGTTCTAATCCAAAATGCAATATGTTTTAGGAAAGAAAACAATTGTTGCTAACCCTTAGCATAATGTTTACTGCAATGTACTACATTATTGAATGTGTTATCCTTTCAAATATCTTCTCCATATGATACATGTAAGGATGGAGGCTGTTAGTTTCATGTCAGCTCGTGCCAATTGAATATATTTGTTTTTAATAAAACATATTATTTTGCATGGGAAAACAAGTCAATTGGAACATATATTGAATAGAAGATGTTCAAGCATAGGAGGTCCATGTGCACAAAAAAATCACAATTTTGTATGCTAAAATATATTAGAGGATAGACTGAAAAACCATCTACTAATTATGATGGTACATAATAGATGAAAGAAAATATTACGGATTAAATGGAATCATACTTGTATTTGAAGTTTGGTCCTGTGATAGGAAAGAATTAATGACTAAATTTGTGAGCTATTTTTATGGATTCATTTTATAATTGATTTTTTTTTGAAAAAAATGTGAGAAATAATAATACTAATAGTTTGTTTTAGTGAATGCATCATTAGATTTATTTTAGTTAGAAGTAGTTGAGTTGGAAAATTTTGAAATCTACGAAAAATGATTTCTGTATATAATTTTTTATTTTTATTTTTGTAATGAATAAAACAAAAAAACTATAAATAAAAAGATGGAGAGTAAGAGACTATAAGATAAGGAGAATTATATGTTAAAAAAACAGTAAGATTAAACAAATTATACAATATAAAAAAACTTGGAAAATCAACTGAAAATTTACAATACAAAATGAAAGTAACTTTCATCAAGCAAGTGCAACTTTAAGGCTTTAATTTGACATCTTTTTACAGATGACTTTTTTGTTTTCACAGCTCCAAATCTTATGCAAGAAAATCTCAAAGAATATGGTTCAGCTTCAGCAAATAGAAAATCAAGTTTTACAATTTCAATCTGATAGCAAGATTAACCAAAGTAAAATTTTACAGTTTATGAAATGAATGTATCAGTACAGCCTTCTTATGACGATGTTGTACTTACGGTTTGTAAGTTTTTGTTTCCTTCAACTATCTGTTGATAGTTCTTACTCTTTTTAATTTGATTTGATTCAATATATTAAAAAATAAAAATGAAAGTCTCAATAAAAAGACAATAATAAAACAAAAATACTATCTGAAAATTTTCATTAGTAAGAAGAACTCAGAAGAGTATTCACATTCATTACTGTCATTTTCAACATTGAATATTTCTTCTACCATTTTCAACATTAAATATTCACTATCATCATTGTTTACATTGAGTTTCATGTACACGTTCTTGGTTTACATTATACTTCATTTAATTTCTATCCAAGAAACCACCTTTAACTTCATTGAATGTAAAAATTATTCTAACTCAGAAGAGTATTCACATTCATTACTGTCATTTTCAACATTGAATATTTCCTTGTACCATTTTCAACATTAAATATTCACTATCATCATTATTTACATTGAGTTTCATGTGCATGTTCATGGTTTACATTATACTTCTTTTAATTTCTATCCAAAAAACCTCCTTTACCCTCATGAATGTAAAAATTATTCTAACTCAGAAGAGTATCCACATTCATTACCGTCATTTTCAACATTGAATATTTCCTTGTACCATTTTCATTTTATTCACTATCATCATTGTTTACATTGAGTTTCCTGTACACATTCTTGATTTACAAGATACTTCATTTAATTTCTATTCAAGAAACCACCTTTAACCTCATGAACGTAAATATTATTTTCACATTCATTACTGCCATTTTCAGCATTGAATATTTCTTGTATCATTTTCAACATCAAATATTCACTATCATCATTGTTTACATTGAGTTTCATGTACACGTTCTTGATTTACATTATACTTCATTTAATTTCTATCCAAGAAACCATCTTTAACCTAATTATTCTAACTCAGAAGAGTATTCACATTCATTACTGTTATTTTCAGCATTGAATATTTCCTGTACCATTTTTAACATTAAATATTCACTATCATCATTGTTTACATTGAATTTCCTATAGGGTTCTTAAAAACTAAAAGACAGATAAAAATTTATTCAATCCAACGTAAATATTATTCTAATTTATTCTGTTCTATTCATTTAAAGCTGTTGCTCCTGTCTATTGGGGTACCATAAAAAAATAGTGAGTATTAAGAACTTAAAATACAGTCGTACATTAATTCTGGTGGAGTTATAATTGTCTTGAGGAAGGAAATTTCGAAGCATGCTGAGATTTGAAAGCTGGGCAGAAACGAGTCATTTTTTGAATGGTCGGACCAACTCAGAAAAGTACCAACATTTACTGTCGTCATTCTCTACATTAAATATTTTCTGTCGTAATTTTCTACATTGAATATTTGATGTTGTCATTGTTCAGAAATTGCTGGTTTAGATTGTACCGAATTTTAAAGCTGTTGCTCCTGCCTAGTTCGCTACAGTTCAATAATGAGTATTAAGAACTTAGAATACATTCGTACATTTATTTCAGTGGAGTTGTGAGTTGTCTTGAGGACGGAAACTCTCAAGCATGCTAAGTTTAGAAAGATGTGCAGAAACGAGTGGCATTGTAGTTTTTCATTAGTTGGAACAATCTAAAAAAATTATTTCTATTAAATTTGATTGTCAAGTCTATTTTCTTAAGTTATTGATTGATAAGCAGGAGGTATTTTCCACAGCGTGTCAAATTGTGATATTGTTATCAAGATTTAACGGTGTAGTTTTTCAAGTCAAACTAATTGACCCATGTTTCATGAGTAGTGGTTCACAAGAACCCATCTCTCGTCATAATAAATGATTCACTTAGCACTCACCTTACTAACTGATTCTTTCACCTTACTAACTGCTTGTCTCAAAAATCAAATTTATTTAAAAATGGTTGATTGTTCACTTTACAAACTAAATGTCTGAATAATATGCACATTTATAATATTTAAACATGAAAATAATATTATGGCTGATCTTAACATCAGAAGAAATGATTCTGTTGTCTCTTTCTGTTCTTTAATAGCTGCTTTGTATTTATTGATAGTTAGGTTTAAGCTTATCTTTTAGCTATCTGTTGGTAGTTCTTATTCTTTATAATTTTTTTTGTTCGATCTATTAAAAAACAAACATAATATTATGTGTGATATAGGTCTCATATAGATGCTAGAAGCTATAATAATATGGATGGGATAAAAGAGATCCACTTTAATATGAAGGAAAACATCCAACAAGTTTTAATTAAAAGTAATGAAAGACCTTACAATTCTCTCTCAAGATGTAAGATTAAATAATAATAATTATGTATATAATTAAAACATTAAGAATATGGAGACTCTTTCGGAAAAAAATAAGGTTTCAAACAATTCAGTATAGATTAATTTAGATTAAATGAGTTGTTAAAATAAAGTTGATGAGATTAACTATTATTAGATAGTAATTAAAATAACACTACAAATAATAACTAATGATGAGAGAGACTATTAAGATTTATGTCTAAAGAATGTGTTCAAATTGATGAAGATAATGAGATCTATACATCTCAAAATCTAGAGATGTCCTTGATAGTTGTGTGTGGATCAAAATCAAAATATTCTATGGATCAAAATCAAAATATTCTTTTTTCTTTGTGCTTAGCCAAATTTATTGTTCGCACCTACAAACTCACTTTGTATCTATAAACTTAATCTTTGATGATCTTTGAATTCTTCATTATGGATTCTTGGAAAACTAAATGCCAGGCAATACTAACCTATGCCACACTCTAAAGTTTTTTTGTCAAGTTGGAGATATTTAAAAATTCATTGATAGATAGAACATTGCAAAAATTTATATGGATTCTAGAATGATTTCTAGGTGATTCACATCTGCTAGAATGTGTGTTACTAATATGGTTGCTTTCTTGATTAATTTTTTATGCAAGAACATATCAATGATTAGGCAATTTGGCATAAAAAATAATAGTTTCATTTTATTAAGAGTTTTATGTTCTTTTGGTTAATTTTGGAGTTCTCAGTAGAGTTCAACATTCAATTCTGAAAATAGTCTATATCATTCCTAACAATATATGTGGAAATGACACATGATGATTGGTGGAAATTTGTAAGTCAAATGAAGAGAATGGACTTTGATGGTTTTGTGCATTTGCAACAATGCACATCAAGTATTTGATCATAAATATATGTGGTAACACATAAGGAATTATTCCTTATAGGGATGTTTTACATTGACACTTTTTAGCTTTATGAGTTCCTATTTCATGATTAGAGGTGACACATAGTTTAATTATTTAAAATCTAGGTTGTTTTCTTTCACTTGGACGATAAGGAGGATGTCATTCCTAAGGTACAAGCATGTAAGTTTGGTCTTTTAGAGATATAATGATCCTTAGTGAATACCACTTTAGTTGTGTTAATGAGTGGAATGTTTTTAATTCTTGGGAGTTAATGAAAAGAGATTATAAAAGATGACTATTTTATGAGGTTGATTTAATTTGATATGTGTTATTTTCTGAAGGGTCTTTTTTATAACTTCTTGTATAAACCAAAGCTTTGAGAATCATTTGGACATGAGTTTTGAGGAGAAAGGATACAACTTGAACAATAAATTGAGAAAATAATTGAAGTTTTGGAAAAAAATGTATGTTTCAAATGGGAGTCTAAGTAGTCAAAATTAGAAGTTTTGTGGTGCATTAGTGAGGACCTAGAACTATGCATCATGCTTGTAACATAAGTAAAAGTGCTAAAGGTTCATAAGATCACTCATGTTATAAAATCATTCGTAACTACAAACTAAAGAAGAATTCGTAGTGAACTCCATTGTATAAAACCTTTTGGTTTGTAATTATTGTAAGGTTAAGGCTTGACTATAATTGGCCTAATAGATTGGTGCAGTTATTATATGGATGAAATAAATATATCATTATGTTGTTGTTGGATTGGATCTAGCTTTTGTCACTTCAGTTTAGGTTGGGTGATATGGTTGGATTCTACTTCATTATATCATCCAATTATGATTACATCAAATAGAACTAGAACAATGATAATTTTTAGAGTAAGTGATAAACCCACACTAATAGTTTTATATGAATTTCATTGTAAGTTCTCCATTCAAGGGAATGGTTTTCATATTCTTATGCATGTGTTATATTGTGGGTGATCCATAAGAGAGGTAGTTCATAGATTCTTGCATATTGCATTGTTCATGATACATATAGAGGAGTGGTTGACAAACATTTTTTGCATGTGTTGTACCATAAGTGATCTATTTAGATGAGTGGGTCACATATTCTTGTTCTTGTGTGGCATATTAGGTGATTCATTTGAGGAGTGATTGACTAAAACATTGTATGTGTGTATCACTACATATGTTATGTGGTCTATTCAAAGAAATAGCTCAAAAATAAAGGATAATTATATTTGCCATTGTGGTGTTGGATTGCGTTTATTGAAAGACTGGTAAATAATTAAATTACTTATGAAAGGTGTTTTGAATTTAGAAATGAATCAATCGGTAGAGATTGCTAACAAGTGTAAATTATTTTCACATTCATTACTGCCATTTTCAGCATTGAATATTTCTTATACCATTTTCAACATCAAATATTCACTATCATCATTGTTTGCATTGAGTTTCATGTACATGTTATTGGTTTACATTATTCTTCATTTAATTTCTATCCAAAAAACCACCTTTAGCCTAATTATTCTAACTCAGAAAAGTATTCACATTCGTTACTGTCATTTTCAGCATCGAATATTTCCTGTACCATTTTCAACATTAAATATTCACTATCATCATTGTTTACATTGAATTTCCTATACACATTCTTAAAAAACTAAAAGAAAGATAAAAATTTATTCAATCCAACGTAAAAATTATTCTAACCCATTCTGTTCTATTCATTTAAAGCTGTTGCTCCTATCTATTGGGGTACCATAAAAAAATAGTGAGTATTAAGAACTTAAAATACAGTCGTACATTAATTCTGGTGGAGTTATAATTGTCTCGAGGAAGGAAATTTCGAAGCATGCTGAGATTTGAAAGCTGGGCAGAAAACAGTCATTTTTTGAGTGGTCGGACCAACTCAGAAAAGTATCCACATTTACTGTCGTCATTCTCTACATTAAATATTTTCTGTCGTAATTTTCTACATTGAATATTTGATGTTGTCATTGTTCAGAAGTTGCTGGTTTAGAGTGTACCGAATTTTAAAGCTGTTGCTCCTGCCTAGTGCGCTACAGTTTAATAATGAGTATTAAGAACTTAGAATACATTCGTACATTAATTTCAGTGGAGTTGTGAGTTGTCTTGAGGACGGAAACTCTCAATCATGCTAAGATTTGAAAGATGTGCAGAAACGAGTGGTATTGTAGTTTTTCATTAGTTGGAACAATCTAAAAAAAATATTTCTATTAAATTTGATTGTCAAGTCTATTTTCTTTACAAGTTATTGATTGATAAGTAGGAGGCATTTTTCACAGCGTGTCAAATTGTGATATTGCTATCAAGATTCAACTGTGTAGTTTTTTGAGTCAAACTCATTGACCCATGTTTCATGAGTAATGGTTCACAAGAACCCATCTCTCATCATAATAAATGATCCACTTAGCACTCACCTTGCTAACTGATTCTTTCACCTTACTAACTGCTTGTCTCTTTATTCTTTGTAAATGCATTTCCTCAATACAAAAGAAAATTGCTTGTCTCAAAAATCAAATTTATTTAAAAACGGTTGATTGTTCACTTTACCAACTAAATGTCTGAATAATATGCACATTTATAATATTTAAACATCCTACCATACAAGAAAATAATATTATGGCTGATCTTAGCATCAGAAGAAATGATTCTGTTGTCTCTTTCTGTTCTTTAGTAGCTGCTTTGTATTTATTGATAGTTAGGTTTAAGCTTATCTTTTAGCTATCTCTTGGTAGTTCTTATTCTTTATAATTTGTTTTGTTCGATCTATTAAAAAACAAACATAATATTATGTGTGATATAGGTCTCATGTAGATGCTAGAAGCTATAATAATATGAATGGGAAAAAAAGAGATCCACTTTAATATGAAGGAAAAAATCCATTAAGTTTTAATTAAAAGTAATGAAAGACCTTACAATTCTCTCTCAAGATGTAAGATTAAATAATAATATTATTATTTATATAATTAAAACATTAAGAATATAGAGACTCTTTCCGGAAAAATTAAGGTTTCAAACAATTAAGTATAGATTAATTTAGATTAAATGAGTTGTTAAAATAAAGTTGATGAGATTAACTATTAGTAGATAGTAATTAAAATAACACTACAAATAATAACTAGTGATCGAGAAAGATTATTAATATTTATGTCTAAAGAATGTGTTCAAATTGATGAAGACAATGAGATCTATACATCTCAAAATCTAGAGATGTCCTAGATAGTTGTGTGTGGATCAAAATCAAATTATTATGTGGATCAATATCAAAATATTCTTTTTTCTTTGTGCTTAGCCAAATTTATTGTTCTAGATATAGTTCGCACCTACCAACTCACTTTGTATCTATAAACTTAATTTTTGATGATCTTTGAATTCTTCATTATGGATTCTTGGAAAACTAAATGCTAGGCAATACTAACCTATGCCACACTTTCAAGTTTTTCTGTCAAGTTGGATATATTTAAAAATTCATTGATAGATAGAACATTGCAAAAATCTATGTGGATTCTAGAATGATTTCTAAGTGATTAACATGTGCTAGCATGAGTGTTACAAATATGATTTCTTTCTTGATTAATTTTTAATGCAAGAACATCTCAATGATTAGGCAGTTTAGCATAAAAATTAATAATGTTTCATTTTCTTAAGAGTTTTATGTTCTTTTGGTTAATTTTGGAGTTCTCATTAGAGTTCAACATTCAATTTTGAAAATAGTCTACATCATTCCTAACAATATATGTGGAAATGACGCATGATGATTGGTGGAAATTTGTAAGTCAAATGAAGAGAATGGACTTTGATAGTTTTGTGCATGTGCAACAATGCACATCAAGTATTTGATCATAAATATATGTGGTAACACATAATGAATTATTCCTTATCTAGGGATGTTTTGCATTGACACTTTTTAGCTTTATGAGTTCCTATTTCATGATTGGAGGTGACACATAGTTTAATTATTTAAAATCTATTTGTTTTCTTTCACTTGGACGATAAGGAGGATGTCATTCCTAAGGTACAAGTATGTAAGTTTGGTCTTTTAGAGATATAATTGTTAGAATTGGCTATGGATGCCAAGATCTTTGGACCAAATAGAAAGCACAAAGAAGAGAGAATAATGTGACAAGAATAAACTGTATTCTCATCAATATGATTCAATGATATGAGATGATTGTCATTACAATGAGAGACCCCTAGGTTATATAGCCAAGGTGAGAACATAGAAGGTCATAAGATTATGACAAGTGTTGTAATCTTATGACATGAGACAACAATAAAAAGCTATCACTCCACCTAAAGTGGAAAGTGATAATGTGATAATCACCCCAAAAGGTAGATCTACCAAAAAAGGTGGAGAGGTAATCACATGATATGTCCACGAAAGGTGGGAGTGATAAAGTAATAACATCATAAGTCCACCAAAGGTGGAAAAGATCCAGCTACCTCCTATGTGGTCCCTAAGTAAACTTAACTAAGGTGTAATTATGACCTAAGACAAGGTACAACACATTTAATTACACCAACATCCCCCTTAAGTGTAACTTAGGGAGAATGTACACAAAATAAAATAATGCAAGATGGGTCTGACAACTAGGCCATGTTAGGTACCCATGTACAAATACAATGCAATCTCTCACAAACGGAGAAAAGGAGAAAAGGAGAAAACCCAGTGGGACAAAAATCCTCCCCAAAAGAGAGATGAAATACAATAAATAAATGCTCTCAATGATGCATGAGAAGGTAAAAACCACATGTGAGGAAAAATAACCCCCCATAAGAGAGAAGTAGAAGAGAGACAAGGCAGCCCCCCCTCAATGTTGAGTCTCCTACAATGATGGTAGAAGCTCGAAATTGAATGCTGAAGATGATCCAATATTGCTGAACAACATTCCTCCCCTTAGGAAGAAACAAAACCAAGGATGTATGCAGGATGTCAGGAATATGGATGATGTATGATATCTCAAAAGCATGCTCAAGTGTATCCATGTCTATGCCGAAAGCTGAAACACTCCAAACATGCGTTCTAGGCCATACTGCTGAAGAGGAAAATCTAACATCTAGTAGAGAAGAATGTAGAACATGATCCAAAGACAAGGATATCCCATCTAAAGATAAAGAAGCCTCCTCCAAATCTTGTCCAAAAGTATCCACACTCATGTCAAACTTCAAAGAATGATCATGTAGAGAATGAAAAAGAGGTTCGGAGTGTTCCCTCACAACAACTGAAGAAGGAGCATCTTCATCAAAGAGAAGATGAATGCTATCGATGATGTCCCCCCAATCTGCAAGATGAGACTCCACAAGTAAGTCTGAAATACCTGTCAAGAAGCCATCCAAAGTAGCCATATCTAGAAGACAATGTATATCCTGCTACACTGAATCACAAGGAACCAAAACTGTGGAATCACAAGCATCATCAACTGCAACTGTAGACGGAGGAGATGAAATGCATGGATCAAGTACTGGATCTGATGTGAGAACTCCCAAGTTCAAGTAGCCAAATGTCTCCTTTGAATCATGGTTCATATTATCAACAACTGAAGGAACAATGTCACCATTAGAATCAAAATCTGCAAAGGTATACAACCGAGATGAATGATCAACCACCCTAGTAGCAATGATCTCTCTACTCTCCAAGTCTCGAATGTTGACTGAATCAGGTGTGAACTCCACAGTTCTCCCATCTCCACCATGTGTAATCTGATATATGGAAATAAGATTGTTCATCAAATGAGGAACACACAAGACATCCTGAAAAGTGTTGTCCCCAAAACTAATAGATCCCTTCCCAATTACACTCATGTACATGTATTATTTCCCATCAAGATAAGAGACATAGAACAAGGCTGAAATGAAGAGAATATAGATTGTGAAGATGCCATATGATGAGATGCTCCTGAATCTAGAAGCCATCTCCCTGATCCTGAACCTAAAAAATCACAAAGAGCTTGTCCTTTATTTCTTGATGTAGATGCCAAATTAACTTTTCCCTTAGATTGTTTTGAAGAAGAAGGAGGTGACTCCATTTTAGAATTGGCTATGGATGCCAAGATCTTTGGACCAAATGGAAATAAAAAAGATGAGAGAATAATGTGATAAGAATAAACTATATTCTCATCAATATGATCCAATGATATGAGACGATTTTCATTACAATGAGAGACCCCTTGGTTATATAGCCAAGGTGAGAACATAGAAGGGCATAAGATTATGACAAGTGTCATAATCTTATGACATGAGACAACAATGAAAAGCTATCACTCCACCTAAAGTGGAAAGTGATAATGTGATAATCACCCCAAAAGGTGGATCTACCATAAAAGGTGGAGAGTTAATCACATAATATGTCCACGAAAGGTGGGAGTGATAAAGTAATAACATGATAAGTCCACCAAAGGTGGAAAAACTCCAACTACCTCCTATATACTAAGGTGTAATTATGACCTAAGACAAGGTAAAACACATTTAATTACACCAACAATAATGATCCTTAGTGAATACCTCTTTAGTTGTGCCAATGAGTGGAATGTTTTTAATTCTTGGGAGTTAATGAAAAGAGATTATAAAAGATGACTATTTTATGAGGTTGATTTAATTTGATATGTGTTATTTCCTAAAGGGTCTTTTTGATCACTTCTTGTATAAACCAAAGCTTTGAGAATCATTTGGACATGAGTTTGGAGGAGAAAGTATAAAACTTGAACTATAAATTGAGAAAAGAATTGAAGTTTTGGAAAAAATGTATGTTTCAAATGGGAGTCTAAGTTGTCAAAATTAGAAGTTTTGTGGTGCATTAGTGAGGACCTAGAACTATGAATCAAGATTGTGACATAAATAAAAGTGCTAAAGGTTCATAAGATCACTCACATGTTATAAAATCATTTGTAACTACAAACTAAAGAAGAATTTGTAGTAAACTCCATTGTATAAAACCTTTTGGTTTGTAATTATTGTAAGGTTAAGGCTTGACTATAATGGGCCTAATAGATTGGTGTATTTATTATATGGATGAAATAAATACATCATTATGTTGTTGTTGGATTGGATCTAGCTTTTTGTCACTTCAGTTTAGGTTAGGTGATATGGTTGGATTCTACTTCATTATATCCTCCAATTATGATTACATCAAATAGAACTAAAACAATGATACTTTCTAGAATAAGTGAAAAATCCACAATAATAGTTTTATATGAATTTCATTGTAAGTTCTCCATTCAAGGGAATGGTTTTAATATTATTATGCATGTGTTATATTGTGGGTGATCCATAAGAGAGGTAGTTCATAGATTCTTGCGTATTGCATTGTTCATGATACATTTAGAGGAGTGGTTCACAAATATTTTTTGCATGTGTTGTACCATAAGTGATCTATTTAGATGATTGGGTCACATATTCTTGTTCTTGTGTGGCATATTAGGTGATTCATTTGAGGATTGATTGACTAAAACATTGTATGTGTGTATCACTACATATGTTATGTGGTCTATTCAAAGAAATAGCTCAAAAATAAAGGATAATTATATTTGCCATTGCGGTGAACATTGGGTTGCAGTTATTGAAAGGTTGGTAAATAATTAAATTACTTATGAAAGGTGTTTTGAATTTAGAAATGAATTGGTAGAGATTGCTAACAAGTGTAAATTAGAGGGTATCTTTTCAAAAGCAGAGTTATCAATCCTTAGATGGAAAGAGCTTTAGAAAATTAGAAAGAAAGAAAATTGAACTTTTAAATATTGTGGTGTCAAAATTTAAAAGGTTGATGAACTAATAGAATGATTTTATGCTTGATTAGCTTGATGAGATACTTGGTAAATTGAAGAAAATAGTATAGATAAACTATAAATAGTAAGGAGAATGATTAAATTAATGAAATTTCAACAATCCATAATTATTTTTAGCCAATATTTTTATTAACAATATTTTGGATCAAAATCCATGATCCATTTATCTTCTCATGATTTCATGCCTTGATGATGGGTCATGGAGTTTGATTTGAAACATTGATAATAAAAAAATACAATGGTCAAATCCAAAAAAATGGCTAAAAAGGAGAATGATGTTTTGAACTAGTAGTACAAAAAGGAAATTTACCAAGTCATTTAAATTAGTCTTCTTTAGGTTATGTGAATCCATTTGACATTGCATATTCTTATGCATGCATCATATTGTGGTTGATCCATAAGAAGGTAGTTCATATATTATTGTGTATTGTATTATTCATGATACATTTAAAGGAGTGGTTCACAAATAATTTTTTGTATGTGTTGTACCATAAGTGATCTATTTAGTGGTTTGGGTCACATTTTTTTGTTCTTTCATGGAAATTTAGGTGATCCATTTGAAGATTTATTGGCTAAAACATTATATGTCTATCACAATACATGTGGTATGTGGTTTACTCAAAGAAATAGCTCAAAAATAAAGGGGAAGTATATTTTTCTTTGTGGTGTTGGTTTGAGTTATTGAAAGAGTAGTGAAGAAGTTAATTTCTTATGAACGATGATTTTAGTTGAGAAATAACTTGGTAGGGATTGGTGATAAGTTCAAATTAGAGGGTATTTTTTTGAAAAGGAGACCTATAGTTCCTTGGATGGATAAAGATTTGGAAAGGTAGAAAGAAATAAAATTGACGGGTATGTGCAAGATCATCATGGAAAAAACAGGTCCTTAAGTGGCAATGAAAATTCAGAAAATTAGAGTTGGGCAACTTGACATAAAAATTTGAATAAGTTATCTATATTATTTCAAAAATATGTAAGAATAGAATCTGTGGAAAATTGAATGTAGTTTCTAACTACTAGGTTAACTTTTGTAAAAAAAAATCTATTTGGTGAAAATTTGAAATTTCAATGCAGTAGTACTAAAATTTCAGGGAATAAATAAAAAGTAGGTGTCTGTCTGACCACCATAACAATAATAAAATCATAATATTTTTCTATAAAATTTTAGATATAAGTAGAGGACTCATGTCCGGATGTGATGCATATTTTTTTGTAATTTTTTTTCAAATAAATAATTAATTATGAATTTGTTATTACAAATTTTTAAAAATATAAAAAATCGTATGTCTGACCATCTTAACTTGGTCAAAACTTAATGGAATTCATTTTTTTTTTTAATCCTATAGTATGCGAAGCATAGAATGTGACGCATGTTTTGGATTCAAAAAATGTGATACCGTTTGAAAGCTATAGATGTTTTTCTATTAGACTATCAATCAGGACTTTAGTCATAATTCTAATAAAAAATAAATAATAATTATTTATTAGATTCTAAAGAAAATATAATTTATACTGGTAGAAAGCTGAGAAGTTCCTTTACAAACCCTTTTCGTTTTATCAATTTTAGGTAAAATAAAAGTCGTCAGCCACATGGGCGAAGTTTGGAAAAATAAGGTAAGTTGTTAAACACGTTTTACGCGTTGACTTTTAGGATTGGCAGGTCTGAACCAAATCCCGAGCCTAATACCGAGCCTAATACCAAGGCATTAAATTTTGTGTCAGAATATCGAATATCGGATTCAAATCGGATATTCGATTTAAATCTGATATCCGATTTAAATCCAATATATGATATCTTTTAGATCAGTTTTAAAACAATTTATACAATCTTTAATATATTATTTAAAAATGCAATTAAGTTTATAATTTAATATATATAATATCCAATAAAGTTTATAATGTAATATATTTAATATACAATTTATGGTAATCTCTTACCGAATTATGTATTTAATATATAATATATTATTAAATGTATAATATTTTAATATTATTTCAATATTTTAGTTAATCCATAAATATTTAAATATATATTACCAATTTATAAAATATTTAAATATTATCTCTTTCCCTCTCACTCTCTCCACCTCTATCTCTCTCAAGTCTCTCACTCAATCACTCCTCTCTCTCTCTCTCTCTCTCTCTCCTCACTCCCTCTCCTTCTATCTCTCCCTCTCCCTCTCCCTCTCCCTCTTCCTCTCTCCCTCAACTCTAAACCCTCTCTCCCTCTCCTTCCCCCTCCCCCCCACTCTCCCTCTCACTCTCTCACTCTCCCCTCTCCTTCTCACTCTCTCTCCTCTTGTCTGTCCTCAGCTCTAGGCTCTCTCTCCTCTCCTCTCTCCCTCTCTCTCCCTCTCCCTCTCCCACTCTCTCTCTCCCTCTCCCACTCTCCCTCTCCCTTTGGTCTATGTGTGTACAAATCGAATATCCGATTTGTGAAACTCCATTGTGCAGAGGTTAAATCTTACCGTTGCAGAACATGTTTTACAAATCGGATATCCGATTTGTGGGCCATAGAAAAACCCCATGTGGGCCATTTTTGTGCATTCCAACGGACCCTGCATTCTATTTGCAGCACTTTGCAGGCGACAAACATGCAGTTTCAGACAGGAAGAGACAAAGATATTTTTTTTGGAGATTCTTGTACTCAAATTTGTCATACATAATGATTTTTTAGCATCTTTTATTTGGTATAATGGGGAGCAGCAGTCGTCGGAAGCAAAAGCGTAAGAGAAAGTTGAAAAAAGAACAAATTGAAGGATATAGACAAAGAGATAGAGAAGGTCATAGAAAGAAAAGACAAGGTATGTTAAATACTGGTGAACCTGAGCCCTATGGTCTTTCAAGTGAAGAGGAAATTGAATATGTTCAAGGTGAAAATGTAGAATGTGATATTGAAATTGGGAATGAAAATGTTCAAATTGATATTGAAAATTTTCAAGGTGAAAATGTTGGAATAGAAGATGTTGAACATGATATTGAAATTGGGAATGAAAATTTTGAAATTGATAATGAAAATGTTGGAATTGAAGATGTTGAACATGATATTGAAATTGGGAATGAAAATATTGAAATTGATAATGAAAATGTTGGAATTAAAGATGTTGAACATGATATTGAAATTGTTCAAATTGATATTGAAAATGTTCAAGGTGAAAACGTTGGGAATGAAGATGTTGAACATAATATTGAAGCAAGTGTAAATTATGTTTCACCGGATTACATGAGAAATGAAGAACCTTTTGCGGAAGAAAGAGGTATTCCAAATTCAAGACCTTCAAGGACCCCTAAATGGTTAGTTGAAATTGATGATAACATTATAAAAAATTTTCAAGGCAAGAGGTCAACATGAACTATTCGGTTGTGGGCTAGAATAATTTTCAACCAATATTTTAGTGATAAGACATTGACTGAGCAATGCCAATGTTTTGTACAATTGCTAAAGATGCAAAAGATGAGACCTTTGCTAGCCAAATTGAAGATTCGTTTGAACAAGAGGACCGAAAAAATTCTATTATTGTCAAAAATCTTTTTAATGCTCTCAAGTCTATTGGAAAAAATAACAAGGAAAAAGATAAGAGAGTTGCTCGGAGAGTCATTACCACAGCCTTAGTAAGCCATCAATTGAAAAAGGCTCGATTTATGAGACAAACTTGTATTGATTTTGACTTAAATCGTAAAACTTTGGATAAAGAACTTGCAAGAAGAGAAATAATAGATGATCCTCTTCAAAATGATACATGGAATTTTTTCGGAAGGCTTACACGTGTTGATAAGAAGCTAACCGATAATGTAAAGCATGCAATTCAACAATTTGGCATGATAACTCTAGAGTATCACCCAATGCAAAGGATGTTTTAAGTTAAGAATTGGCAGTCGAGACCGTACACCGCATCCTAAAAATTTCTTGGAATCGAGCCAAACAATGTTGTTCAACAAATTTAATCAAACACATCCAAATATGGAAATCTTGCAAAGAAATTTTGAAGGTTTGAAGCCATTCTATTGTGTGCCTCTTAAGATTCGTAATACTTGTTGCAAATACCATGTGGATTTTTCAATGTACCATGAACTATTATTCTATATCCATTCTACTTTGCATACTAATGAAATGTTGCAGGAGTGTGGTGCAATGCATCTTCTGAAATCATCAAGGGACTTGCTAGATCTATTTTTATGTTCTAGGGATGATGGTTCCTTTTTCTATAGAAATGCTTGTTTAAATGCAAAGTGCTCACAATGTGGTGGCTTGTCAAAGTTTGTTCAATGTTTTCATGAGGGTTCGGAACATGAATTTGGAAAGAATCTTGTTGAGAAAAAGAGATATGAGATAGTCAAATATACTTTGCAGAGTGGAGGTGAAGGTTCTAGATGTGAGTTGGTTACAAAAGAATGCAGTGTTGCTAATTTTATTTCAGATTTTAAGGACAATCTTTTATACAAATATGCAAGGCATAGTCATAGCTCTCAGTGGTTGGATCAATAATTCAGGATATGTAAGGACTCTTTTGTGATTGGCACTATTATATCAGTGGTTGATTTTTCTGAAAACTACACATTGCAACCAAAAAACAAGGTATAATCTCAGTATTACAATTCCATTCAGATTGCTATTTGTGTCCACATAACGTTTAGACATGCACCTGATGTACAGAGGAGGATCGAAAGATAATCAGAGAGTATCATTTTTATATGAGTGATGATAGATCTTACTCATCCTAGTATGTCCAACATTGTTTCGAGAATTTTTTGAGTTCTTGCAGGAGCATGATATAGCACTGGGCCGACATCTCATTTGGTCAAATAACTGTGAAGGTCAATTCAAGAATGCTCGTATGTTTTATTGGTTGAGTAGAATGCATGTAGAGAGGGGTGTACCTAATATTTGGAGTTTTTTTGAAGCCGGGCATGGGAAAGGGGAGCATGATGGAGCAAGTGCATGTGTAAAAAGAGCTCTAGTTAAGGAGCAATTGAAGATTTCAGGAGAAAAATTTAGTGATGCACGTTCTATTATTGATTGGTGTAGTTCAGCATTGTCACAGGGAGGGACACTCGATTCAACAGTGCACAGATTTTTTTGGTTGGTTGAGGAGGGTACAATAGGAGGCAGATTGGATTGTCATAGAATCAAAGATTCTTCAAAGATGCATTCATTTCGAAGCTTAGATGTAAGCACATGGACCATTTGGACATGACAGTTGGCTTGTTTTTGTCAGAGTTGTATTCAGTGCGAGTGGGATCAATGTGAGTCAAGTGAGTGGGTGGATACATGGGTTCCACATTATCTAACTCCTTTATCTCAAACTATATCCATGACAAATTACACAATGGAAAGTTCACTTGATTACGAACGACTTTTAGATCTACTACATCCAGGACATGTTTTTGTAGTTGTTGCACCACAGGGGAATGAAGAGAGATCAGAATATTGGTTGGCTCGATGTGTGCGGGTAAAGCACAAGCTAACACAATCGATGGAAGATGATGATGGGTTCGTGTATCCTACAGGTTCAATTGTGGTTACAGGATCTTGGTTACAAACATACATGATTAGAAAGAATGACATACCTGCATTTGAAGACTACGAGAAACACAAAACCATTCTCATGTATTCACACTTTGTTATAGCAACAAATGTTAAGTTGTTGAAGCATCATACCAAACCAAAGAAAAAACAACTATGGACACTTAGTAATGCTGATCATGAAGCAATATTGGATACTGTTAAGCAAATAGATGACCCTTCAGGCACACTTGAATAGCATATTCAAGAATGGAAAGTACAATGCTTAAGCCTCTTTTTTGTTGTGACAATATAGATATATCATTTGAAAATTTTTGCAATATTCTTGGCACGATTGATCATGGACCTGCTACAACAATAGCCAACTTTGATCCTTTCAAAGAGGTATGCGACATATTACTTTAATATAGATTGGTTATTCAAAGCATCTTTTATAGTTTGCATTACCAATTCATCATCATTCAGTATGTTTAGATTAATATGGATTTGTTAGTCTAAGCATATTTTTTGTTGTTACAATATAGATTTATCATTTGACAAATTTTGTGATATTCTTGGCATGATTGCTCATGGACCTGCTGCAACAATAGGCAACTTTGATCCTTTCAGAGAGGTATGTGACAAATTACAATAATATCGATTGGTTATTCTAAGCATATTTTCTATTGTATGTAATTTAACTACTACCTTGATGGTTTGTACAGGTGCTTGTCACTTGAAAACGACAACATACTACTCTTGTGGAAGACTATGCCTTGAATGCCTCAAATAGGAAAATTTTGTAAAAATTGAATTTTGAAATGTGAAACAATGTAAAAAGGTCATAACTGTGTATAGGCATAATCTATATCCAGTGATGTTTTTTGAAATACGGTTCAAATGTCTACCATTGTACTTAATCGAGCTACAACCGGAGGTTTTCTTCCTGGTTCTTTCCTGTCGGTATGCTCGTTTGAACCAGGTTTTGTAATATCTCCTATTTATATATAACAAATTACAGTGGCTTGCCACTTTTTCGAAAAATAAAAAAGTAAAAAGTTCATTGTGAATTTCATTTTCCATGTAATTGATTCAAGTTGATTGGGCAAGAGCTAGGACTTGTAGAATCTTTATCCAACCTTAAATATTTCTGCCCCCACATTTCATTAACATTAGCACTTTGGACTCTTAAGGGAAAACGTCCCTTCGATGCAACTTAGAGCGATTCGAGGTATTTGGGTGCAAGAGAGAACCATACCTAGCTTAGACGTACCCATCCGGATGTGTTCGAACAGTTCGTTGGGTCGTACGAGTTTGAGAATGAAAGTTGTACCACTTTGCAACTTTACACTGGTTGCATTTGGCAACTTTTCCCTCAACTGAAAACTCATCACGACAGGAAAACGCCTTCGAGATAGAAAAAACCGAGAGAGGTTATTGTAGATGGTCTCAACACGATCCCATATCCTCAAACGAAGAGTCTGTAAGTATCACAATTTCTCAGAAATAGTCCATCAAAGTTTGCTGCCTTTTAGCACTTTGGACTCTTGAGGGAAAACGTCGCTCCGATGCAGCTCAGAGCGATTCGACGTACTTGGGTGCAAGAGAGAACCATACCTAGCATAAATGTACCCAGTCAGACATGTTGGAACAGTTCGTTAGGTCGTACGAGTTCGAGAATGAAAGTTGCACCACTTTGCAACTTTACACTGCTTGCATTTGACAACTTTTCCCTCAACTGAAAACTCATCACCACGGGAAAATGCCTTTGAGATAGCAAAAAATGAGAGAGGTTATTGTAGATGATCTCAACACGATCCCATATCATCAAATGAAGAGTCTGTAAATATCACGGTTTCTGAGAAATAGTCCTTCAAAGTTTGCTGCCTTTTAGCACTTTGGACTCTTAAGGGAAAACACCGCTCCAATGCAGCTCAGAGCGATTCGACATATTTGGGTGCAAGAGAGAACCATAACTAGCGTAAACGTACCCATCCGGACGTGTTGGAACAGTCTGTTGGGTCGTACGAGTTCGAGAATGAAAGTTGCACCACTTTGCAACTTTACACTGCTTGCATTTGACAGCTTTTCCCTCAACTGAAAACTCATCACCACGGGAAAACGCCTTTGAGATAGAAAAAAATGAGAGAGGTTATTGTAGATAGTCTCAAAATGATCCCATATCCTTAGACGAAGAGTCTATAAGCATCATGGTTTCCGAGAAATAGTCCGTCAAAGTTTGCTGCCTTTTAGCACTTTGGACTCTTAAGGGAAAACGCCACTCTGATGCAGCTCGGAGCGGTTCGACATATTTGGGTCCAAGAGAGAACCATACCTAGCGTAAACGTATCCATACAGATGTGTTGGAATAGTCCATTAGGTTGTACGAGTTTGAGAATGAAAGTTGCACCACTTTGCAACTTTACACTGCTTGCATTTGGCAGCTTTTCCCTTAATTGAAAACTCATCACCACGGGAAAACGCCTTCGAGATAGAAAAAACCGAGAGAGGTTATTGTAGATGGTCTCAACATGATTCCATATCCTCAAACAAAGAGTCTGTAAGCATCATGATTTACAAGAAATAGTCCGTCAAAGTTTTCTGCCTTTTAGCACTTTGGACTCTTAAGGGAAAACGCCACTCCAATGTAGCTCAGAGCGATTCGACACATTTGGGTGCAAGAGAGAACCATACCTAGTGTAAACGTACCCATCTAGACATGTTGGAATAGTCCGTTGGGTTGTACAAGTTTGAGAATGAAAGTTGCACCACTTTGCAACTTTACACTGCTTGCATTTGACAACTTTTCCCTCAACTGAAAACTCAGCACCATGGGAAAACGCCTTGGAGATAGAAAAAATGAGAGAGGTTATTGTAGATGGTCTCAAAATGATCCCATATCCTCAGATGAAGAGTCTGTAAGCATCATGGTTTCTGAGAAATAGTCCATCAAATTTTTCTACCTTTTAGTACTTTGGACTCTTAAGGGAAAACGCCACTCCAATGCAGCTCGAAGTGATTAGACGTATTTGGGTGCAAGAGAGAACCATACCTAGCTTAAACGTACCCATCCGGATATGTTGGAACAGTCCATTGGGTCATACAAGTTCGAGAATGAAAGTTGCACCACTTTGCAACTTTACACTGCTTGCATTTGACAACTTTTCCCTCAACCGAAAACTCAGCACCACGGGAAAACGCCTTGGAGATAGAAAAAAATGAGAGAGGTTATTGTAGATGGTCTCAACATGATCCCATATCCTTAGATGAAGAGTCTGTAAGCATTACGGTTTCTGAGAAATAGTCTATCAAAGTTTGCTGCCTTTTAGCACTTTAGACTCTTAAGGGAAAACGTCGCTCCAATGCAGCTTGAAGCGATTCGACGTATTTGGGTGCAAGAGAGAACCATACCTAGTGTAAATGTACCCATCCAGACGTGTTGGAACAGTCTGTTGGGTCGTACGAGTTCGAGAATGAAAGTTGCACCACTTTGCAACTTTACACTACTTGCATTTGACAACTTTTCCCTCAACTGAAAACTCATCACCACGGGAAAACGCCTCGAGATAGAAAAAACCAAGAGAGGTTATTGTAGATGGTATCAACAAAATCCCATATCCTCAAATGAAGTGTCTGTAAGAATCACGGTTTCTGAGAAATAGTCTGTCAAAGTTTTCTGCCTTTTAACACTTTGGACTCTTAAGGGAAAATGCCGCTCCAATGCAACTCGAAGCGATTCGACATATTTGGGTGCAAAAGAGAACCATAACCAGCATAAACATACCCATCCAGACATGTTGGAATAGTCCATTGGGTCGTACGAGTTTCAGATTTAGGGATGTCCTCTTGAAATCACTCTATTCTGAATAGGTTTGCAGAGCTACCAATGTTAAATCCAAGTTGACTGACTTTGAGCAAATCGTATCCCAGTAAACATGATAGAGGTCCCACTTCTTTTTGAATGCAGGAGCACCATCTGACCCTTTATCTCCATTCCTCTTGAAGCATCTTTTCTTTCCTCATTTTCCTTCCTTCTTCGAGGATTGAGGGGAAAGAACATGAATGTCTTCATTTGTAGGGCTTCATCCAATACCTCTCGCAACCAACCTTGACTCCCCTTGAATATAGTAAGCCCTCAACCGATCAAACTTGGGAAGTTTTGATCTCACATTGATTCCTTGAATGTAAGATTCCCAAGATGAAGGAAGACCATTAAGAGCCAACATGGTCAAATCTTTGTCATCAACAATATGACCATTTCTCTCGCTATCTTCAACTTAGAGATCAGATAATACAACTGAAAGCACTCAAAAAATGAAACACATAAGACAATAAACACAACAAGAAATTTGCTTACAACTCAGGCCCAACTCATGGCTGAATTTGATACAATGAATAATAGCACCTCTCGTAGATGCAAAGATACAATCAAATATGCTTCTCCTTGAAATCGGCCTACTGCTGCAAGATGAAGCGCCGTTGCTCAAGTGCAAATGTTTGCTTGGATTGCAAATTATGCTGAATGAACTTGATTGAGGAAATGAACAAACATCACCTCGTATTTATACAAAATAAGGTGACTCTTCAAGGAGGTCGGCCTCTCTTGAAAATAATAAATTACAAAATAATATCAAGGAAGGTCGGCTTCATCCATTTAAATAAAATGAGTATAAATTAAATAGCCATAGGCTATCATTTAATTTATTACAACTTAATGTGATCACTATCATGTATGAAAAATGTGGTAGCATAGACAAGGCAGTGGACTATTTGAAAAAATACTTCAAAGAAATGTGGTCTCATAGAATTCAATGACAAAAAATGCAATTGACAACTGCTCATAGTTTTTAGTTATGCAATGTGAAGTAATTACATAACTGCTTAGGTTGACTTTGTAAGAACTATATTGTAATTGAAAATTTTTCATCTATGAACATCTAGTTGTTAGTTATGCAATGTGAATTAATGATTTGAGTTTGAAAGATGTGTAATGCAATGTAATCAGTGATATAAATATAAACTACATAATATAACCATTCAGTTTTAAGCTATTGTACATTGATATTTAACCATTGCTCAAGATAAAATTTTCAAAGAGTTTAGTCATGCACATGAGGAACAAATTAAATTTCGATTGTCAAATTTTATATATCAAATTATCCAATAATCAAGTGTATGTCCATATACAAAAATGGCATCGACGCCAACTCAAACAAAGTTTTACAAAATGTGGCATATGCCATCTCAATATGTATTCAAAATTTACATGCCAAAATGCCTATCTCATCCTAAACTACTGGTGGATCATCAAAATGGAGCCTCTTTGAAGCACTCATTGGCTCTGAAGGTAGCTACACAAGAAAAATTCAAACCACAATTGAGATTAGTTATACTATATAATTTAAAATCGAATAATTAACATCAAAATCAATATACATTGAATTTTAATTGAACTCTAAAATTGAAATCTTGATTACCTGAAATATATGTCTCTTCAAAGGGTCAGGAGTCCTAGAATATACCAAATCAACTTTTGAAATTCCAATCTATATATGTGAACGAAAACATAAAATTGATCCAAGTTAGCATATGATTATTGGTAATAAGAACTTATTTACCAAACACAGAATAAAATAAGCACATGTACCTCTTTAGGTTGATCTTTTTCTTTATCTCTTTGAGGTGTTTCAACACCTACTCTTTGAGGTGTTCCAATAACTACTCCTTTAGGTGGTGTGTCCCTTGTCAGCATATCTGTAAAGCTCATAATTGCCTGTAAATAAAATTGACAAGTACATATGAAACTACCAATCTCTGTTGACGTATGTATAATCAATATAAGATCTTAAAAATCTTAATTCAATCCAATTTGAGTTCAATTACCTTCCCCTTATCTAGATTTGCACCTCCATAGTCTGGACGAGGCTGCACCTCACTCACACTGGGTATTTCCTACAAGAGGAAAACAAGATAAACATATAAGCTATTATATAATTTCATTAATGACAATTCAAATGACAAGCAAGTATATAATATAAAATTTAAATGAGTGAGGTCAAAAATATATGCTGCGTGTGTGTCCAAGCCAAATGAAATGGCCCTAAACATGCTATTAGTCACCCGTGCGAGCTCCTCCTCAGACATCAACTGTTAAATAGACCATGTAAATAAATATTAGTACTTGATACTATCTCTTATTAATATTCATTTAAAAACAAATGCAAGTTATGAAATTACAACTTAAATCTTACCTGTGTCACTATTCCAACATCTCCCTCTCTAGTAAGAGAGGACTCTGTAGGGTGTGCTCCAGTCCCCTGCAATTGATCTATAATGTATACATCATGGAGGTCTTAATCAGAAGTGTCCAAGGGATGCTCATCGGGTTGTACAAGAGGACCCAAGCATATCTAGCGACACATAGTGCAAGCATGTGGCACACAAATATGTGGACCTGAGGAGGATGATGCAACAACACTCGAGCTTTCGCCAACATAACCAAAATGTGGCTGAGCTACTGTAGAAGCATGCAAAACCAAATGACCACTCAAAGAGTGAATAGCTTGAATAGTCTGTGTGGATGCATCCTCGATAATCTTTGGATGATATATTGCAGGTGGTGGAGGAAGGGGAACATTTGGGTGCGGGACTACTCTAACTGCCCCTGGTCTATCTTGGGGTATACCTCCACCGATGCCCTGGAAGGGTTTAATGTCAAAGTAATTGACATGATGCCCTAACACAAACTCAACATATAATTTTTTAATAAAGTAAAATGGTATGTCGGAATGATTGTTCGGTGGTTTATTAAAAACCATACACCAACGATCCCAAAAGTTAGCTACAATGTCCCTATGCATGCACCATTTATGGAAAGTTTTGTTTTATTAACATTCACTGGCAAACCGGTGTAGGGGTCAATGAATAAAGAGGCTATTTGGGCTTTGGTTATTTGGAGATCTTTCACATCATCGTAAGACAATTCACATCGATAATATTCCCTCATGTCTTCTCGCCATGAATAAAAGGAATTATGTTGGGTGGAGAGGGTTTCTATATTTTTAATTATTTCCTTCAATGTGTTTGTCATATCTCTCAATCGAGGCATTGTCTGATAAATTTCATAAATGCCCCTCAATTGCCCCATTTTTCACCAATTAAGTCTTTAATTGGTGGCTGCAGAGGTGGTGGAGCATTTGGCTGTGGAGGTGGTGGAGCATTTGACATTTGTGGATTTACATTCGCATCCATAATACCTGATTAAAGTTAAAAACTAATTAAACTAATTGAAATTACACAATATAAATGAAATTATTGTAAAAAAACCCTAGTTTTTAATAAAAATCCAAAAAAAACAATACTTTTTCACAAAAATCAATAAAAAACTCTTATTTTTGATAAAAATACATCAACAATATTAATTTTTAATCAAGATCCATTTCAAAACATTAAGTTTTAATAAAAAATCAATGTAAACTCTAGTTTTTAAAAAAAATCAATAGAAAACCGTATTTTTGAATTTTTTTTAATAAAACCTACTTAAACTTAACAAAATCTATTAAAAAATCGATTATAAGAATGAAAAAACCAAATACATACCTTTCAAATCGGATATCGGATTAGAACGAATATCGGATTTGGGTTTTTCCTTTGCGCCTGCATCAAACTGTAAGAAATGAAATTAAAGAGTCGACTATTTTTTTATATATAGTTTCCAGAAATCAGATATCCGATTTGGATCGGATATCCGATTTGTGGAAACTACCTTTGGTTTTTGGTTCGGATAGAAGTACTGACGCCTGAACCTAGAAAAGTCAACTCGGCCATTTCTGCATTTTTGAGCCAACTCAAAACATGATTTTTTCTCATTGCCACTTTTTAGCCCATCATGATCCTGCACATACCCATGTTGCAAGTAAAGACTCCTCCCCATGTTGATAGGGAAATGGACCATGGTGTCTCTATTGCAATAGATAACTTGATGCTTTCAACAGGGGTATGAGGCAAATTTATAAATTTCAAATTACATTCATTGTTATAGTTGTTTATTATTGAAAAATAAAATGATCGTTGATGTGCATTTTAATTTATATCTAGATGGTTTCTATAGGACTTTAGAATGCCACCACCTAAGCATTCCATTGTTGGGGATGGGGAGAGAGATCATTTGGAGGTGGTAATTAATTTTTTTGTTAAATATTTCATTTTTATAATCTAATTTTTATATATTAATGTCTATAATTTTTATTTTAATAGGTACAACTCCATGAATAATTAAATAGGAGGACTAGCCCTCCAGTTCGAAGTAAACCACCATCATATGCATCTCCACCCCCCCTTGACGATCAAAGGCCGCTTGTGATATGCTTTCTTCACCTCAAGGGCAATGATTATTTATTGGGGTCCTTTGTTGTATGCCTATATGGCATTATTGTAAGCCTATATGGATATTTTGTATATATGTTATACTTATATCGACATATATTGATGTATGCCTATATGACTATTTTTTTAATGCATATCTTTTTTATTGATGGTGTCCATATTTGCATTATAAATCCAAGCTTCAATGGATATTTTTAGATGATTTACTTCAAATATTTAAAGTTTGAACATTATAAAGTAAATATGAACTATTGGGTGAATTGAAAACCTAGTGATGTCATCATTGACATCATCAATCATATGAATATTATAATAATGCGTCATGCAATCTAACACCTAGGTCTCTCTACCACTACACATCTAAGCCCATAATCTCTAGGATCATTGTAGCATGGCATGGAAATTCATGTAATTATACAATGCACTTTCAAGTATGCAACTAAAAATGAGCAAGACATTATTACATGTGACCTCATACCTTTAGATGTTTGTGATATAATTCTTGGAATACATCTATCATTACAAACCCCAATAGTGGATGCTATGAATAAAAAGATAATATTTTGACCTCAACAAGTCTAAATTATAAGACAAAATAGCTTTGTCTCTACTAAATAATGTTATAACATTGATAATATATAAAAATTCCCGCTTCTTATTGTCTACTTAGAGATGTTGCATAGGCAAGCTCACAACCAATAGCATTTCTCACTAATGTATCTTCTCTATCACAATAATGGATGCTTTAAAATACACTATTATAGAATGAATATGTCTTTATAAATTGAAAAATTATCCCAAAAACAATTTATGGTACAAAATCAAGATAATTAGTTATTGAATGTCCTTTTTGAAATATATCATTGTATCATAGGTCTACTTAGGAGAAGGATGAAATCTAGTACACAATCTAAGAACTACTTGATCAAGGAAAAAGTTGACCTACCTATTTTTCATTTGGCACCTTAGAAGCATGAACAATGATGTAGGAGAAATTGCAATAAAGATAGAGTTCATGTGGCATAATCTACAAGAATTATAGTTTTATGAATTATAGATTAAGTTACCACATGTATTTATTAGTAAAATTATGTTTGTGTGTGCTACCGTGAGGAGGTAGTAGTGATGGCTATATTAGAGACATTAGGCATGATGATCCATAAGAAGAGACCTTACACGATCTAAGCAAACTCCCTTTGAACAAACCTATATGGGTAAAAGTACAAAGTTGTGTCACACTTTTATAAAAGAAATGACTAACACTGATCTAAATTTTAAACTTGAATCACTAGAAAGTGGCATATATGTTTTGAGTTTTGAAATGATGTAAACTAATAAAATATGTATTTTTTACTATATTTTATGTTTGTACTTTTTTTGATAAAATTAAAAAGTATTTAAATATAGTTTTTTTATAAATTAACACTATAATTTAGTTGTTGATAAAATGCTGAAAAATGACATCATGTGAGATGTAAAGCTTTATATAGTAAATTGTCTTCTTTTTACTACAAATTTTTTGTGTATACTTAAAACTTAAAACTTTAGGGCATGGATATATTTTTTTTCAATTTTAATAAATATTTATTTTTAAATAAATATTTAAATGCGTATGTATTAAAACACAGTTGTTTCCACTTGATGCCAACTTTTATATTAAATATTTATCTAAAATAGAAAAAAATTATACTATCTTAATCTAGATTCTTTTATTTAGGGCATCATTTTTTTTAAATTTTTTAATAAGATATTAGTATTTTTCTTGATATGGTAATCAACCTAATATTTTTGTGCTAATAACCTACTTTTAGTAAAAAATAAAAATAAAATAGTAATAGTAATTGAACTATTAAAATAACTAAATATTTGAAAACTACACTTATGGATCTACAAAAAGGTATTTTTACATTTAAAAAAAATGTTATTTATATGAGTAGGAGTTGTTAAAACATTAATTTTTTCAAATGATTTCATTTGTTTAGTAAATTGGTCTCAAAGTGGTTCTACATATGCATTTAGCCAACAATTTTAGTTGGAAAAGTTGTGGACATATTTAAATTATCTAGACTGAATCTTACTAGATCATATGTTTGACCAAAATTGGTTTTTAGTTATAAATACTAAAATTCACTCATGCTAATAAGCTGGTCGAAAGTGTGACATAGCTTTGTAATTTTACCAATATATATAAATATAATGTTCATAAGTGTTTAGCATAATACAACTTGTTAGGCCTTGTGAAGCTCAAAGTTTTGTCTTGTGGCCCCCCTATCGGAGTTATCAGAGTGATAGCTTTGGCATGGTAAGTACAGTGAGAGCCTAGACAAAGGCATGCATTTCTCACTAAGCCACTTTTTTAGGGGCTCACCTAGTGGACAACCCAAGGTTCCATTAGCCCATGTGAGAGTATTTGTTTTTTGCGTAGTGGACATCGAGTTCTACTTGTGAACGTGTTGGAAAAACAACTAAGGCTTGATCTACATCGGGTTGGACAAATAGTCGAGGCTTGATCTACCACTTTTTATTTTTATTTTTCTTTTAGTCATTGACATTTAATGTTTGTGTATCTTGTCTTGCTGCTACATATCATGCACATTGTGTGTCCCTTTGTGCTTATGTTTGTTTGATGTGGGATCTTGGATCATGGGGGCTCGATCACCCGCCTTAATATTTTCCATCCTATACCATCAACAATGGTACACTTAGACCCCTCTTGATGCATATTTGGTTACTTTAGTGTGAGTTTGATGCAAGTTCCTCTTACTAAAGTGAGGGCTAAATGTAGTGTAGGAAAAAGTATCCCTTTTTCACACTTAATTTGGGGAAATAATATTAAATAAAAGGACTAAATGATAACTTAATTTAATGTTGTAATATGTATTTTACATATTCACATTAAGTTTAGGGCCTTATCAATTAAAATAGACTTAATCGTGCCTTATATATGGTGTTGTAAGGTGTACCTCTACACTTTCACACTAATCTAGGGATTCTTTAATTAATTGGGGTTAATTATGTCTTAATTGGCCCCTTTAATTCAAATCCAAGCCTAATTAATTAAAATTTTTGAAGAGGAAAACCCGACACTCATTAATTCCATAACATGACACTTTGCCTTGAATAATGTGTGTCCTAGGTAAGTGACTTAGGACCCTTATTTAAATTATTTTTTTGGCGGTATTTTAATCTTTTCAAATCTATATTTCAATGTCGGCTTGTGAAATTTGAATTAAGCCATAAGTTACTATAAATACAAGGTTATTTTATCAAATTAACATTAGATTTTCAAGAGCACAATTGAGAGATCAATTACAAGATTCAAGATTATTGTCAAGAGTATTCAAGAGAAAAAATCTTCATCATTTGTTGCAACATTCAAGATCCAAGCATTATGGCAAAGTTATGTGGAGTCATGCATATTTTTGGAGCCATATGTTGAAGTAGGTTTCATGATTTAATCAAGCATCCAAAGTATCATTTCAAGAAAAGATTCAAAGTCAAGATCCACATCCATTGAAGTCATTGCATGCAAGTTGCAAACCTCCATTATCAAAGGTTCATCCAAGGGTTTGGTGAGTTGTGACATTGAGTTGTTCATTCATCATTCTTTTCATGCTATTTTATTTCATTACAAGGTTTAATTACGAAAATGGGGTTTGATCAAGGCAAACCCCCATTCACCAAAAACAAACATTTTTCCCCTCTCTTTGTGTGTTGTATATTTATAGGTTGAAGAAAAGTTGAAGATCTCAAAAGTGCAAAAGTGAAAAATTGTAAAGTTTTCACCATTCTTGCAATTTCACAAAAATTGATCTACATAATTTTTTTTGGCTTTCCAATTGCGAGACTCAGGAATCTGGGAGTGCAAACATAGGAGAACAAAACCCAGAAACACATTTTTAAGATACCTAGCGAGGACCCATTCGCAATAGGGCGAATGTGTACTTAGTGAGCTTTGAAAAAGCATTTTTGGTGACTAGTACACATCACTTTCCTATTCCCAGATCTGGAATTTGATTGTTGGTTCCATTAGAATTGAGTAAAATTTGTTAGATTCACTTTATAGATTGCATTTTAGGTTTGGTTTACTATTTTTAGTCTTTCTCCCCAAATTGTTGTTAGACTCATACCCCCACCATCCTTGCATAAAAGGGAAATTTACAGATTCATGCCTTGATTTGAATCACCTTTTGGATGTTAGTCATTTCATTGTTTGGATCTCATTTCCTAATGAAATTAGAGAAGTAGGACCCCTTTTCCCTCTTTGGATCCACTTTTCCATTTTGGGAAATTCCCCTATCCTATTTTTTTATGTTTCAACTACATCAATAAGGATTGATAAATATTACTTAGTCTCCATGAAAGAAAAAGAAAATTCAATAGTATCAAATCACTCATAAATGCATGCCATCATATTAATCATAATCCATGGATTTTATGAAATTAGATCAATATCATCAATTTTCTTCTACATCCTATTGACATTTCTTCTAACTGACATCTCCATCCTACATCACAAATATCATTAGTACTACATGCATCCTGCATCAATAAACTCATAAGTGCATATCATATCCATCATATCATAAAAAATTATACATCATATAGCATTATCACGAGACCAACTTGAAAAAGTAATTCTTCCAGACGACCTCTCAAGGGGGCAACCTAACCTCTTATCATTCTTTTGATGACTGCTAGGGCATAGTGGGGCATATTAAATTTTTTAAATATTGATCTGAACATCAAATTATTTGAAACAATGTAATCACTACTTTGTATCAAAGAGGGGTAAAATGTAAACATGTAAAAATGGCTTAACACATATCACACATCTTTAAGCCACATTTTTCCATTATTGACATCGTATCACTTCAATTGCATCATTAACTCACTTTTTAACATCAATTGAATTATATAACCCTATTTTCTTCTATTAATTAAATAATCTTGAATTGTTTGATTAATTCAATTTTTAACATCATTTAACCTTATTCCTCCTGATTAATAAAATAAACATTAATTATTTAATTATATCTCTAACATACCTTATTATTCAAATTTAATTAAATAGTTATCATCAATTATGTAATTAATCTATTATCCCGTTGCAATGTTGCAAAATTGCACCTAGGGGCAATTCCACATTTTTGCATCTTGTCTAGCATTTATGACACCTACGAACATTAATGAAAAAATTCCTTGAGACATAAGTTCACAATTTTGACTCCATGCAGATGCATGGAAAAATGATAGAGGCCCGATAAGGTGTTTCCTAAAAATCTAGGCTTTGGACGCCTGCACGACACGCTAGCATCCTAGCAGTTTTTTGAGTTTGAAATGATGAATCTAGAGCCTTGACCCTTGTGACACATGTCTTGGTGGTTAGGTATTGAGTGAAATGGCTTTGTGCTTCCCTTGCATGCATTAAAAACTCCTTTTGGCCCTCATTGTGGGGTTGGAAGCCATCGATTCAAAAATTCTCACCACTTGCTCTAGTCTTGGGAGGAATTTACCCTTGAATAGCAACATTCTTACTAGTGAAGCCATGCCGGAATGAGGTCCCTCTAGTAGCTACCAGATCTCCAACAACTACCAGCTCTCAAGCAAGCACATCGTGGTGTGCCTGTGTGCTCTAGAAGAGGGTCTCAACCTGTGGGTAACACTCTCTCTCCTTATCGCTCTTTCCTACTAGTTCATTTACTACTTTGTGGTGTGGGCTCTACTCTGAAGCGGGTTTTGTTTTTTTGTTATTTCCTTTACACTCTCTATCAAACCTGGCTATCCGTGGAGGTGGGAACACCAATAGGATGTTTGAATGAGGCACACCCCTATACAGCCCCAACCTTTTCCCCTTGATCTTTTGTGTGCAGGCTATGAAAGGAAGTTTGGACTAGAGATTCGAATGCACGAAGATGATCTCATTCCAAGTTCTCTTGTATTCTCTTTTAGTTCTCAATTTTCTACTGATTATTTGTTTCCTCACATTTTCCAATCCGAGTTGAGAAGCAAGGCTCTTTTCTGTCTGCCCAAGCTCCTAAGTTATTTGTAGCTTAGGATGACAACGTGCCTTGTGGACGGCAGTGCACCGCACTGGCATCCTAAAACTATGCTGACGTATTTTGGCCGAGAGCTTCTTAGCCAGGGATAGAAACTTAGAAGTCTTGCACTTTCAGATCCTGAACTTATTTTCTCACTCCTCTTCATGATTCCATCGACCTATTCAATTTGAGGTGTATAAGGGAAGTTTGTTCCTTGGTGATGTCTTGAGAAGAAAGAGACCCATGTGCAACGAATCCCTCTTATATCACATTTTGGTGAACTTGACGTGAAACGTCAGATCCGTTTTCATAATGTTGATCGAGTCTTTTTTCGAACAAGATTTTGATGTTGGAAAATGCTCTAGATGATTTCTTAGAAGCACTCTCCCCTATCTATAAATATTCAAAAAAAACCCCTTCCTCACCAGGTAGGAGTCGGTAAATGTGGTAGTATTTTTTGTGGCTCCTCCAAGCCCTAAGAAACCTTTCATTTATGTGACTCTGGCTGAGCCATTCCCTAGAAAGGATTATTCTATCTATGGGATTTCAAGTCGTAGCAATCCATCAGACTTATATTCGAGATTTGTGAAGGCAATTACGTAGGACACACATACCCTACAAGGAGAAATTTATAGAACTTAGAACAACAAGCTGTTGTTCCTACATTACAACCAGACCAAACTACTTCTTTACCCCCATTTCAATCTAACCTCCCTTTAAATCCTAAACCTACGATTAAAGCACCAAGATATTACAATCTCGTCGAGAAACTCTGTGTTACTCTAAGGTGATCCCACAAAGCTAGTTTACAATTTTTGGGAGATTCTGATTTTTGCTGAAATCACATATTTTTAGAAAATATAATGATTTAAGCCTTTAAAAGTTCCATTTTAAGGATTTCAATTGAAGAGGGTTTGATCAAACCACCTTAGATCAAACCCCCTTGGATAGAACCCCGCTAGTTTTAAACCATACCTATAACAGAGTCTCCTTTACACCTATCAAAATGCTGATAAAAAATCACTTTTGATTTACCTTTTGAGGGATCAAATGAATTCATTTAAATTTTATTTCAAATGATCATGGTAGTCCTCAAAACGAGCTATCCAATGAATATAATTTTAATATGTTTTGGTTTTATTATGTATGCATTTTTTTAGTTTTATTAAACATAGGGTTTTCACTGAAAATCAAGCTCTCTCTTCTGCACATGTGGAAAAATTGTAGATTATCAAAATAAAATTTTGAAAAATATGTTCAAGCTGGGTATTGATGTCTTTGATCCATTAAAAAATAAATTGAATTTTGATACATACAGAAAAATTTATGTTGTATACGGTCCGCCTATATCTAAATTGTAATTGGTTTGACTTCAAAAATTTATTAAGGAAAAATTATTCAATAAAAAACTATAAAACCAAATGAAAGTGCTAGATATCGTAGTTACAAATCTAAATTCGAAAAAATTATAATTTTATCTTTCATACAAAAAAATTCATGTTGTATACGGTGAGCGTCACTCCTTGAAAATGCAGTTTTAAAAAAAAAACTAGTTTTCGAAGGAGATAGAAAAATAAGTGCAATCTGATTCCAAAAAAAAGGAAAAAAATATATTTAGAATCTATAGAAAAAATGTCACAAATCACTAGTTTTCATCATCCTCAATTTCCTCACGGTTTAGCCGCTATAGGAGCCCGAAAGCGAAGATTTAGTTAAAAAAAATTAGTTCAGTGTCCAGTTTGCCCAAAAATTGTAAACCGGTATTGTGCGATAACCCTTTGGCTAAGATCTCACTTTGGGATTTGCTTCAAACTGATCTAGTTTATCAAGAGATGCTGTAGGAGGCCTTACAAAATATTCTCTTGCCTGCCTCGGCTAGGCCTACGAATGTTGATGTGTTGATGGCTGATATTTGAGTGGATTTGACGAATATTACGTTCCACCCATAGGAACTTCCACCTTTGGATGTGCAGAAACAAGAAAAACCTTTGATGATCATAGTAAACATTAACAACATTGTTATTAGATGTACCCTCATTGATATTGGTTCAACCCTCAACATTTGTGGTATAGATCTACTACCTAAAATCAAGGTCGATTCGTCTTCCTTGGTGGCTTCTTCCTTATACATTCATGGGTTTGATAATGCTGGTAGCCAAGCTCTAGGTATGATAACGTTACCTTTGTAGTTGGGCCCCGTTACTTTTCCTACGTTGGTTTACGTAATGTCTGACCCATTACTGTACAATCTTCTTTAGGAAGATCTTGGATTCACAATATGGGGGCAGTAACTTCTACCCTACATTGTTCCTTGAAGTTTGTTGCTAACAATCGAGTGGTTATGGTTAAAGTGGATCTGGAGGCTGTGCACCTTTGTTTGCTAACCACTGCTGGTCATAATTTGGCCACTCCCACTCTCAAGAATTGCATTCCTTTCTTGAGCACTGACGCTATGGCTTGTTCTTCATTGATACCTACTAGGGGAGCTCTTCCTCGAGCGAGTATCAATTGAGATGAACTGCCTAAGACAGAAGGATGGGAATCCCCTCTATCTTCTCCTTCATCACCTAGAGTGAATGCTCTCTTAGGCGATGACTGGGGTTCCTTGAATTTTTGTGAACCCTTCATAGCAGATTATAAGTCGAACCCCTCTGCTATGGATTTTCCAGGTTCCACTAACATGATAATGAGTGACCCTCCCACCGAGGAGAAGTGTGATCATACCTAGAAAACCACTCCTCCCCTAGAGAGTGACTCTACCCCTATAAAGGAGGATAATTATTACAATCTGAATAAGGGAAGTGGGACCACTCCCATAGAAACTTTCGATGTCCATTGGTGGAATGAAACACTCTACGTAGAGCCACCCCCTCCTGAAACTCTACAAGCTCGTTATGGGTTAGGTTATAAACTTGCTTCTCAATATGGCTATGGGTAGAAATGCCTAGGATGTATCAAGCAAGGAATACAAGTCCCTATCCAATTTGAAAAATGATAATGCAACTTGGGTTTGGGATGTCCTGTTGAATAGTTTAGACAAAAACCTTGGTGGAATGTTAACATGATTTCGGCTGAATCATTGAACCTGGTCCATCCAGACTTTATAGAAGAAAGGGGATGGGCCGAGAAATTGCTTGTAGATGTATTCTCTTCGGATGAAGCATTGGAGGAATTTCTAGGTGCTTATTCTTTGTTACCTTCGGGTATGTGCAGGATCATGATGGGCCAAAAAGTGGCGATATGTAAGTGATATGATGACCCATGTGGCTGATGATTTTTGTTTCCAGTGCAGAAAGTAGTAAAACTTGAATTTTTATTTCACTAAAGCTGCAATTATTTCGTGGAGGGGAGGATATCTTGGTCCACCGTCCGAGATAAAATTATATCGAGCAAGACAAGGAATACTTTGCACATACCTCGATTTGTGGAGAAAACTGGAGGCTTGTACGCATGCATGAATACGAATGATTATGTCTAAATTATGTAAGTCTTGTTCATATATTTAATGTGTACGTGCATCATCACCATACTTGGGATACGAATCATAGGTTATCTACAACTCTTATTGTACTTTCCACCAATATAAATTATGCTTTATTTTGAATTTAATAAATAATTATTATTCATTTTCTATTTGAATTATGAGTAAAGTTCTAATTGATGGGCTAATTGAAAAAAATCTATAGCTTTCAAACGGTATCACATTGTTTGAATCTGAAACATGCATCACATTATATGCTTAACATACTATAGGATTAAAAAATAAAATTGGATTTCATGAATTTTTGACCAAGTTAAGGTGGTTAGATGTACGAGTTTTTATATATTTAAAAAGTAATAAAAAAATTATAATTAAGTACTTGGAAAAATATTACAAAAAAATATGCATCACATCGGGACATGAGTCCTTTACTTATATCTAAAATATTATAAAAAAATATTATCATTTTACTGTGGTTAGGGTGGTCAGACAAACAACTACTTATTTTTTCCCTGAAATTTAAGTACTACTACATTGAAATTTTAAATTTTCACCAAATAGATTTTTTTTTTTCTAAATAAACCTAGTATTTTAGAAACTACATTCAATTTGCTAAAAATTCTATTCTTACATATTTTTGAAATAATATAGATAACTTATTGAAATTTTTACGTCAAGTTGCCTAACTTTGATTTTTCTGAATTTTATTGCCACTTAAGGGCCTAGTTTTTCCATGATGATCCTGCACATACCCCTCCTTATCATCACAAGAAATGATTCCGTATCACTTACATAAACAAGCATACTTTGGAGAATTCATTCTAAGCATTTATGAGGAGGACCCTCTATCTAATTTCAGTGATGATGTTTCAATATCTCATCCCGAGGACCGTAGTTCCCTCCTTAAAGGGGATATCGTCAAAGTCCTTGTTGATGAAAAATATTTAGAAAAAATAATCAAGATTGGGAGGTGCCTCTCTTATGAGGAAGCAGGTGAAAACTCCACTCTCTTGCATGCTTACCCTGATATTTTCACTTGGACGTATGAGGATATGCCTAGTATAGATGAATCTATAGTGGTTCATAATATTTTTCTACGTCCCGACGCCAAGCCCGTTAAACAAAAAATCTAAAAGATTAATCCTAGGGTAGCCTTAATGGTCAAGACTAAGATAGAGAAGCTATTGAAAGCAGGCTTTATCTATCCAATTAAATATTCTCCCTGGATCTCGAATATAGTAGCTATTAGTAAACCTGACGCCCGTATTCGTATATGCATTGAATTTCGGGACCTTAACAAGGCTTCTCTTAAAGATGACTTTCTGTTACCTAATATAATAATGATATTGGACTCGACCGCAGGCCATGCATTGTTATCTTTTATGGATGGTTTCTTGGGTTACAATCAAATCCGTATTAATCCGGATGATCAGTATAAGACAACCTTCACTACCCCTTGGGGGACTTTTTGCTATGTGGTTATGCCCTTTGGATTAAAGAACGCATGAGTGACTTATCAATGAGCGATGATATTGATATTTTATGACTTCATTCATAAGATCTTGGAAGATTATGTCGATGACATCTTGACAAAGTCTGTAAATCATCAAGATCATGTGAAGAATATTTGTCTTATCTTCGAAAGGCTTCAAATTTACAAGATGAGACTCAATCCCCAGATGTGTGTCTTCGACATTGATGCCAACAAGCTTCTTGAGTTTATAGTCTCTTATCGTGGGATCGAAGTTGACACGAATAAGATTGATGCTATTGTTAACATGTCTCCTCCAAGGAACGCCACTGAGTTGCAAAGCTTACAAGGGAAGATTCAGACAATTCGTAGATTCATATCTCAGTTGGCTGACCATACCCTTCCTTTCACTCCTCTCTTGAAGAAGGATGTTCGCTTCATATGGGATGAAGAGTGTCAAGATTCCTTTGAATCCATCAAGGCTTATTTGACCAATCTTCCTGTATTGATGTCGACTATTCAAGATAGACCCTTCTTGCTTTACCTCGCTACCTCACCATACGCTTTGGTGGCCTTGCTGGGCCAACATGATGATGTAGGGAGAGAGAGAGCAGTTTACTACATTAGTCATGTCTTGGCCGATTGTGAAACCTACTATTCATCCATGGAGAAGCAATGCCTTGCTCTTGTATTTGCTAGATAGAAGCCGAGACACTATCTCCTCCATGTTGAGACTCATGTCTTAGTAAAAACGAATCTTTTGAGACATCTATTCTCTAGCACCGACATTGCAGGGATATTGGCGAAGTGGGTTATGCTATTGTTTGAGTTTGATATAAAATTTGTCACTCAGAGATTAGTAAAAGGACAAGCAGTGGCCGACCAGTTGGTAGATGCTCCCTCACCTTGCTCCTTCCCTAGGTTGGACTTATTCCCTTATGAGAATATCTTCACAATCAACTATGACCTCAAATGGAAAATGTACTTCAAAGGGCCGAGGTGTCAGACTGGTTGTAGAGCAGGCATAGTCCTAACCTCCGTCGAAGGTAAACCGGTCCCCCTATCCTTTCGATTAGACTTTCCTTGCACCAATAATATCATCAAGTATGAAGCCATCATTGCTGGTTTACATGCCACAATTGCATTGAAGATTATACATCTTCATATACTAGGTGACTCTGAGCTTTTTGTGAATTAGATCATGAGAACTTATCAAGCTAAACAAAGTAAGTTGTCTTGATATAGAGACCTCGCTTTGTCCTTGCTTAATCAATTTTCCTCCTTCACAATAAATGGCATTCCTAGGTGATAAAATAGATGCCATGGCAAGTGCGGCTTCCTTGATACCTTCAAAGGAAGACAAAAAAGAATACCACTTCGTGGTGTCGATCGTTTGAACCTTGGCAGTTCCCAATCAACTCACGCCTGAATCTCTGGTTTTCTTCCATGCAGATTCAAAAGAGTGGTTCTCTAGCATAAACAATTACTTGAGGAATGAAAACTTTCCTGATGCTATGACGAAAAAAAATCGCACTCGTATATAAAATATTTTAGCCCGCTATGTCATCTTATTTGGTGTTCTTTATTGAAAAGCATATAACGACTTGCTCTTAAGGTGCCTCACTAAAGTGGAGATACCCCTTGCCCTTAAAGAAGCCCATGCAGGCTCTGGGGGTGGACATTTCAGTGGTAGATCCCTAGTGAGGAAACTGACACATATGGGGTACTACTAGCAGATGATGGAACAAGACTCCTCCAGTTTTGTCAAAAAGTGCCTTCAATGTCAATAGCATAGCCGCCTTATCCACACTCTTGCTCAAGAGCTGCATAATCAAAATTCTCCTTGTCCGTTCACAAAATGGGGGTTGGATATTATCGGGAAAATATCACCTCCTTCTTCCAAAGGACATACCTTTATTATCACTGCTATGGATTATTTCACAAAGTGGGTTGAAGCTATTCTGCTTCGATCCATGAGTGTTGAAGCTATCTGTAGTTTCCTATTGAATAACATCATTTCCCAGTTTGGATTGCCTGCTACACTTGTTTCTAAAATGGTACACCATTTAAAAATAAGGAAGTAAAGCAGTTCCTAGAAAAAAATCATATTCAACATTGATTTTATACACCATATTATTTGCAATCCAATGGCCAAGCAAAAGCTTCTAACAAAACACTTGAGCTAATCCTTCGTAAGACAATTAATAAACATGACAAGGATTGGCACATTCAATTAACCTATGCTTTGTGGGCTTATCACACAAGTGTTCGTACGACGACATAAATGACACCCTATAACCTTGTGTATGGCATCGAAGCTATCATGCCTTTAGAGATCCCATCCTTACGGGTTTCCCTTAGGGGGGTGATTGACGATGAAACCTATCGGGTTAACCGCTTGCACCAGATTGAGATGCTTGACAAGCGCCATTTACAGGCCCTGAACACCTTAAAGCTTATTAGTGGCTGCTATCTAAATGACATAATAAAGGTGTGCTCCCTAGGACCTTCAAGATAGGAGACTTGGTTCTATATGAAAATAAACGAAATGTGAATGCGCTACCTGACCTGAATGGAAAATTTAGTCCTAACTGCTTAGGTCCTTACACCGTGGTTTCTGTATACGGTTCAGGTGCTTATGGATTATCGTCTATGGATGGAACACCTTTAAAAGAACCTGTTAACATGATGCATCTTCGTCGATACTATGCACAGTGTCCTAATGTGCCATATATTTGGTTTTTTCCCTAAAGGGTAGTAATGCTGCATATATTAACATTGACCCATTTTCACATCATGATTTTTTTTGTGATTATGATATAACCATGTGTGCGCACATATAAAAACATACATACGTGTGTCTCACTATGCTAAGCATCCATACATCACATCACATCATTAGATCATCATAACATTTAATTAACATGTGAACAAACGTGTTAAATCAAATCATGATTTGCATTTAATGAAAGCATATATCCATATAAGTAAAAAAAATCCATAGCATGAGCATATATAAAAATGGAAAACATACACATAAGAAAAGTCATGATACTAAAACCGATGTATATATATATGTATATCCAATGTATGAATCAAATGTCATATACATGTATCGTGCCACTGCTATAAAAATGAGTGGATGTTGAATATGTTTCTATACAAAAGATCTACAAATATGTATGTATATGTACATCTGGCTACAAAAGTGATGTAAAAATTAGGGGTCCTATCCCCGGGGCATTTGGCTCCTCAAGCCCTCTAGCTCTGGCGGCCACTCTGGTGCTCTGGGAGGGGGCTGTATGGTGGTCTAAAATTAGGATTGATGTGAGCGTGACACTGATAGACCTACTCATATCCCTCTAAGCTCCCCCTACAATGAGCAGATATCCATCTTAGTTTGAATTAGCTCCTGGTGTAGCCGTTGAACATCTATCGGGATCACAATGGTCGATTATGCGTTGAGCTCATCGATGCGGCTCTAAAGGGCATCACGTGATGCCTCAACAACATTAGCCCTTGTCACTGCCACATCTCGCTCGATGAGCACCATCCGTAGCTCCACTGACAACTAGTCTTGTTGCCCTCTGGTGGCTGTCAGCTCCTTAGTCAGCTACACCACCTCAACACCTTGATCCTCATACACGGTCCTTAGGCATGGCACTGGCTCAAAAGTGGGGGCATGCCTCCTTGCTGAAATAGGCCAATAAGTATCTAGGACCGTCTCTTGGACCTGTATAGTAGGGGCCACCTCTGGAACACACTGAGCTACAAACTCAGTCAATCTTTGTGCATCCTGTGCAACCACAGAGAGAGAAGGGAATCAATATCACATGGCAAGTGTATGTAAGTAAAAAAGTGTAAGCAAAAATACAAAAAGTAGGAAAGTAACAATAATGCACTATGTATACCTAGATGCACTAGTTGCTAGGTGGGATCGAGGTGTGGATCAACATTAGGACCTGTGCCATTGGTATCAATGGTCATCCCAAGAGATGCTAATTTTGTTTTCGCTAGAACAGTGGAGGATGACAGTGCTGATTAAACAAGGGTAGATGGGGAAGAGTTGACCTCCTCCATCGTCTTGGTTGCACAGGTGCTGCCTTCACCTCCTCCTCCTATCCTGGATCCTCCTCCTCTACTCTGCCCTACTGGTAGGCTCTCCTCCTGCCCTCTGATGGCTGCTAGGGCTCCTCCTTCTGTGGACCTGGGTCTCCTCCTGGAGCACCCTCACCGAAGATGGGAGCCGGATGATGCTTCTCCAACCACCAGGTTAATTCAACTACCACCTCAACATTATCCACTGCCATAGCCGATAGATCATGGTCAGGTTCATCATCATCCAAAAAGATGATGTATGTGATGGAAGGGCGAGGGCAGTCACCAACCCTCGTTGCATTGTGGTGTGCCCTGGTGTACGTGGGCATATTGGGTGGTATGGTTCGAATACGACCATGCTGCCGCATGACACAAATCTAGTAATATGGTACAATAACAAAATCACGGTGACCCACTAAAAAATGGTCCCATTGAAGGTTCCTTAGGAACCTGCCATCATCTACCCACCTAAAATAGCGGTGAGGTCTCCAACGAACCTCTCTCGCGTCGACAGTGTCAAACTGTAGCCTCCAAAACTGTAAGTCTCTAAAGCACGATTGGCTTGTCATATCATACCAGTGGGCCATCAGTACATCATACAACCGTCGCTGAGGAAAACTAATTGGCCGAGTGTACATAATGTGGACGAATTCCCACACTTGCAAAAGTGTGCACATTGTGAGGATGTGGTACTCATAGTGAACGTATCACCCCAACTCCTGGTAGAGGTGCGCTAACATGTTGCGCCCCCAAGCAAAAACAATCCTCTGCTTCACCATCTCTCTAAAAATTAGGATGAGGCCCTCGTGTAGGTGTGAGCCTTGCCTGTCTATGGTGATACAAGAGGAAATGGTCATCGCCATCACCTGGTGTAGCAATGGCGTTGTCATCCTCGCATGGTCACACCAATGTGTATAAATGTGCCTAGTGCCGTGACCATCTTCGGTCCACCTTGTGAAGTAGTGGATGCCCTCGTTACGCTCCTGCACTGACCGACTATCATCTAGAACCACCCGCCATCCGTGGATAGGAAGCGCGAGGATCCGTTAAACATCCTCCAATGTGATGGTCATCTCTTTGTAGGGTAGATGGAAAGAAGAGGTGGCAACCCACTGCTCCATCAGAGTAGTGAGCATCCTATCATGATATCACATCTCTAGCATAATGAACACATGCCAGAGACCGACTCTCTCTAAGGGTGAACCCACATAAGTGGTGAACACTTTTGTGGAGGAAGGGAAAAGTCATTTTTTCCCTCTACACAAAGTGAAGGGGTTCGGCCGAACCAAATTGTTTGCTCAAACCCCTTTTTCATGTGAGCGGAAATATTAAAATAAAGGGGTTTGAGCGAACTAGGGTTCAGTCGAACCCCCTTAATAGGGATTTTAAAAATAAAAAGCCCATCATTTTCTCAGACCTCGTCAATTTTTTTAATTATTTTTAATTGTCTAGGTTTGGCCGAACCCCTTAAAGTAGGTTTGGCTGAACCCCCCTTTAAGAGGTTCGACCGAACATAGGTTCGGCCGAACACCCTTTTTCCCCTATCTCCTAAAAAAAATGATTTTTTTTTGTAAGAACTTGTCATTCGAAGCTCAATTTGAAAATGAAAATGTAGAAAAATTCATAAACCCAACTAGATAATGATAGTCCTCAAAATGAGCTATCCGTCGAATATAATTTTAATATGATTTGCTTTTATTACGTATTTTATTTTTTAGTTTTATTAAACATAGGTTTTTCATTGAAAATCAAAATCTCTGGTCTGCACATGTGGAAAAATAGCAGATTATCAAAATAAAAATTTTAAAAATATGTTGAGGCTAGGTATTGATGTCCTTGATCCATTAAAATAAATAAATTGAATTTCAATTCATACAGAAAAAGTTATGTTGTATATAGTCCACCTATGTCTGAATTGCAATTGGTTTGACTTTGAAACTTGATTCAGGAAAAAATATTCAATAAAAAAATATGAGAGCAAATGAAAGTGCTAGATATCGTAGTTACAAATCTAAATTCAAAAAAATTAGAATTTTATCCTTCATACAAAAAAAGTTATGTTGTATACGGTGAGCGTCAGTTTTTAAAAATGTTGTTTTCTGAAAAAAAAAACCAGTTTTCGTGGGAGATAGAAAAAAAAGTGCAATATGATTCCAAAAATTTTGAAAAAAATATTTTTAGAATCTAGAGACAAAATGTAATGAGACTCTAGTTTGCATCATTTTCAAATTCCTTACGGTTTAGCTGCTACAAGAGCTCGAAAGTGAAGATTTAGTTAAAAATAATAATTGCAGTGTCCAGTTTGCCCAAAAATTGCAAACCACTATTGTGGGATCACCCCTAAGTGAGTGACCTCATCCGAGGATAATCAGTCTCTCTGCTCTCAGATGAGGAAGAATGATCGCCCTCTAGGATGCTCATGGATCTTCGAATAATCCTACAAACAATTAAAAATATTTAAGTTGGAAACCTAATCATACCGAAAAAACCATGCACAAGGACACATGCACGTTGCATAGACGTCTGTGCGATGTGCGCACGTCCCAAATCCGCCATGGTCGCCCGGAGGACACCAACACATCCTCAGGATGACAACACCAATCTAGGACCCTAGTGCACATCATAGACGTCAGTGCAAAACAAGGACACAAGCGCACATTTTGGATGCCTATGCACCTCCAAGCATAAAAAAACTTAAAAATGAGCTAAAACGACATGAAAATCGAGACTAAAAAGCCTACTTGGTTGACCTCACTGCCTGCGACAATGTCATCCCATAGCTGTCAAGCCTCGGTGCCTCGTACTCTCTCCTGCTTGAAATTTTGCTAACTTTTCTCTCACAAAATTCAACAATCTGCTCGCATTGAATAGTGACAATGACCCTTTTAGGGGCCCACCTAGGTATATATAGGTCCCCCGGGGCCCATTTTTCCTGGAGCTTGTGGCCCCCCGGTTTCTCCTAACTTTACCCCACTATGCTAGGGGAAAACTCAAGAGGGGGCATATTGTCACCTCTTGATCATTTTTTAGCCTTTGAATCAATGATTTTTTCTTGATCATTCTTCTATCCTTGGTAGTTTCTTTTGATTTTTTGAAACTGACTCAAAATTTTAGTTTTGCAGGATACAGTTTTGCATAGTGTTTCATGACCATGGTGTTGCTAATTGTTGAGCTCAGAAGCTGGGGGCATCCTCAGTACTGTTTGGCTTGATCTTAGTGACCCCTGCGATCCTTCTTTCTGGCACACATTTCTATAAAATTCAAAATTTGGGTGAAATTTTCCTCCTCTACTTTAGTAAGGCTGGTTTTTACAAAAATTGAGCCCACTAAAGTGGGGGAAAATTGTAATGTTGCAGAATTGTACCTAGGGGCAATTCCACATTTGTGCATCTTGCCTAGCATTTATGACACCTAAGAGCATTAATGACAAAATCCCATGAGACAAAATTTCACAATTCTGACTCCATGTGGATGGATGGCAAATCAATAGAATCCTGACAAGGCGTTTCCCAAAAATCTAGGCTTTGGACAACTGTGCGGTGCGGGGATGTCCACATGATGCGTGTACGTCCTGGCAGTTTTCTAAGTTTGAAATGACGAATCTAGAGGCTTGACCCTTGCGACACGTGTCCTGGCATTTAGGTCTCGAGTAAAACAGCTTTGTGCCGCCCTTGCATGCATTAAAAAATCCTTTTGGCCCTCATTGTGGGGTTGGAAGCCATCAATTCAAACATTATCACCACTTTCTCTAGTCTTGGGAAGACTTTACCCTTGAATAGAAGCATTCTTATTGGCGAAGCCATGCCAGACTAAGGTCCCTCCAGTACCTACCAACTCTCAAGCAACCACATTATAGTGCGCCCATATGCTCTGAAAGAGAGTCTCGACCTATGGGTAATGCTCTCTCTCCTTATCACTCTTTCCTACTAGTTCATTTACTACTTTGTGGTGCGAGCTCTACTCCAAAGCGGGTTTTGTTTTCACCATTTACTTTGTTATTTCCTTTACACTCTCTATCAAACTTGGCTGTCCGTGGATGTGAGAACACCAATATGGGGGTTTGACTGAGGTAGGCCCCTATACAACCCCAACCTTTTCCCCTTGATCTTTTGTGTGCAGGTTACGAAAGGAAGTTTGGACTAGAGATTCGAATACACAAAGGTGATCTCGTTCCAAGTTCTCCTGTATTCTCTTTCAGTTCTTAGTTTTCTACTGATTATTTGATTCCTCACATTTTCCAATCTGAGTCGAGAAGTAAGGCTCTTTTCTGTCTGTCTAAGCTCTTGAGTTCTTTGCAGCTTAGGATTCCAGCACGCCTTGTGGACGACAGCGCATCACGCTGGCATCCTAAAACTGTGCTAACGTCTTTTGGCCGAGAGCTTCTGAAATGGGGATAGAAACTTAGAAGTCTTGCACTTTTAGAACCTGAACTTATTTTCTCACTCCTCTTCACGATTCCATCGATCTATTCAATTTGAGGTGTATAAGGGAAGTTCAATCCCTAGAGATCTCTTGAGAAGAAAGAGATCTGTGTGCAACAAATCCCTCTTCTATCACACCCTCTTCCAAATTAAATAATCAAATTAATTATTTAATTTCCCTCAACATAGTCTATTAATAAATAAAATTTTATTTATTAAATCAATTACATCTTGCACATTCCTCTCAAGATTAATTAATTATCCTTGTATATTTTGATTGAATAAATCATGTCCACTAATTTCTTAATCTAATATCCTAATCCCACTGATTACTCAAATCTAATTTGTTAACTAATAAGTCATTTCCACTAATTATTTCAATCCCACTAAATTTCCCGATATCGTTTCTACCAATTACTCTAATCCCACTAATCTTTCAATCCAATCTCATTGTTTATCCAATTAATTTCCTTGATTGGATTAATTAAGTGCGTGAACTGATCAATCTATTTCCTCTTAACAAACATGGATTGTTGATCTTGATCTTTCATCCTTTCATCCTAATCATTCATCTAAAACTTGTAAATCTATAAAAAAACCTTCATCCCTCTCATAGTTCATATGAAGAAGTTTTGGAAAGGTCATGTCAGATTGATTATTGAAGAAAATTAAGCAAACATATCCTTGCATTTTAGATCATCATGATCATTATCAAGCTTTTACAAAACCATGGAGGCTTTGTGTTGAAGATCAGTCCAACATATCAAGATCATTATGAATACACTATGACATGGGATGGTAAGATTTTGCAATTTGAATTCATTGTTTTCATTTGATTGTGCTAACTTAATTTGTTGAATTCATGGCTACAAAAATTACATTTCATGAGTAGCATAGGTTTTATCCTTTTGTTTTGATTTTATTTGGTGAATTCATTGATGCTAATTACTAATCCATATTTCCCTCTTACAATACACTATATACTTATCCTTGGACACTCAAACCTAAAAATTATCCCTCAACCCTCAAACCTCTACCCTATACTCTATACCCTCAACCCTATACTTATGCCCTAAACCCTAAACCCTCAACCCTCATCCTTATGCCTTATACCCTCAACCTTAAACTATAAAACCTATACGTTTGACACTTAACCTTGAACTTTATCCCTCAACCATAAACCCTCAATCCTCAACCCTATACCTTAAACCCTAAACCCTACACCCACAAACCCTCATCCCTATACCCTATAACCTCACCCTTATACCCTAAAACTAAACCATACACTCTCAACCCTTCACCCTATTCCTTATACCCTCAATCCAGATCATATATTCTAACCCAATATCCTAAACCCTAATCCATATATAGGTTACACACCTAATTGTATACACTCAACAAGCTGAATATTATCCCTCAACTATAAAACCTCAGCCCTCTACCATCTACCCTATACCCTCAACTTATTACTTAATCCCTAATCCCTAAAGCCTCAACCCTATACCTTAAACCCTAAACCCAAAAACCTCAACCCTCATCCCTATAACCTACACCCTCACCCTTATATACCATAAACCCAAAAACTTTACATACATACATACATACAAGTTGTAACAAAAAAAAGTAGCATTTTCCTTGCTTGTTTTGATTATTGACATTAAAGATGAACTAATAGTGTCTTGGAGTAGTGTTGTAATGTTTTGTACACATTCACAATGTTCTAGGACCTTTATTTAACTAAAACATGCCTTAATTGGTCCTTTTCAAGGGTGTTGTAAAGTTTTGTAACAAACTTTCACACTTTTCCTAGGATGTATTTGCTTAGTTGAGCCTAATGGGACCCTTTCTAAATACAATATACATAATGTGTACCTTGTTTAAGTGTTGTAAAGCATTATAAAGCACTTTCACACTTATCTAGGTAGTCTTAATTCATTGTGGTTAATTGGAGTTATTAACCCCCTTTTAATTCAAATTTAGGCCTTAATTCTGACACGTTGTGAAGACCCATCTTGACAATCATAATTTAAATAAAAAAATATTTCATTGGGAAAATTTTGGTCTTGGTAAGTTGAGCCAAGACCCATTCACCCTTGATGGAAAATGGGTCCTCCATTAACAGGACCCCCATTTCTTAGTTGATATGGAATGGGTTTATAGACCTCTTTCAATCCCCTGGGGTTTGGTCCTAGAAAACTTAGCTAGGACCCATTCACCACCATTGTGGTGCCTTATTAAAGTTGTCACGAGGATAACTTCAGTATGGTATGAGAGGATAATATGATTCTCTCATTTTCCACCTTGTTGGGATAACTCACCTAGTGGACAGACTGAGGTTCCACTACCCTAGAGTGAGCATAGACATATTTTGGGACAACTCATCTAGTGGACATACTGAGGTTCCACTGCCCTAGAGTGAGCAACATATATGGACAAACAACCTTTTTTCACATCGCGTTGAAACAATTGTGCTTGATCCTTTGTTTTTGTTTATTTTTCTTGGTGTTTGATAGAGCATGATCATATATATTTGTTATTGCTGCATACTTAAGTGTCTTGGATTTCTACTTTAGTGTAATCTTGACATGGGGTCATCCTCTCACTAAAGTGGGGGAAAATTATAGTAATGAAAAAACTAGCCCTTTCCTTGCTTGGTTTGATAATTGACATTAAAGCTGAACTAATGGTGTCTTGGATTAGTGTTGTAATGTGTTGTACACATTCACACTATTCTATCACCTTTATTTAACTAAAACACACCTTAATTGGTCCTTTGCAAGGGTGTTGTAAAGTGTTGTAACACACTTTCACACTTTTCCTAGGATGTATTTGATTAATTGAGCCTAATGGGCCCCTTTTTGAATAAAATGTACATAATGTGTACCTTGTTTAAGTGTTGTAAAGTGTTATAAAGTAATTTCACACTTATTTGAGTAGTCTTAATTCATTGTGGTTAATTGGAGTTATTAACCCCCTTTTAATTCAAATTTAGGCCTTAAATTTGACACCTCCCAAAAATCCATATTGACAATCATAATTTAAATAATAAAATATTTCATTAGGAAAAGTTTGGTCCTAGTAAGTTGAGTTAGGACCCATGCACCCTTGATGGCGAATGGGTCCTCCCTTAACATGAACCCCCTTTCTCAGCTGATCCAGAATGGGTTTTTAGCCCTCTTCCAATCCCTCGAGGTTAGGTCCTAGAAAACCGAGCTAGGACCCATTCACCCTAGGTGGTGAATGGGTCCTCCCTTAATAAGACCCCTTTTTTTAATTTCATTCTAGCAGGAATTTTCAATTATATTTCTTTCCAGATCTGGTGTCGGCCTTAATTCTTTGAATTTTGTTGTTAATCTCCTAATTTAGTATAAATAGGGGGTTAATTCACATTGTTTCTCCTAAGAAATCCTAAGAAAGTTTACAAAGCATTAAAGCAATCAAGCATTAGAGCATTATAAGAGCATTCATAAGGCATTTCAAGGCATATTTCAAGAGTCTATTGCAACAATTCAAGATCATATCATCACTTCAAGGGTTTGATGCATGCATTCATGTTGTTGAGCTAAAGAGGTGGATGTAGCATTGAAGATATATTCTTGCAACTATTTTTAAAATCACATTCAAGGATCCTAGATCTACACTCTTCATGGCTACTACATGATACTTTGTAGATTTTTTTCACAAGACATCATCCAAGGTGACATCATTTACATTATTTCATGTTTCATGCTTCATTTATTTATTTCATCATTTGGTTTAATTACCTATAAAGGGTTTGACTGAGGAAAACCCCCATTCACTAACAATGAACAAGTTTTTTACCATTGAGTGTGTGTTTGAAAAGTTACAGGTTGAAGATCAAGAAGAGTAAGATTTGGAGAGAAGTTGTCAAAGTTGCTAAAGTTATCATTCAAAGTGCAAGATCACAGAAAGAGTTCTACAAAATTAACTACATACTTCCATAACTTGACAACTAAGAATTTGAGAGTGCGAAGATCAAGGAGGCTTGTAAATCAAGTGGACCTAACCTAGTGTTGTAATGTGTTTTACACATTCACATTGGATTTAGGGCTCTTTTTAGTTAAATAGCCCCAATTTTTCCTTAATTTAATGTTGTAAAGTGTATTTATTTACACTTTCACATTGGATTTTGGGCCCTATTACATTTATGACCTTTATATCATCATTAATAGGCCCCTATGACCCTATATTGTGCATTTCAAGGTATATTTCAATAAAAAACCGACAAGATCAACATATAAACTGAATTTCTTCACTCCCCCATAGTTTAGCTAGCAAAATAGTCCTTGTGGGACCCATTCCCCACTTTGGGCAAATGAGTCCCATTTGAGCGGGAAAAAAAGGATTTTAAGTTCAAATTTGTCCTATGTTGGCCTTGGGGATCAAGTAAATGGTCATTTGAGTGGATTGCCTATATAAACAAGCTTCCAAACCATTATTTCATCAAGCAAGAGTTAAGCATTCCAATACCTTACAAGATTGTCACAAGAGAATTCAAGATCATTCCTAAGACATTGAAGGGCAGAATTATTCATCAATTATTGCAACAATTCAAGATCTATGGGTAAACTCATAATAGTGGTGTACAATTTTTATGAGGAAGGAAATTTGATAAAATTCTCACGCATTGAAAATTTGATGTTTTAAAGGGTTCGTTCGAACTAGGGGGTTCACACGAACCCAAAAGAGGGCCTTTTGCGTGGTGGGTTCACTCGAACCCTATGATGCCACGTTTCCTTATGGGGGATTCAAGAAAAAGGGGGGTTCGAGCGAACCCCCCTTTGAACAAACTCCCCTTTACCCTTTCGAGCGAGCGAACCCCCCTTTTTTGCCCTTCTCCCCCTCTTCCACCAAATTTTAGCAGAATTCTGCACTTGAAGCTCGGGTTGAGGATGAAAATGGAGGAGACTTCACAAACCCAACTGGAAGATGGTAGTCCTCAGAACGAGCTATCCAAAGAATTAAATTTTAATATGTTTTGGTTTTATTATGTATGTGTTTTTTTAGTTTTATTAAACATAGGTTTTTCACCGAAAGTCAAGCTCTCTATTTTGCACATGTGGAAAAATAGCAAATTATCAAAATATTTTTTTTAAAAATATGTTGACGCTGGGTATTGATGTCCTTGATCCATTAAAAATAAATAAATTGAATTTCGATACATACAAAAAAGTTATGTTGTATACAGTCCGCCTATGTCTGAATTGCAATTGGTTTGACTTCAAAACTTGATTAAGGAAAAAATATTCAATAAAAAACTATTAGACCAAATGCAAGTGCTAGATATCATAGTTACAAATCTAAATTTGAAAAAATTAGAATTTTATCCTTTATACAAAAAAAGCTATGTTGTATACGGTGAGTGTCACTTTTTAAAAATGCTGTTTTCTGAAAAAAACCATTTTTCGTAGGGGATGGAAGAAAAAGTACAATCCGATTTCAATTTTTTTGAAAAAAATAGTTTTAGAATCAACAGACAAAATGTGATGAGACTCTAGTTTTCATCATCTTCAAATTCCTCACGGTTTAGCCGGTATAGGTGCCCAATATGAAGATTTAGTTAAAAATAATAATTGCAGTGTCCAGTTTGGCCAAAAATTGTAAACCACTATTGTGGGATCACCCCCATCATCTTGTCAAGAATATCAAGCATAAATCATGTTATTGAGCTAGTGTTGTGATGTAATATTGAAGATCCAAGATCAAGCATTGTTATATGCCCATTTTCAAGATCAAGATCTACATCCTTCATGGCCATTTCATGTCAAGTTACAAATTTACAAGAGATCATTAGAGGTATCATTGTTCATGTTTCATACCCTATGTTCCATGTTTCATTTTTTTATCATTTGGTTTAATTACCTACAAGGGGTTTTACCGAGGAAAACCCCCATTCACTAACAATCAACAAGTTTTCTTCTCTTTGCATGTGTGATTGCAGATCTAGGTGTCTTGGAGCATGAAGAATCATTGAAGATTAAGTCACAAGATTGGAGAAATTTGTTTGATTTGTCTCCTCAATTGCAAGGTTGTCATCTTCACAAAAAGCCACATACAAGTCTGAATTGGCAGTTTCAAATCCGAAAATCAAGAGGAACATGAAAAGAAGACATTAAAGACCAGATTCAAACCTTCAAGTTTCAGAAAACCCTAACTAGATTCATTCACCCAGATTGGTGAATGAGTCCCATTTTGGGTCAATTTTGAGATTTTTGCAGTTTTGGATACTCTTTTTTGAGAAACCTGTTCTTGTATAGAAACCCTGATATGGGATTGATTCGCCCAGAATGGAAAATGAGTCCCAGTAGGCCAAAGTTTTAGGATTTATAGCATTTTCAGTCTTCATTCAAGCCTCTATAAGTTTCCAGGTGCACACTTATGAATTTATAGCTTTTTGTTTCGATTTATATGCATTTCTAGGTCATTTATTTAAGTTTCATGCATCACTAGGATTTGTCATTATATCTTGCATTTCATACATTTTTCCAAGTTCTTACTTGGTGGTGAACCCCTCCTGTAATCCAAAATCATACCCCAAGATACCCTTCTAGCAAATCTCTTGCCTCTATTCCACTCTTGGGGTAAGATCTCTAGGGCATCCTTGAATGTTAGTTGGAGAAAAGTGATGTTCTATGTCTAAAACCATAAAGCATCCATTTTTTTGAGTAAACACATACAAATATATATACAAACATACATGCATTGAACATACATTAAATAAAATTGCACATAAACAATTTCAAGTGAGACATAATGTAAGCACATTATAATGTGCTCACATTATGTCAAGCTTGAGAAATATATAGTAAAATTTTGCAAAATGGAGCAAAATACAAAACAAGACATAATGCGAGCATGTTATAATGCAGTCACATTACATGTCAAAACTGTGACATAATGTGAACGCACTATATCTTGCTTTGGAAATCTCTAAGCCTCAAGATTGGATTTTCTTTGAATTTCCAACCCAAAGGCTTGGATTTCCTTCCCAACATTCAAAGACGTTTGTTTGCATATGCTACAAGATTTCACATAATCTCGTTCATGCTAACCATCACGTTTGCATGTGTTTCAAGGTTAACTAAATCAAACACTTGGGTAATGTTAGGCTCTCTCTTAGCTATTTAATGATGTAATTTTTCTAATATTTTGACAATGTTAAGGATTTCATGTTTAATTTCTTTTGTTTGTGTGTTCGTTTTTTGTCAAAAACTAGTATTTGGTATTTTTTACTTTATTTTTTAACCGTTTATTGAAATTTTAAATAAATTACATATTTATAAACTAGACTCCATTTTGCACATATTAAAAATAAATTCAATTATTTTTCAAAAATTATAGGGGTAGCATGGACAAAATTCTATTTTTTAGGATGTGTGCACTTTGAAAATTAGTAAAAAATCAAGTATTCATTAAAAATTTATTAGAAAGAACGAGCATAAACTACATATTGTTAGCTAATTTCTCACTGAAGTGATTTTAAAAATAGGAAAAAAAAACCTTTTGAGGGAGCCACAAAACACGCTATGTTTTTTTTTTTGAAAAAAACAACACCAATTTCTGTGGCTCCCTTTTCTGAACCCCTTAATCTCTACCATTTAAAAAAAAAAAGTAGTTTAGAAAGTAGACTCAGAGTAATACAAACAATTTTTTCTTTGCATCTTAAAATTTTGAGTGTAATTATCCTCAATTTCTCATCCAAGGTCAGTATTTCCTGATTTCAAAAAACGTAGCCACTTAAGACCCCTTTATGGCCCCCTTCTTTTTGCACTTACCCTTCATTTTATACTCATTTTCAGATTTCCTATATCATGGATTTTTGTTGATGTAAAGAGTAGAAGAAATATATTTAAGATAAAAGATTAGAATGAATATATTTTTGGTTTGTGGTCCAAGATTTTCCATTTTTCTCTTGGGAAAGGATCTCTAGTTCTAATTTCTAAACAATGCTTTCCTCTTGTACTTCATTCTAGTTCCAATATTTATCTACATTCTAATAAATCCTCCCTCTAGCTCAAAGGAAGGTGGCCATATTTTGCATCATTGTGTACAATGTAAGACAAGTGAGGTTGAATTATTTTCTTGCAATTAGTGATAAATTTCCATATTTTGGAGCCCACTAGGGGGTTAGAGATTATAAAAATTATTTCCCTATCCATTGAGTCAAGATATTCCCCCCACCCAATTATAGTTTTCATGTTGTGTATAGAATTATGGGTGCCTGAAAGCCAACTGTATCTGTTTGCTTTCCATAGACCCTATGATTCCTACCCACCCAGACTTATCCTATATCCACATGAACATTTACCCCCTTTCTTGCTTATTCTAGTAGGCTAATTAATGGTAGTGGGAGGGAATCATAAGGGCCCAAGGGAAAAGGTTGTTGGGGCAGAAGCTAGCACTAGGTGAAGTTGATTTGGTTCCAATAGGTAGATACCCAAAGGCAGGTCATCCATGGTAGAGTAAGTGATGAAGGGAGAGACAATTTTTGACTAGGTTAATCCATCATCAGTAACCTACTCCTTTCTATTATTCAAAGGTATTGCTTGTTGCTTCAAGATTGAGTTCCAAGTCCAATTGAAGGGTGATCCCACATAGTCAAGGGCACTACCAATACCAGAGAAAGTAGAGGTAGGTGTAGTCACATTTGATTGAGACTGATACCTAGTTTTAGAGGTGAGAGGGGTAGGAGTAAGAGCATAGGCATGGCTTCAGAAATAAATCAATAACCAGAACCTAGTAAATATGATTTAATCATAGATATGAAACTACAAGATTTGTCATAGGGTCCTAGCCTAAGGTGGTATGAAAAAATTATATCCTTCATGTTGAATCTCTCTATTGCTATTTGTCCTTGATGACAATATATGTTACAGTCTGGCATCTTTATGGTTGATTACTTAGTTGCATTATTTCTATTTTGTCATTGGAATATTTACTTCATATATGATATAATATTTGGTGGCATTGATCTCTTGAATCCATGTGAAGATCACAAGGAATCTGGTTTATAGAAAAATGATTCCATGTTCAGGTTTGACATTTTGTGCTACATTGATTCACTTGATTATATGATATTGGCATATTAAGTGATCTAAAGGTTTATATGTTTTGGTTTGATCAGTTTCTAACGTCATGAATTTGATAATGTTTTTGATCTTCTTCAAAGGTGTATTTCTCTATCCTCATTCAGGTAAAGCTCTCCATTTCTTGGTGCTTGGGTTTATAAAATGTAGTTGGTTTTCATGTTTTAAGAAAACCCTATCAAGTTTACTTAAACATTTGATAATGGCTTGGGCATATGGCATATGATATTGTGACAGTGGCATGGGTATATGAAATACTTGTCAATGGCTTGAGCATTCGATATACTAAATTTGGCATGGGTGAATGGCATATTGAGTTTAGCATAAAATATAGCCTTTATTATATTTCATATGGCATTGGATATTATATTGCAATCAGGCTTTGAAAAAGAGAAACACATTGTTCATTCTTTTGCATATGGTATCGGATCTTATAATGGATAAATCTCTAGGCTTTAAGGCCGACAAGAGGTAAGGTTATAATGTTTTAAAATATGTCACATTGGAAGTGACTTGGACTTGTTACTTGGGAACAAAAAGTCTAAGGCAATCAACATTTTGTTGTAATAATGCAAGGCATTATTAGGTTGACATTTCACATGCTTAATATTTGAACAGTGGTAATTAGTTTGTCGACATGTTATTGGATTGGTTTGGCCATGGACTTCAAAGGGCATTATGATTTTTAATTTCTTATGTCAATCCTTTCAGACTTCAAATTTTATCAAACTTGGTAAAGGGTATCGACTGCTTTTTCTTTGGAAGATTAGTGCAAACACTTTACCGTTTCATTGTTCATGGGTTTCTAACCCTATTCTGGCTGCCACCATGGAAACTTTCTCACAAGCGTTTCACTGTGTTAGCTGCTGGCTTTCTGACCTTCTTGGACAACACATGGGGAAACTTGAAAGACCATCACCATGGGCGACTCTCATGTTAGGCTCTTGTCATTGGGTAAGAGCTCAAAATAGGAAAGATTTTCATGCTTCTCTACTGCTCGGTTGGTCTAGTAAATTGCTACATGCAACATCTATTTCAGTCTTCTCAGGTATTCTTCTCTTAGACTGTTTTGCAGAATTGTTACCTCTACTGGCAAGGTTAATAAGAGATATGTGTTTGCTTCTATATGGAAGTTGAAGAATTGGTTTATTCTTTTCTTGGTCAGAACTAAAATGATTTCACATAATACTAACGTCATTTCACAATAGTTTTACCATATCATAATTTTGAGACAATGGTTTTTGTTTGTGGGTAATCAGGAAGTCTTCGAATTTGTTCTGTCTCTTACCTGGGTTTGTTGATGACTATTCTTGGATGCTTCATTATATGATTTCAGTTACATTGCATTGGGGTTTCGGTTATAGTGTTGTTGTAGTTGGTTTTTCGAGGGTATTGTTCATAAATTGCATACATGATTTTATGCTGTTTTGGTTTTAACACTGCCTGTGTAGGCTACTTGAGAAGGAAACTTTGGATATTCTGTCTACTTTCTGAACTTACATGCAGCTTGGGTATTCCTATAAGAAGAAATTCTACATGCTGATCCTTCCCATAGGAACATAGTAACATCTAGCAAGGGTTTCTCGACAGGAATAGGGTGACCTGATAATCACGTCTATTTTTTTTCTTCTTCTGAAAAGTATCCTTCGAGATACTGTTGTAACCTCCCTTGAATGTAATGATGAAATCTATAAATTGAAGAAAAGAGAGAGATCAGGGTTTCAATATTCAAGAAAAACATTGAGTGAGAAATAGGGTTATTTTTTCTTGCTGAAAAGAATTTTGAAAAAAATAAATAGGGTTAGCTATTTTTGTGAAGTACTATGAAACATGTCTGAGAAAGACTATGAAAAAAAAGTGTGAGAATATCATTGTGATTTCATTGTAGAGAAGTTGAGCATTGAGATTGAAAATGAAAAATTATGAGATATTTCCTCAAGCTGTCTTAAGGCTTGACAATGGGTAGAATTTTGAAGGATCATAGTTGAACCTTGAGAATTATAAACATTGTCTATCAAGAGGCACTTGACAAAAATTAGAGAAATAGAGAGATCCTCTATATCATTGTATGATTTACTGAAAACAAAAAAGGGGTTGGTGCTCCTTGAAATTGGTGTTTCTAAAAGAGGGGTTGGTGCTCCCTGAGTTGGTGCTCAGAAATCAGCCTATGAGGCATTGTCAAAAATGATTATTGAAATGAAAGCTTGAAAAAGGCAGCGGGTTAAGGAGTGGTTTTTCTACCCTAGGAGGGTTTTCCACTTGACATATCTTGTGTTTTTTTGTTTATTTGTGGTTCATCTGATTCAATGCATGAATGTTTTAATATGCTATGTTTCCCTATTACAATTCTCATTTCAGTTTATGTGATTGCATTCAATACGTGAACGAGTTTATCATTGATAAATGAGAGCATACATCTATTTTATTAAAATTGTGAAAATAGTTAAAATCACTGATTCACCCCCCCCCCTCTTAGTGTCTTTTTCACTCCAACACTTTAGTTCTGGGCGGGAGGATCAATTTTATCTAGGAATTCATTGGATAATCATAACTCACTACATTCCTTTCACCCATTGAAGATCCAATTAGAGATCCAATCTCTTAACCAATTGATCTAGATCCTATTTACCTTGTTTTGGCTTCATCCCCATCTAATGTAGCGGAGTGTTTAGTGCATCCCCTTGTCTCAATTTTATTGGGCCCAATTAAACCTCTTTATGTACACCTAGATCTAGTGTTCGAGCTCTAATCAATTATGGAACAACCCTTTTTATAATTGTTGATGCTATGCATGGCTAATAAACTAGAATAACATCTTGATCTCACTTGGGTAGCAAAGCACCTTTGTCTTAGGTGGGGGTAGGGCAATTCTAGTTATTCCTACCAAAGAAGCTCCTAACTATGCAATAGCCTCCCACCCCTTAGAATAGTAGAGGCCCTACCTAATAGTAGGGGCCTGGGTGGGGGGAATTATAACACTGTTAATTGGGGTTCTAGCCAGCCCATGAAAGATAAATGGCTAGAACCCCAACTATGTACTCACACTCCCCCTATAGGGATCGAATCCCACCCACCTACCTCCTCCCTAGGTTTCTTATGGCCCTCCTCAAATTACAATAAATAGGGATTCAATAAACTATTCGTCAACTATAGTTTAATTGATCTGATCCATTAATCCATTCCTATGTTCTCATCTATTTGAAATTGATATTCTTCGATGTGTCATTGCCTTAGTACTATGGCATGTAAAATCAATTAAGACTTTTCGAGTTCTAGGAGGAGGTTTTTGTCCAAGGTGGTTGAGAGGAAATAAATTTGGGTGGGTGGGAAGCTATAGTGTAGGGGGTGGAAAGTAAGAGTAGCTTTTGGGGTATCACATATATAATAGATTGTTGCATCACTATGCTATTTATCTATTGGATTGTGATCCATATATTACATGATATGATTGATGGTCTCCTCTCATCCTATGGATAGTAGGGGCCCTAAGGTGGGGGGGGGACTATAACAACTGTAGAAAGGGCTCAAACAATGATTCATTGCCCCCACCTATATAGTGCCACCAGAGGGGTTCTATATAGATACATTATACAAATTACACCTTTACTGGGGATCTCCCATGATGAAGAAGAATTTAATACAAATTAGATATGTTATATAATTGGATTACCAAGCCTCTTTCACCAACTCAAAAAATTCTATATTTTCTCCAAGATTTTTGTGGGTACTCTTGTTTACTACTCCTCATGCTAGGTCCCATCCAAGGCTTCTTACTTGAAGGTTGAAAAGACTCTCAAATATTTTCTCTAGGATTCCTCACGTGGCTTAAGAATTTCATGTTAGAGTAAAGGTCTTAACTTAATTATGTTGATTAAGTTACCTTTATTCCCTTCTTAAGATTTCACGTTAGATTGCATAATGTGACATTTAATAATTATATTAATTATTAAATGTTTTCCTATTAGGGATTCTATTAGGGTTTTATTAGGGTTTGCATGATATCCTTTTTATAAGGATTGATCCCATTGTATTTCATATCAATTCATTCTCTCATTCTCTCTGATATATACATTTTCAGTTTTCAGAGAACCCTTGCTTGTTTGTCTCCATCTCTTCTTTTGTGACAAGTTATTTGCATGTAGGTGATCTTCAGGGTTTGTGAAGTTGTATTTTCTCAACTCCTTCATGGTATCAGAGCTCCACACCTGCTGCTTCCTGTTCTTGTTTTGAAGATTTTGGAGCTTCAAGGGTTTGGGGTTTGTTTTCTTGATCCAGGGCATACCTACAATTTTGAAGCATTTTCAGCTCAAACGGACTTCGCCATTGCGTCCGCAACGGTCCAAAACCCCTAAATCTACTGTTCATTCATCCATTTTGGACAAATTCGAAATTCGAGGAAATTTTTTTTTACCTGGGCGGCTGTACAGCCCACCCAGGGCCGGATACGATTTTGCAGAATAAACAATTATTTAATTTTTTATGTTCTGCATATTTATTCTTTTCGGGCTATTTGCAAAATAAATATTGTATGGGCATATATTTTATTTTGGTGGTTTGATTTTTTTATATATTCTGCGGACTGTATTTTTGGTACCATCATACCCCTGTCACATCACTGACAAATGACAGATTTGTCGGACCGTCCACCGACCGCCTACCATCCGCGGCCCCACCGATTTTTCTTCCCCGCCGACCATTCCTTCCGCCGGCGCTCCATTCTCTCGGCCATCGCTTCCCACCACCGGCCATCACCGGCGTTGAATTCCCGAGCCCCCTCTGCCTTTCGCCGCGGTCACATCCACGCCCGCGAGTTCTTCTATAGGGGGCTCTGCCCTAGGGGCGGCGGCGCTGCCTCTTGCCATTTCCGCCTAGCCCGCCGCCACCCACCTGGTGGCGGGTTTGTTTTTTTCATTTGTGCCACCCGCGGTCATATGGCCGACTGAGGGATAAAGCCTAGGAGCTACCTTTTTGCGCCCATTTAGCATTTGATGTACCCCACAATGCCCTAATAGAGCTATTTTTTTCTTTTTGCCATAAGCCACGGTGTCGAAAATTGGCAAACGAGATATCACTGGAAAGCTGGCGATCCCAGTTTTCTGATGGAGCATTTATTTTTCAATGATTTTTCTATTGGTGCATTCTACAGCTAGTTGAAGACAAAGGCGCTATTTTCAGTCTCAAGCTCATAACTTTTGATCAGTTTCTCTATTTTTCGCAATCTCAGTGGTGTTGGAACCGTATTTTAGAGCTCTTTAGTTTCATCTATGCATTTTTTCCAGATTTCACTTTGGTATATTTTATTCAGTTATTTGTGTTTTCACACTCTGGTGGATTACCTGGACATATTTGCTCTTGGAAACTTTTTGTTCGCATGGGATGCTTTGTTCTTGGCTGTTCTTCATGTATTCCAACATTTTGTCTTTGAGGACATTTTGAGCATCATTTGTAAGCTATCTTTTATGTAAACGCACTGAGATATAGTGCCACACTATTGTACTTGTATCTTTTGAAGATTTTGCACATAAGGTTGTGCCATATTTTGTACTCGCACTGATATTATAAAGTGCCATGAGGGGTTGTGTAGTTTGCCTTTGTTTTGCCATCATATCTTTTTTCGGTGAGTATCCCTCCACAACGACAGTGAATCCATACCATTGGGGGTTGTGTAGTTTGCTTTTGTTTGCCATCACACCTTTTTCCGGTGAGTGTCCCTCCACGACGATAATGGATCCATATGATTTCAGCCTCATGCATGTGTGCTTTGTTTTACACACCACTTTTTCAGTTGCAGGTGCTTTCTTGCGCACTTTCAGATGTTGTTTCTTCTTCCTCATGCACTACAAGGTGTTTCACATCATTTCAGTGGATCTATCAGGCTCTACCAGTTCAGCATTATGGGGGGGTTATTATATTGTTCGTGCTAATTCTTCCTTGGTTTTTCCTTGGAAGGGATCTTCCATCTTCAGCGGAGGTTCTTCAGCACCATAGCAGTCATCTTTCGACAGTTGTTTGCAGCTTCTTCTGCTTCAGTGATGTTCTTCTTCTTGGCTTTTTGCATCATTTTTTGGAGTAGAGATTTTTCCCATGAGGTTTTCTCTATTTCTCCTCTTTACAGAGATTTGGTTGTATTTGGGTACCTGATCTGGCCTAGTTGCCGAGACCCATATTTGCCTTCTTGCATTGTAGTTACCTTTGCTTTCTTGCATTTATTTGTAGCTGCACTGTTGCTCATCTTAAGGGGGGGTGTTAGAGTAAAGGTCTTAACTTAATTATGTTGATTAAGTTACCTTTATTCCCTTCTTAAGATTTCACGTTAGTTTACATAATGTGACATTTAATAATTATATTAATTATTAAATGTTTCCCTATTAGGGCTTCTATTAGGGTTTTTCCTATTAGGGTTTTATTAAGGTTTGCATGATCTCCTTTTTATAAGGATTGATCCCATTGTATTTCATATCAATTCATTCTCTCATTCTCTCTGATATATACATTTTCAGTTTTCAGAAAACCCTTGCTTGTTTGTCTCCATCTCTTCTTTTGTGACAGGTTATTTGCATGCAGGTGATCTTCGGGGTTTGTGAAGTTGTATTTTCTCAACTCCTACATTTCGTTGCCTCCCTTGTGAGGCTGAAGGGTTGAGATTAATTTCCATATGTCATTAAGGCATTTCCTTCTGTGCTAAATGGATCATTAGAGCACTTCATGACAATGAAGCTTGGAAAATTCTTGTTCATCACCACATTAGCATGGGTACTCCTCAAGGTCATTCAAATTAGAAAGGCTTGGACTTAGGCACTCTTCTCACCATGAGGGAACCAATTTCCATTCAAATAAATTTTGTTATCAAAAGTATTTGAAAAGATTGGGAATCTATTAAACCTTGTATTTGTTGGGCTAGAGATGATTTTCATAACGGTTTATCAATTAGCCAATACTTCATTTTGTGGACCTCACTTCTTAGTTCCAAGGGAGGCCATTAAATCTCCTACCTTGAACTAATGCCTTGAATTTTTTTAAATGAGCAGCAAGAATTATACCATATTTCATTCATTTAGCCACCAAGAATTTTCTTTCCCGATCAACCTTCAAATTTAAATAAGACTCTCTAATCAAGACCAAGAGACTTACCATATGGTTATTAATGTCATTCCTTTGCAGATGTGTCACAAGATTGGTGCATGATGCCTCAAACCTTGGTGGAAGGATTGGAAGTCATTTCCAAACACTTCCTTTTAGAATTGCAAGTCCTCTAAAGGTTATTCTTTGCAATCTCCACACTTGCATATGGTGGACTAGCTCAATTTTCACTAATAGTTACATTTGGGATGTGGAAAAAGAACATTTTAGGGCATTTGGTCTATGTTGTTAGTCTATGGTAGACTAGATTCCCATTTGGTCTAATGGGAATTTGCTTATTGTACCAAGGCCTTCCTTTAGTGACTTGTCTCACTCACACGTGCATTTCCAGTCCTAATTGTCTTTTTTGTGGTCAAATTGATTCTCTTAAGAACCTTTTCTAGTTTTGTTCCCGAGTTCAAGAAGCTTGGAAGTGGATTCATGATTTCTTCAAGTCTTTCAGAGCTACCCCTTCTCATGGCATATGGTGTTACTTAGGGATTGACCCTGTATCTCAGACAAATATACCCACATTTTGTATGCTTTCAAGGTGGAAATCTTCTTCAATATTTAGAAAGGAATGCTTCTCTTTTAGTTTACACTATTGCTAATAATTTTTTTTCTTTATATACTAAAGTGATCATTTGCTCTAATGTTCTCATGTAGATTCAAGTGCAAACCAACAAATTTGTACTTGAAGTTGCACATCTACAAGAGCTATTGGACCATTGGGATAATGCCCCATGCACTATTGCCTAGGTTCTTCTCAACTCCACCTCCCCTTAAGGGCATTGGCATGGATGTATTCACTCTTCTTGATGGGATATCCATGGATATCATGGTTCTCACTCCCATGGTCCTATGCCTTAAAATCTTAGGGACTTTGATGCTTGTGGAGGATGGCTTTTGCCTTCATGTTTGCCATCTCCAAGACAAGAATTTGGTTGGTCAAACACTAGCAAGTTCCCTCGTGTGTTGCTCGCCATCTCTTTGGCTCACACTAACAACCTCTCAAGGAGAATGAAGAATATGCTTTTGCTCTCCTTGGTTGGGAGCCAATAGATGATACCACCCTCAATAATGTTTGGGGAAAGCTTGATGATCAAAACCCTCCTCCTTTGCCTAAAATAGCCACGATTACTTAATAGTGTTTTTGAATTTAACCTCTTTGTGATGATTCTCTTGTTAGGCTTGTGGATATGTCGTATTCCACCATTTTTTTTTTGTAAATATTGTACTATTTTCTTTTTTATTAATATAAAATTAAATAGAAAATATTCATCCAAAAAAACTAGTTTCATGATTTAAAAAAAATATATTTTAAAACTTTATAAAGAACTTTCATTGATATTGTAATAGAGATAATAAAAAATTGAATACTTTTTAACACAAGTTCATGTACTTGTAACAGGCCTATATTATACTAATTGTATAACTGCATCTTTTTCTCAAATACATATATAATTTAATTTTATACCAAATATTATAGTATTAAAACTTTTAATGGCACACTTTCATTAGACCATATTTATAATTTATTAGAAATAAATATTGAATATAATAAATTATTTGTGGCAGACGTCTTTACCTTCGTACTGATAGATACGGCCAGCCCTGGATAGAATGGACGCACCACTTTCGCTCCAAATATGTTGGAATGCAGATCTGCGCATTGCATACTTTTCCGTTTGCAAGTGACGGGGAACGCGTTATTCCTGGACTATATTTCTCCACATCTAATCCAGCCATGACTCACGAGACTCACAGCATTCCTTAACTCAGAGCTGTACTTGTTTCTAATTATAAGCCTATAAAAACCTCTGTCAATCCAAAGTTCATAGCAGCAAATAAGTCATTAAGACTCATGGAGATGAAGGTGATGCTTCTGCTTCTTCTGTTTTCCTCCAATTTTCTGTTTGCAAGGGCGGCGGAGCGGCGGATGGTGTTTGCGCATTACCTGCTTTACCAGCCGGATGGCGTGGAGACGCTGAAAAAGGAGATTCGGCTGGCATATAGCAAAGGCATTGACGCCTTCGCCCTCAATTTCAATGTGTGGCGGCCCGATCGCGTAAAGGACATGTTCCAGGCTGCTCAAGACTCTGGCACGGGCTTCAAGCTTTTCTTCTCTGCTGACATCCATGACCCCCCCGCTTCCGAGGGTAAACCTCTCTCTTCCGACGACCTGAAAGCCATGCTCACCGGCTACGCAAATCACCCCAACCACCTCACTTACAACGGCAAGCTGTTTTTCAGCGCATGGCTAGGGGATAATAAGCCCTGGTCCCAAATCTTTAAATCAGCCGGCGGAAGGGATAAATTCTTCTTCGTTCCCTTTTTCCCCACGGGTGGAACGTACGAAGAAGTCCAGAAGAAGCTAAGTGACTTCAATGGTGTTATCGATGGGCTCTTCGCTTGGGACACCTCAGCTTGGCCATATGAAGATTCCAACCTCAACAACCCTCCCTCCGGCACGAAGGATCAAAACTATCTCAAAGCCTGTAGTGAGAAGAGCAAAGTGTACATGGCGAGCCCCAGCCCCTGGTTCTTCAAGAATCTCGCCGGCACCTCCTGCTCCTCTGCTACTTGCCGGGACAAGAACATCAACGAGTGTAACTGTCAAGTGAAGGGTAACTACGACGGCCCGGGGCTCTGGATCGCGAAGTGGAAGCAGCTCATAAGTCTGAAACCCCCTCTTATACAGATCGTCACGTGGAATGACTGGCCCGAGAGCTCCTATGTGGCGCCGCCTTACAGCGGAGCCGCGAAGACTTGGGGTGCCGAGACGTTCAGCCACGTGGCCTTCTTGGAGCTGGGCGAGCACTACATAAAATGGTACAAGTCGGGCGAAGAGCCCGCTCTTGCTGAGGACGCAGTCTACTTGTTTTATTACACCCAGCCCAAAAGCATAAGGGGCACATCTGACGGAGGCGCGGTGCTCCGGGCTGAAAGCCTGACTGATAATCTGTACGTGACTACTGCGTTGAAGTCGGCTGCGGAGGTGGTGCTCACGTCCGGGGGAACTTCGAAGACGTTCTCCGCTCCGGTGGGAATAAATACGTATTCCATGCCTTTTCAGACGGGCCAGCAGGCGGCTGTCCTGAAGAGAGGAGGCCGTGAGGTGAGCAGGCTGAGTGGAGCGAAAGCCATCACCAACTCCCCGCCGGCCAACGCCAACCTCAACGTCTACTCCACGTGTACCAAATGCAACTACTGATAGTTACTTATTACAGTCTCGAAATCCTCCGTGACATCATGCGTCATGGAGCGTATTTAAAATAAATTGGCACCCCAACTTTTATAAATAAAATATAATCTCAGAGTAATTATATTGCTTCTGGTTTTAATTGTATGCCAGTTTTTTTTATCTTGAGGTGAAATTATATTACTTCTGGTTTTGATTGTATGTGAGTTTTTTTTATCTTGACATTTTCATATAATCTCACTGTGATTATATTGCTTCTCAGTGTAATTATATTGCTTCTGATTGTATGAGAGTTTTTTTAATCTTGAGATTTCCAAATTATATTGCTTCATAACACTAATATAACTTTAATGTCAAGCCACAATTGAATCCGTCGAAACAGTGAAGTAACCAAAAGTCTTAACATAAGAAATCTCTCGTAACCGATTTTCTGTTCCCGATTTGGTTGCCATTCTTACTGAAAACAATATATATATATATTATGTTTACTGAGAGGCCATGCATAAAGTAAACCATTCAAAAGAAAGGGTGAGATTAAATGAAAATAGTTAGACGCCATATGGAATTTAGAAAGAGGAACAATACAATTTTTATAGGATAACACAAAATACATATCCACGCACAAACCCCTAACAAAGCAAAATTAAATTAAAAAAACAAAAAAGTTGTATATTATGGAGTAGATCATTCTGGTCAAGTATAATGTTTTATTTTCGAATATTTGAGAAGATGAAAAGTAAAGTGAAATTCATTTTTTAATGTATTTTTTCATTTATAAACATTACAATATTTAATATTAAAAAGATAGATTAATTTATTTTATAATGCTGAAATTTAAATTTTCATGTTAATTATCATTTAGTTTTGTTTTTGTTTTAGACAATGGTTTAATACATTTCTATATTGATAAATGATACAATTTTGTATAAAGTTGGATTCATTCTCTCAATGTTTACTTATTCTATTACACATGTTTATCTTTGCTTTTTACACATCTTCTCATACATCCTACATTTATTACATCACACATATCTAAATATTCATTAGAGATGTATAAGCATTACGTATTGTAGTTTAGGAAAATGTATCCCTTTACATTTTCACACTTGTTTGGACCCTCCTTATTAAAATTGGGCTTCTTTATGCCTTATTTGGTCTTAGTTTGCATCCCCAAGCCTTAACTAATGCATCTTTCTGAGGATTATACTGACACATATGTAATGACCTATCATAATTCAGTGATTTTGAATTATATGGCCTAGATTTAGTGATTTGGGACTCATACGCCACCTTGGGCATATGGGTCCCACCTAGGTTTTAGGGGGCTGGTCCTAAATTTAGCATAAAACTAACCATTTCTTGAAATTTTTGTCCTAAGCTTAGCCTGTCGGGACTCATATGCCTCAACTGGCATATGACTCCAACTTAGCTTGGACCTATTTTGAATTCATATTCTTGGTAGGATTTTATTCTCCTAAATTTGATGTCGGCTTGTAGTGTTGTAATTTTGAGAAATTTGGTATAAACAAGTATAAATACAAGGTTATTTCACATATTTTCTCCTAGAACTTTTTGAGATCAAACATTCTAGCATTAAAGAGCATTATAAATCATTCAAGATCATTCAAGAGTGATTATCAAGCATTTAGGAGCACTATTCAAGAATCAAGCATCATGTCAAAGTCATCATGCACCATGTTTATTTTTTAGCTAACATTTGTGATGTAGGGTTTTATGATTCAAGCAAGCATTCAAGTCAAGATCCATATCCTTAAAGTAAGAGTCAAGATCCACATTCATTCTAGCAATTACTTACAAGATTGTAGCCTTTTGTCTAAGTGTTTGGTGAGTTGCAACATATCATAGTTGTTCATTCATCATTCCTCGATTCTATTTGATTTCATTTTAAGATTTGATTACCAAAATGGGGTTTGACCAAGGCAAACCCCTATCCACTAACATAACAATATTTTTTCCCTCTCTTTGATATGTGATTGCAGATCTAGGTGGTTTAGGTTGATTCAATATGTTCAAAGCTTCTCAATACTCTAGCATGGGATTTAATATTTTCTTCTTTGTTGGCATGCATGACCCTCTAATTTTGGAGGGTAAACATATATCTTCCGATTAACTCAAAGCCATGCTCACTCACTACACAACTCACCACAACCAATTCACTTAAAATAGGAAACATTTTTTCAATGCATGGCTCTAGAAAAATAAGCCTTGGTCCTGAATATTTGAAGCAAAAAATGGTAGGGATAAATTCTTCATTCATTTTTACTATGGGTGGAATGTACAATGAAGCCCAAAAGAAGCTAAGCGACTTAAATAATGTTATTGAAAAGTTGTTCACTTGGGACACCTTGGTTTGGCTGTAATATCAATAACCCGCTCTCCAACATAAAGGATTAAAACTATCTCAAAGCCTGTATTTAGAAGAGAAAAGTGTACATGGAAAGCCCTAGCCTCTAGTTCTTCAAGAACCTTACTGGTAACTCCTACTCATTTGCCACTTGCTAAGTAAAAATGGATGCCAATTAGTGTACATGCCAAGTGAAGGGTAAATATGATGACTTAATGCTTTGGATTATGAAGTAGAAGCAACTTATAAGTCCGAAATCCCCTTTTGTATAGATCACCACATGATATGAGTGGATAGAGATTTCATGCATCGTGATGCCTTACTTTTAGTAAATTACCTTCCAATACATTAGCTATAAACATGTTCTTGGCATACTTTATTATGATTTTATTCTTCTAATCTATAGAGATATCAAACATGGAACAAAAAATTGGCCTTCTAGACAATGCATCAACAAAAAAATTCTTATTCCGTTTGAAATATTCAATATCCATATTGTATCCATGGATATTTTTTACCCAATTTGGTTGTTACTTATTTAGATTATCTTGATTTAGAAAATATTTTAAATTTTTCTGATTACTTTTGGCCACAAATTGGTGACCCACCAAGTATTTCCTAAATTTGACCAATTTGTGCATGATGGCCAACATTTCCCTATCATATATAGAAAATCATCTTTCCACCTCTATTAATTTTTACTCTCAAAATTGATTAGACACTTATTCTACATGAGCATGACCTCAATTCCTTCTCTTGACACATCACATTCTAATGTTATAGAAGAAGAAAATCTAGAATTTCTAACATAGGACAGGGACTCATTACATCTTTTAGTCTATCAAATTTTTGCTTTGCATCCTAGACATATATGGTTCTAGTGTGCTATCTACAAAAGATTATAAAGAATCAACCATATTATTCTTCTTGTGAGGAATAAGTTTAATATCAAAGGCATCAAATCCTTTTATTAGATCCCCTGAATTTTACTTTTATATGTTAGAACACATAGATATATTGAGAGGGGGCGATGAATTAGTATATCCCTCAAATCAATTCAATTTCATCTTATCAATTAAAACCTAAGACTACCTTAATCAGATAACACATTCAAAGCAAGAGCACATAACCATAACATTAGATATATGTGGAAAACTCAACAAGGAAAAAACATGATGAGAAAAAGTTGCTTGGAGCTACTGTCCAAATCCAACCTCACTAATTACAATAGATTTAAGTTCTTTAATCTAAGGAAGTTTACAACTCCCTCCTGACTTATAGAATGAGGCTACAACCTCTGCATATAACTCTTTGAAGAATTAGATGAAAAATCACAAGTGAAACACTTTTACTACTTTTGGCTCACTAACTTTAGCACTTTTTGCACCTCTCTACCTTTGGCTCACTACCTTTGGAACTTACACTTGCACTTCTTCCTTGAGCTCACTGCCTCCAACACTCACACAATTTCTTTGATTCATTACCTTTCACACACTTTTTAAACTCTTTTTCTTTCGACTCACTACCTCCAACATACATTAAACACTTTTTTTAAAAAATGCAAATATTATTCTACCTTCAATGCACTTTTCTCATAAAATTAAATTGATCACACATTAAACACTTGTACATTTTTATCACAAACTTGATCTTAAATTTATACCATTTTCAAGCATAAAATACCTTCTCCTTGTCGGTCACCCTAAAATGTGAAAATGAAATGTGCAGCAACCATATTTGAGTTGGATTCAACACATCCATGGGAAAGGGAAATCAAATGTATTCTAAGGTAGGAGATAAGAAAGACCTATTTAAAATAAACACACTTCCCCATGCTAGTGCATGCCACAATACAAGAAAATTAGAACATTGAGTTAGCCCAACAAACACTCAATCCTTGAAATATTAATCTCCAAACCATAAGAAGTATCAAAGAGGCAAGATAACATGTAGATTACATCACAATAATAAAATAATATCTAGGACTATTTCTATGCCCTTATTTCAAAAATTCATGTTACAACATTATGTTGGTGCAAGAAAAAAGATACATAACCAGTATCTATCACAAACCAAGACAACACAATCTTGAGATTTAACTTTGAAAATTTAACTTGTGAAATTTCAACAACTAAAAATTGAGGAGAGAAAAAAAATAGACATGAAAATAACTCCATCCAATATGCAAGACCACAACAACAATTGTAGAGAAATGTGGAGCATTTCTCAGAACTTTCCAAGACTACAACAACATGGTCTTCACTCTACTTACTTAGGAACCTTCAAAGGTAGCTTCTGTGATCTGAAAATTGGAAAACAAATTCTTCACACATGACGTTGACTATATTTCAAATCATAAGATCATATCTCAAATGAAAAGGAATGTACGAGATTCTCGGGAGTTGTTTAGAGCACCTTCCTAAGCCACTGATTGTAAGCATGTTGAATGCACACAAGACAACTAAGAGGGGGGTGAATCAATTGTACATTAAAAAATAAAAACCCTCATAAATATTAAAATCCACATCAAATTTTATTAACCCTTAATCTATTAAAATGTTTTAGTGTGAAAGAAAATAAAAGAAACTAAAACATGCATCAACACCAAATTTATGTGGAAAACCCAAGAAGGGAAAAACCATTGTTGAGAATTAGCTCATGATATAAATTAATTACACAAAATACAATAGGCTCATAGCCAAAGGTATCAGTACCCAAAAGAAAGAAGGGCTCACTACTTAAGGCTTATTTCTAGATTATAAAAAAGAAGAAAGAAGAGTGTTACAATAAGAAATCTATCTCAATGCAACAAAGAAGTCCATGACAATATCACCAACATATTCACAGTTTCTTTGAAGATTGTAGTCACCTTATTCTCACTCCTTGCAGTAGTCTAACTCATTAAGCTCACACTGCACTTCACAAATTTTCACTTCAAAACATTATAATTTGCATCGCACACTTCACTACTCAATTATCCATCAACTCAATACTTATTTATATACCATCTTTGACCTTGAAAAATTTCTCCAAGGTTGGCTATGCACCTCAACCATGTAAATTCAAATTAGGTCAACACCAAAAAATTCTAACGATGGAAACGAATGAAGGGGGACCACATCATACCTTAACTTAGACCTAAATCACACATAATATATATCATACATTACTTCCATAGTTATTGTAGAAAATCCATAATTAGTGTAAACACCTAAGGTTGATCGAATATGTGTAAACAACATTAAAATTTAAGTACACACTTTCTTAAATCCAAAGATGACTCATGGACCATGCATAATATTCAAACATAATCTCAAATATTCTACAAACACCCTAAAATCCAATAAATTCCTTCACAACTTTTTTTACTTGAAGAATGTACACACCTAGTATACTTAGACAATCTTCAATACTTTTTTACTCAACAAACCAACTTTTGAAGCACCAAACCATGAAAAACTCTGAGTATAGGTAGATATGATCATTATCAGCACAGTTCAAGAATTGCAAGACCAAAAACTAAGCTATAGAAAATGTGTAGCAAAACCATTTCTCCCATACACCACTATAATACACAGTTCACACACTAGTGGAAACAAATCTCTCTACACGAGGATCCAAACCAATAATTTTTGTATATAGAACATCTAAACACCTCTGACCAACATATCAGAAGCACACAAGAAAATATTCAAGAAAAAATAAATATAGAGCATAACTAGAACACCACAAGTTGTACATCAAAACACCTCTGCAACACATTGTTTTCCCCTTCTATTCAACTTTTCTCAAAATCACTTGGAAACCAAGCATTAGAGACACATAATCAATAACTTCACCACATCCTCATCATCACTAAACCAACAACATCCACCAATAGAATCTTATCAAAGCAACACTATAGGTTGACACTAGTAGCACTTATTGATGACAACATAATGAAACTAATCAAAGTTTCAACACAACTTCTCAACCATCACTAGCCATTAATGAATGGAAAGGGGGAAAATAGGTTCACCATAATGAAACAAAATGATGAGCCCAATTTCACCTCTAATTTCATTCAATATGTATGCTATTTAATGTGTAAATGAGTAACATAACTTAAACCTAACTAATATAGCAGTCAAAAGGAAAGTTTTAAGAGGGTCAAATGTTGTGTACATGTTGCAAAAAATTATTTTTCAAGCCTAATTAAGGATTCATTTTCCCTATGGTGAATGGATCCTAGCTAGGGCTCCAAAAAATATATTTATGTGTTATGTTCTTCTCAGTCTACACTCCCAAATCCTTGTCGAGCATTGTCAGAAAGCTAGAAATAAATCCTGTAGCTCAATTTTTGTGATTTGACAACTTTTTTTTGCAAATTTGACAACTTTTGCAATTTTGATTTACAAATGATCACCAGTTGACCTAAAAACTTTAATCACACATCAAAGGATAGAAAGTTATTGTTTGTTAGGGAATAGGGGTTTGCATTGGTTAAACCCCATTTTGGTAATTAAACCTTGAAATGAAACAAAAAAGTAAGAAGGAATGATGAATGAACAAATGCAATGTCACAACTCACCAATCTTCAATTGAAACCTTGGATAAAAAATTTGTAATCTAGCATGAAGTGGCCTCAATAAATATAGATCTTGATTATGAACTTGATTAGAAACAATGCCTTGAATATGCTTGATAGATCTTGAATGCTACATCAATACATTATTTTACCCACATGCATGATGCACTAAATCTTTGACATGATAATGAATTCTTGTTTGCTGAAATAATCTTCTTCAAATCTACCCTTAAATGCCTTAGAAATTTCTCTTTAATTATCTCAATCTCATAAAATTTCTATTAGGATGCTTGCATAAAAATTCTATGTGAAACTAAGAGAAATAGCCTTGTATTTATACATATCTGATCATTAAATCTCAAAATTCAAATATCACAAGCCAACATCAAATGTTGGATTTGAAATCATTAAAATACCGCTAAAAACACATTTCAAAGAGGGGTCCTAGGTCTAAGTGAGGACCTATTTTCCATGTGGCGAAAGGGTTCTAGGTCACTCACCTAGGAAACACTTTGAGAAATGTGAAGTGTTATGTGAAAATAGGGTCCTAGGACCTATTGAGGACCCATTCACCATGTGGCAAATGGGTTGTAGGTCACTAACCTAGGATACACACCTTTAAAAATTAAGTGTTGTGTAATGGCATTTATGAATGTTGGGTTTTATCCCTCAAAATTTTGATTTAATTAGACTTGGATTTGAATTAAAGGGGCCAATTAAGGAAAATTAACCTCAATTAATTAATAATTCCCTAGATTAGTGTGAAAGTGTAAAGATACACTTTACAACACCCTAAATAAGGCACCATTAAGTTTATTTTATTAAAAAGGACTCTAAAATTAATGTGAATGTGTAAAACACATTACAACACTAAATCAAGGCAACTTTAAGCACATTTTAATATTAATTATTCCCAAATTGAGGAAAAAGAGATACTTTTTCCATTAATATAGTTTGCCCCCACTTTAGTGAGAGTATGACCCCGTGTCACTCTCACACTAAAGTAGGCATTCAAGACACTTATGTATGCAACAATGATAAAGATTCACAATCATACACTATCAAAGACCAAGAAGATCAAGTCTAGATTGTCGAACATGATGTGGAACACATCTAAGCTATTTATTTGTGCTCACTTCAAGGTAGCAGAAATTTAGGCTATCCACAAGGTGAGTCTTCCAATAAATTAGCTTAGTGAGAAAGTCATGCCTATGTGTCAGCTCTCATCATACTAACGATACCAAAGCTATCCCTTTGATAACTTCAATAAGGCACCACAAGGTGAAATGAAACAAAAGGGTGGCAAATGGGAGAATCATATTAGGCTCCCATACCATATCAAAGCTATCCTTCTAAAAAATTCAATAAGGCACAAAAATGCAAGGAAAGGCTCCACAAGAAATCAATGTGTGTTACGCTAGGTGGCCTTGAATTAGGGTTTCGAGCTTCACAAGGTCAGTTTGAGTTGCGTTATGCCAAACACTTATGAAAATTATGTATATAGGTTTTTGTTCTAGGGGATCTTGCTTCATTTGTGTAAGGTATTCTTCTTAGAGAAAATTGTTCTTAATGGACCTCCAAGAGAGGACAAGTTGCACGCTAAGAAATATCACACTCTTGGAGGAAATCAAACCTAATGATACCACTAAGAAAAGGGCACATCACATGAAAAAATAAAATCACACCATGAAACATGAAAAATTTATTGAAAGATATTATTGATGTATGCCACCACTTTAAAGCAATTGTTAACACCATCTTTGCAAATTTTTTCTGTAAAGTACTAGAGTGATCCCACAATAGTGGTTTACAATTTTTGACCAAACTAGATACTGAAATTTTTATTTTTAACTAAATCTTCACATTCGGGCACCTATAGCAAATAAACCGTGAGGAATTTGAAGATGATGCAAACTAGAGTCTCATCACATTTTGTCTGTAGATTCTAAAAATATTTTTTTCAAAATTTTTGGAATAAAATTTCACTTCTTTTTCCATCTCCCACAAAAACTGGTTTTTTTCAGAAAACAACATTTTAAAAAAGTGACGCTCACCATATACAACATATGTTTTTTTGTATGAAGGATAAAATTATAATTTTTCGAATTTAGATTTGTAACTATGATATATAGCACTTTAATTTGGTCTCATAGTTTTTTATTGAATATTTTTTCCTTAATAGAGTTTCGAAGTCAAACCAATTGCAATTCAGACATAGGTGGACTGTATACAACATAATTTTTTTTGTATGTATCAAAATTCAATTTTATTTTTTATAATGGATCAAGGACATAAATACCGAGCATGAAAATATTTAAAAAAAAAATATTTTGATAATTTTCTATTTTTCCACATGCACAAAACAAAGAGCTTGATTTTCGGTGAAAAACCTATGTTTAATAAAACTAAAAAAACACATACATAATATAACCAAGAAAAATATTAAAATTATATTCATGGGATAGCTCATTTTAAGTACTACCATAATCATTTGAAATAAATTTTAAATGAATTAATTTGATCCCCCAAAAGGTAAATCAAAAGTGATTTTTTATCAGCATTTTGATAGGTGTAAAAGAGACTCATTTGTAGGTATGGTTTAAAACTAGCGAGGTTCTATCTAAGGGGGTTTGATCTAAGGTGGTTTGATCAAACCCTCCTCAATTGGAATCCTTAAAATGGAACTTTTAAAGGCTTAAATCATTATATTTTCTAAAAATATGTGATTTTAGCAAAAATCAGTTCCTCTCAGAAATTGTAAACCAGCTTTGTGGGATCACCCAACCAATGTTCAATCCTAAGACATGAGAGCTTCCTCAGAAATCCATATGCCAAGTCATATGTTTTCAAAATAAAGCTACATCATTAAAAAGGAGGGAGGGGTTGCCCCAAGAAATAAATAAGGGATCTATGGATTCAAGGTTAGTATATCTGTTGATGCCAAAAATTGGCAAGGTAACATCCCTTTGTGGGAAACTCAGTTAAAGGGGGGACCTATTGCGCTAAAATGAGTAGCCTCTGGATTTTAAAGAAGTCGACTCTTCTATAACTAGGGTTTTAGAATGGGAAAAGGAAGCAAATATAAAATAAAACATCTTACTAGGGCGATGTGCCAAGATTTAGATGTAAGGCACGATATACCTATCTTGTAGATGAGGTCTAAGGGTTCGTTAAGCAATCTACTATGTCCGAAATAACAACCATTAAAGAGAAAGACCCGAATAATTCATTTCATGAAATAAATAATTTGCACAAAGCTTTACTGAACAAAAAGAGTCAAAGACATGGTTCTAAATGAACAATCTATTCAAATGATTGAAGTTGCAGACAAAATATTTAGAAACAACACAATATAATGTTATCAATAGTTAAGAAAGAGAAAGGCCAAATTACAAGGGCACAGTTTCTGATTCTTTACTATTATCCAACAAACCAAAGGCCTGGTGTGTTCCTAATTCTTCTGTAGATATTTAGAACTAACAAAAGAAACCAAACCTCTCTCCAAAAGAAGAAGTAGTATATATAGCTAGGGGTATCAATCGCTTGAAAAATTGTAACAAAAAAGATCCCTCATCATGAATCATGATGCTTGCAACAATGATTCAGCATAGCCATTGTAACCAAAATATTCCTGAGCATGAACCCAGTCATTCACTAGCTAGATGCATTACTTGTAAATGATGGTAGTGGTCTCAGCCTGCCCTTAGTAAAAAAGTGTTGCCTCTCAGCGAAAGTAGTTAGAACACACGACACAATATGGTAGCTTGGTATTCACACCACTCCTCTCTTCTATGTAGCTGCACTGAAGGAACACATGGAAATATTTCACAGCCCATATTTTGTCCTCCCCATCCTTTGATGAGCGCTTGCGATGAGAAGACATGCGACAATGTCCTTGTTATTGGCATCGCTTGAGGGGCCTGGCAAAATTTTGCACGAGTGAATGCTACGTGGTAAGCAGTCGGGGCCCGAAAGAGAGTTATATGAAATAATGCCAAAATCGCCGATCTCTCGACACGTGGGGGCAGAACAAGGCTCAAAAGAGAAAGGAAGGTAAGCTCCCCTTCGATAAGTGATTAGCTTACACATGGTGGTAGTGAATGGAGAGTGTCAAAAGAATGTGAGGGAGGCTTCTAAAAATCATTGATCATGGTTAGAAATTGGGTAAAACATAAAAAAAAACTCGAAGGGAGCATGGGGTATATTAAATATCCATAACTTAAATGGAGAGTATCATAGGTGTTTTTCTAGCAAAACGAAAAATCCAAAATCTTCTATTTTCGTGACCAGGGCTTATCCATTGGGTATTGGGGTCAGAGCTTAGAAAGGGAAACCTGCAAGGGTAGCCAATTAGCCTCAGAAGGAATTGATATAGTGTGCCTCATGTAGATCGATCAAATATTTAAAGGGAAATGCTGTAGATATTTCAGATTCATCCTTGAGCTGAAAAAGAAGCCATGCAATCTGATGAGTTACACCCTCAATGTCCTCGACAGTAGGAGTCTAGATAAAACTATGAAAAAATGATAAATATTGCTTCCTCTCCTCAATTTTGGCTACAATCTACTCCATAGTAGCCACCAATTCATCAGGAAGAAATAGAGAGGGCAAGCCCATCTGAGTTAGTTGGGAAATCCTTGCCCGAACGCTATCCATAGTCTGCCCTAATGTAACCAAGCATCATTGAGCATGAAGGGTGGCCTCTTAGCAACGGATAAAATAATTTGTGACCTCAATAATTGACCTCCGATTCTCAATCCCCACTCATTCCAGATCCTCGCTTGAAACAATGTATAGTTTACCTAGTAGCCTTTTTTCTTTGGGAACCTTCTCCCCTATGAATTGTGGGAACTGTTCCATTGTGTCGCGAACCTCTTTGCATAAATCTGTTGCCTCCGCCATGAATCAAAGTGTGTGCTGAAGAGTCAGGCATAAAACCTTGACTCTTTCCTAGTAGGATGCGTATAGTTGTTGGGCTACTAAGCCTCAAAGGTCTGACTATAGAGCAGGAGTTTAAATGATCTTCTTCAAGAGATTAATCTTTGCATGCCTCATCCCAATCTCCAGTGTTAGCCCCACAATTTGTTCTACGAAAGAGGTGATATTATTTCATTGGTCCTTTTGTGTGGCCAACCAAATTTCCTTAGCCTAGTTATGGGTTGCAAATTCTTCTTGTAGGGAGAGCTTGAACGTTTGGAGATATTCTTGAAATTGAGCTTGTGTGCTTGCTTGTTTTTCCTCTATTTCTCATACCACTTGCTACAACTGAGCACATAGTTGCTGTAATTCTTTGTTCTTTCACTAAACCTCCTCTTCTGACTGGGTCAATCTATCAGATAATTCCTGGTTTCTTAGTCATAGCTCAACTATCCGATTAGACTCTTGGGATTGGAATTTCTCGAGCTCCCTTTGCAAGCTAGCTTGCTCTGTCTACATATTTTGTGTGAGGCATACCCTTTATATTTCTTGTGCTTTGTCTTTGGACAACAAGTCTTCCAACCTTGCCTTGATGGTCTTGAGCTCGTCCTCCACCTTCTTCAATTTGTGACCACACTTAAAAAATTTAGTAGTCACCACCTTTTGCGTCTCTTCCATTAGCTCGACTTTATCTTGTGGTTGGCCAACATGCAAGTCCAGTCTGATGACATGGATGCCATAGTCATTGGGTTTCATTTCTCCCTATACTTTGGCAAAATTTGGATGCAAGGTTGCGAAATTAAATGATTGTTGGGCCTCATTATAAATTGTCTGGAATCTGGGCTCTACTGGCCTCATGAAATATTTTTACTTTTTCTTCTGGAGTCAAAGAGCTTGAGCTTTCTTCGTTGTATCGCTATTAGACAAGAATTGAACCAATGATCTGATGCATTCGCTTGGAAAGGGTGCACCGGGAGGGACAACAAAAGGGAAAGAGAGGTAGGTGACCTCAGATGTTTTCTTCTTTGAAAGGGGAACCATGAGTAGAGAGAAGGGAGGAATGCCCCAAATCCTAGGTGATGAAGGCATGGAGGGGATCATGGGAAATGGTGGTGGAAATGGAGATGCATCCAGCTCTAATGGTTGAGATGGTTGAGTCCGAATTGAATCAGTTGATGCAATAGGGATGACAACTTCATATACCAATGGGGAAAAATATATGGATGCAGATGACGAGATAGATGGGATGGCCGAAGGGGCTCTGACCAACGATGGGGCAGCTTGAGGGGAAGTGAAAACCATTTGTTTGATTTGAGAAAAATGGGAGAAACCTCTCACAACCATTGCAGAGGGGACATAGAAAGATGGGCTCGCATTTGGAGCAATGGGTGCCGCAAGATCTATGGAAGAAACAAGAGACTGTGAGATGAGAAGAGAGGGAGAGAAAGATACCTGAGTGATCGATTCCATCTCCAACGCTTGGCTTATTATAACCTCCTGCAGACCACCTCCTGAAGTGGTATTAGTGCGTTATCTTTTGCTCAATGGAGGATTATCCACATCCACTACTCTTATTGATTGCTACATTTCTCCAGGCTTCCCCATGACCATGGGTCGATATTGCGAGGACCCTGATCATGAGATATTCATTTTTAAACTCATAATAGTTGTGCTAGGCTGCATTGTCATTTTCTATTTTTTCTTTCCCTTATTAGAGCGTGGCAGGGCATCCTCAGGGTTAGGCTCCTCTACATCAATTGCATTGGAATCTGGATGTTCCTAGTTCCAGAGGGTATCAAATTGATCATCGGTGTCAAAAACTGATAAATGTTGGAAAGGGTCGATGATGTTCTTGATCTCTTGGTGATAGATCCAAAAATCATTAATCTTTTCCAACTTATAGCCTTGTTGCCTCACCAAGCTATTTTTGAGGGTAGTACTTATTTTCATCTACCTTCGCCTTGATGAGATAGAAACTAAGCAATGATGGCCTTTGATTATCCATCAACATGCGTGCCAAGTCTAGCCAGATTCTGCTGACATCTTCAAGTGGATTTCACCGTGCTTCCCAGTATGGCTGAGGGCTATGCTTTACCTTAATAAATATGTCACTCAAATCATCCTCGGGGTTGTAGTCCTATTTATTGCAAATGAAAAATAGCCCGAGGTGTTCCAACTTGGCCTCTAGTAGCTCTACTGACTTCTTCTTTACCATGATCATTGTTTTATAGCTCATCAGGAATTCAAAAACTCCCCTCTTCTTCTTCTTTGGGTTGAAGCAAAATATCTAGTCCATAATAGACATTTGTCAAAAAACCTCGAGGGTTAATACCTAATCAGTGACAAATGCAAGGAGTCACTCTTCACAAAATCCATGCACTTGGATTCCTGTGAAATCTTCACCCGGCAGGGGATAGTGGTCATCATCCTCTCCCAGATTGCGTAAAATCAGAATTAAGAATTTCTCCGAAAGTGCATTATAATCATAGGTGGAACAGAGGATGGGAGTCCATACTGAAACAAAATTTTGATGCTTTTTCTCATCGAATATTGGCAACTCTATTTTTTTCTAAATAAATAAAGATTTTGATGTAGAAACATATAGGTAAGAAGAGAAGGATACCTGAACTTACCCACAATATCGAAATTGCCAATTTGCTTCTTCATATCTTTGATAATCATTTCTATGAAATCATACCAGAAAGGATCCTTCTGCCTCCCAAGTAGGAAACCTAGGCCCAACTAAGCTTTAGACATAATTATGTAGTTTTCCAAGTTGTACACAAAATCCATCATTGTGAAGGCATCTTGCATATCCGCCTGGGTGAAGTCAACATGTCGGTTCAAATTTCTTAATGACTGTTGGCAATTTTGGGGCCTTGCGATCTTTGCATTATAAAATTTGAAGGCAGTCCTCGTACCCTTCAAGAATTCAAAACCCTTTTTTCTGGTTGAAGGGCTCCATCAACCATTCTCTGGTGCCCATCTCGGGAACACACAACATGTTCTTAAGAGCCTCCGCAGTTAGCATGACTCTCAACCTTCTTCCTTCAATGGCACCAATCACAGAATTGAAGCACTAAATAATTTCATGATTTTTTTTGGGGAGGTAGTGCACATAAGGGGAAGTCCACAGTGCCATTTCTTGAATGGTAGTTTATTTTCGAAGGATTTCTTCATCCTAGCAAAAGCATCTTCTCTCAAGCCCTTAGGGTTAGTCTTGAGGATGGGGTCATAAATGTTATCCTACTCTTCCTTTACCAAATTAACATCTTTGAGCGAGCCCTTCTTGGTTGTCCATGTGCCGAAACCATTCTAGCTTATCTGGGATCCCAGGCATAGCATAGGATTTCTCCTCCTCAAAAATATTGACCATAGGTTTTGTGAGTATCGCATCGGCCAAGCTTTGAGATGCTTCGCCTGGATCATTCATTTATGGGTTTTGGGCTACTTTAGGGGCAATGGATTCCATTTTTCTTTTGAATTTCTAAAAACTTTCTAATCATCTCTTAGTGACTCTACACTTTGATAATTCTCTACACAATTCTTGTATTCAAAATGATTTCTTTGCTTTAAAACAAATGCATGCAATACTTATCTTTTCTGTCCTTCTTTGAGTGATAGATGAGAATTTCTTTTTCTACATTAAATTTGACATGTAATTCCACCCTTTTAGTTTGTGTGAAGCGAACTACTTGTCATTTTGAAATGACAAGGATTCATAATGACCCTAGGTACGTACAACCCATATTGTGATTTTCATTAGAAATTGAGTTGGCGATTTGAAAGCAGGATAGGCGTCATATGCTGTGGTAATTAATACCCTGAACAAAATGATTACACTCAAGTATGTGATAGGCATCAAATAGTTTTTTATATTTTCTTAGGGTTTGAGGAACACCTATCACGATGACACCTCATCGTGTTGGTGAAAAGGCTACCACCGAATGCTGCCAATAGCTTTAGCTGATTAATTAGCTTACCTTGATTTTGTACATAGCAACTCGTACCTATAGATGCAACTTGGCGAGAGTTTTGAATGAGCCTTGGTGCAATTTTTGATGTGGTACCTAGTTAAACTCATGCTTATGGTATACGAATTACTGCACTTATCCCTTGCCACGTCTTTAAATAGGCACCTAGGCAATAGGGAAATTAACTTAGCAATTTTTAGTAGAACCAACATTAGGTGATTGGTTTAGCATTTGGTAATTGTAGTCTGTGTAGTATGCACATAGAGTTCGAACTTAAACATATTCCATAGGTTGTTTCCTGACAGTCATATAGTATCTAATGCCATGAATACTCTAATTAGGCCAACCTCCCATAAACCACAAATGGCTTTCCTAGGTGAAATTTCGACTAGGCTTCTGAAGAGGATGATGAAGAATAAACATTCTTTGGCCATCGTGGCTATGAAATGGGTCCTGGGTTATGATTTCCTCGAATATGAGGAAAATTATAGAGTAAATACTGATGTGTGCTCTCATTTTGTGCTATTGATGCTTGAAATTCAAGTCCCCAAGCCATTTATTATCCATTTTGTGATAAAAATATTCTCAAAGAAGTATCTGAACGAGCTCGGGGAGGTGGTGGAAAATGTTGCATGTGGTGGAGGGATTCTGACTGTGAGCAACCTTCGCAAGTTGATTGAAGAGGATGTAGTTTTCCTGTGGTTGCCATTTTTGAGCGGTTTTCATCTTCATTCGTGAGAAGTCCATGACTAGAAGGTTACCCATGCTTGCCACTTTTTGTTCCAGATATACAATGTGAATCCATTTTACAATATTCACTGGTACACTGAATTTAGGAATTTGGTTTTCCCTCCACCACCTTTCATTGCGTCTCTGGATGGTGTTGCTAGTGTAGATGAGGATGAGGTGGTGTTCGATGATGCTACTGTTGTTTCTACCCAAGACTGAAAATTTACTCCTTTTTTTCTTTAAGATCGAAACTTTGTTAGTCTTTTTGTTTATAGCTTGGAAAAGGCATCATAGTATAGAAATATATAAGTATATACTCCTCTAAAAGCATGGCCTCTAAGCCATTTTACTCTTGTACTTTTTGAAGTATATAAATATAATGAAGATGTAGCTTGTGTTTAACATCTCTGCCTTGCTGCATAATTTTTATCCCTTCAAGCATTTGTGTTATTTTTTGTATCACAATGTGAGTCTTTGTTGTATAACGGATTAGGAAGACTGGTCGAACAAAAAAATAACAAAGAGAAAAAATAATCACAACAATTACATATTTACACGGTAGAACCATCTAATTGAGCTCTATAGAATTTTTAAGGTGAATTCCCCTAATGGGAACCACTATTGATTCTCTTTTTGTGCTCTCTGATTTGAATTCCTTGTATCGCTTGCACTGAATCTTTATGAACAGACTCGTCTTAAAGCTGTCAAATTTCTCATGCCGATTAGTGCTTTCTTTATGCTGATTGAATTTTATCACCAGACCTCTACCATCTAGCCTTTGGTCTAGACAACCATCCGATAGAGGAAAAACACTTGCACCTACTATGTCATGTAAACTTGACTCCATAGAGGGTGGTGGGTGATGATTTCTTATTGACACTTATTTTGGGTTGCAAAAAATGATAAATAGGAAGATATATTTGTTCTTCTTTCGGACTGGGATGAGACTAAAAACCCAAATGCTAGGCTCGACCAAGAAGATAATTCATGTCGGGACTAGCTTTGCTGACCTTTGTATGTTCATTGGCATTTCAATCTTGAGAGTTGCTAATCTTTGTGTTTGGCACGTCGATTAAGTCTCTCTTTTTTATTCTATAATAGGTTGGACGATGCTGGGATCATATCCTCTAAGTTTATCATATGACCAAGCCAATACCTACTTATTTTCATTTAAAAAATAAATGAGCCCTTCTTTACCTTGATTTAGGATGCTCTTTTGGACTTTAAGATTATTTGCATCTCTGATTTGACAATGCATATAATCACCTTCATTTTCTATGAGCTTTCTCTTATTAATTCTAGTATTGCCAAAGGGGGAGCTTTCAGGAGTGACCAAACTCTTTGGAAGCTTATGGAGTTGCTTTTGTATGTCTTGTTCGATGTCGATTTCGGTGATCCCTACTTGGAATTGGTTGGTAACTTCCCTCGGTTGTGAACTAATCAAGGTGATGTATTCATCACTGTCGAACACTTGCCAACTTTTCCCACCATCTAGATTTGTGAGTTGGAGTATGACTCACATGGAGTATTGGTTATACATTGGGTCGGGTGCTAGTTTGGATTGGGATATGATTTTGGCCATGCAATTTGCATCATCATTGTGTTCTTGAGGAACCACTTGAATATTGAAAGTTTCAAAGCTCTCTATTAGGTCCCAAACCTTTTCTCTAGAGGATCTCATATGGACATCCTTTTCAGTATCAATATTTTGGACTTGCTAAATGATTTATTTAGGAGCCCCGAACAAATTCATTTGCTTGATGTCCATCTGATCTACCGAGCTCGACCCTAGGATGATACCTTCATTTCCAACCTTGTTTCTGGAAAAGGAAAGTTGGGATTGGAAAGGTTTGATTGTCTCCTCATCACTTTGGGAAGTCAGGAATACTTCAGTTCCTACACCACTGTCGCATTTTGCACCATCGAAGTATAGTGACCACAATCCGGTTGTCACTAACTCATTTGACTACAATTTAATACAATTTTTTTTTTGAAGAAAGATGTACAATTAGATGAATCATTAAGTACATGTGTACTTTTCAAATTTAAAAAAAAATTGTGGCTCATGTTCATCGAAATTTCGATAATCCTAATTTTCGTCAAAATTTTGACAAACAATTTCGCCGAAATTTTGACAAACAATTTCGCCAAAATTTTGACAAACACGTAAAGTTTTTAATTTTTATGCAATTACTTAATTAATTCATGATGTAATTTTTAATGTTGTTAATTCATGATGTTACAACTATTGTAGCTCTCCTAAAAATATTAAAATTAAAAAACTCCCACATTCAAAATAAAGATTATTTTTCAAGAATATTAAAATTAACTCCTAAATGGACCATGAATAATGAAAATGACCTATGTACTAATAATTTAAACATATTTGACTTAAAACTCTATAATGAACCATATCCCAAGATAAAATTATTGATAAAATTAAACATATTTCTTATCATTCTTTATGATAGAAATAATTGGTGCACACATACCACTAAAATTATTGATTAAATTCTTGCAAAAACTAACCCATGAAGACATATACTTTATAAATACTTTTGGCCATTCAAAAATAAATTTTATTTTCTTAGGATCCATCTTCAGATCATTAGGAAAAATAACAAAACCTATAAAACTAGTTGTTTCTTCATAATACTATATTTCCTCACATTCATCAACATTTATTTTCTTTCAACCTTCGTAGTACTAATCTAATATACTCTAGATATATTTTACTAAAAAATATAATATTATCTATGCATACAAGGAAATTTTTATCAAGATGTAGTTTCAATACTTCATTTATTAGCCTCATAAAAGTACTAGGTACAAATTAGTCAATGTGAAAGCATAATCAACCATTCATATAAACCTTATTTTATCTGAAAATTTTATGTTCCACTCAACTCCTTATCTAATCTTGAATTGTTGACATCCTCTTTTCAAATCTATCTTGTTGAAATATTTTGTGTATTAACAATCCATAAGATCATTCATCCTTTGTCAAGCAAATTTGTACTTGATAGTAATTTTTTTATAGATCTATAATTTTTACACATTCTCTATGCCCCTCCTTTCTTTGGTGCTAGAATTGGTAGTATTGCACATGGAATGAAACTTTATTTTATAATCAATCCTTAAAAAATTATGAAACTTGCTAGTTCAATTCTTCATTTTTAGTTGGTGTCAACCTGTGTGTTGCTTTATTAAGTAAAAATTTCTCCTTAAATTAGGTACATATTATGAATTCTCTCTAGTGAAAATATTTCTAAAAAAATATTAAAAGTAATATCAATATACTAAGTCAACAAGTTAGAAAGTGAGGATGTACTCTTGTATTTTCCTCTCCCACTTTTGTGTCATCTTCTTTTCTCGTAAAATAAAAAATAAATTATTTGTTTCTTCACATTCTTAGGAATTTAATGAAATTTACTAACATTACTCTTGCAATATCAATCATTCATTCACCACCCTCTTTCAATGGTAGAAGTACATGTTTCACTTTATCTTTTGTAAATCTATAAGTATTTTCCCTCCCATCATGTATATGTTTCCTATGAAACTTCCATGGTCCACCCAACAAAATATGACAAACTTCTATTGGTATAATGCCACAAAAATCCTCATCTCCATATACTCCAATTTAAATTTCATGATATTGTTCACTAACCAAAATTCAATGATCATTTTGTAACCAAGATACTCTATATGAATTAGGATACTCTAGCATTTTCAAAATTAATTTCTTCGCCATTTTACTTGAAACTTGATTGTTAAAACAATCACTATTAAATTTACCAAATTTACACAGAGTTCTAACTAAGAAATTATTTGTAATAGTTCTTTTAGATCTTTACAAGACTAGAAAATTTATTTTTAGCAAGAATGGTTCTCCATTTTCTAGCATACTTGTTCAAGTTATTAGAAGAAACTTCTTCATCAAGATGTGATGATCTTGTGGTTCTATTAGATCTTCTTTAATATTCTCCTAGTGACTAATTACACAAATAATATGCGACCTTTACCTCCACACTTAAAAAAAGTGGTTCCTCTAGATTACCTTCCACTTATTCCATATCTACCTCAACCTCTTTTATAGTTATATTTTTTATTGCACTAACTTTATATACTTTTGCTTTTGGCATCATCATCATCATGAGCTCCTCATCCACTTCCGTGGTTCCTACCTTTGGAAAATTTATTGCTTCTTCCCCTCTTATTCTCTTTATTTTTAAATCTAAAATTTATGTTATCTTTATGATTTAGTGAAATTAATATGATTTATCAACATAATAGATAGTTAATATATTCAATTATTCTTTGATTTAACCCCTTCAACTATTTAATATATATCTAGACACCTTCTCTTGGTTACCTTTTCAAAAACCACACCCAAGGTGGAAAATCACACCCAATCTTCAAAACCAGAGTAAATGGAAGATGTGCATTGAACTCAAAGTTCAGAAGGTCTACAAAGGACTCTAAAAAAATTTCAAGGACATAAGGGATGGAGGGTAATGTTCCCAACACACCCCACTCACTCTCCCTTTACAAGGAGGACCAAAATGACATAACAACATGACCCTAAAACAAGTTTACATACACAAAATCAAGGTTAGAGAAATATATATATCTATTATTTTAATGATATTATATAATTGAATATTTGCTAGCATATTACATCTATTATAATCCAAAATCAAATATTCTCTAGTATCAATAATGAGTAAAATCAATGTGAAATGACATAAGTGTTTGACATCGAAATCAATACACAATAAAATAAATGATAACTCTATCATAACTTATGTGGGTAGTTTACAATCCACATAATAGGAGGTTCCAATATAAATGATATAATTAATATATGAGAACCAAAATATTATGAATTAAATATTTTTAAAAAATTATGTCACTAAAGTTTTTTTTTCCCGCTTCCCTCTCCTCCGCCTATGTTTGAACTTCTTGCGTGCATGGTGGATTTTGCTCCGGGGGTACCCCATGGTCCCCCTTTGTTCCCTCCTAACCCAAGCATGTCCCTTTCACACGTGGTCCCTTGTCCCTCAGGGGTCACTCTTGTTGGGATAGTGCTTTCGCCTATGAGTCTTTCGAAGCCCCTTGAGATTCTGGTCTCATCTTCTAAATTTGTGCCGGTGGTGGAGATCCTTTTAGAAGCTTTTGGATGGAAGGATGTGTTGACCAATGGAAAAAAAAAAAAATCTCCGGTTCCTCCTTCTGAGTAAGTCACCACTTTTGGGACAAATGTTTTCATTCTTGATTCGGTTTGTGACGAGATCCTCTCCTCAATGGAGAATGCGGTTTTGGGTCATTTTCTTTCCTTTTGTCCAACTATGGATTTGGTTCGGAAGTGGGATACTATGAAATGGTGTCTCACAGGGAGCGTGGAGATCTGTGCTATGGCTGGTGGTCTCTTCCTCTTCAAGTTTACTCATATAGAGGATATGGTGGTGATCCTATCCACGAAACCTTGGGTGTATGGGAAGCATAGCTTGGCTTTGTGTCTTTGGAAACTGGGGTTTGACCCTACCATGGGCCTAAACAAGTTGGCTCCAATTTGGGTTTGGTTGCCTAGCTTACCCTTAGAGTATTGGGAAGAAGCCATTTTCAAAAGTATTGGGGATTCTATGGGTCAATTTGTCACCACTGATTCCACCATCAAATCGAAATCCAAGTTAGTTTTTGCAAGATTTTGTGTTAACATCTATGTTGATAAGAATCTTCCTAACATAGTTAAGATGTGCTCCAAGTTTGGCAATTGGACTCAACCAGTGTGTTACAAAAATATTGTTGTCTATTGTCAGAAGTGTGCTAAAGTTGGCCACCTCATCTTTGACTACAAATCATCTTTCAATCGGGAGCCAAAGGTGGACAACACCTTGAAGATTCCTCGGCCTCTTGTGGTGAATGTTTCACCTTCATAGGTGGTCACTCTAGTCAAATATTTGGTTGCTTCACCTACTCATGGTGACCCACCGACTGGTCTGATTGACCCTAGAGTAAGCCTGGTGACTCTATCTTTAAATGAGACTGTTGTCAAACCCCATGATGTCCAGATGGCCTCAGGCTTTGGTTCATTTGTTGCTGATCCACTATTGGATGTGGGCTCTATTGGGACAAGTGAAACAATGGGTGACAAAGGTGAGATATGGGAAGGTGAAAGCATCAGAGGTGTTGATGAATCTATAGAGATACAAAGGGCTTGATGCTAGAGAAATCTACAGAAGAAGCAATTTGGACAACTCCAAAGAAAAAAGGGAGGAAAAAGAAGACAAATGTGGGAGGAGATTATAAACTAGGAAGACCCAGCCAAAGACACACTAGGCTGGGAGAAACTACAAATGGGATTGCCTTGGGTAAATAGAGGACATTGGATGTGTCCTCTAAGAAAGGTCAGAAATGAAAGTTATGTCATGGAATTCCCATGGAATTAATAGCTCCCACAAACAACTTTCTTTGAAGAACTATGTCCTGGAACATAAGATTGATGTGTTTCTTCTACAAGAAACCAAAATGAATAAGAATTTTTTTGATAAGATTGCTAAATTTATTTGGCCAAATGCTTCCTACTTCTATAGTGATGTTGAGGGAGCTTCAGGCAGTTTGGTAGTGCTTTGGAACTCCTCTAGTTTTTTGGGTTCTAAACTTTTTCACTGCAAAAATTGTGTGGGGACCTCCTTTTCCTACTTGGGTGATTCTTAGTCTATAATCAATGTTTATGCTCCTAACCAAAGGAATGCTACAAGCACCCTATGGTAGGATCTTGCTGTTAAAATTAATTACAATAGGGGAACCCGTTGGTTGGTAGCTGGGGACTTCAACTCTCCCCTCTACCCTTTGAAGAAAAGTGGTGGTATGATGGATTACTCTGACAACATGTCTGACCTGGAATTTTTTTTGAACTCTTCGGGGTTGATAGATATTGATCTTACAGGCCAAAAATTTACTTGGTCTAACGGACACTCTGGCGATAATCTGTTTTAGGTATGGTTCGATTGGGTTCTCTGCCCCTCCCACTGAACTAACATTTTAAATGCCAATCTAAAATCGCTGCCAAGAACGGTGTTTGACCACAATCCTCTATTGTCGACCTCAAATGTCTGGCTTGTTGTGGTCTATATTCCATTCCATTTTGAGATAATGTGGAATTCCCACCCTGACTTCAAAAATAAAATTTCTGAATGGTGGAACATCCCTATTCGTGGCTCCCCCATGTTCAAGATTTTTTTTAAACTCAAACATATTAAAAAAATGGTAAAAGGATGGAACAAGAGTGTGTTTGGTGATGTGTTTCAAAATAAAAAAAAATTAGAGGAGGAATTGAGAAATTTACAAAAGAAAACAGAGGAAGGGGATGACAGTCAGTAGACTCACAACCAGGAAATGGGAAGTAGGAAGGAGTGGGAACGAATCCTCAAAAAAGAGGAAATATTTTGGAAGCAAAAATCTAGAGTCCAATGGCTGAAAGAGGGTGATAGGAACACATCCTTCTTTCATTTGTCTACCATCAAGCACATGAAAAGGAATCAAATTTCTAAACTAACTGATACTACTGGTGAGGTGATATCATATCCCTCCCAGATTGGCTTCCTTGCTACTAATTACTTTCAAGAGGCTTAATCAGCTCTGGCTGAGGTGCCCAACCTGGCTATGGAAAATCTACTGCTTAACCACCTTCCGACCATCATCTCCTAGGAATATAATCTGGGGATTCTCAGTGCTATTACTCCAAAAGAGATTAATCTAGCTACCTTTAGTATCGAGGCTTTCAAAGCCTCGAGCCCAAATGGTTTTCCCCCTGCCTTCTTTTTGATTTTCTGGGAGATTGTGGGTGGGGACCTTGTTCTGACTGCTCGTGACTTTTTCAAAATTGGTAAAATTCTTAAACAATTGAACCACGCCTTTATTGATCTAATTCCTAAAATTGGTGACCCTCAATCCATTGGTGATTTCCAATCTATTAGTCTGTGCAACACCTTTTACAAAATCCTATCCAAGATCCTAGTGAACGAAATCCAAAAAGGATTTGTCCCTAGGCACCATATTCTTGATGCTACTCTAACCACTCATGAGCTTCTCCATTCTTTGGAGAAATATAATTATGTGGGAATGGCTTTCAAATTAGACATTTCTAAAGCCTATGATAAAGTTATATGGGATTTCATCCCTAAGGTTCTGGCCAAGTTTGGTTTTAACCATTCAGTTGTTAAACTCATTATGGAATGTGTTAATACTGTCAAGTATTTTGTTCTGGTCAATGAGACCTCCTTTACGTTCTTTTGTGCTAGTAGAGGGATCAAGAAAGGTGACACCCTATCTCCCTACCTCTTTATCATGATAGCCAATGTTTTGAGCAGGAACTTTGCTGGTCTACTGTCGGAGGGCTATATTGGGGGAATCAATGTGGCTTCTTCCCTAGACCCGATTGTGGTGCAAAAATTTGTGGATGACACCTTTCTCTTTGGGAAAGCCTCTATGGTGGAAGCTAGGAAATGGAAAATCTGCCTTAACAATTATGATTTCTGCTCTAGTCAAAGATCAACTATAATAAAAGCATGATTTTTTTTTTAACAACACACCTAACTTGCATGCCAGGGTGACTACGGCTCTGGGTTGTTTAAGTGGGACTCTCCCTTCGATTTGCCTTGGGATCCCTCTCACTGCTAAGGAGGTCACCCCCAGCTTTTCAAATTCGGTGCTTGGAAGGACTCAAAGGAAACTTGCTGGGTGGAAAGGCTCCATCCTAAGCGATGCTAGTAAGCTCCAAATTCTCACTGCTTCTCTTCAAGGAATACCAATTTACTTCCTCTCTATTTTTAAAATACCTAGGTCTATTGTTGATAAACTTGAAAAAACCCAAAGGAACTTCCTCTGGTCTTGGATGGAGGATAAGAATAAATTTTCTCTGGTCAAATGGGAAAAGGTTTTCCACCCCAAACATTATGGTAGTCTTGGGATCAAGAATATTTTCAACACTAACAAGGCCTTGATGGCCAAGGTGGGTTGGGATCAAATAAGGATACTAAGAATTGGTGCAAAATAATGATTTCCAAATATCTTCAGAACATGCCTTTGATCAATTGCCTTTCAGAGGTTCACCCCCAGGGCTCCTTAGCCTAGAGGAGCATTTGTAACACACAAAGCCTACTTAGGAGTGGGATTAAATGGAAAATGGGTAATAGTAATCAAATCAAATTATGGGAAGACTTGTGGTTTAATGATATCCCCCTGGAAAGTTCTAATTTCAGGAATCTCAAGAGGCTAGCCCAAAGTTACTTTGGTTTCCATATTAGTGATTATGTTTTCGGACCTCCAGGGGCTAGGGTGTGGATGAATCTAGCTCTTTGTTGTCCTCTTTCACAAGACCTTTATTTCCTAGCTAGGTCTCTTTAGAAATTACTCTCTTACTAGGCTTCCCTCCTTTGACAGGGGAGATGAGTTTTTTTGGAACTTTGACAAATAGGGGGATCTATCTATTAATTCGGCGTATGCTTTGCTGACAAACCATCATACTACAGTTGACCCTTGGAAGAAGATATGAAACTGCCATATGATCCCTAAAATTAATTTCTTCTAGTGGACTGCCTATCATAAGAGGATTCTTACTCAGGATAATTTGAGGAAACGAGGATTTTATATCCCTAATAGATGCTTATTATGTAAATATAGTGAGGAAACTATTAATCACTTATTGCTACACTATTCATTTGTTGCTGAAGTTTGGGGTATGGCTTTTGAAAGACTGGGTGTTTCTTGGGCCATGTACAAGGATATCATATCCTTCATTTTGGGCTGGCGTGGTTCCTATATCCACCCCTTTCGTGGAGAAATTTAGAACCAAGTCCCTCTTATTATTGGTTGATGTCTGTGGAAGGAAGAAAATAATTGGGTCTTCAAAAATATTGAGAGAAGTCCTAGGGAAGTTTTTGGTATCGGTGTCTAGCTTATTGAGGAAAACATCTCTCTCTTCAATGGGAAACCTCTAGAGAAGGGACCTTTTGATTATGAAATAAGAATGGCCAAGGCCTGGCACCAAAATTTAGATGCTATCTCCTTTGACAATACTAAATTTCTAGCTAGGAAAAACACCAAATGGGAGCCTTTAGATAGAGGCTGGTTCAAACTCAATTTTGACGGGGCTACTAAGGGCAACCCAGGCAAGGCTATCATTGGAGGAGTGATTAGAGGCCCTAGGGGGGAATTGGTTTGAAATCTACAATTGTTGTGGAGGCTCGTACACTTCTAATAGGAATTCAAATTGTTGTTTATTTGGGGATTGTAAACCTCCACATTGAAGGGGACCCTAAGTCCATCACTGATGTTGTGAATCTTGGTAGACTGATTGGGTGGAGTAAAAAGGATATTCTATTGGGTATAAGTTTCCTTTTATCCAAGCAAATAGTAAAAAAAGTGATAGACATTTTTAGGGAGAGTAACCAAGTGGCAGATGTGTTGGCTAATTGTGGTACCTATTGGGGTTACTCTAAATCTTGGAGGAATATGAGGAATTTACCACCAAGGATTCAAGATCTCATCTTGAAAGAATAAAACACCCATTTATTATGATGATTTCAATTCTTTGGTTGATGGGTGTTGTTTGGGGGATCCACTTGGTTGTTCTTTGGGCCTGGTGGAAAATTTCTAATGCCAAGGTGGCTTACAAGTGGTAGAATTCAAATTTAAAGGCTAGTCACATGGTTAATGGAGGTGGATCTACAAAGGGATGTGACATGTACATGACAATTATAATTTTGAGGGGCCATACTTTGTGATATCTTCTCTTTGGAATTGTTTTAAGTCTTCATGCCCTCCTTAAGACCATGGTTATGAATTTATATGTGACTTTTCATAATGAGGGAAAGATCCCTTCTAACGCCTTTGATCCTACTAGTTTAACGCTAACTTCTAAACATGCTTACATTGACATTTCTAAATTTGGCCAAGTGGCCACTCCACCTAGTTTTTTGTGCAATTGTATTATGGCCAAGGAACCCTGTTCACCCATCAATTCTTGCTTAGCTAACCGTAATCACCTTAATATTTACATTAATAACACCGTTAAGTCTTTGATTAGTGATCTTTCCCTTCACTTGAGTGATCTGCACACTAGTGTGATTATCCAACATTGCACTCTTTGCCTTAATATCCAAAATGTGAAGAAATCCTATTGCTTTGTCGGTGTTTCAAACTTTTCATTCTTGCAAGTTCTTTGGTTTCCTGTGCAAGTTAATATCATGGGTGGTGATAGCGTTTGGATCGAGCCTGATAATTGTGGAGAATTCTGTAAGAATCCTTTGGTTTGGCATATCTGCATTGAGGGTGGCCTTGCTCCTCTTATGGAGATTCTTGTGGGCCATGACCCTAACCTATCTGGCCAATTCACTAATTCCTGGAAGGACCAAAGGGTTATGTTGGGTGGAATTTATTTTGAAGTCAATGAAGAGGTGATAGCGCAAGCTATCAGGATGCAGGCAATTGGGAAGAAATATTTGAAGCATACTTGGACTTTGGACAATGATAGTATGAAATCTTTTTTCATGGGAAATGAGGAGTTGCTCCACAACCAGTTGGGCTTTGAATGGGAGGCCCTTTCGCAGCCTTGGGACTAGGTGTGTTTAGCCCTTATGAAGTATGTCACACTTGAAGGTAGGTTTAAAACCTAATTTTTCTATCATTTTCCCCTACTGAATCATCTTAGAAACAAAATCTTGCTTAGTTTTCCTTTTTTCTGCTCATGGACCTAGATAATTTGATTGAAAAATGCAAAGAAATGACCAGTCTTAACCCGAATGATATTCTACCTCTACCTCTTCATCAGGGCCTTATCTTGAGGCTCTACCATTTTAATTTGGCCTTATGTGCTCCTAGAGCCATCTTTGCTATTCGTATTGATGAGATTGAACCCCTGGCTGTCGTAAATGTCTCCCCTACTAAATCAAAAAGCCCTTCTAGAAAACCCAACTTGGGTACTGTTCAAAACCCCAAACCCAAACATGTTGCTAAAAAAATTAAGGGCAGTGCGGGTAATGCACAAACTAGCACTGTGGATAGCCTGTGTGAACTTAAGGCCACCTTGGCCAAGTCTTCTTACAGAGCCAACTCAAAGAAAAAAGGAAAAGAAGATAAAATAGGTTTGTTGGAGCCGATGGTTAAAGAGGGCAAATAGAAGAATATTATGGGGAAAGATTCTAAAGGTGACACGGTTGTGGAGGCCACAATCATGTCTGGAGGGGAGAATACCATCCAAATGTCTGGGAGATTGGTGAAAAACAACAAAAAAAGGTAGATTATTGAGGACTCGGAGGAGGAGCAGACAAACAACAAGGATTATAAGGAAGGTGAGACCAAGGAGGAAGAGGAAGAAAATATGGACAGGCCCCTTTCTATCCCAAAAAACAACAACATTCCAAAATAGAACTCAACCTCTTAGTCTTTGCACCCTCTGGAAGCTGAGTTTGGCAAGGACCCGAAGACTGTGGATGATGGTGAGGAGCTTTATACGCTGAAAAAGAAGATGGACATGCTTGACAAAAGATTCAAAGGCCTGACCCACTTCACAATGAAGCTAGGTCATTTTGTGATTAGCACCTTGTCCACAGTGATCAAAGAAGAGTCGGAGGGAAATAATGCCCAGGATAATCAAGAATGGGTCGAGGACAACGTTGTGGACCTCTTGTTCAAAAACTGGGACAATGCCAGTTAGTTGTTGCCTGGGTCTGTGTTTTGGGTTTTTGTTGTCTATCCGTGGTCAATGTGCTATTATTTTGTTGTTCCTATCTTTTTTTGGCTTTTAGTTAGTTTTATGGACTTGATATTTTTTGGCCCTTGAGGCCCATTGTGTAGGGTACAACACCCTATAAATGCTGCTTACTTTATCAAAAATATTATTATAAATTAAAATCAATAAGGATATGAAGCACTTTCCAACTTGTGCATGATCCTGTGCCACTTTAATAGATTTTCTAATCCATAATAATGGTTGAATACTACTTAGTCATATGGTTCCTATAGGTCCATCCCATTGTGCTAGGAGATAGACACATATAAACAACAAACACACTGACTTGAAAGAAAGGATATGTTATCTTAACATGCTTTATTCTGCATGACCTTTGACTTGAGTCCTTACAATTAAAATGCATGCGTATTTGATTTTTCTTATAAAAAATCATAAAAAATAAGACTATCTTACATGATTTCTTTCAAAATCATAAAATAAAAGAAAGTGGCAATGGTAGTTTATTTTCTAATAAAAATCATAAAAATACATGAGAGGAAATAAATGAAGGCATTTGATTTTAAAATAAAACTGGAAAAAGATGCCCTGTTTTCCTAGGGCTAAAGGAAAACCCTAAACAAAAGACCCGAGCCCTAACTTCATTTTTCTATTGAAACTTCTAGGAAAATATGCTCTACACTCAACCGCTATGGAAAACTAGGGTTCAAGCTCAAATATGCACCTCTCATGTCAATTCTCCATTGTTTGATATCGATTCTCTTCATGAATTTGATGGTAAGTGTTTCTTTCACCCATCTGAGACATTTTGACTCCATTTTGACTTATTCTTGGGCCTCTAATCTTGAAGAACTATGGTTTCTCTAATTCATTTCTTGTGCTTTTATTTTCTTGTCGACTCCATCTCCTTGGCCTCCATGGTTGAGCATAGATCAAGGGTTTTGTGGCCTTTCAACTATAAGTAAGCCTTCTATGAATGGGATCTTGCTTTCTCTCATCATTATTTGTGAATGATATGACTGCTTGAGCTCCATTTTTGCTTTCTTGTTGTTTTTGAGAATATGGGAAGTGGCAAGATAGGCTTTCCAAAGACTATGGGGCAACTTCTTCTACAATTTTTATTCAATTTAAATTGTGTATTTCTACTTTTCTTTGGCACATCTCATCTTATTTTTTCCTCACTATGCATATGAATTCTCCATCCTTTGGTTGTGCATGTACCCCATCTATCTTTATTCTACATCCATTATTCTTTGATAGATGCATGGATAGTAGTGGTTCAAATTTTCAAATGAGAAATAACATCATTAAAATATTTCTCAAGGCAATGGACTTATGGAAGGCAACCAAGTGTAAGAGACAAGAAACTTCATACCACAACTGTTCTAAATGTGATGCTCAAATAGAGTACAATAACACAACCCTTATAAATAGGTACAGAGGGTCTAAAAAATGTGATGCAAAGCATCATACCAACAACCTTCATTCTTTAGGGTATATCAAACCCAACAAGATCGGGAGAAGATCAAATATACAAATTTCAAAATTTCACTTAACTTCCATCAAAAAATCTACCAACTCACTTCATTACTCAACAAATTCTTTTTTCAAACACATTTCATCAACAAGCAAAAACATTCCATAAGCAATCCATCTCTATATTAGACTCAAAAACCTCTTTACCATCAACAATATACCTGAATTCAAGCAACAACCTGAACAAAATCACTGAACCATTCAAAATTCAATATTCTAACATTCATTCATTGACTCCTAAATACATCTCACTTTGCAAGGAAAAATATCAATAAAGCATTTTTTCTTACTTTCTTGTAGAAAACTAAATCATTTTAAACATCATAACTTTAATTAAAACAAACCAAGATCATGCTACTATGTACTATTCTATTAGATTATCAAGTTTTTGCATAAGAGCACCACTAAAGCACATTGAACTCACAAGTCTAACATCTCCACACTATCAAAATATTCCCTCACAACTTCACCCAAGTATTGATGCAATTCTAATACCACTGTGCAAGCAAGTTCCTCACAAATCTAAACACAATTAATACTGTTACATAAGGGTTCCACTTGTGAATTCAAAGCAGAATTAGGACTCCATACCCTAAATCAGGTAATATATTTCATTCTCAAACACCATACCGAGAATTTATAGATTTGGGAACCCATTTGGAGGCTCTTAAGCATATCAAAATATCAGGCATATTTACCATAGAAAATATATGAGATCCAATAGGCATACTGCTGCTACCAGCCTTAAATTAGGCCAAAATACAAAGTAGCCACCAACATATTATCTCAAAAACACTCAAAAACAAAAAAAAGTCTTAGTAAATGTTATGAAACTTAGGATTCCATCATTATCAAGAACTATTAGGCCCATTAATGCATTGAATATCAAAACCATTAGATGTAGGCGTTGCAAAGAAAAATGAGTAAGGGTTTGAGGGAAATAAACCATCCACACCTTCTACCATCATGCCACCGCTTCCAACACTTTGAAATAAACCTACCTACCCCTTCTACACCCTTTCAAAGCTCCTGCAACCTCTGTTTCTAAATGACCCATGACTGTAGCATCAACTTTTACAAGGAAACTGTCATTGTTTTCTTATAGAAACAAATTTATCTTAGCATTCTAGCTTTCCCCTAACCCGCCATCACAAATTTTTTTTAAAGAAATGTACTATTAACATACCCCAGCAATCTACTTGGCCTACATTGGTGGAGTAGTGAAGAAAAATTCTTATTAGACCCTCAAAACCTAATATTCAAGGTTTTAGACAAAACCATAAAAAGTTTGCTCAAACAACCATTATACTTAATGGATTCCTTCCAAAATGGATGAAAATGAAATATGACTTCCCAATCTACTAAGAACAACAAAATTTGAGCATTAGAACTGCTGCACAAACTATAAAAGAAGTGAAATAACTGAAAAACATAGTAAATTCCAAAAATAGGGTACTTATTATATCCACTCTTCAAGAATACAATACTCATCCTTTCTTGGCCTTTACAAGCCTTTATAATGTTTCCATTCGACCTCTTCACTTCCCAAATATTTATAACCACCTTGAAAATCAAATTTGAAATGGTGACTTCATGTTTATGTGCAATTTTGCATTTTTCCCACTTTTGCTCCTTTTGACAACATTTTATGACTTAACCTCACCTAGAGACCTATGAAGCATTATTAAAAATTCAAGGAAAAAGCCTTGAAAACAATGCAATACTAAATCTTCTGCTTCAAATGAAATATTTTTAAATTTTTATACTACAATTTGAATTTGTTCATTTATGTGTATTCGTTACCACATTACTTGCTAGAAAAGATTTTTGATCTAAAAGAAAGCCTTTAAAGGCCTCCTAGATTTTGGTTGTAGACATCATGAAATCTGTTTAAGAAATTTGGAATTCAAAAGCTAGAGATTGGAAATCACTAGCAAAATTATCCCTTTGGTTTTTAAATTTTGAAGTATCACCAACATTATTGTTTAGATAAATAGTGAAAGAGCTCATGGAAGAATTTTATCACCTTCTTGTTATAACATAATTAACTTAATAATAAACCCCAGGATTTACACATACCATATCCACGCCCACAAAAGAAAATTTCCTAGATAATAAGCCTTCAACTGTTGAGTCTATAAACTAATCTTCAATCAAGTGTTTTATGGTTGTTACCATTTCTCCAAATTTTTTGAGCTCCCTCGGATTGAAATTCATAGCTAGATGCTATAGACAACTAAAGATTTTATAATATGTTAAGCTATGTTTATTTTGTAGCTTCCAATTAAAACATAGAATGAGCTACAAAGAAACAAATGCACACCACACTACCAATAGAGAAATGTTTAGTAAATAAGAAATTACTTTACCTCATTTACAAAGTCCTGACTAGGACTGCTCACTCATGTTTTGATGGTAATTATGTTCCCATCATGAAGTATGCCTTTGTATACTAGTGCAAAACTTCCCTGACATATCAACTTATTTTGAATAAACTGATATGTTGCATGCTCAAGCTCAACAAGAGTGAATACCTATGTTCCACGATGTTTCGAGGACGGGGACGGGGGGATGATAGGGGATGTGTTTCTGAGACGTTTCCTTAGGGGGCATTTTTAGGGGACGGTAGGGATGGCAACATACAATATATATATATATATATATATATATATATATATATATATATATATATATATATATATATATATATATATATATATATATATATATATATGATTTTTTCAAAATTTATTAATATATTATAGAGAGAGGGGGAAAGAGAGAGATATGTCAATAAATTAATAATTGATAACAACAATATCAATATGTAAATAAATCATGTGAGCAGTAGTATAACAACATAATAAATATCATTAAACTTATTATTGTAGCCTATGATCTGAGTATGTTTGTATTTCATTGGGAATCAATATAAATTAGATTTTGAGGGAAATGTCTGTTGTTGTAATAAGATCAGACTTATATCAGACCTATAATGCAATGTATACAAACTTGATATAGTGCAAATAAAATCAGATTTGATGTTGAATGTTTCATATATGTTGATGTTATGATAGTAGTTATCATTTATATGTTTTATGCAAATAATTTGGCATTGAAATTCAGTCAAACACAAGCATAAACATTCAAAAACTAGAAATCAGTCACTTTGCATGCCAAGTGTCAAATAAATGTCATTAAACTTATAATTGTAGCATATGATTTGGGTATGTTTGTATTTCATGGGGAATCAATATAAATTAGATTTTGAAGGAAATTTCTACTATTGTAATCAAATCAGACTTCTATCAGACCTGTAATGCAATGTATTCAGACTTGATATAGTGCAAATAAATTCAAATTTGAGGTTTAATGTTTCATATTTTCTGATGTTATGATAGTAGTTATCATTTCTATGTTTTATGCAAATGATTTGGCATTAAAATTAAATCAAACACAAGCATAAACATTCAGAAATCAGAACTTAGTCACTTTGCATGCCAAGTGTCAAACAAATGTCATTAAACTTATTATTGTAGCCTATGATCCGGGTATGTTTGTATTTCATTGGGAATCAATATAAATTAGATTTTGAAGGAAATGTATACTGCTGTAATCAAATCAAACTTCTCTAGGACCTATAATGCAATGTATTCAGACTTTATATAGTGCAAATAAAATCAGATTTGAGGTTTAACGTTTCATATTTGTTGATGTTATGATAGTACTTATCATTTCTATGTTTTATGCAAATGATTTGTCATTAAAATTCAATCAAACACAAGCATAAGAATTCATAAATTAGAACTTAAATTTAATTTTAGGGATGACTATTTAAATTTTTAAATGTGCTTATAATTTAATATGTTGTTCTGGTATCTTTCCATTAAATAATATATTTTTTTTCCCACTTGCATTTATATAGTTTTGTTCACTTGCAATTGTGGTTCTTTTTAACCCTTATTTCAATTGTAACTTCAACCAATATGAATTCTAGCCTATTGGGGACTAAATTATCCCCACAAACCATTCTATATGGTAGGGTTATGGAGAGACATTCAAAATTTTTTTCTCATTGTGAGAGTAAAAGGGTAATTTTGTTTGGAATTCTTGGGTTCTTTTAGAATGATGCCTGAATATATCAATTTTTACTTTTTTGTGAGTGCATTCGTAGCTTACAGATCTTTAATTAGTAGCAAAGTATATTTTTGAGTTTTTTGTTACTCTATTATTTTATTCATCTTTTCTTCCCTATAATCGTATCCTTGATATGTTTGTCTTGTAGTTGCTTGACATGCTAAATTGGTTTGGGTGGTGTACATGGGATGCATTTTATACAAATTTCACAATTGAGGGCGTAAAACAAGGCTTAGAAAGGTACATTATCGGTAAACCCTATCATGCAACACATTTTTTTTTCATTTTCTAAAGTATTGTGTAATTCGCAGGTTATTATGTTCAATAATAATTTATTTTCATTGATCAACATTGCACATTAGCCCTTCCAAATTCCCTTGGTAATTGATATTGTTGTCATGACATCCTAGAGAAAGGTGGCACACCTCTAAGGTTTTTGCTCATTGATGATGGATGGAAATAAATTGATATGCACTAGACTGCCACGCCTAATGGATTTGTATATTTGGTGAAGTAGGTTTCACCTTTTTTTCTTTAATCTTGAAAGTGAATTTTGATTGAAATCTAAGGATTTTGTTTTCTATTAATTCAGTTTTCGAAATCATCTAACAAATATCAAGGAAAATTGTAAGTTCCAAAATGATGGAAAGATGGGTGAAAGACAAGAAGATCTTGCTTTGGGCCTTCAACACATTGTTTTAGAAGTAAAAAAGAATCACAACTTGAATTAATCCTTTTACCATGGTTTAAGTAGTAATATGCCTCGAGTTGATTCTTTACTTATCTATGTGTAAATTGTGAACTCAAATGGTGGATATGTGTATCATTTCTCTCTTGATTGTAAATAGACTTATAGAGATATTTTCACTCCCATGTTCTTGCACGAAAAAGGGAACTACATGTGTGTTGTAAGTTTTAGCAAACATACACTGCTTGTAAGTTTTTATATGGTTTCCTTTTAGATTATAATTGTTTTCTGTCAAATTTTCTTTGTAAATAGGGCACATTTTCTCAACATGTGTATTCTTAGTTTTAGGAGTTCAAGTGCTTGTCTTGAGAGTAATGTTGGTTATTATTTTTCTTTCATCATTCTTAATGCTATTAATTACATCTTCCAATATGGCATTTATTGACCTCACCTATTAACCACTAATAAATATATTCCACCAAATTTGTCTTGGTAAAGGAATGGTAAGAGCAATTCAAGACGTAAGGTTGTAACCCAGTTCACTCAAGGCTTTGCCATTATTAGTTAATATCAAAAACAATATATAGACTTCTAAACATTGATATTCAATTGAAACATGATTGTTTCTACCAAGTTTGATATTTTCAACTAAATCTTTCTTGTTTGACTACCTGTAGGAGTTAGCCAATGGCATCACTTTTTCTCCTATTGTGCTCATCAAAATGTTCAACTCTAGAGGTGCCATTAGTGCATATGTGTGTGATCCTACTAATACAACAGTGAGTTTGAAGGTCTTTGGATGTGTTGTTTTTGGATGCTATTATCCTGTGAAGCCAAAAAAAATTATTGTGGATTCTAGTAAAAAAAACTCAACTATCAAGATAAATGTGGTTTGGTTGCTTGCACATTGAGAGTTCCAGACAAAGATATGTACCTATGGGACATAAGAATTGAGATCTAGGTATGAATTTCTAATAGATTATATGATTTATAAATCATAATGTAGACCATCAGGGTCTTTTGATCTTATATTAGACAAGAGGGGTCTCCTTATCTGCTTCCTCTTACAACATACAAAAGATTTTATTGGGAAACAATTTTAATTTAGTTGGAAAATCCTAAAACATATCAAATAACTAGATACCTGATTTATGTATATTATCTTTGGCACCTTCTTAACAAGATTTATAGCATGGCTGTGGTTTGGAATTTAGTTTACAAAGGCCATTTTAAATATGGATTCCATAATTAGTTTTCCTAAGAGTAGTCTTAGAAATTTATTTAGCATAGAAATTTATTTAGAAAACACATTATTGAAATGTGCCTATGTTGATGGTAAATATTGATCTCACATGATTTATAAGAAGGTATAACCATGAGGTGATTGCTTCTATGCATTATGGAATTTTATAAAATGTGGAGTAGCACTATTTAATACAATATAAATTTTAGTATTGAACTATAAGAAATAGGAAAAATGCTTTGGAAGGCTTAGTGGGGAAGCTCATCTTAAAATTGCTAAATGACACTACTTGGTTTTGCATCAGCCTTTATAATATCGTTACATGCACATAGTTAAGTTCACTTTGAAAATGTGTTTCACATTGACAAGAATTGTTAGACAAGATCAACTCACATTCACAATAAATATCAGACAATATCATATTTTGTAATGGTGAAAATTGTATATCAATGCCTCTTTCTCTTATGTTTTGGGTCCATTTTGATTAAGATATCCTAAAAACAATAATTAACTTACAAATAACATATATTTATATGTAAGTTTGACTCCATGCACACACAAATCTGACACACATTAGTACTGACCTTACAATAAGTAACAACTACTAAGTGTGTTATTATTATTATGCTACAAGTAAACCTTATCATTAGCTTGAAAGAATAGTAGATTTTCAAATGTTTATTTGGTATTATAATAAAGTAGTTGTTTGGGTTTTAAGAGATATAGTTCTTTTAGTTGAGATCTTTCTAACAATCGATCATGTCTAATATTAATTATATGTCCATTCTAAAATGTAATGAAAATAACTATAAGTATTAAAGCATCAAGTTGGTGACTCTTTTGATAAGAAAAAACTCATGAGAGATTGTAGACATTGATTATTAAGAGCGAGCTGATTGAACTACTCTTGCAACTAATGACATAACATTTAAAGAGGCCAAGAAGAATTCTCAATATTTATTTGACATTCATGAGAAGACAGTGGATATCATAATGGGCTTTTGGTTTTGTTGTTGTATTTAACTTGGAGGTTATAATTATATCTGGGAATTTATATTGTAAAAAATAAATAAAATGGAAAAGAATAACAACTTTAAGAAGATAACACAATATATGACTACTGCTTATTTCCAATTCTCAAATAATTTGGCTATACTAAAAATTAAGCACAAACCTCTTGAAATATCAACATTAATAGAGAAGCACAAAAGGTATCAAAATTTATTAGTTCAACTGTATGTAATAACATACATTTGAACGGATATATTTTTTTTAAAACTGGAGACATTCGTCAAAATTTTGATGAACACCTTGCGATGAACCATAAAATTTCCGACGAAGTTGCTATACATGTGATGATATTTTCATTGCACTTTTGATGATATTTTTGTCACATGTATAGAAACTTCGTTAGAAGTTTTATGGTTTGTTGCAAGGTGTTCATCAAAAGTTTTATAGTTCATCACAAGAAATTCCTCAAAATTTTGATGAACATCTTGCCAAGAACTATAAAACTTCTGAATAAATTTTTGATGTTATTTTGTCACTAGACGGCCGACACTGGTTCCATTTTTCGTGGCGATGACCAACAATGTTAGGTCGAGGTTTTGCCGTTTAAAAGTTCATCAAAAAAGTGACGAAAAAATTGTGATGAAATTTATATGAGTGTTTCATCGGTATGGTGATAATAATTTATCGGTATTTTGACAAACATTCATCAAAATTTGGAGTCAAATATAATAGTGTATCAAAATTCCTTTGGGATTTTGTGTCATCTTCAGGATGGCTTGGTCTTCATCATAAATGACATAAGTTCCTAGTCTAGTGGCATGATAATTGTCGAAAGGGTCTTTATCAATGAACTCACTCAGGAGAACCTCTTCGTGTTTAGTCTGATCGTCAGTGATTTCTTCATCTTCTAGAAGCTTAATGTAGTACATTTCCTCCTTAGTGATGGAGGTGTGCATGGACTCGAAGAATATCTTAGCTTCATCTGCAACATGTTCAGAATGCAAAGGTTCGAACACCAGCTTCATTTTGGATCCGTATTTGGTCCTTATAATTGGGTGCGACCAATCTAAAGAAAGGTATCCACCTAGCTTAAAAGTGAATTCCTTGGACAAGCACAAATTGAATATTGGAGGTATATCAATGATCACAATATCCTGCTTGAATGTAATATTTGGGTAGGAAAACAAAGTTAATGGGATGTTCTTAATGATCCCCATAATATTAACCATGTTCCCATCTAGTTGCATGACTCCCTTTTTCAAAGGTTCATAGCTCAATCCCAGGGCTTCAACTATTAGCCTGGGCCTGATTGTGGTGTTGGCATCAAAGTCAATCATGGAATTATGCAATAATTTCTTACCCATAATAAGGGTTAAGAAAAATGGCCTCAATTTTAATTTGCCTTCAATAAATTTGAATGTTGATTCTTCCTCTTGATCCTTAGTAGAGGCCTCCTTTGTCGTATTCACAAGAACTTTGGCTGGTGGTGATTGCTTAGTAGTCTTACCCTGATGTGATTGCTCCTTCAGTTTTATGATCGGGTCTTCTTGGAGAGCCCTCTATAGCAATGTCTTATGTTCTAGCACGATAAGGATTTCCCACAGGGAAACGTTAGTGGATGATTTTTTCAACTACTCCACCACATCCAATGATAGTGGACTCTGATGCTTTTTCTCCTTAGTCCTTGTTGTTATGGTCTCCCTTTGTAGAGGACTTTGTGGTACCACTGTAGGGGCACTAGTCTAGTGGTTAGGAGTACTTTTAGGTTGCAGATTGACTAATTGCAAGATGACTATTTTTCCCATGAATCTCCCTTTGGAGTGAGTGTTCTAATCGGACTACACTAGTGGGGTCTCAAAAGTGGATGCTTCGAATGTGAATACCACCTCCTTTCCTTCCATCCATGAGAAGAAGGTGTGGTGGGGGGCTATATCGATCTCTTATTTTAGAGACATCCCTTTCATTTGAGTGGTGAGTACCGTGTTTTCCATTTGTGGAGAGGTATATGCATAATCCCTATCGTCCGATGTTGAGCCTTGCCTGTGCTGCTTTTCTACCTTTTGTTGTAGATTTTTTGTGTGGGGAGTTTATGAGAATATGTGAATTGCTACAAGGAAAACACGAGGGGTTACCATCATTGATCCAATTATTTTGTCTTGCATTCAACTCTCTATTAGAGCTTAGGCTAGTGTTCTGCAAAAAAGTGGGTATCGGTACTATTTGAAAAGTTCCTTTTGCCAAAGGATTTGGGTGAGCACCTCCTTGGAACCGGGTTTGTTCGTAAGCGGGCCTTCCACCCTGATAATTCTGATAGGCTGACTTTGGAAGAGCAGCCTAGTTGTGTTTGATGATTTTTATCTTGTTGGCCATAGCCCACAACATCTCCTTTATGTTGCTCATCTCATCCTTCGAGGGGCTAGGTGAGGTCTGTTCTATGGTGTAATTGTATATGTGTACATAGGTTGAGGAGAAGATGGTGCTGTAGGTGGCGTTGCCTAGGCAGAAGCTTGTATTTCGAGGAATATAGGCATGATGGGCCGAGGTGACAACTTTTCAGCATCAATCAAATTGTTTTTTTCTTTAATTGTGATGCTATATGCATATGATAGAGTGGTTCCACCAAGTGATTGGATCATCATTGAGATATCGATGTTTATGGACTTTAGTTAGAAAATGAAAGCCAGAATGAGTGGCGGGTGGATTGCAGCCTGAATTCTTTTCCAAGTTATGTGGAACTGAGCGTTGAAGTTTATTAGGGCCTCATATGGAGCTCATTTGATGATCTCTAGCTAGTGATATTAGGAAGACCTATCTCCATCATTCGAGAATCTTTCATAAAAAGGATCCCCAAGTTGATCCCAAGTGTCAATAGAGTTAGTCGACAGAGTGTGATACCACTCCAATGTTTTTCCTTTGAAAGAAGTTGTGAGCAACCTTAATGCTGCATTCTAGTCTGTAACTCTATGTACCAAGAATACATCTTCCACATCTTGTAGATGTTTGGACGACATTCTTGAACCATGTCTGGTGAACTTAGGGATAGATTTGAGAGTAGAGACTAGGATTGGGGCCTGGACAATAGGGCTTACAGGTGTTCTAAGAGGACTTCCAATGTCCCATGCCACATAATTTCAGTTGGTGATAGGCAGCATGGCTGGTGGAGGTTTCAAGATGTTTATGTGATGGGTTTTAGTTGGTATTGACCTTAATGGAGGCACCAATAAACCAGGGTTTTTTATTGTTTAGGATCTTGTGACAAGTCGATGGCTCATATACTTGATTAAGGCTTAAGCACATTTCCTGATCCCACCGAGCATGCTAGGAAAAAGAAAAAAATTATTGATACCAAAAATTGGCAAGGTAATACCACTTTATGGGAAACCGAGTTAAAGGAGGGACCTACTGCACTAAACTGAGTAACCTCTGGATTTTAAAGAAGCCAAATCTTCTATAATTGGGGTTTTAGAATGGGAAAAGGAAGTAGATATAAAATAAAAGATCTAACTAGGGCGATTCACCGAGATTTAGATGTAAGGAACAATATACCTATCTTCTAGATGCAGTCTAAGGGCTCGTTAAGCAATCTGCTATGTTTGAAATAACAACCATTAAAGAGAAAGACCTGAATAATTCATTTCAAGACATAAAATAATTTGCACTGAGCTTTACTGAATAGAAAGAGTCAAAGACATGGTTCTAAATAATCATTCTATTCAAATTATTGAAGTTGAAAACAAACTATTCAGAAACAACATGGTATAATGTTATCGATAGTTAAGAAATAGAAAGGCTAAATCACAAGGGAATAGTTTGTGAGTCTTTATAGTTATCCAAAAAAGAAAAGGCCTAGTGTCTTCCTAATTCTTCTATAGATATTTTGAACTAACAACAAAAACCAACCCTCTCTCCAAAAGAAGTAGTATATATATAGCCAAGGGCATCCATCACCTGAAAAATTGTAACAAAAAGGATCCCTCGTCATGAATCATGATGCTTGCAACTATGATTCATCACAACCATTGTAACAAAAAGATTCCAAAGCATGAACCCAATCATTCGCTAGCCAGATGCATTCCTTGTAAATGATGGTAGTGGTCCTGCCCTACCCTAAGTAAACAAGTGTTGCCTCTTAGCGAAATCAATTAGAACATGCAACACAATATGGAAGCTTGGTATTCACACTACTCCTCCCTTCTATGTAGTTGTGCTGAAGGAACACGTGGCGGTATTTTGTAGCCCGTAGTTCATCCTCCCCATCCTTTGATGAGAGATTTCGATGAGAAGACATGTGGAGCTTACTTGTTATTGAAACCACTTTAGGAGCCCACCAATAGTTTGCATGGGTGAAGGCTACGTGGTAGGCAATCAGGGCCTGAAAGAGAGTCATATGAAAGCATGCCAAAATCACTCGATCTCTTGACACGTGGGGGTAGAAAGGGGCTTGGAAGAGAAATGAAGGGAAGCTCTCCTTCGATAAGTGATTAGGTGACACGTGGTGATAATGAATTGAGAGTGCTAAAATTCTAGTAGGGAGACTTCTAAAAATCATCAGCCACGGTCAAAAATTGGGTAAAACATCAAAAACAACCTGAAGAGAGCATGAGGGTATATTAAATATCCACAATATCTTTGCTACAATGTTGTTATAGAGCTTATAAATGTCATCATTTCCAAAATACTCAGAGAACTAGAATAATGACACAAAGAGAGTGAAAACAAAGAAAAATCCTTTTGGGTAAACATGGAAGAGACCTAAATGTCTCGATGCCTTGTGTCATCCCTAAAAGGAATACACAAGACAAGCAAAAAGGGATAAAAAATTTACAACATACAGAAGAATTTAGGTACATATAGAGAAATGCGCAAGAGGAGAGAGATATATATTAAATAAAACAACACAAGGGATCACATTACACATATGAAAACAACAACAATGCTAAATACTAGTAAGGAACATGTGAGTCAACCTATAGTAGGTTGTCTACATCCAAATCTCGGTTGGTATATATGGAAGGTAGACAACTAGCCAAAGGGACAACATCAAATTCCAAAGCTAGGACAAGGCTATCTAACCCCTTGCCCCCACTAAGTGTAGAATAAGGATGAGACAAGATAAGTGATGAGAATGAAATTTTTTGTGATAAAGAGGATGATTTTCAATGAATTTATAACATATAATAGTGATAATTCTATGACCCTAGAACTATTACATGGCAAGGAGAAAGTTGGATATTATGTAATAATTTTATAATAATCATCATCATCGAACTAAAAATCAATCAATATCAATTTTAATGCATGACACTCATCAGTAAGATGCCCAAGAGTTCTATGATATGCACAATAATTCATGTTTTTCTTAGGTATGCTACTTTTACTAGGAGGTGGAAATTTAATCCATCCTTTTTTAAGTTGTTGTTCCATCTTTTGTTCAATTTCTCTTTGATCATGTAAGAATGACAATTTTTTCAATTTTGTAAGGTTTTTATTGCTTGCTTGATTCACTAATTTTTTGAGGTAGATGTTGACGAGGAGGACCTAAGATGATCTTATCATCCTTGGTTGTCACCAACAAAAGGATATAAAAGTCACGAAAAATCCTAACCTGGGAATTGGACATTCCGGCAAGTGACTAACATCTTCTCATGGTCGTTCATTTACTTTGTCAAACTAGGGAACACATACTTGAAATGGAGCCGCACTGTATGTGCACTAAGAACCGATTTTAGCTACAATTTACTAGAAACAAATACACGAAAGGAATTCTACTTCTGATGCAGGAACGTAAGACAAAGTCTTATCAACTTAAGCATAACTTAACTAAAGCAGAAATCGTAACAACTATTACTGAGAAACAAACCATGAACTGGTCTTATGCTGTAGGACCAGACACAGGGATGGATTCCTTATGCTGTAGGAACAATATAAGACTGAGTTTGTGCTAAAACTTCCTGGAATGAAATTCTAACTGATAAACAACAGGAAATAAACAACTAACTTAAATATACTTACTAAGTGGCCCCCCTTAGCAAGCATCAACCAATTTATGCAAGAATTGAACTCAAAACTTCATTAGCTTTTATTCATAAACTTGGAATCATACACATGGTTGTTCTGCTTGTAAGAAATCTAACTCAAAACTCTATTTCTCATTATACCACTGCTCTTAACATACTCTAGTCTATTCTAATCTCTTCTAATCTATTCACTGACGTAGGAGGAACATTTATTTATAGAAAAAAAACTAACTAACTAACTTAACACAGAAAGATGCGGATATAAATGCTTCCTGACGTCGAGGAAAAGACTCCTCATAAATGAGAGTATATTTGTTCAACTGATCTAGAGAGAATCTAGTATACCACTCTTCCTAGATTGATGATTACTTAGGTTTCCTCCCAACGACCCGGATAGAGAATCCTTGTTGGTACAACTTCCTCGATGCCATGCTAGAAATGGGCTTTTTTTGCAAGGCCGAGTTTTGATGTGCATTGAATCGTTCATAGTAACTTTAACAATTTGTGGAGCACATGGAAACAAAGGCAAAAGAAAGCATGCATATAATAGTACGATATTCATCATTAATCACACACATTAAATTCATCTCATTTATCCAAAAACCACATGTATCCTATCAGTCAATTGGGAGGTCAAACAGGGCGATGAATGTAGACATACAAAGATATTAGGCTGCAAGAATATAGGAATGCTTGCCACAAGATACTACCCATTTTTAAATAAAAACTTTATAATCATAGAGTTTAAAACAACCATTAAAAAGAGTAAGGGTATTTAAAAATACATTATGATATTCAAATTACGATCATATTTTGGGCTCATCATTTTCCCCCTACTTATCTTAATGTTGGTCCTCCAGCATTAACCTTCCTGGTTGGTTCCCTGAAATCAGTAGAAGTAGCATGGCCTTGCATTGAAGTTCCAAACTTGTAGTAGAAGTCTCTGACATTCTCCCATCTCTCATACTTGCAAGCTTCATTAGTTTCATTAATATCTGTGGCCAGATAAGGATACAATGGCCACATCAAAACAGGGGGGTGAAATGTTAATGGAAACCACAATTCAAATCTTTCCTGGACACCCAGTTGTATATAACTTTTTGAGCTTCTGATGGGTACTTTGAAATTCAAAGGACTATGAGGCTCAAATTTTCTTCGGCCAACTGTCAATTTCTCCCATCTTGTTTTGATTCTGGAAAATGAATGCTTCCAAAACAAGTATGGTTGGCCTTTAAATTCATCATATACCTATTTTTTGAGATCAAATATTTTTATTCTTGCTACAGGATCATAAAATCCATATGTAACAGAAAACCAAGTTCTAAGAATTGTTTGAGGATTTGAGCTTCTTGGTCTCAGGGGAATTGGTTCTTTTATTTCAGCTTCCTCATAATCCTCTAATTGCTTCCCATAATTAATCTCATTAGCCGCCCAAGACATAAGTGACCTGAAATGAATGTCACCAATGTAAAGGAGCGGATTCCACTTTGTTTCAAAAGGTATTAACAAACCATGCAAATAAAATTCACACAAAGAATTTCTTAAACAATTAGGTGCTGTCTGATAGGCATCATAAAACTCTTTAGCAGAATGAATGACAAGGTCCAAATTTTTGGAAATTCTCATTAACTAGAACCACAAAAACTACTCCTTAAGGCACATTGCATATACCCTGGTTGGTGGTCTACATTCCATGATTTTACCAGCTACTTTCATCATTTCATTCATTTTCTCCTTTATTTCTTGGATTTCCTATCTTTGGTTTTTAATTTCTTTCTTTAATTTATTCTTCTCCTCTTCCCACAAACTTTGTTGCATTTCATTTTTAGCCAGATGGTGAAAATGTAAAGTTTGAAGTGTCACAGGCCTCCAGAAAATTTTAAGATATTCTAAATACTCAATCAGTAATGTTCGTTGAATATCTCATTTTGTTCAGGTTCTTCTTCTTGTTGTTCAGGAGGGGATTTTGCTTCTCCTAAAATTCTCTCAACTGCATCAGCCAAATCATTAAGGCTTGGAATCCTCCTTTCATTACTACAACCCTGTTGTACTTCCCCAACTTCCTCTGTTTCAGTTTGTAACTTCTCAGGAATAATAGAGGAACTATGTGGAACATTCCTAGATACACTCTGAGAATCCTCATGACCAAGCCCCTCAGACTCCTCTGAAATGATTATAATTTTTGGTTGGACGGGTGTTGAGGTAGTTTTACCCTATTTTCTTATTGAAGCTTTTCTAGGCAATGTAGCAGACGCAAGAGGTTCTTTTGCAGCTTTCCTTTTTCTAACTTGCCTAGGAGATTCAGACTTAGCAGGAGAGGATGGTGATGAAAATGTGGTGACAACAGGTGTTGCTGTAGGGAAAATCTGGGTAGCATGTTTTCACTTTTGAGTTTGAGGGTTTGCTTCTGGGGTATGCTCAGCACTGGATGGTTCTCCTAGTTTTTTTTTCCCTTTTCTTTTCTTGTAGCAGACCTATTTTTTATCTGGGTAGAGGGCTCAGGTGTGGAGGCTACAGGACTAGGTACTGCAGGAGTTTATGATTCTTGCTCAGCTTCCCTACTTGTAGACTCTACTCTCTTTCTCTTTTTCTTGGGCTGAGTAGGGAGTGTTCTAGGAGGTTCTGGAGGTTGCAGTCCTTTTTGGGCAGAAAATTCTTACCAAGAAAGGGATGATACATCCCTCAAAGAATGCTCAATCAACAATTTAATAAGGGCATGATGGGTGATGGAATTATCTTTACCCTTCTGAGTTTCATAGGCACTACGTTCCAAAAGATTTAACAAAAAATTTGGGACGTTGATAGTTAACCCGTGCCTCATATGACTTAACAGTTTAAAATGGTAGGAATGCAAATAAGAAAAACGTCCTTCACAAGTCAAATACCTGATTTTGAAGGAGGCATATTCTATATATGGATATGGCAGTGAGACCCATTTGCATCCTTGCTTTGAAAACTCCAATGGTCCATCATTTGGCAATGTGAATTCCGTCCTAGAAGAGACAACGTCCCTTCCTGAAGGAAAGTTTTCTCCTACTACAAGAAGCCCAGTCATTTCAGCAATCCATTCTTCAGTAACGGTTACTATTAAACCCCATACTGTAGCCTCTCCATTTGAAAGAGTTCTCAGAAATTCACCTGCAACTTCCTCATTGAAAGAATCTATCCTTAGAAAATAGTTCAGCCATCTGCAAATACTGAATGCCTGAACTACCTGAGGATCTTGCATTAAGGCCTCATGAGCTACTGGCTCATGTCTTACTAGTTGACCACCCATATTCAAAAACTGACTCTGCTAAAATCCCTGAAATTTAACCTCTTCTTGAGAATTTGATTTTTTTTTCTTTGCTTTGTTTCTTTTCTTTTCGGCCTTTTTACCTTTCTTTTCTTTCCAAAAATGATATAAAAGACAATTGCATGCAATGATTTTTAGAAACTACTTAACTAGGTAGTTAACTTGCTGATCAGGGAAAAAACACACATTCATTCTTGGGAAGTACAATCTAAAAATTGTTTTAACAAACATGGCATTGGCAAAAGAAAAAGTTTTGAAACAAATTATCCCCACCCCCAACTTAGGATTAGACATGTGTCCTCACATGTGCGAAAGGATAGGCGAAGAATGATCAGTAATGACTGATAGACACTTGTAGTAAATGAAATAAATGAATGATGTGACAAATAAAAAGAATATCGCGTACCTTGTATTAAATGCTCGTGGATGTTGGGAGATGTCACAGCATAGCCGGAAATGACTGCTTGAAAAATAAATCATAAATGGAGGTGGTACGGTAGGATGGGTGACGTGAAAAGGAAAGATGAAATGAATGATGGTGATAGATGGTGATGGATGGTAATGGACGGTGACGGAGAAAGTGTTTTTTCTTAAAAAGAAAACCTTTATTATGGACATACAACATAGTTTTGAAAGAGATGCTGCAGGAAGAAGACCAAAGCCTTTGGCTGCATGAAGATCAGTGGCTGCATTAGAAACAAATTGCTTCATAAATTGTTCTTTGGATGCAGGTTTATGATACAACCGAAGACGGTGTCCATTAATGAGCAATTTGAAGAGGTCAGGATTGATTGTAGCCAACTGAATTGAACCATTATCAAATACATTTTCAATTTCATACGGACCAAGCCATCTTGTTGTAAGCTTACCTTGATTTTATTTATACCTGGAGTCATAGAGTAGCACCCAATCACCAGCGAAGAAATGCTTAGTTCGGATATTGTGGTCATGCCATTTCTTCCTTTGCTATTGGATAGTTTCAGTGTGCTGCAGGGCAGCTTTCCTCATCTCATCCAATGCATTTAGCTATAGGAGGCATTCCTTTTGGGCTTTTGAAAGATTAATTTTAAGCTAAAGAGCAGTCCTTAAGTTCTTATGTTCAAACTCTATCGGCAACATGACAGTCTTTCCATAAAGTAACTCAAAAGGGGTAAACCTTGTAGTTGTTTTCCATGTTGTCCTATAGGCCCAGACTGCTTCTGGAAGATGACTGCTCCAATCTTTCTTGTGTAACTGCACTGTTTTTATAAGGATTGCCTCCAATTCTCTATTAGTAACCTCTATCTGACCATTGGCTTGAGGTTGATATGGGCTTGACTTGCTATGCCTGATCTTTTAGTCATTCATCAATGCAGTGATCAGGTTTGAATTAAACTGAGCTCCTTGATCAGTAACAAGCTCTCTTGGGACTCCAAATCGAGTAAAAATTTGTTCATAGAGGAACTCAACAAATTTATTGTCATGGGCATGTGTCATTGCTTTCACTTCCACCCACTTGGTTACATAATCAATACAAACTAAAATGTAGGATTTTCCATTGGATGGAGGATCAATAGGCCCAACAAAATCCATTCCCCACTTACCAAAGGGACTAACTACCACTTGCGAATATAGGGGCATTTCATTAGACTTTGTTGGTCTTCCCATTCGTTGACATCTGTGACATTTTCTAGTATAGGCGACAACATCCTTGTTTAGTGTGGGCCAATAGTACCCTATGTTAAGCACTTTCATTGATGTTCTCTTGGATGCAAAGTGCCCACCACATGGCTCATCATGACAAGATGAAAAATGTCATAAGTCTCATCTTCTCTAACACACCTTCGCATGACTTGGTCAGGCCCTGTGTAAAATAAATAGTCTGCAATCCATGAAAAGTTAAAACTTTTCTCAATTAGCAGCTTTCTATCCTTTGGTGAGAAGTGAGTTGGACTTTTGTTGGCTACTAAATAATTTGCAATATTTGCATACCATGGAGTTTGAGAAGCAATAGAAAATATATGTTCATCAAGAAAGCTAGCATCAATTACCTCAGAGGTGGTAGGTGTAGCTATTTGAAGTCTTGATAAGAAATCAGCCACCACATTTGCCCTGCCTGGCTTGTTAATAACTGTGATATCAAATTCCTACAACAATAGTAGCCACCTTACTAATCTCCCAAATATGGTAGGATTATTCATGAGGTACCTTATTGCTGCATGATCTGTATGAAAAAATATTTGGTAACCAGTGACATAATACCGAAACTTGTTCAAAGCATACACAACTACTAGCAATTCTTTCTTTGTGACAATATAGTTTAATTTTGGGCCTTGAAGGTTTTTGCTAATGAAATAGATGGCATGTTCTATGGAATTCTCCTTCTGTCCTAACACTACCCCTATGGCATAATCAGAAGCATTTGTATGCATATGAAAGGGCACACTCCACTTTTGTCCTTGAAGAACAGGTGCCTTAGTAAGTAAGTTCTTAAGCTGCAAGAAAGATTTGTCACAGGCCTTAGTCCAGTTAAATTCACAATCCTTAGTCAATAAGGCATACAAGGGACTGACTATTTTGCTGAAATCTTTAATAAATCTTTTATAATATCCAGCATGCCCTAAGAAGCTTCTAACATCCTTTTGTTTCATAGGTGTTTGCAAAGTTAGAATGACTTCTATTTTTGCAGGATCAACTTGAATTCCTGCTGGAGAGATATGATGGCCTAAAACAATTCCTTCTTGCATCATCATAAAACACTTCTCACTATTTAAAGACAAATTGTACTCCTGGCATATTTTCAACACTTTCTCCAAATTTTCTAATGCTTCTTCATAAGTAACTCCATAAGTGGTGAAGTCATCCATATAGATTTCCATAGAATCATGAGAAATGTTAGCAAAAATACTAATTACTACCCATTGAAATGTTACAGGTGCAATACATAGGCCAAAAGGTAGGACAGAGTAAACAAAAGTCCCCCATGGACAGGTAAAAGTTGTTTTGTCTTGATCCCCATGGACAATTTTAATTTGATTATACCCACTATATCCATCCAAAAATGAAAAATACTGTTTACTAGACAATGAGTCTAGTACTTGATCAACAAATGGCAGTGGAAAGTGATCCTTTTTAGTTGCTATATTCAGCTCTCTATAGTCTACACAAAATCTCCATTTTCAACCTTTTTTAGGAACAATCACTAATGGAGATACCCATTGACTGTCTGAAATAGGGTAGATGAAACTAGCATCAAGCAAATTTTGGAGCTCATTTTTAACTATTTCCCTGAGTGCTGGGCTTATCCTTCTTTGAGGCTGCCTAATAGGTGAACAATCTTCTTTAATGTAGATCCTATGAGTACAAAGTTGAGGATCTATTCCCTTCATATCCCCATAGTCCCATGAAAAAGCTTTGTGTTGATTTTGCAGCATTGTGACTAGGGTAGTTTGTTGAGATTGAAGCAACTTATTATTGATATTCAGACAATGGGCTGGCGACAACTCAATTTGCTTGGTAAGATCATTCATGGAGTCTACTGATAAAGGTGGTGTTTTTATTTCTTGTGGAAGCAAATGTTGATAGACTGCAGGAATTTTAAATGGCAGGCTCTCAAAATTTAGTTGCTGCAGGAAGCACTGCTGAGGACAGTTATCTAAAACAGATTGGCTACTCATATCAGATTTGGATTGCAAAACTTGTAACAATAGGTCATCCTCACTCTGAAGTTGGGAAAATGGATTAGTTTGCAGCATCATTAAGTGAGCCAATGAACTGACTTCTTCAGTTTCCTCACCTAAATCTAGCCAAATTGGCTGAGACAAGTCTGGCTGAGGCTGGGCAGGTGGGTATAAGGCCAATTTATTTGTTGACTGACCATCAAAAATTTTCATGTCTCCTGAATGACATCCTATAAAAGCATCAGTTGTGGCTAACAATGGTCTACCTAGGATGATAGGATATCCTTCCAAAGTTGCCTTTGTGGACAATATGGTGAAATCTACTGGGTATTCCCAAGACTCAAGGTTGACAATTATATCTTCCACCATGCTATCAGGTGTTACCGTGGAACTATCAGTAAGCTGTAGGACAGTAGGTGTGGACCTAATGGTTAGGATATTCAAATACTCCATAGTATGCTTGGTCATTACATTGATGTCTGCACCAAGGTCAACCAAAACATTCTTTACCATTTGACCATTAATATTGATTTGTACCATAGGACTCCCAGGGTCAGCATATTTTAGCATGACTACTTTTCCTAACATAATATCTGCCAAATGTCCTAGGACATGGATAGTTTGGGGATCCTTTTTCTTTCTTCCAGGTTTCTTCAAACATGCCTCCTTAATGGGTTTCCCATATATTGGAACATCTTTAATAGCTTGAAACAAAGGGATTTGAATGTGTACAGTTTTTTAGCCGATCCAAAATATCAAAGGTAGGCTCTTTTATAGACTTGGGTGTATTGACTTGCAATCTTTGAGGAAAAGGTGGTTTGGATTGATGTTGTAGGACAGGCTCCTTAGAAACAGTTTCTGATATAGGTATCTATTCTACAGGACCAGTTAGTTGTTCAGAGGGAGGATCTGGAATTTCAGTAATTACTGGCGATTGTAGAGCAGGTAGGGTAGTTCCAAACTTGAGATGGATATCATGAATATTCAGAGCATAGGCTGGATACTGATTGGCTTCTACAAAATACATAGGTTGCTATTGCTATTGCTTATTATTAGGATTTGGCAATGGTTGAGCAGGCATAGGCATTTGTTTTGGAGGGCCAGTATTTTCTGTAGGTGCCGCAGGAGGTGGCATGAGGGCTTGAGTTTGTGGTTTCTGAAGCTGCAAAAATCTAGGGGATTGGTTCTACCATTGTTGAGAACCTCTCCATTGACGATTCTGCTGCCATGGACCTTGGGGTGGAGCCCATTGTCCTTGTGGCTACTGACAACCTCCTTGAGGAGATTGCCATTGTGGACTTTGATAGTTAGGCCATTGTGGTTGAGAGGTATTCCAAGGTGGTGATGGGCCATATGTAGGTTGCCATTGGCTATTATAATTAGAGTAAGGATTATCAAAATTCAAAGGGTCTTGAGGCATACCTTGTTTTTGATCCCATGGGTGCCTTTTTGCAACATAAAATACTTGGTCATCATCACCCTCTACTGTCTTAAAGTCAGTAGGTAATTGCTTAGCCTCCATGTTAGCCACGATCTTACATCTGTAGTCACACTTCTTCTGTTGGCAATGTGGACAAAACTCGGCCAAGATTGCTTCAGCTTCCTAATGCTTCTTCCGAGCTTGCATAGTATCCAACTATGTGGCCATGTTGTTTATGATATCTTGCTTAAAATCAAATAGAAAATTTGAAATCTCCATCTGTGAAACTCCATTAGTAGAAGAATTTCCCACTGTGGCCTGGTGACCTCTACCCTTCTTGACATTTGCTCGAGAGTAGTTGTGGCATATGGACTTGATATCATCCCAAGGCACTTGGGTTATATCTCCTCCTCCCATCAGATCCAGAGCATTAATATAGGAATCATTGATTCCCCTCAGAAAAAGGAATTTCTGAGATTCTTCATTGAGAGTATGGTCTGAATTCTTTTTCAAGGAAAATAAGAACCTTGAGATATAGTCTTCCAGGCTTTCGTCCTCCTTCTTCTGAATTCAAAATATATCATCACCCTTACTACCACTCTTACAATATTTCTTGTATTTCTCAAGAAAATTTGTTTGCATGACTGCCCAACTATCGACAACATCTCTTCCCAAACTCATAAACCATCTAAGAGCTCCCTCCTTCAAAGTAGTGGGAAACAACTTCAGCTTGTGAGCATTTGAAGTGTAATCATAGCTTCGACAGAGGATGTCAAACTCAAATAGGAAAGTGTCTGGGTCCTCTATAACTAGTCCATAGAACTTGGGATGTAATGAAGAAGGAATATTCTTCAGATTGTCATTACCTTGCTGGTTAATGATAGGGAACTCAAAAGAAGGAGGTTCATTAGGTGGTGGTTGTGCCATATTTGCTTGATGAAGTATCAAAGCAAATGGATTTTCTTGAGGTTCTTCATCAGCTAGGTCAAAGGGAAATTCAGCAAGTGGGTCTTCAGCAAATGGATTGATATCTTGGTTTCCTCCTTCCTCAAATAGATTATAAGCTGGTTCAAAATCGTTATCAGTGAATGAAGGGTTCGGGAAGAATCTTCCTAGAGCATCTCTTCTTCTATGCATGTAACGGACTTGACTGAAAATTGAAGGATTTGAATTTTTTTTGAATAATCACACTAAACTATTGCTAACAATGACTATGACAGGTTCTTAGCTTGACACCATCCCTGACAACGGTGCCAAAAATGGTTGTTTCCCACAAAAGGATATAAAAATCACGACAAATCCTAACCAAGGAATTGGACATTCCAGCAGGTGACTAACATCTTCTCATGGTCGTTCATTTACTTTGTCAAACCAGGGAATGCATAATTGAAATGGAGCGGCACTGTATGTGCACTAAGAACCGATTTTAGCCACAATTTACTAAAAACAAATACGTGAAAGGAATTCTACTTCTGAAGCAGGAACGTAAGGCAAAGTCTTATCAACTTAAGCATAACTTAACTAAAGCAAAAATCGTAACAACTATTATTGAGAAACAAACCATGAACTATTCTTATGTTGCTGGAACAGATATAGGGATGGATTCCTTATGTTGCAGGAACAATATAAGACTGATTTTAAGCTGAAACTTCCTGGAATGAAATTCTAACTAATAAACAACATGAAATAAACAACTAACTTAAAGATACTTACTAAGTGGGCCCCCTTAGCGAGCATCAACCAATTTATGCAAGAATTGAACTCAAAACTTCATCAACTTTTATTCATAAAATTGGAATCATACACATGGTTGTTCTGCTTGTAGGAAAACTAACTCAAAACTCTATTTTTTATTATAACACTACTCTTAACATACTCTGTTATGTTTCTACTCTATAGTCTAGTCTAATCTCTTCTAATTTATTCACTCACGTAGGAGGAACATTTATTTATAGAAAAACAACTAACTAACTAACTTAATAAAGAAAGATGCAGATATAAATGCTTCCTGATGCCGAGGAACAGACTCCTCATAAATGAGAGTATATCTATTCAACTGATCCAGAGAGAATCTAGTATTCTGCTCTTCCTAGATTGATGATTACTTAGGTTTCCTCCCAATGACCCAGACAGAGAATCCTCACTGGTACAACTTCCTTGATGTCGTACTGGAAATGGGCTTTTTTTGCAAGGCCGAGTTTTGCTGTGCATTGACTCGTTCATAATAACTTTAACAACCTGTGGAACACATGGAAACAAAGGTGAAAGAAAGCATGCATATAATAGCACGATATTTATCATTAATCACACACATTAAATTCATCTCATTTATCCAAAAACCACATGTATCCTATGAGTCAATTGAGAGGTCAAATAGGGCAATGAATGTAGAGATACAAAGATATTAGGCTGCAGGAATATAGGAATGCTTTCCACATGATACTACCCATTTTTAAATAAAAACTTTATAATCATAGAGTTTAAAACAACCATTAAAAAAAGTAACGGTATTTAAAAATACATTATGATATTCAAATTACGAGCATATTTTGGGCTCATCAATCCTTATGAGGTATTGGTTGTTATTTAGGAAGGAGAACACTTATGTCAGGAGGAGGATCTTGATATCCTATTCATTTGGTTTGTTCTTGATATGAATTTTCTCTAAAATTTTATGAATTTTTCATGCTCATTAGTTATGTCACATCTTTGGTTGGTTAAAATATTAAAGCCTTGGCCATAAGTTTCTTTAAGGTTGATAGGAGTGTTTTCCACTTTGTTAACATAAGATGGATAGGTATGCACTTGATTAAAGGGGTTAGGTTCACTCATTGTTGGAATTTTAGGCTTAGTTTGTGTCCCAATTTCAAGATGTAAAAGACCAAACATCTCAAGTTATGTTGGTTGTTTCAAGGAAGGATAAAATGATGTATTATTCTCAATATTGTGAAGGAAATCGTTTATGAACTTATGTGTGCTAGCATCATCTTCTCCCATGATGTCAACTTCACGAGAACACTCATTAGGAGTCAAGTGAGCATGGGTAGAGTTAATTTTATTAGGATCATTGCCAAAAACACAACTTGAAACATCAACCAATGAGAACAAAGAATTCCATACATTGCTAAAATAGATCCATTTATCATATTTTCAGACTTAAAAAAGGAAATTTTCTAAGTACACTATGTTAAAATCTGAAAATGAAGTCTTGGAAATGAAAATTTAAAATCATAGAATGCACTAAATGTACGAAATTAAGCTAGATATAATGAAGTTTATGAAACAAAAATTGAGAAAACAACATAAAAAATCTGAAAGTAGCAAACACAAGCAGAGAATTGAAGATTTTAATGGTTAGAAATTCAGATTATGATTTGATTAGGGAATCATTTTCCATAGGGAAAATGGGTTGTAGATTAGGGTTTTGAAATTGATTTTTACAGATTTTCAAGTGTTTTCCAGTGGCTTTTAGATTCAGGTTTTCTACAACAAGATTAAGTTTTAGTTTTCTGTAAATGCAAGGTGAAATGTAAGTGCAAATTATGACAAATTGATAACCTAGAGGACCTAGTTTGATATGAAATTTTTGTTTCAATTTTGAAATGAAACTTTATATGATGTAATTTATATGCAAGATGACTGATTTTTATTTTTATTTTTTAATTTTAAAGAATGAAAATAATGCAATCCTAAAACCCTAGATGCAATGAAAAATTGAATGCAATTTAGACACCCTAAATGAGACCTAATTCAATGAAAATGAATGCAAGATGAAAATCTAAGATGAAAAGGACTCCAAAATCATAAAACTACAATGCTCAAAAGGTCGGGTTCACCAAAATGAAAAGGGGGAAAATAGGTTCACCATAATGAAACAAAATGATGAACCTAATTTCACCTCTAATTTCATTTAATATGTGTGTTATAATATAACAAATTGATAATTTAATCATTAGGTTTTTCTTGTTAATAATTTTTTTTAATTATTATTGTTAGTATTAACAACATTGTTGAGGTAAGAATAAAATAAAATAATAATATCACTATTTCTATTATATAACAAAAATATTCATATTATTAATTTGAAGATAAATATTAATACTTGATATAAACATTAATTATATTACTAATGTTAATTGGGATTAGTTAGCCATAGTATTATTTTAAGTTAGTTGAAAGTAATTTTAGAAATGTTAATGGAGAAAAAGTATTAAAATTGTTATTTGGGGTGAATCACGTTCTTGTCTAAATTAGTTGTTGGTGAACCATAAATAAAATATTTGTTATAAAAGGATTCAATGATCAAATAATAATATTTAATAATAATAATAACTTTTCTTTGCATTTGTAACCATTGTATAATGTTGCTATGTAAAATAAAATAAATAAATAAAGTTAAGAATACTTTCAACAACTAGTTGGTGACTAAATGACAATATAACTATCATCTTTAAGAATTAGTAGTTGATAATAAAATCTTTAAGAAGAATAGATAACATCATCATTGTTTCATAGAGAGTGAAAAATAAATAAATAAAATAAAATAAAATCATATTAGTATTATTGATTCATGGATAAAATAATTAGGTTTTTATGTAATCAAGGATTGAATAATAACAATATTGTGGCTTGGATGTATATTCAATAATTGCATTATTAAATATTTATTAATGATATTTTAATAAAAGACAAAAAAGGATTGAGGCTTGATTGCAAGTAGATGTTTTATTGAGGAGTAAATTGTGACTACATAATATTTTCAACATGAAGGTATTCAATAGGAATACAATGAACATCAACGTTTGGTTAAAAATAATATTATTGAAATGGTTTCATGGGTTTAAGAATAATAATACCATTTTAAGATTTAATTGAGAAGTCTTAACAATACCATTATCATAAATAATTAATAATATAGTTTGAATGATGTTTATTTGATAAGCTAGGTAAGCCTTAGTTTATAATTTAAACCTATAAGATTTATTTTATTTTATACCAATTAAAGTATTAGGGTCAACCTTGTGAGGTAATAATAAGTAACCCTAGTCATGGTAATATGGTGAACTCCTCAAAGTTAATTTTCAAATTTGAGTTGGATTGTTGCATACAGAAAGTGGTAGCTCAGACCTTGGTTAGAAGCTAAATGCAAGTTAATGCATGTGCACTAGGGTGTTGATAAGTACTTAATTTATGTCTCAAAAAAAAGGTTGTTGAATTTTTATAACGAAATGTTTCAGGCGTGACACTTGGTATCAAAGCCCTAGGTTGCAACTCTAGGGAACTCTAGGAATAATTTGGGCTTAAAGTTCTATGTGTACGTGAATAAATGTACAAACCTCTTTATGTGAGTTAAAATAAAATTTTGATAAAGAAAATTCTAAAGGACTTACATGGTTTAGTAAACAAAAACTTAGTGGTAATTATCCAACTCAATCAGGTTGTAAATACTAATCAAGAATTGACCATTATAAATGGGTCAAGAAAGTATTTAATTAATGACTTTAAAAGTTTTTTAAGAAACTCAATCTAAACATGGTCTATTGTTTTAAGTAAATAAGGTGAATGACTAAAGTAACATATTGGGATAGCTAAAAAAGGTTATGGCATTAATCTAGCCTTTTTGTCATTAAATTTTCTTAAACCTTAGAAAAAGGTATAATTGAGTTACTAAAGCATGGTCCTTTTATAAAATGTGTGAATAGTTTAATAGGACATCATAATGTGTACTATAAATTTTTTTTTTATTATTTTGTCAACTTCTTAAGACCATAATTCTTAAAAACAATAATAAGGTGACTTATCAAAGTTATGGGTGTTTAAGAAGCAACATATTCTCCTATAGAAACCTTGGCATGAATAAAGGAGGGAACATCATATCTATATTTGAAAACATGCAAGTAGTCAAGAGGAAAAAAAATTATGAACCACAAAAGGGATTAACGTGTTGAAGGTTGTAATTAAATAGGTTTAAATCTATAAACATTTAAATTGATTAAATATAAAACCCTTGATCTATGTATCATGTGAAATTTAAATACACATATAGCAAGATTTAAAATCTAGTCAAAACTTGAAACTAAACCCTTAAGGTGAAGGTTGTTAGACATAAATTTAAGGGATTGAACTCTCAAATTGGTATTAATACACTCATGAACTTATATATTGTATGCCTTAGACCATTATTTTCCTAGGCCTTAACCTATTACACAAAGGTCTTGATTTTAATATAAGTGTATAAGGGTTGATTTCATGAAGCAACAAATGATTCATATTGCATAATTTAGGTAACAATTTCATGGATAATGACATCAACTAATAATTATAATGAGTATATTATTTGAGCATCTCATGTAGTTCAGGATGAATTCCATAACAAATATTAAAATCAAACCTTTTAAAGTATAGGTTATTACTCTTAATTATAAGGACTTACTCCTAGGCCAATGTTGGTAAGAGATACTCATGGACTAATACTATGTAAAACTTCAACCCTAGTTTCTTAGGTGTTCCCCTATTACTCAAAATCATTATTTATACATAGTTCATATTAAGAATTAACTTCTTGTTCTCATGAAGCAATAACAAATCATCATGTGATTGGTAGGTAAATTGTTCTATAATGAATTCTATTGAAGTCGATACCTTTTTGACAATAAGATATCCAACATAGTTATGTAAACAACCTTAGATCCATTTTGATTTAGTTAGGAAACTAAAGGGTTTCTAAAACAATTGGGTATAGTTAACCAAGCAATTAGAGAATTTGATGACTATGGTAACAAATGCCTAGTCTCAAATTTCATTGTTTCTGTCTAGACAATAGGTTATAAAGCCAAGATGTTGGGGCTTAAGTTAAAGATAATGGGTAGTAATGAATAAATCAAGTACAATAATTTGAATCCCCTTTGTACATCATAAGGATCCTATCCATGTAGAGATTGAAACTCCATTACGATTAACTACCCTTTTCATTGGAAATCCTTGAGTTAAATAATAAAGTTGTGGAATGTAAGTGTTGAGGATGCATTAAGGTATGTAAGAATACAAGAGTTGTTGATAATCAAATCAAAAGTGAAATATTTACTGCAAAAAAAAAAACTAAAGTATGATTGTTGGGAATCAGTTACTGTAACGATTAAATAATTTTCTTGTTGGCCATTAAACTTAAGATATTTTACAAAGGACCTTGCCAAAATGTGAATTAAGAGTTAATATATTATCTGAAGAATGTTATCGATAATCTTCTTGTATGCTATTAAAGACATAAGAACTTGTTAGAGCCTAATAAGAAATGTTAAATATTATCTTGGAATTAATAACCTATATACAAGTGGGTGTTGTACTTAAAGGATGAGCATGATTAATCAAATGTTTTATTTTAAATTTTGGAAATGAACCATGTGTGATTTTAGGAAGAATAAGAGGTTGATGAATTAAAAGAGATAAAAATAAATAAATGAAAGCAACTAATGTTATGTGTTGGCAGTAATTATTTAGGGAAAAACATATACCCACGAATACAATGGAAAAAAAACATAAAGGTGATAAAAAATTCTAGGATTTTTTTATTGATTGTGCATCTTTATGAGGATATATGGAACTGTTGTAACGCCCTGCCATGTAACCCTAAAGGAAGTTGCAATAACTACTCAAACACACAATTTTTTTTGTTAAAGTACAATTAACATGCAAGTTCACTACCCACTGCCAACATCCTCTAAGGTTATGCAACTGAGATTACTTTAAAACTCAAACAAAAGCATGAATTGAATCCATAAAATTTATTTACTTAAGAAATTAAGAACACATAAATTTCATACATGATAAATTAGATCATAACAATAAGAGATACCATAGATTTCAGATAACAATAATGTAACATAGGAGATTACATCACTCATTCCCCGAATGAGGTAAATCCAATAAGCACGATTACATATTTACATGTTCCACCTCGATAACAAATGAGGGGTCAAAAATTACAAGATTCAACTAAAATGGATAAAATCATGCAAAGTAATTGGATCCCACAAGCTCTCCAACTGGAAGTCTCGTCAACACAAAAAAGAAGAAAACCCAACAAAGTAAGGTGCACGTTCCACCCAACCAAGTGGTACCCGAAGGCCCACCCCCCATGATAGGAGATAGTAACAAGGATTCCAAGACAAGACCATTTACCTCTAGACACAGGCTAAAACATAATTGAGCTGAATCAAATACAAACACATCACTAACACCACAGTTACATTGCTTCCAGAGTTAATTAAACAATTGCATCACTATTACAAACATATTGTTGACTTAGGAGAAGTGTCATCACAATGTTACATGGGTTATCTTGGTAAGTCTTCCTAGGTCTCGACCCCCATTTTGGGTTCTCTTGAAAACCTCTAGTGACTTTCGACCCCTCATGCAAACCAATGTGGAATTAGTTATCTCTCGTAGAGACAAGACAATGATCTTGACATTCCAAGCCTTCTCATCTCATCCCAAGTCTATACAAGCCCTTGTGTCCATGAGCGAGGCACAATTATCTTTGTTAAGTTTTTGATACTACCCATTCCTTCAATAGGTTTATTTATGTTATCACTAGATTAACTAGCTCACAATGAGTTATCCTGGCACCACTTTGTGTGTTGGCCCTCATCGCAAGCCACTCCTCTAAGAAAACATGTGGAACAACTCCACAACCCAAGGGTAAACTAGTGCAACTCAAGGATAGTACATCCCCATCCAAAACATAAAAGAAACACAACCTCGTTCGAGATAATCGGGTAACTAACTGGATACCATTATACACACCACCCAAGGAAATTCAAAGGTTGACTATCATAATATGACAACCCCAAATAATTAAAAACCCCATTTGGAAGACTTATTAACCCCTAATAAAAAAATTCCCCCAAACAAACACTGAAGAAATTTACATTTTAAAAGGGAAATTAAACAGGAATTAAATCTACTTTGGATTTCCTAAATCCACTTCCTTTAATAAAATTCAATAGTTTATTGCCTTAATAAAACTAATTCAATAATGTCTCATTTAGACAAAGGATGGAATTTAAACCAAATCTTTAATTCCTTAATTGCTTTTAATTACTAATAAAATAAACATTTAATCAATTTAAAACCTACTTTTTTCAAATCATCTATTTCTTCTTTTCAAAATAAATCATTTAAAAATCAATTAATTTATCTATTAAACACAATATCTGAAAATCGAATATTTGTTCTTTCAAAATATATTATTTTAAAAATAAATCAATTATTTTAATCACCAATTCAACATATATATTTAAATAATTAAATCGCCACTTAAATATATATATTTTAAACTATATATATTTATCATTTTATAATCTTAAGATTTTCCAAACCCAATATAATAATAATAATAATATTTATAAATATATATACATATTTAATAGACTTATAAATATATATTACTATATACTCATATATATACATATATATATATATATATATTTTAATATTTTAATATTATAAGATATAATATAAAATGTTATTTTTAAATATTTTAATATTATAAAATATAATAGAAAATAATTTTTTGTTTATAAAAAATGACTTTGAAATAAGTCAAACTTGCATTTTTTTGGGAAAGCATGTGTTTCTTGGAAGGCTCGCCCATGTTTTAGGGTTGAGGGTGGCTGGCTTAACACAATTAAATCCCCAAATAGGGGTTGACTGTGTTTAAACACAGTCGCACCCTATTAATGGGTGTGGCTGTGTGGGGAAATTGGGCGTGGCTCCCCATAGTGCCTCTCATGGGGGGGATGCATCATTTTTTTTTTTTTGTTATTTAAATATTTTTTAAAGAAAAACACTAGCGGATTTATAAAATCCGAAAATCATTTTTTTGACAAGGTTTCATTTCCACAAAACAAACAAATATATATATATATATATATATATGTAACGCCCCGCCACGCAACCTTAAAGAATGTTGCAAACAACTACTTAAACATGCTATTTTTTTTTTTGTTTAAGTACAATTATAGTACAAGTTCGCTTCCCAATGCAAACATCCCCTAAGGTTACGAGACACAAACTACATAACAACCCACAATAACAACAACATGAAAATAAACCATATCATTTATCTACTCAAGATAATAAGTACACATACATTCCATACAAGATAAATTACATCCAACATAAGAGATAACTTCAAATTCATTAAACATAATTTTAAACCATAAGGTTACAACACTCATTCCCCGAATGAGGCAAGTCCAATAAATAAGATTACATATACAATTTCCACCTCGATAACATAGAGGGGTAAAAATAACACAAGATCAACTAAAGAGAATAAAGCAAGAACTGGAACTGAATCCCACGAGCTCTCCAACTAGAAGTCTCGTCCACAAGAACATGAAGATAGAACCCAATGGATTTAGGTGCACGCCACCCGACCACGTGGAACCAAAAAGGCCCACTCCCTCGTGCTAGGAGATAGTAACCAGGAATCCTAGTCAAGACCATCTACCTCTAGACATAGGCTATCAAAACTGAACCAAACTGAAACAACCAATTACGTGATCTTCAAAAATACATCATAAGATCTACACATGAACAACTCAAGCACAACTCAGGTACCATGCAAGTACAACACAAACACTTCACAAGTACAACCCAAGTACCACATATGTACAATATAAGTACACCAAAAGTACAACTCAAGAGCATCATGAGTAACACACAAGGACAACTCTACATGGTCACATTGCTTCAAAAAATAAAGCAGAACAAGAATGTTAGGAGAACCATACACATAATAATCGAATCCCAATTGTGGTCACACAAGGTATGTTAAGGAAACCATACCCACAAAATTGAATACCAACTATGGTCACAACAGGTATGTCAAAACGACCATACCCCTAAAACAAAGGCCGACTGTTGTCCTAGATAGAGTGTCATCACACAGCTCGTCATGGGTTATCCTTGGGAATCTCATAGGCTCCACCCCCCCCACAAGACAAGGGTTATCCTGGTGACCTTTATCGAATCCCAGCCCCCACACTCACTCATGCGGAACCAAATACCTTTCGTACAGACAAGATAGATGACCTTGCCATTACAAGCCTTCTCATCTCATCCCAAGCCTAACCGAGCACTTAGGTCCATGAGTGAGGTATTAAAAATCTTGATTAGTGAGAAGTTAGTCCTAAACTTCTAAGTATTGTTTTAGTTATCACTTGATTAAATAACTTGCAATGAGTTATCCTAGCACCACTTCGTGTGCTGGCCCCCGTTACAAGCCACTCTTCTATTGGACAACACACACACACCATCCAACACCTCTATGGAACCAAGGTGCAACAAACAAGACATCACGACCTCTCCTTTCTCAGGAGGCAACACAAACTGAAACACACTCCAACACTGGAGGCAACAAATCACAAAACAAGGCCGCTCCTGACCGCTCCTGACAAGGAGACATACAATACAAAATTCGCTTCTTTCTCAGGAGCAACAAAGATAAAACCATCTTCAAACACTGGAGGTAACAACAATAACAAAGAATGTTCCTGACAGCTCCTGACAAGGAGGCACACATTATGAAGTCACTCCTTACAAGGAGACATGGATCCCATAATCCGCTCCTAAACCAAGGAGGTACAAACATTCCCGTTCGTGGAAACCGGGTACTAACATAGAAACAATCCTCATGCACTATCCAAGAGAATTCACAAATAGTCGACATCACAAGACGACAACCCCCCAACTTCTAGGGTCTCCTGGAAGACTTACAATTAACGACACTTAACCCACTTACTCAAACGTAAACATAGAGGATTCAATCGCACAAGCATTTGCGAGGAATTAAACTAACTTTGGATACCTTAAATCCACTTCCTTAATATAACTTAGTAGTTTAATGTCGCAATGAAACTAATTAAATAACGCCTCTTTCAAGCAAAGGAAGACAATTTAATCAAAGTATTTTATTCCTTAATTGCTTTTCAATAATATTGAAATAAACATTTACTTCATCATTTCAAACAAATTGATACATGATATGACAACCCACATCTTTAAACCCTATCAGGAAGACTTAACCCTTTTTGATTGATTTCCCTCAAGCAATGACATAAGGAATTACATTTAAACCAGCAATTCAATCATCATTAATTCTACTTTGGATTTCCTAAATCCACTTCATTTAATAAAATTCAATAAATTGTTGCCACAATAAATCTGATTTAATAATGTCCCTTTCCGACATAAGGAGAAATTTAACTAACATTTAATTCCCTAATTGTCTCAATATTTAAAATAAGCATATACTTCTATAATTTCATAATATATCGCTAAAATAAATAACTGTTCCCCCTTGCAAATTAAATCATTTAAACGAAATCCATTAATTTTCGTCATTAAACACATCTCTTTTAAATTCAGCGTTTGACCTTGCAAATAATATTACTTTTAAAAATAATTTCACTAATTCGACTATTGTCTAATGATTTATAATTTTCTCAATTATATTTAAATCAATTATCTTTTAAAAACAATAAATTAATTCCTCCAATTAAATTTGACATTCCTTCTTTTATTCCATTTCCTCATTTAAACATTATTTAGATCTCTTTTAATTAAACTTAATCATGCTAATAGAAAATCAATAATTTCTTAAACATGTTAATTTAATTTTAAATCGATCTCTTTAAAAAAACAATTATATTAAAACCAAAACAATAATGAACTAAATATTAAATATATATTTTAATATTATAATATGATAATATTAATATTATATATTATAATATTAAAATAATATTCCTTATTTAAAATATTCATTATTTTCTTTATTTTTAAACCCTTTCCTCGGGCCGCGTGCCATTTTATTAGGGCAGATGGATTTCTTTTTTTTATGCCAGGCGACGCTTTATTTTTTCGTCGGTCGCGGGTTGTGACAGTGGCGGCGGAAACCCTTAAGGGATGGGCGGAGGCGGTTGTAAGAGGAGGCGGCCGACACAAGGTTGCCACCACGATGGAGGGTTTGGAGGCAGCGACGGCGAGTGGAGGATGGGCGATGTGCGAAGGCACGGTGGCACTGGGTTGAAGGAGGCGGTGCTGCTCACATAGCCGGCCCCATCCATGGTGGGTGCGGCTGTGTTAACACAGCCGGCCACCATGGGTGGGCGGCTGCACAATGGTGACCGCGTGGGGCGTGGCTCCCCATAGCGCCTCCCCATGGGGACGGCTGTGGGTCGAGCCTCCCCACAGAAAACTTTGTTTAACCCCTTTTTTTTTTGTTTAAAAAAAAACCTACGGTTTAGAAATCCGTGCCTCCACAAAAATTTTATTTTATTTATTTTATTTTATTTTTTATTTTTAACACCCAACCTGCGGATTTTTCTAAGAATCCGCGCCCTTATAACCAGGTATTTTAAATCTTGTTTGGCAGCATAACCCCCATTACCCAAATTGCAATATCTTCCAATTTAATTAGCAAAATTGTTTGAGGAATTAATGCATAAAAAGATCAATTTTAAAACAAGAATACCATTTTTTTTTGTGAAGAAATTTGTTTCCAAACAGAGGTTTCCTAAATTTCGAGGCAAGATCTAACATGGGTTTTCAACAAAATTCCTCTTATTGAATTTTCCAATCATGAATTGCAAACAACATTTCAAAAAAAAATATAAATTTTAGAAAAATGCATCAAAAGAACCTGGTTTCTAGAAATTTGAACTGATCTAAAAAGGGTGCCATGCTTCTTCTTCAAAACTCAGTTCCTCCAAGCAAATCCAAAAGTCCCAAAATCAGAAAATCCTTCCCTTCTCCATTTTTTTTCATTTTCTTCCAAAAATATCCAAAATCTCATAATCCTCAAAAATGAAAAATAGATATCTATTTAACCCCCAAAGTCCAATTTTTGAAAATATCTCTAAATATCTCAAATTCAATTTTGCATTTAAAATTTTCCAAAAAACAAAAATTTAAATCATTTTCTTTTATTTTTCAATTTCAACCAATATGCATAATTTTTCAAAATGAATAATCCAATTCATTTCAACACAATAATTTAATTTAACACAATCTAATTTAATTAATTAATAAAATAATCTTAATCCAAGATTAAATCATTTTATTAATTAAATTAAATTAATTAATAAATCAAACCACATCTCTAATGTTATAACTCGATTAATATAATCAATAACTTAAATACCAAATACCATTAATTGCCTCTTTCAAACTTGAATTTAAATAATGAAGATAGAGCACGAAATTCAAGACAGCACAACCCGACAAACAATTGACGGCAAAAGGACTAGGGTGATGACCTGACACGGAAACCTAGCTACTATCTCCCAATCGAATACCGTTGGGTATTGAACATGCTCTCACCTGTGAACCAAGTGGAGTCGATGTTCTGTACCTGTCAACCTGCAAATACAGAAGATATCCACATGCATATATATATATGTTAAAATTAAAACACACCGTGAAGAGGAAATCACGGAATCGCAGGGTGCTCGCAAACGAGTGATGCGATCCGTCCCCTTCACCAATACACTGCAAACGACTGACAATCTAACATGCTAGTATAATTCAAAGTATAATCATCTTTAATTCAAATAACCGCTATGCTAATCCAAAGCATGGAATAAAGATAACATCAGAAAAATACACCATCACACCAAAATATAACATTTGTATCACTTATAGATAACGATCAAATAACAACTGATTTCCAAATCAAAGTGCAAATAGAAAGCACAACATAATCAAACAGAACACTGTTCAATCAAAAGGAAAAATAGAGGGGTCTTACAATATATATATATATATATATATATATATATGTATGTATGTATGCATATATATATGTATTTTCCAATAGATATATATATATATATATATATTTATATTTATCCAAATTTATTAAAATTATAAGTCTAGTTGAACAAATAAATTCTAGAAATGAATCATTTACAGTCATATTGCAATTTTTCTTGAAGAACAACCAAATGAAATAGAGATTTACAAATTTGATAAAGATTCAACATGGGTTTTTCATCACAAATTCTTTTTCTTTGTTTTTCAAAACATGATTTTGCAAACAACATATCAAAGCTTTGAATTTTTTCTTCAAAATCAAAATAAACTAAATAAATGAACCTAGTTTCAAAAGCTTGAGAAGATGCCAAATGGTGCACTAATTCTTCCTCAGATTCCAACTCCTGCAAGAAAATCAACAGAGTTTCTTCACAATTCCAAATCCAAAAAAAAAACCCAAAACTAGAAATCCTCCTCTTTTTTTTCCAATTTTTCATGCTTATAGCAAAACTTCATGAAAATAAAAATGAAATATCTCTTCAACCACCATCATGAACTTTCAAAAAACAAAACAGTAAATATCTTCAAATTTCTTTTCCATTCAATTTAAAAAAAAAAAACAAGTTAAACCCTTTTTTCCAATTTTCAAAACAAAATATCTATTAATTCCAAAATGAATAACTTAATTCAATTCAACTCAATTAATTTAATTAATTCAATAAAATAAATATAATCCAAAGATTAATTTATTTTACTAATTAATTTAAATAAATTAAATAAATTAAATAACATCTTATAACATATTAAACCAGATAAATTTAATAAAAAACTTAAATACATAAAGCCATTTATTTACCTTCTTAACTTGAAAATTTTAAATAATAACAAGGCAAAATTGGAAAATATTAAAACAATCAAACCAGACTTAAAACCAACGACACACTATGACCAGGGTGATGTCTTGATACAAAAAACCTAGCTACTATCTCCTAATCGAATGCCATTAGGCAATGGACAAGCTCAAACCTGTGAAACCAGGTGGAGTCAATGTCCTGTACCTATAAACCTGCAAACAAGGCTTATATTGAACATGCATATATTTATCATAATAAAACACACTGTGAAGAGGAAATAGTGGAATCGCAGGGCGCTCGCAAGCGAGTGGTGCAATTCCGTCCCCTTCACCAATACAGAGTTACAAAGTTGATGAATCTAACATCAATGATATAATCTAAAGTATAAAAAAACATTAATTTAAATATCCACAATGCTAATCTAAAGCATGCCATAATGATAACATCAACATAAAATACCATCACATCAAAATATAACATCACATCAAAATATAACATCACATCGCTTTACAATTAGCGATCAAACAATAACTAAGTACCATAGTCAAAGTATTAACAAAAAATAAAACATAGCGAAGAAGAACATTGTCCAATCAAAAGAGAAAAATGGAGGGGTGCTACAACTGTGATTGTAAGAAAAAATGATGATTATAACATGTGATTATATGGCTCAGCCTTAAAAAGAGTTATGCAAGATTTTGATATTAATAAGTTGTGAGAATTAGTTTTATGCATTGAATGTGCTCTCTTTTCTCATATTGTGATGTTCAAATGAAAATGGTGAACTATCTTCCTTATTAAGTAGGAAACCTTCTTTAGCATCTTGTGAAAAAACATAGTGGTATTACCCATATTGATATGTTGTGAAAAAAAGAAACATAGTTAAATAAAAGAAGAACGATAAATGGATAAATATTAAAGAAAACCAATCTTGATTTTAATGTGATGTCAAACACTAACTTAGTAAGATGGGAAGTGTGGTGAATCATATATTGTAAAGCTACAGTTGCACATTTTCTTGTGATTTCTTGTAATTATGCAAATTGAGTAAATATTTTTAAAGGTGAGAGCAAAGTGAATATTGTTTAAAGAAAATAGGATGCATTTAAGTGCATTATCTTTGTTCTAGTGAATATTGTAAAGTGTATTATGTTGTCATGTGAAACCAATAAATGTATTGTACCCCAAGAACGAGATATAATATGGTGAATATTGTAAAGTGTATTGTGTTATGTCATGTGAAACTAGTAAATGTGTTATACCCAAAGTACAAGATACAAGGTATCTTACTTGATACAAGGCATTTTAGTTGGGATAAGGGTGAGGGATGTCAAGTACGATCCCCTATGTGTACCCTTTGTGATGACCCTTTTGTGTAAGCTAGTTAATTTTGAAATAATGTAAACATGATATGTGTAGATGTGTGTCTACTAAATGAAATGTGAATTAATTCTTTGTGTAAGTCTTGTTCGTATGTTAAATGTGTTACCCTAGTGTATGGCTCCCCTACGGGATTGGGATTCCTACTAGTGTAAATAGGGGTTGAGGGGTGAGAGAAACCCAAGTGGGAACTCCATGGCTTCCCTTGGACGTTCCTAACCTACTCCCCCACATATGAGAACCACACTTGTTGGTTCATAGTGCAAACCCATGCCTTGATGTTTATAACCCATGGGTAAAGTATGGAATTATTTGGGCCGTATTGATCAAAGATTTTGGATACTTCAACAATGCAAGGCATTGATACTATGTGGAAGAATCCACCATGATATTGTGCACTATCGTATTTATGTGTTCAAGGACCACTAGTTATTGCATGCTATTATACTTATGTGGTTAGAGAACCACCATTCCGCTCCTCCCCTTAGGTGGCTTTATCAAAGTCACATGGTGCTCGTAATGTGAAATTTTATTCCCTTAAATAACTTATGTCTAAAATTTACTTATCCAAATGCCATTCTAAGTGGGTGATACTACATATGGATTTTGCACTAAATTTAATTTCCCAAAATATATAAAAGAAGAATCTTTGGTTGACCACTTATTATATTCTCTTTCTCCTTTTTTTTCTTAACCTTGATGTCTTTCCTAATGAGTTTATTCTCATAATATATTTTGATCATCCATGGGAAATATATTGCATTTGTTCACAATGCTGGATAAACTCAATAGTTGTTGTTTAATAACATTTCCATGATTAGGAAAACCTAATATCCTCTTTATTTTAATCTTACCTTACCTTATATCAATAATATTAAAGAGTATGAATACCTTAGAGTAAGATTATGTGTTGCACTCTCCTTTACTATTTATTCTTCAAAAATTTGGGGCCTCAACCTAATTAGTTAGATTTATTAGACCTATACTCAAGGGAATATATTTATTATTATTTGTACCATTTACTTCACTAAATGGGTTAAATTTATTGCTTTGTTCCTTTCCACTACTAAAGTAATTTTTTTATTCCCAATGGAAAAATTATCTCAAACTTTGGAATTCATTCCATTATCATCTAGATGTTAATATTTCTCTAGTTAAAAAGAAATATATATAGATAACTATAATCATTAACATCTCTATGGGTTTTCTTTTTGAATAGATGAAGCCTAAATTTCTTGTAATGATTAATGGAAATGTAACTAATAACACTAGGTATGACACTGGTGTACATGATTTTATAATTAATGGTTTCATATGTATTTTAATCAAGATTTGTTGGACTCAAGGGAGGGGGTGAATCAATGTTCAAAAAATCTTAACTTTATTAATCTGATATTAAAACCATTTGAACATTCAACCAAAAGAAAGATACAAAAACTTAAGGAAATCATCCACAACACCATAACACAAGGATTTTTGCATGGAAACCCTATTAAGGGAAAAACTAGGGTGGAGGTTAATCCACAATTTGAGTACTCAAATAAAAACTTTACAAAATAGAATTCACTTGCATTTAGACACACTGCCTAGACCTCACTACTCAAAAGGGAAGGCTCACTTAGAAAATTTTAGATAAAAACCATCTGAAGGATGAACTGAGATAGTAGAATATATTCATGTTAGGTTACAGTTTTGATGAATCTCATATATTAGATTTTGGATCCTTTGTCTGACTCTACACTTTTCTCTGCTCTGCACTTTGCATCACACATAGATAAATTCATACAATTAATCTATTGAATTTCACACCAAACACTGATATACTTTACATTCCACACATTCGCTATGTTCACTATACTCTCACTATATCAAAATGATAAAAATGATCTCATATATATATTTGCTATCAAGGATTTGATCATTTATATGTTAGGTTCATAAAAAATTAAGTTCTTTTCAACTGTCGGCTAGATCCACCACTAATTTTTTATGCGTATCCTCCAAATTTGGTTAAAACATAGAGGACCAAAAAAAACATAATCAAGCATGAATTTTTTTAATTAATTACTCCTTATACATCCACAATTACTATATTAGCCAAGTTGGCCTTCTAGTACAAATAACGAACAAATTAGTGCACTGGATCTCTTAGATCACATACTTGTGAATGCACATCAATATAATTCTTGAATAAGGTAATAAAAACATAAAAAAACCTTCCTCAGAGATCCACAACTCAAAATAGTAGTTTGGTGAGGTAATCAAATCAACATTTATTCCTTTAACTAGATGCCTTGTTCTTCACTCTGTTCTGTCGGTGTAAACCAAAACTATATTGTAGACTAGATGTATGACTTAGGTTGTCATCAAAGACAACACTTACAAGTCATATGCCAACAATCTCCCCCTTTGGCACTGATGGCAACACTTAGCGAAAAATGACTAAGTGTCAGAATCATTATAAGTACATTGCTAGACTTTACTGCCCTCTCTCCCTTACGCTTCAAAAATTTCAAAACATAGCTCCCCTAATATTGATGAGACATTTTTCACTGCACTCTCCCCCCCTTTTAAATCAATAAAAAAGAATAGAAACCGTATGCCAAAAAGATAAAACATGTGTTCAAAATACCCAAAAATTCAAAATATATATGCTGACAATTCTCCCCCTTTGACAAAAACTTCAAAAATTTGAATTAATTTTGAAAACAAGCAACTGCTACTTTAGAAAATTATCTTACATGATTTTCCTTCACTTTTGGAAGGAAATTCTTCCAAGCATCTATTGTGATCCCAATGATAATGATCAAAGTTGTTGTTCTTGGATGTTTTGTTGAAAATTTCAGTTAGAGATTCTAGAATTGTAATTGCTTCTTCTAGTTTCTCACTTTTCCTTAGTATCTCCACCATCTACTCCAATATGCATTTGGTTAGATCCTTCACCTTCCAAAAGGTGTCCACAAGTGCATTCTTGGTGAATTGAACTTTGGTACATGTTCAAATTGTAGCTCCCAAATTCTTTTCTTGATTGTACGATCCTAATCTTGAAACATATCAAATATTTTTCCAATGCCATTCAACTTTGTTTCAATCTGCTTAGATTTCTCTTTGTATTTACCAACAACCATGAGGCCAATGGATGCAATAGTTGTAGATGTTATTGAATTTGAATTTATGTATTGCCTCAACTCATTCATTTTATTCTTTAGTTTGGTAAGTGATAGCCTAAACTGCTCCTTCAAATGAGAGATAACTTCACCTTCTTCTTTGTCTTTATCCTCAGAGTTCATTCTTTCTTTATTGCATTCAATCATTTCTTTAGGTAGAATATTCTGCAAAATTTCTAATTTGATCTTGTAGTGCTAAACATGAGCATTTAGTACACTCAGAATCGTATCTTGATCATATGATGGTCTAACAGACCATAACTTAGCGATTTTTTGCATTCCACCTTCTTCCTGAATAAGCTATTGTAGCTTCTCCTCTGTCAGGTCATCTTCTTCCTCAGTAGATTTTTTGGTTCTGATTCATTTCTCTATGGATCCTCAATTTCTTCATTAGATTCTTCATCTGGAATATCCACAATTCCTTTTCTTTTCCTTTTCCTTCAATTCTGGAAATCTTGCATTCTAGAGGGTTGTATTCAAAAAATTATTTTTCTCTTTTCTACTTTTACTCCATGCCACCGGAAGAGGAACCAACTTCAATTGTTCTTACCGAATGGGAAAAATCGACTGAGCCACACTTTCCAAGTTCATTCTTAAATAAATTTTCAAATTTTTGATCCCAATTAGCCAAGCTCCTAGAATATGAGTATATTTGTTTACATATCGGTTCATTTGATTTCCACACAAAATTGTCAACCTTTGGCAAACAATTCAAGAAATACATTACTAAACATATAATTAGAGTACCAAACTTGAAAGGGTAGCCTATCTCTTTGTTAGTTGCACATTCTCCATTAGTTGATCCTTTATCAATCCACACAGGTCAAAGTCTTGACTTTCAATTATCATCTTGTGAGAAATGTAGACTGTGCCAACCGAGGTTGCTCCTTCTCGATTTTTGAAAAATACTTTATATGAAATTCCATGCATAATGTACTTTTTAATAGGATTCTTGATTGTCGTAATTATCAGTTCCCTCTGATATCTAATTATTTAGGTTAAGGTTTCAACTTCTTTGTTCCAAATGGATTTCTTCCTCATTATATCTCTGACTTTGCATAATCCTATCAAATTATCAATTAATTCCTTTTAAATGATGTAGGGTTTGTCCAAAGTCAAAGTATCACCATGCAATCTGCTCAAGATGAATTTAACAAATTTTGTGTTCTCAAAGTATAGAAACACATTCCAAATATCCAAATTCTTGTGTTTGGCTTCTCTTAATTGCTTCAATTCATTGGGTAATAAAAGATTCCTCATAGACCTAATCCTTCCACTATTGTATTCGTCCAAAATGATTAACCCTTTGATTTTTTCCATTTTCTTTTCGCACTTAGGTTTAATAACTACACATCAAATTATATGAAAATTCTAAAAACAACTGAAATACCTATAGATTTTGAGTTTCATCGGCGAATCAACTTATTTGCTTTGAAATTATGCTACTGAGTGCTCTCCTTCTCTTCTTTGATGCAAAGTGACAAATGATGGTTCCAACTTGAATTTAATAGCTTGCACACTTGTAATAAATGTGTTATCTGTAAGTTTTATGGGTGCTCTATTTTCTCAGACAGTGAGAGAAAAATTCTTCTACAGACCTATGAATTCTTTGAATTTTATTGTGAAAGTTATCCAAAATTTTTTCATTTCATTGATACACTTTTTTGACCTTTCTTTGCATTCTGGTACCATCTATGGATAGGGGAGGAAATATTTTTTTGAAAAACTACCCCTAGGCCAATGGCCTGAAATCAATTTCTAGAAGAATTATCATAAGTAGGTTCCGGTGCAGAACCATTTCCAACATTAAACTCATTATTTTTTACCCATGTCTTCTTCATCGCATCTCTTATCTCATTTGCAATCAATTTTACTTTTCTGTTGTCATCTTCCTATAAATTTCCCCCTCTGTATACCGAACCTCTTCTATCCACATTTTTGTTTTTGTAGAATCTTGCAATGTGACCATATTTATTGCAATTGAAGCACACAAAATTTTCGTGTCCAAACTAATCATTCCATTGATTTTATCTTGATCTACACTGACTAGCAATATGTCTAAATCTTCCACATGTGTAACATTCAACATTCTTTCTATTGATAGAGTAGTTTGACACATTTCTAGATTCGATTGATTTATGACCAAACTTTTTACATTTGAAACATTGACCAAAAAATGATGAATCTCTTGATTTCATATAACTTCTACACTGAGTAGCCATATGGCCAAATTTGTAGCAATCAAAATAGTATCCATTAAATTTTTGAACATTGGGTTGTCTTACCGGATACCTTCTACCTTTGTTCATTTGGTTTCCTTGTCTAAAATTCTTCTATCCAAATATGGAACTTTCTCCTTTTTCATATCCAAGACATCTCTTATCATTTCCACTCTTTTTTCCTTGAGTAAGCTCATCAAGCTTCACTAAACTAAACTTAAAATTTTCTTTGTATTCATTTGCAATACTAAGTTCATTTATGATAATAACAATCTGTTTACCAAGTTATTCTTCATTATTTTTGGATCATTGCAGTTCTCTTTCCAATTGAGTGAATTCTTCAATTATTCTGTTGTGTTCATTAGATTTATCTTTTAAGGACTGAGCAAGATTCTCCCCATTCTTCTTCCTTTCTTCAATCTCTTTAGTCAACTTCATCACCATAGATTCCATTTCATGTTCTAGGGTAGCATTGTCTCTGGCTAGCTTTTCACATTCTTCAATTATTTCCTTCAAGGTCTGATTTAGGTGAGCATCATCCATGTTTTTTCTCTCTTGTTTCTTGATCTAATCACATAGATCTTTTCTCTTGGATTTAGCAATTTGATCTTTCCATGTCTGAATGAATTTCTTAGCATCCTTGAGATTTGCTTTCAGTTCCTGGGCTTTTTCTTTAGACTAATCAAGGTCATCAAGTGCCACCAAAAGCTGATGTTGAAGACTACCAGAGTCCATCACATTCCAAGATCCACCTCAAGTTTCTAAGCTTCTTTCAAGGAACTAGAAGCTCTGATACCAATTGTTGGACTCAAGGGAACACTGAGAGGGGGGGTGAATCAGTGTTCAACAAATCTTAACTTTATTAATATGATATTAAAACCATTTGAACATTCAACCAAAAGAAAGATACAAAAACACTTAAGGAAATCATCCACAACACCATAACACAAGGATTTTTGCATGGAAACCCTATTAGGGGAAAAAAATGGTGAAGGTTAATCGATAATTTGAGTACTCAAATAAAAGTTTTAGAAAAGAGAATGCACTTCCTTTCAGGCACACTGCCTAGAGCTCAATGCTCAAAAGGGAAGGCTCACTTTCTTTGGAAATGTTTAGATTAAAACCATCTAAAGGATGAACTGAAATAGTAGCATCTATTCATGCCAAGTTACAGTTCTGGTGAAGCTCATAGATTAGATTCTGGATCCTTTGTCTAACTTTGTACTTTGCTCTACTTTGCTCTACACTTTGCATCACACATAAATAAATTCGCACTATTACTCTGCTGAATTTCACACCAAACACTAATATACTTTGCATTCCACACATTCACTATGTTTTCTATACTCTCACTATCTCAAAATGATAAAACCAATCTCATATATATATATATATATAGATATCTGCTATCAAGGATTTGATCATTTATATGTCGACTTCATTAAACATTAAGTTATTTTCAACTATTGGCTGGATCCGCCACTAATTTTTTATGCGTATCCTCCAAAGTCTACTAAGACATAGATAGGAACCAAATAAACATAATCGAGCATGAAAACATTTAATTAATTACTCCTTATACATCCACAATTACTATATTTGCCAAGTAGACCTTCTAGCACAGATAACCAACATATTAGTGCACCAGATCTCTTAGATCGCATACTAGTGAATGCACATCAATATACTTCTGGAATAAGGTAATAAAAAAATCAAAAAACCTTCCTCAAAGATCCACAACTCAAAATAGTAATCCGATGAGGTATTCAGATCAACATTTATGCCTTTAATTAGATGCCATGTTCTTCACTCTGTTTTGTCAGTGTAAACCAAAACTATACTGTAGAATAGATGTATGACTTAGGTTTCCATCAATGAAAACACTTACAATCCATATTGAAAAAATATTATCATACACCCCCTATGCTACATGAAGTAACCTATAGTATCAATGGCTCACCTCTATGATGATCTCATAAAGATGATAATAATGATTATCATGTTCCCTAGAGTTGATTGTCATGATCTATAAGGTAAAGTAGAGTAATGTCATTTACAAATAGGATATTACTTTAACATGTCAATACATATTTTCATGTCACCAAAACCATCATATCATTGTAAAATATTACTAAGATTGTCATACAAAATAAAAAGAGGAAAATTATATCATTCAAAATCAATCACATAAAAAGGGATAATCATCACAATGAAAGATAATCATAAATGGCATCAATATAGTCATGTACTATTTAAGATAATAATTTTAAACTATCATCTTACAACAAAAAATAATAGTATCACTAAAGGATAATCTCATAAGCTGTGAAGTGTATCATACATTAGATAAATGACTATCTAATAGTTATTAGGGTACTAAATACATATGCTTACATTGTGACAAGGTTGAACTATAAAGGTGGTACAACACATTAGTAATCAAATTAGAAGAGCTACTAGATAATGGATGAGATCATGTTATTTTTGCAAATACATAGGTTATGGAGATGGTGGGTGGGTTTCTAATAAAGAGTAAGAGGCTTAAATGGAAAGAAAGGAAGAGCTGTTCATGAAGTTTGAGGACGATTTAGTCATGTAGAAAGAGATTTAGATCAAATTGAGAACTCATTATTTAGGGTTTATTAGGATTTATTTAGGGTGTATTAAGTTTTATTAGGTTTATGGTTAAGAATTAAAAATTATCATTTAAATTGGAAAATTGCATGAGGGAAAAAATGGTGGGCCTACAGGCCTTCCCTTGAACCTCCTCTGCTTCATTCAAAGCTCCCTCCCTCTCCCATGTTTTGTGAGCTCTACCCAACATGGTTCAATGTTCTTTATTCATATTGGTTCACCATTCTCTATTTATAATGGTTGTCTATAATTTTTTTCTCAAATTAATGAGGATCTTGCAAGTGAAGGTAATCTTCAGTTGAAGGTAATACTTGCAAGTGAGGGTAATACTTGAAAGTGAAGGTAATCTTCGGTTGAAGGTATTAATTTTTTGTAAAAACTAATGAGGATCTTCAAATGAAGGTGACCTTCACTCGAAGGTCAATATTTGATCAAATTTTTTTGTGTAAAGATTGCTAAGTGAAGGACCTTCATTTGAAGAAATATCTTTGAACGAAGGTAGTTAAAAAAAAATTGCTACTCCCTCCCAAAATTTTTATGTCCCAAGTTGGGGAATGAGTATTGTGGGATTACCCCTTTATATTTTCCCAAGTGAGGGAAGAGGGGGTTTATCCTCTTGGTCCCCATGAATTCAAAAAGTCTCTTTTATAATGAGAAGGGTATGAAAACTAATTCCTCAATTTCCAACATGGCCTCCTAAAAAGGAAAACTCATAACTACAAACTAGGAGCTAGAAGTTAACCTCAATGTAAGGAAGCTAAGGTAGTAAAAATATTCCTGCACTAATCTTGAGAGGAGGATAATACAAAAAATTATAGATATTTATAATAGTTACATAAACTTAAACATAAATAAACATAAATATCATGCATATCATAACACAGTGTTTTACATGGGGAAAACCCTTTCAGGAGAAAAACCCCACACTCCAAAACTCACCAATATATTTTTCAAAAATCATAAAGATTAATATATACTTGTAGAACAAGCTTCTCACATGAGTATGACCAACTAGAGAAGGCAACATTTTTTCTATAAAACTATCAAAATAGATCACTATTCATAATAATAATACAACACCCTCATAAAATAGGGTTGTCTTCTAAGGAAAGACAAGCCAACAAAATATCTATTGTCAAATATTAGACCTAATAATGAATAATATAGATTTACAATAATAAAATATCCATAAAATATGGATTTTGAGGACACTTCCCTTGAACCGACACTAGGAGGTGCGGCCCTTGGAACCCCTATCGGGGGGATGAGCCCTTGAACCTTGTAGTGGGTACCCTCTTGCACCCCCCAACACTCACCTATCAATAGTAAACCTTATGCAATTACAAGGTTGAGACAATATTTTCCCAACACTCAAGTGTCATGATGGCTTGAAAAAGATCCAAGGTGGTGGCTTTGTAAGCATGAAAATAAAAATTTTCTAGCTAGTAGCAATCAATCCATCTTATCTACTGAGAAGGCCTCACCTCAAGATCCCACAACAAAGAGGTTTCAAAGAAACATTTCTTATTACATGCCTTGGGAAGATAATTTTTTTATTGAACACAAAACTAGATGGGACAATGATTGAAAAGAGTATACTTTGATAAGGTTTCCATACAAAGAGGAGAATAGCTAGCAAAGGAAAAAAGAAATTAAAAAATCATGGCATGATCAAGAAATTTGTACACTCTATCATGACCAACCCAAAAATAGTTCCACATAAACCAATGAGAATGAATGTGGTGGGACCCAAGGTTGGGATTAAAAAATACAATTAATTATACATATAATGCCATTTTCCCCTCTTGTTAGATATTCAACATAAGGAAACATTGAGTTGTCTTATAATAAGGTAGCTCAACCACACTTTTTGGGTTTTTATCCCTTTTATCTTTTTATTAATAATTGAGGTTAAATAAATGAGGAAAATTTAGCAACTTCGATTATGAAGTGTTTATGGGTTGAAAGTGTGTTTAGTTAGGGCTGCTTCAATTTATGACATGCTCTTTTGTGTTTGTTCCAAGGGTGAATATTTGGGAAGGTTGTGATAGTTTTTGGTGAGGCATATATTGTATCACATGGAGATTCTCCACTTTTGTATTGTTAGAATTTGTATGTATGTTATTTATAATTAAAATATTTATTTTAGCTTTGATCTTTGTGCCACCTTTAGCCTAACACATATTTTTTTGGAAGCTAAGGAAGGGTATATAGAAGTGGTTTCAAGTCATTTGAAAGAAACTACAAAATACTAGGATGGAGTAGAGGAGTAGAAGGTGAATATAGTTGTGAGAGAACAAGGACTATGAGGTAGAGTGAAGAAATAAGGAGTGTGTTGTGGGATACAATCCAAAAGAGTGAATGTGGCATGTAGGAGAGTTGTTCTTGTATTGGAAATCATATTATGTGGTTTCTTGAAGTAAATTAGGAAGTCACATTTCCAAATTTAGATGTTAGTGTATGTGTGAGAATTGATTGCAAAAAATTATCTATCTTTTGGAATAAATATAGTGATAAGAAAAAATTTGGAGGCTAGTTTTTTTCCATCATTAAGGGTTTTCCAAGGCTAGATAGTGTTTTATGACAATTTTTTGTTGTGTGGGATTTTTTGTTTATGTGGGATGCATAGCTAGAGAATCCTTAATTGGACCCCTATTTGTGACTACATAAAGTGGTATCAAAGAAAGGTGGATCATGCTTAATGTTGGATATTGGTGTTGAAGTGAGTACACCTAGTTGATGAAAATTTCTAGAATGAGTTTAAAAAAAGTAGGTGAATAGTGATGATTTAAATCAAGGTGCAAGTAAAGGAAGAGGAGGTGTGTCATGATAATTTGATACTTTGTAGAAATTAGATAATTTTTTTAAAGACAAGGAAATCCACACAAGGGTTATAAATAGATAAAATGACTGTGTGGGTGAGTGCAAGATCATGGGGGCCCAAAAAGTGATGATATGATAAAAAATGGCTGACAACCCTTTTTTTATCCAAATTTGATGAAACAAATAAGGTTGATTGAGAAAATTGTCATCTTTCCAAAAATATAAGATACAGCTTAATTGTAATTGTGTGTTGTTTAAAAGTGTAGGTGAGATTAATTAGTAAAATAAAGCACACACATCCATGAAATGTATTACATAAAAGGAATTGAAATTAAATTGCTACTGTTATCCTTTCAAATAATTCTATGGTTCTCTAGTCTTAAGGTCTTTGAATTCATGCTCTTAGATCTAGTTAAATGTTGCACATGAATTTGCAAAGATGAAAACCTAACAAAGGAGAAGATGTTGTGCGATGTAAACTACATGACTATTGTAGACATCCAAATTTGACCACTCCCATATGGTAAAAATCATATCATTTATTCATCTATATTAATTAAATAACCTATTTAAATAATATTACCCCTTCCCGTAAGGTTTCTAAAAGTATTGAATTAAATATTTTATCCTTTACCATTTCCGCTCTAAATTAAATAAATGTATCAATTTATTTAATTTAGTCTTTTACCTTCTTCAATTTTAAATCCATTCTTTCACTCTCATTGTCCCATCCTCCATAACCCTTCTTCTAATCTGGATTAATCTAATTAATCCCTGACTAAGATGTGCACATCTTTAATCAAGATTAATGCCACATCCTCCATATTTGGCCAGTTGCCTCTAATCCTCATTAATTTAGTTAATCACCTATTTGCACAACCTTAATATAATCACTTACCTTTTCTAGTATGTCCTTAACTCAACCTTTCATAGGTACTTGCCTTATCAGGTATTGATCTCTTCCCCATGTGAATTAAAAATTCACATTTATTCCTCCCATGCATTTCTCTTCCCCATAGCCTCTCATAGGTCACATCAGACACATGGGAAAAGGACCTCCTTTAAGAGGACCTTGTCTTATCCACTGGGTACTTCCAATCACGTGAATTTAAAATTCACATTTATTTCTCCAACAATTTATCCCATCCCTATGGTGACAAGAGAGGACTTTCTAAAATTCCTCACTTGTCACTATCAACCCCATATGGGGAGAAGGAATTCCTTTTTGAGGAAATACTCTTAAATCCCAAGGTACTTGCAAGTACCTCCACCTCACATTTCCTTTTTCATCTCACTTTTCCTCTTTCCACCTCACATTCCACATGGCAAGCTGTGAGGAATTGTGAGTCTTCAACTCACCACAACCCTTCATCTTGTCCATGATGGCTTAATCCTAGCCGTCCATTCTTCTTTAAATTAAGAAGCTTGGCCTCAAATTAAGGGGGTTAGACAAGAGTTAGATCATTTTTTCATTCACTCTCTAGCATTCAAACACTTATCATTTAGCACTTAGCACTTAGCACTTGCATCCTCCATTATTGCAACCATTGAAGCTCTCATTGTATCCACCTACCTCTCTCATTTCAATACCCTTCTCAATTATTGCAATCCTCATCAATTCCTCTCCACTTTCAATTCACTTTTGCATTCATTTTCCATCAAGGGAGCATACAATAAAGCATCATCAAAGGCCTAACCAACTCGTCAATCCAAGCAAGGTATAACGTTTCATTTCTTGATTATTTTTTTTAGTTTCAAATTTGGCTAATCTTGAGTGTTTGTTTGTGTTTTTCTTTTTGCATTTCATTTGATTTTGCAACTTAAAGTAGAAAATCACTTGCACACATTTCTAGCACGCTTGGTGGGACCCACAAACGGGTTTGTAATTTTTTACATTTTTTGTTGTTTGATATTTTGCAGGTTCAAGAACACAAAGGAGGCCTTGCCCAAAATACACAAGTGACCCCACCCTGAAAGAGGCGACCCCACCCTCAAAAGGGTGACCCTGCCCACAAAGGGGTGACCCCACCCATAGATAGGTGACCTCACCCACAAAGGGGCAATCCCACCCAAAGAGTTGGTTGTGGCCAAAACACAGAGGCAACCCCACCCTGAACAAAGGTAAATCAGGTAAAACAAAGAGCTAAAATTGCATTTCCAACATTAAGTTACTGTTGTTTTCTTTATTACTGACCCTCTAATGTGTCTTTTTTGTGAGTGTGTTGTTTTTGCTAATATTTTTGCAGTTGTTTAACGATTATAGAAGATAAGAAATAGAAAACTACTAACATACTTGTCGCAGGGGGAGAACAAATACTTTCTTTGGTTAGAGTTTTGTTTATTGTTTTCATCTTAACTAGGCACACAACTCTAATTAGAGGGTCAATTAATTGTTTGTTGTGATTGTGGGTGGTTTATTGATGTATCCAATCCCCTTGCACCATTTTGTGATCCTAGGTGAAGAGAAATCATAGTCCACTTAAGTCCTTTTTGTACCCCTTTTTCTTTTACTTAGCAAGACGTACTTAGCAATTTCATCAACCCAAGGGATGATCCCAACCATGTGTTACCAATGGGGTATATAAACGGGGAAGAGTGAAAGCTATACCTCAATCTAGTCACATTATGTTTGGTGGAGTGTTAAAGCTAGGGTGATACCTAGACAAGTCATGAAGAGTTGGTTTGAGTTTTTAATATCTCGCTGGAAGTTTCTAACTCACGCTTGTGATGGGTTGGTGTTCACATTTGTGCCCCACGTATTGTTCATATATCTAGGACTCCCTTATATTCCTTGTTCAACCTAGATAGAGGTCCGTGTTGACTATACCTTAACACTAATCTTAAGATTGTGTTGCTTGAACTGTCTTCTTTATGTAAAACTAATGTTTATTAGTTAGTTTTGGCCATTTTCTTACTACTTTTGTCCTTTTCCATAGTTTTTTCTACCTAAGTTAAGTTTAGATCACCACACAAAGGTGACCTTTCCCTGAAAGGGGTGACCTTGCCCTCAAAGGGGCGACCCTGACCTCAAAGGGGTGATCCTGCCATTCTATGTCAGCTATTTTTCATTTGGACCAAGTCAAATTTAATCAATTTTCCTAGAATAGGTGACCTTTCCCTCAAATGGGTGACCTTTCCCTCAAAAAGGAAACCCTACCCCCAAAGCAACAACCTTGCCCTTCCATTTTAGTTGTTTTTTACCTTGTCCAAGTCCAATCTGATAATTTTTTCCTAAACAGGTGACCCTGCCCTCCAAAGGCATGACCCTACCCACAAAGGGGTAACCTTACCCTCCAGATAGTTATTTTCACCTTTAGTTTTCTAGTCATTTTTCCATTCCATCCATCTATCTTCTCGTTCTGATTGTTGTTCCCTCATTCCAGGTATCCTTTCTCTCGTTCTGGGTATCCATTCGCTCGCTCTAATTATCCATCCACTCATTTCGAGCATTGTTCCCTCATTCTAAGCATCCATTCTCCCATTCCGAGTATCCATTTTCCCATTTCGATTATCTATTTTCCTATTCTGAGCACCCTTCTCCCATTTTGGGTATCCGTTCATTCATTCCATGTATCTGTTCACCCATTCCAAGCATCCATTTGTCTATTCCATGTATCCGTTCACCTGTTTCGACTGACCGTTCACCCATTCTGTGCACCTGTTTTCTCATCTTGAAAGTTTTTTCACCTCTTTTATCGATATCACTTGAACATTTTTTGAACTAAGTCAAATCCAGAACTTGTTTGGGTGACCTACCCAAGTTTGGGTGACCCCGCCCTAGTTTGGGCGACCCTACCCCGAAACTGAGTGACTTTGCACCTGCCCGATCTTTGTCTGAAAAGATAACCTATTGGGATTCTGAAAAGCTTGTTGTTTTCCTAGCCATTTGCACATCTCATCCATGCATAATCCTCATGTTAATCAATTTGCATCATGACCCATCTGCATCCAAATCATTATCCAAATCATATAGGTATATCCCTAATTATCTTTAGGTTACACATCTATTATCATTTTCTTAGTCCAAATCCTCTGAACTTCATTTGAAGTTATTATCTGAATTGACCTAAGTGCCTGAAACTGATCATCATCCTTCAACATCTTCTTAAGATCACCATCCATCCTAAGTCCATCATCATCCTCAACATTATCAATCCCCTTCTATCTCAAGGAAGATTCGGTGCCCTGATCATCAGTTTATCCTTTAATTCAATAAAATCAACACCTTAAGTCACCTAGGGTGATTTCTGAACTTAGTTTAGAATCCCTTCCAATCATCCAATCCTATCAATCATTTTATCGATCAACCTTATCCAATCTAATCCAATCACATCTTTATCCAACTATCCAATCCGATCAATCTTCCAATTGTCATCTTTGCATTGCACCCTAGAGTTTAGATGCATCTTAGTCCACCTAGTTGTCTTGCACTTTCATGCCCATTCAGATCTGATCACAAGAAAAAAAAAATGGCAGAACAACAAGCCCAAGATTCCCAGCGAAACATCCCACAAGATCCTAACAACATTCCAAATATCCCACAAGATCCCCATAATGGTGCTTCATCACAATCCAATATTGACGTTCAAAACACCACACCACCTAGTAATAAAAACATGGTCAATCAACCTAAAGTCATGGTTGAAAAATACCTTAGTGATCCTTTCAATGTTTAGATGATGGATCACCTCCTTCATGGGTGTGGGGATAAGATTCTCACCACTCTGATCATGAGAGGAATCAAACCACCATCCGATTTTGATGAATCAAAATATGCCAATACTCACACCCTTCCAACACTTGCAGATCCATAAACTTCACAAAATGCTCCAAGGAATGTATATGTCCCCAAAGATGCACCCATAGAGAATTGGTATCATCCTAAGTTCAAAAATTCTGTGATACATCAAATTTATATTTATCCTCACCTCCCAACCGCAGCCTCTACAACACAACCTGATCATAATGATCCCTACGCGTACGACATGCCACCATACATACCATCTGCTCCACCACTTCCATCTCAACATCCTAGTCAACCACCCATCAATATTGGGGGAACACATGTCCTTGTGTTGATGCCACCTCTAGGAACTACACCCACTAGCAATTTACCACCACCTACATTCTATCAACCTCCTATTAATCCTCACCAATCCATTGCATTGCAAGCACCACCACAACACACTATTACTATTGTTTCTTCATCCCAACCACCTCCTCAATAACCTCCGCAACATCATGTCACAATCCTAGAATTTTTTTTTTTGATTCCTTAGCAACACTCTATAGTAGCAGTCCCACAATAACAACATATCCCATCTTGTCTGTCTTACCAGCAACCACCACAACACAACACCTACCACAACATATTTGCATTCCCACAAAAATTTAATGCAATCCTCTTACGAAATACCTATTCCATCTATCCAACACGTATACTGCTTATACTACTCCATCCCATCCTAATTTAAATCCCCATTCGGCCTCCCAGAATCAAACACGAACCCAACTACCTCTTTACACCAACCCTCCGCAATCACATACTCTTTCTTATAAATAGCCATCAAATCCACAACCACCCCCATATGTCACACAACAACCCACTATTGCACATCAATACCAATCCTATCCATCCTATCTCCAACAACAACTATCTTATTAGTAGGTACTCCATCCACCTCTTACTATCAACAGTCACCACCATATCAACAAGGGGCTTCTACCTCTTCATACTATCAAAATCCTACACAATATCAATAAAGTATTCCATGCACTTCTTATTATCAATAGAAACCACCCTACTAACAAGTAGCTTCTGCCTCTTACCATCAAAATTTTTCATCCTCATATCCCCCGTACATTAATCTATAATCCACTTACATAAATCAGAGCCAAAAAATGCCTTGATATACCCGTCAACCCACTTATGATCCAATTGGTATTGTACCATCCTTATCATACCAACAATATCATTCGTATAATTAGCCTATTTCAAATTTTTTGACACCTATCAACAAAGATTTGAAAGAAGTCAAAGTTGCATTAAATGACTTACAAGCTGGGACATGCAAACAATCATTCAAATTTCAAAACATTTGTCCTTATCCATTTGATCCCTCCATTTCCTTGGTACCTTTCCCAAAACACTTTCAAATGCCAAAGTTTGATAAATACAAGGGAACCAAAGACCCCAAATCTCAGCTTCAAGAGTTTTATGCCCACTGTCAAGAAGTCATGCACAATGAAAACTACCTCGTACGATTGTTCACTAGGAGTCTACAGGGAATTTTTCTTGACTAGTTCATGGGTATTGAGAAGGGATCCATCAAATCCTTTTCATAGCTATCAGAGGAATTTGTCTCCCACTTCTCCTTTAATCTGGAGAAGGATATTGATACAATGGATCTTCTGAAAGAAAAACAACATGATGGTGAAACATTTGCAAGCTATTTGCAAAGATGGTGAGCCTTAGCAAGTTGAATGAAATCAACACTAAGGGAGAAGGACATGGTCACTTTTTTATTGAAAATTCCCATTCGGACATGGCCCACAAATTCTGACTGCACTTTGTCACAACCTTTGTGAAAATCATGGAGAAAGGTCCTATCCTGGCAAGAGCCCTTGTTGTTAAAGGGTAGTTCAAAATCTTCAATTCTAATAAAGAGAGGTCATCTGGAGATAAACCTCATTGTTGGAATAAGAATAATAATGTTGTCAATGATGGTGTCATGGACACCAAACATGTACAAGTGGATAATGCCTCACAAAAGCCGCAATATCCTCCTCAACAACAATAGTCGGTCCCAAATGCCATATATGTGCCTCAAGGAGCACCTCATCCTCAACAACAATCAAATCAAAATAACCAAGGGAGAAAAAAACACCAGTTTAATCAAGGGAGAACCCCTCAGTGTCGTGTTTAACAAGATCCTTCAAACTAACTACTTGATCACATATCCTGTAACCAAGCCCCTTGATGAGTCCAAGCCTAAATCAACTTGGTTTAAAGAAAATGAATACTGTGAATTTCATAAGATCAAAGGACATACATTAAACAAGTGTCAAGGTTTGAAAATGTACATCGAAAATCTCATAGGTTGGGGTGAAATACATGTGGATGCCAACACAACAACCTCGTCTAATGCTCAACTTCAAATATATTAGAATGATTTTCCCAAGTATAACCAAGATTCGAGTACATCCAACTCCAATCCCAGACCTAGCAACAACAAAAACAAGAATAACAAAACTAATAACATCAGTCACAAAATTTTATCGTACATTTTCCAAGGCATTTCCATGCACATCGAACAAGTAGAGCCACACATATCTATGATACACATGAAAGGAAAGGACCCACAATATGTTTTCACCGCCCATCGTACTCATATCATAGTCATAGGTTCCTTTGCATCTACCCAGCCGCCATTTGTTAGTTTGCAATACAACATCCTTGATCACTTAGGAAAGACCTTTGCCTAGATTTCCATCCTGGATCTTCTTAAGTCTTCCCCCATGCACCAAGAGATTCTAAACAAGGCCTTAAAGAACACTCAAATTCCCAACAATATAGATCCCAAGCAATTCCAAGAATTTGTAGGACACCTTTCAATGACCTACCAATTAGGCTTCAGCCAGAAGGATATGACACACCTTGACTCAAGTCATAACCGCCCTCTTCACCTTGAGGATGGTGTGAATTGTCATAAAGTAAAAAGGGTCTTAGTAGATAATGGTTTTTCCCAAAATATTTGCACATTAAATTTTATACAATAGGTGGGATACACCCAAGCTTACCTAAACAATCAAGTTATCACCATCAAAGAATATGATAACATAGAACACGATTCTAAGGGCACAAATTTTTCTTCCTATTAAGATGGGCCCCATTGTGTAGTACACTATGTGTTATATTCTGGACCTCGATCTTCCATATAACATCCTTCTTGGCCGCCAATGGATTCACTTTGTGCTAGCCGTTCCATCAACCTATCACTAATGTCTAAAATTCCTATTTCAAGGAATGGAAGTAACTATATAAGTTGATCCTCAGCCATTTGAATATTGTTGCACACTAGAGGCTTCCTTCACCCATTCTCATTACTATTAGGTAGAAATGGAGGCATCTCAAACATCAAAATCTCATCCATCCACTAACATAATAACCACCACTTCATCCACTCCATCATCCATGTCTAATTCTACCATTACCAAGGTCTAGATCATTGACAAGGGGTGTGGTGATTACAAAATTTGTATAGCATTAAATGTGGCAACCATGCCACCCTCACCACATACATATGGCCAACCTTCTCCATCTATCCCAAACGATGAAGAGAAGACAATCACCCTCAATGCTCCAAATCTGGGGTCTATTACCTTCTTACAACAAGATACACTAGAAGAAAAAATCAACTAGTGGATGTACCATGAGGAACCTGAACCCTCTCCCCCCTTGAAAGAATACTTCCAAGAGGTCTCTAGTTGGCCTTCTAAGTTTGAAAAAAAACATAACTATCGGGGCGGAGGCCATTGGGTAGAAGAGCAAGATAGACGGTAACCGATAGAAGCTTTTATGCATCCAAAGAAGATGGGCTTGGGCTATGATACAAAAAAAAAAGGTTCTATGGTATCATCTAGTGCCTCTAATAATGTCAATGTGGACAACGGTTCCCTTGAAGACATGTTAGAGGAGGAATCCATCATACACGTGTATGATGACGTTGATCACATTGATCTCCCTACCATGTTTGAATGCCTATCTGTTTGTACCATCACTCTATCCCTTAAACACCCCAAGCTATAGAATACAACCTACAAGGTAGTACACCTCTCAACACCTTTCCCTCAGTGGACCAATATGTGCACCTTATGGGATTGGGGGAAGATGAACACCCTAGCAGCAAAAATAAAAAGAAACAAAATAAAAAAGGGTCACTATTGAAAACCTCCCTGAGGAACTTTGTGACTTTAGAAATGTAAAAACAAAGGGCAATCTACTAGTGAAAACCTCCATGAGGTGCTAGAATATGGAGACATTCATCTTCACCTTGTAGGGAAACAACTATTTAGATGATCATTCATCTTGATAGAAGAAACAAAAGCAATAAACTTGGTAAATGATTGAATGCCTATCTATTTGCACCATCACTCTATCCCTTAAACACCCTGAGCTTATATACTATGACCTACAAGGTACTGCACCTCTCAACACCTTTCCCTTAGTGGACCAATATGTGCACCTTATGGGATTGGGGGAAGATGAACACCCTAGCAACACAAATAAAAAAGAAACAAAATAAAAAAAAGGGTCACTAGTGAAAACCTCCTTGAGGCACTTTGTGAATTTGGAAATGTAAAAAAACAGGGCATATCTACTAGTGAAAACCTCGATGAGGTACTAGAAGATGGAGACATTCATTTTCCCCTTGTAGGGAAACAACTATTTAGATGATCATCCATCTTGATAGAAGAAACACAAGCAATAAACTTGGAAAATGTTTGAATGCCTATCTGTTTGCACCATCACTCTATCCCTTAAACACCCCGAACTTATAGACTATGACCTACAAGGTAGTGCACCTCTCAACACCTTTCCCTTAGTGGACCAATATGTGCACCTTATGGGATTGGGGGAAGATGAACACCCTAGCAACAAAAATAAAAAAAGGGTCACTAGTGAAACCTCCCCGAGGCACTTTGTGACTTTGGAAATGTAAAAACAAAGGGCATATCTACTAGTGAAAACCTTGATGAGGTGCTAGAAGATGGAGAAATTCATCTTCCCCTTGTAGGGAAACAACTATTTATATGATCATCCATCTTGATAGAAGAAACACAAGTAGTAAACTTGGGCACTGAGGAGAATCCCAAGATCACCTATGTAGCCAAAGCATTTTTAGAAGAAGAAAACTCTACTGTCACTAAGCTTCTCCAAGAAGAAATCATCAAATTTTCCTGGACATATTCAGACATGCCTGGCCTTGATCCTACTTTAGTCATACACCACCTCGACATCCATCCTGATGCAAGACCTATCAAGCAGAAACTCTAGAAAATGAACTCCCAAGTGGCTCTAATAGTTAAGAAAGAATTGGAAAAGATGTTGGAGGAAAGATTCATCTGACTAATTGACTATTCTAAATGGATCTCCAATATAGTACCAGTCACTAAATCCAATGGAGATATCAAAATATGCATGGATTTATGAGACCTTAACAAATCTTGTCCCAAGGATGACTTCCCTTTTCCAAACATTGATATGATGGTTGATCTCACTGCAAGACATGAGATGTTATCCCTCATGGATAGTTTCTTTGGTTATAACCAGATTAAGATTTCCCCTAAGGATCAACATAAATATTCCTTCACTATACCTTGGGTTACATTTTATTATAATGTCATGCCTTTTAGCCTCAAGAATGTGGGGGAAACATATCAGCATGCTATGACATTAATCTTCCATGAAATCATCCACATAATAATGGGAGATTACTTTGATGACCTATTAGGAAAATCAAGAACGAGGGAAGAGCATCTGATCAATCCTCAAGAAGATATTTTAACATCTGTAACAATACAAGCTATGCCTCAACGTGAAGAAATGTGTCTTCGGTGTCACATCTAGAAAAATCTTGGGTTTCATTTTCTCTCATAGAGGAATAGAGGTCGATCCTACAAAGGTCAAGGAAATCATGGAAATGCCTACACCTCACAATCTGAAACAACTAAGAAGCTTGCAAGGTAAGCTCCAATCCATTTGAAGGTTGATTGCTCAACTACCCAATAAGTGTTAGTCGTTCACACATCTACTCAAGAAAGACATTGCCTTTAAGTGGAACCAATAATGTCAACTCGACTTTGATCATATCATAGAATATTTGGCTCACTCACCTATTCCTATGCCAACTATTCCAGAAAAACCACTCCTACTTTATATTTCAGCTACTTCCATGGCACTGGGGGCATTATTAACACAACACGACGAGTCATCCAAGGAAAGAGAAATTTAATACATCAGTTGAACCTTAGTAGGTTATGAACTCAATTATTCCCCAATGGAGAGGGATTTCCTAGCCATAGTCTTCAGCTCACAAAAACTCCAACACTACATGCTTAGCCATCTGGTCAAGCTAATCTCTAAGGTTGATCTGCTTAAATATTTGCTATCCAAAACAACACTGACTAGTTGCATAGCTAAGTGGGTCATGTTGTTAAGTGAATTTGGCATAGATTATGTGGATCATCATGAAATAAAAGGAGAATTAATAGTCGATCAAATGGAAAATGCTCCACCAGTATATGTTTATCCTTTAGAAACAAAGTTTCTTGATGAAGGGGTATTTGCAGTTTCAGAAATTACCACATGGACACTATACTTTGATGGATCACCGAAAAAAAATGGATCACCCAAAAACAATGGATCAAGGACAAGAGTCTTTCCCATCACTCCCCAAGGTGATTACATACCGAAGTCATTCAAATTAGCCTTTCCTTGTACCAACAACATTGCTGAATATGAAGCTCTTCTTATTGACCTTAGGATTATAGTCCAATGGCATATCTCTCACTTGCAAGTCTTTGGTGAATCCTAGCTTGTTATCAAGCAAATCAATGATGAGTTTCTAACAAAAGATGATAAGCTATTACCATACAAACATATGGTAGATGAATTCAAAAGGTACTTTGCCTCCATCCAATTTGATCAAATACCTAGAGTATAGAATAAAGTAGTTGATGCCATGGCTACTATTGGTTCTCTCTTTGACATGCCCAAAGGTCAGTCTGAATGTGAGTTCCTAGTAGAGAAAATTTTAATCCCTATTTATGAAATCCTTGAGAGTGAAATGGTATGTGACATTGTAGGTCCCAAATCCCTTTGGTATCAAGAAATCTAGACTTACCTCCATAACAAAACCTTACACCCTGACCTTACACATAACCAACATAAATCCTTTGTCTAATGCACATCTTGTTACACCATCATAGGTGATATAGTTTATCGATGTGGGTATGATGGAACCCTCCTTTGGTGTTTAAACGAGACTGAAGCCCACGCCACATTGGTAGAAGTACATAGTGGTATTTGTGGGGCCAATTCTAATAGCATGACCCTATCCAAGAGGATTCTCAAAGTGGGATATTACTAGCCTACTATGGAACATGATTCTTGTGAGTTTGTAAAGAGGTGCCTTCCCTATTAGCAACATGCGGATCTGATTCATGCTCCTACACAAGATTTACAACCCATCACAACATCATGACCATTTTCACAATGGGGTTTCAATTTGATCGAGAAGATTTACACTTCATTCTCTAAAAACCATACTTTCATCATCACTGCCACTTAATACTTTATTGAGTGGGTGGAAGCAATACCACTCACCCAAATTACTAGTGTTCAGATATCCAATTTTATCCTTTACCATATCCTCTGTAGGTATAGAATCCCCTCCACCATCATTATTGATAATGGAAAGCCATTCAAAAATAAGTGCATGAAATTCATCTATGAGACTTATCACATCCAACATCATTTGATTACCCCATATTACCCTGAGGGTAATGGTCAAGCAGAAGAAACCAACAAAACCTTAATTAAAATCATTAAAAAATGGTAAACAACACTAGTCGAGATTGGCATCTCCACCTCCATCTCACCCTTTGGGCCTATCGCACTTCCATCCACACCCCCACTAGCACCACTTCATATTCACTAGTTTATGGTGTCGAAGCTATCTTGTTGATTGAAGTAAAATTCCCATCACTTCACATATCTTTGAAGAATTTAATCAATGATGAAGACACTTGGGTTACATGACTTGCTCAACTAGAACTCCTAGATGAAAAATGAATCAAAGTCTACAACCATTTACAATACTATCAACATCGACTCAAGAGAAGCTACAATAAAAAGGTCTTTCCTGACCAATTCAATGTTGGTGACTTAGTTCTTAAGGAGAATCACCACACCCGAAAAGATCAAGAAAAGAAGGACAAGTTTGAAGCCAATTGGTTAGGCCCTTAAGTCATCACGACAAAATATGGTTCAGGAGCATACATGCTTGCTACACCTGAAGGAGAGCCCTTTGAAGAACCCATCAATATCATACACCTAAAGAGGTTCTACACTTAGGTCAGCTAGGATATCCTTCCTGCTAAAAAAAAATAACCCAAAAAAAAGTAAAAAATTATCAAAATACGAAAAAATAAAAAACTAGAAAAATCCAAAAAATAGTAAAAAGAAATAATTCATCCTGTAGACACCGAAAATTGGTTTAGGCCCACGAGCACCACTTTCGACATAATTTTCTAATGTCCATGGTCATGATTAAATAATGTTTATTATTCAATTACTTTCCAAACACATCTTTCTTCTATTAATTAAATAACCCTTTTAATTATTTGATTAATTAAATAAATCATATTTATTTAATTATGTTGCTAACTAATTAATTCTCCTTTCTTAATTAAATAGTTTATTATTTAATTACCCCTTTATCATATTTCAACTATAATTAAATATTTATTATTTAATTATTCAATTAATCTTTTCAACAGTCAATTAAATAAATTATCATTATTCATTCAATTAAATCTTTCAATTTCGAATGTTGAATTAAATTAACATTTAATTCATAATTAATTGTTGCTATCACATTCTTTTGTCATCTAGTTATCTAATTATTCACTCACCCTCTCACTCGAGATCTATTTTAAATCCATCAATTATCTCTAGATTCGATATTTGACCGTCTCTGCGAAAAGACTCTCTATCACAATCAGTCAGTTAACTAGTTCTAACTCATATGCATGAATGTGTTTATTAGTTAAATATCTTTATTTAATTAATTAATTCATGTGTGCATTTGAACAGATTATTCTTCGAGTTGTAACTTTTCCTTTTTCATTCAAAGTCTATTTCTTCTATTTTCGAGACTCTCAACTGAAGACTAAATTGTTTATTTAATCTTGAATTCGTGTTCTTTATATTTTCGAACAATCTTGACACAAGATTAAGTTATTCTTTATCCTACACAATTTTCCAACTCACATTCTAACTAACACATAACTCATATCGCATGGCATTCATCAATCTCGATCGTTGATCTCTCTTTCGAATATGAGTCGATCGTTCGAAAACCCAAAATCTATAAATTGACCTATCATTATCATTATTCTTCCTCCCGAAATCAATACTTTTGAGAAGAACCTATTATCTTCAATATTTTGTTTAGACAATACATCTAGGTAATGCTTGCATCAATACTGAAAATCAAAGGGTAAGAATACTGAGACAACAAAATGGAGGACAATCAAGATAATTCGAAGAGGTGGACGCATATTCGGTGAGACTGCTCTAGTTTTAGTTTTTATTGTTTTGTTCATTGTTATTTGTTAGTTGTTTGATTTAGATTAATACTTGTTATATTAGATTTACTCATATTTCTATGCAAGGTTTCCATTTAATTCTATGTCATATTTGGTGAACCCGACGTGAATCACACTTCAAATTCATGACATTTTTCTGCCTTCCATTTTTTTGTTTTGCAGGTAATCGTACGAAAAACCACAATTGATTAAAGAAACGACGCATCTGCACTCACAAACCACATCTGATACATCTTGTGATGCATATGAAAATATGAACCACATCCGCTACATTATGCACTGCATCCGACTGTCAACATCGAGCCGTATCCTCCTGTCAACATCGTGACGCATCTGTGAGTTGAAAATCCGCATTTTCTTGGTAATACGATTTTCTATTTTTTCATTAACTTCTATACTTTCACGTTTTGATTTGTCAATTTTTTTCTTGTTTTGTTTTTGCTAATGTTTTGTTTGCAGCTGTGTTTAAGGGGATAACTTAGTTTTTATAGGATGAAGTTAGAAGACCAAACAAAAAACAAAAAACAACAAACTTCTTTTCTATAGGATGAAAGCCGAAGACACAAATGAAACTACTAACCATTTGCATACAAGACCTTATGAAGACATTTATTTATTTAGTTTATTTTAAAAATCTTTCTATTTGGTAGATAAAAAATTGTCATTTGGGTTTAAAAATTAACCAGTGTTTTTTGTGTCTGCAATTGTTTAGTTTAAAACCCTGCTTTGATATATCGAAGTATTCTCTGTCCTTGCGCATTCATGTGATCCTAGGTGTAAGAGAAAAAATTACTGACTCTAGAACTTGGGCCTATCTTGGTGGGAAAAAGTACTCACCCCAAGATGACTCAAAACCAGTGATGCGCTTATCGCCAGTGACTCCCAATCGATATACAAATTTTAATACTCAAGGAAAGCTCAATATTACGAGGATCCTAGCGGACCAACACTTGAATCCACAATATCCTTGTGGTATGTTGAAACCTGTAGAGTCTAACTTCTACAGACTGGGATGATATTGCCTCTTGCATGGCTCTTCTGAATGAGTGCCCAAATTAAAAAATCCAAATTGTTGTAGTTTGCCAAAATCCTATCTACTTATTGGTGCAGCAGATCAGAATTGTAAAGCCATCTTACATTCTTATGGTTCATGTGTTGAGATGAGATGTATCCCATAGGAGTTTCATGGGTACAGTAGCTTGGTTGCCCCATATAAGTGAGTGTCGTGGAGGGGAGCTAGTGGGGTCAAGCTACTAATCATCTGCCTTGAATATGAGTAGCTAAATTTATCCAAGTAAGAACTCTGTAAATACTGTCCAACACAACCTAGGGTGTAATTATTCTCTGATTTTAACAGATCCATCACATCAAACTAAAAACACATTGTATTTTGTGACTATTTTTGCTATATTCATCAAACAACTTGATCATCAAATAGAGTCAGTCGAAACACAATCTTCAGTAAACCGCAATTGTCAAACAGAGTCGCAACTATTTTTTTTAGAACTGCATCTATCTTAAAGAGTCACAACTGTTAGGATAAACACTGCATGTGTCTGTCAACAGTTTTTAGTTTTTCACAGTCTAGTTTCTGAGCCGCAACTGTTATTTTTGAGTCACATGTGTATCTGTGAGCCACAACAATCAAACGAAAAGGCACAAGTGTCTGTCAACATTTGAAACCTGATTTAGTCAAATCACCATATGTGCAAATTAAACCGCATTTGTCAAAAATATCAACGCATCTGATAGGTGAACTGCATTTGACTTTCAACAAAAAACTTTGAAAATTGCAAATTGAGTCCGAATGCATAACTGTCTTTTTCGCTTCTGTTTCTAAAGATCAACCTTGGACATAAACTGAGAAAAATTGCTCAAAAGACTTGCATTATTAGGTGTCATATATGTCTTGGTCATAGTCATCCTAGGTTACAAGCATTTAGACACTTCCTAGGAAATTGCATATCGTAGAATATAATAACTTTCCTCATCATTGGATCCGTTCATGCTCTGATTTGTCACTATCATTGAACGTAGTCACTATTATCCTATTTGTGAATCTTTCCATCTCAACAGTCTAGTTTGGGAAATTCACCTTGCCAACTGTCTTTGTCCTAGAATCAGGTTCCTTGGTCAACTTAGATCATTGCTTGGATTTATTCCACAAGTGGTAGGCTATACCCATCTTAGAATCATTTACCATCATAGTCTATTCAAGATTTTGCATACTGTCCATCCTAGCATACGTCATCCTAGCATACGTCATCCTAGCATAAAAATCATTTTTAGACGTTCCTTATTTTCCAAAAAAATACTAAAAAGAAGTTGCATTCACATTCATTTTTTTTATATCCAAAAAACATAGACTAAAAATCATATCATTTATATACGTAATTCCATATCATTTGCATTACCATCCACCCCCATGCCTTCCATTCACCTTGATATGCCTGCTAGTCAAGTTGAATACCAATTACTCTGCATGGGTCAATAACAACAAGCCATAGACTTCAAAAGACAATTTATCCAGTCCAAATGCCATTCATCCTCAACCCATGGTCAACTACCCACATATCCCTCTTATCAACAACCCATAAAATCTAGTCTTCCATCCATCTACCCTAATTATCAAGAGTCTCTTAGCACAATCCATGTCATTAAACCAAAACAAACACCCATTAATCACCCTTACCTTAACCTTGACAAGGAAAACCAACCTCCCACTAGTCTATTCCAAGCCTCCACATCCTATCCTAGTCCATCATCCCTCAACCCATTCCAAGCCTCCACATCCCATCCTAGTCCATTATCCACTAATCCATTCCTACTCACTCCATCCCAACCTACATTTAGTCATGAAAATGCATTTAGTCATGGTATCCACAGTCAACTCCCATCTACTAAACTTGAGGATACGTGTCAAATGGAAAATCCAAAGCATGAAATCATGGCTTTGTTAGTGTAATTAATATTTAATTACACTTGCATAACTTTACTTAGGTTTTTCTTAGGTAATAATTAGTTTACTTAATTAATAAGTAAGCTTTATTTAGTTGAGCTATTTTTTGGTCAACATTAGGGTTGCATACTTTGCTTTTATAAAGAAAATCATCTCATTGTAATATTTTAATTCCTGAATAATATCAATTTGCACATTTCATGCAAAGCTCTTCTTTTTCATTTTTTTTCTCTTTTGTGGAAGGTGTTTAGGTTTGCATATCTAATCTTGGTTTCTAACATGGTATCAGAGTTTGACATGCAACCCCTTCTCAAATTATGGAGAAAATCATTGCAGAGTTTCTTCGGGGTTCCTCGAGGATTTCATGCCTTGAGCCTATCTATGCGGCATCTTGGATTCAGAGCATTAGAAAAAGTCAGGAATGACTTTTAGTTTTTTGATTTTGGTCATCGTAGAAATTTGTGAGGGTTTCAAGCTCGATGATTTTTTGCAAGCTTTGGAGATAGCTGATTTTTCAGAGCATTTTGATCATGAACGAAGGTCACCATCGCGTTCGCAGCAGCCAAAAACCCTAAGGATGCCTGTCGTTTGGTTGATTTATGAGCACTTGATCCGAAAGGCAAATTTTTTTTGCCAAGGAAGTCGTACGGTCTCCCCAGCATGCGTTACGAGGCACGAAAATAATTTTTTTTTTTTTTGGGTTTCGTGCCACCATTGCCAGTTCTAACCGACTCCACCACTAGGTGGCCACTGGCCCACCTCCACCGCCGGTGGCTCCCCCTTCCAACTTCGTCGACCTAGGTTCAGTCCCCGTAGGCTCCTTGCAGCCAGGTCGCGGTCCTATGGGGGAGCGGGTGCTATGCGCCCAGCCCTCGACCGGCCTCCCAGCACCTCCATCAATCACATGGGTGACCAGGGGCTCCACCCTAGCCCCCATTCCGCCAGCCATTGGTCAGCATAGGATGAGGGGCTTATTTTTTTTAGCCCCCTAGGCTGTCTGTAGGCCAAATTGGCCATTCTGGAGCACTTTCACCAAATCGGGCATAACTTTTGCGTATGGAGTTGGTTTTTTGCAAATGAGATATATTTGGAAAGCAGGTTCCAAGCCTATTCTGTTGGTGCAGGTTGTTTTTCCTGATTATGTTCCAATTTTATTTGCAGGTCCTTGAACTCATAACTTGTGTTTTTCACTCTGGAGGGCATATCTTTTGACTCGGTGATCCTTTTTTTTCCATTCCTGCGGCATTGGAAAGCTGGTTCAGTCCTCTACTTAGAGCTAAGGTATATTTTCATTTTATGTTTATGCATGTTTAGGAATTCTCTCCTTTTGCAATCATTGGGTATTGTAATAAGTGAACTGATATAAAGTTTCATCAGGGGGGTTTCTTGGATAATAATATGATTAGAGTGTGCATGCACTTTGATATTTATTGTGTTTTGATGAAAAATATCATGGATTGTAATCTGGTTTCTTAGTTTCTTTTGGCCACTTTTTTGTCTTAGCTTAAAATATATCAGATTCATTTCAGATCCTTCTTAGTTTGAGGGCCACTAAATTTGTGGTTAATGTTCCTGAGTCTTTATGGTACTTGTTCCCATGGAAAATTTTTAGTCTCAGTTTGGCATTGACATCGAGATTCATGGCTTCCATATTATGTCATCATCATATCATCTACTATTGCTTTATAGATTCCAGGGTTGTTCCAGTTTGGTGTTTTCGAGTGTTCTGTGGCATCGGGTTTGCTATTGCATCATTATGATTCCGATATGGTTTCTTGTATACAGAGGTATATTTCCTTGCTTGTCGGATTGCGGTTCTAGTGTTACTCCATATTTTTCTTCCAATGCTTCTTTGTAGCTGTCATCACATTGTAGGGGGGGTTGTCCCACTGGGTTTTCCTTCTCTACCTCATTATTGCATTTGTACATGGGTACTTGATCAGGCCTTGTTGCTGGGACCCATTCATGCTTTCTTGCATTCATCTTAGTTTTAGGTGCATGATTATTTAGTCTCCCTAAGTTGCACTTATGGGGGGGTGTTAGTGTAATTAATATTTAATTGCACTTGCATAACTTTACTTAGGTTTTTCTTTGGTAATAATTAGTTTAATTAATTAATAAGTAAGCTTTATTTAGTTGAGTTGTTTTTAGGTCAACATTAGGGTTGCATACTTTTATTTTATAAAACAAATAATCTCATTGTAATCTTTGAATTCCTGAATAATATCAATTTGCACATTTCATGCAAAGCTCTGCTTTTTCATTATTTTTCTCTTATGTGGAAGGTGTTTAGGTTTGCATGTCTGATCTTGGTTTCTAACAAGCTTCACATTCATGTCAAGATCAAAGTAGTCCATCCCATGACCCTATCTTTAGGTCTATTAGATAAGTACTTCTAGATAACCATGGAATACAAAATACACCTATCCTTGATCAAGATTTTATTCCCAATCAAGTCATCCAAGACAAACCTATCTTTGACCAAGACACTACCATTGATCAAGAAATCCAAAATTATCCACTCATCAAACTTTATGCCATTCATGATCAAAAATTTGAGGTTGATCCTACCCAAATTTTGAACACCGCCAATTACCAAAATGAGACACTTGCCTCCTTTGGAAACATAGATGATCTTCCTCTAGAACGAGAGTCTTCTACACTAGACATATTTGCAAATGATAAAGCTATAGCTAAATTCACTGGACTCTATGATAATGACCATAAAGATGATTTCTACATCAAATTGGAAGCACTGATATCTTTTGAAGAACCATCAAAATCTAATGTTTCACAAAATCAAACCAAAGATGTTAATCAAAATTATATCCAGCATGTCAATGAAGCTATGACATCTTATCAACAAGGATTTTCTATCTTTGTCAAAGCAAGATTTCTTGTAGAAGAGAAGATTCAAAGTAACAGTGTCTACATACATAATGATGGGTTTGCATATTGTTTTCAAAACAAAAAAATACCCCATTGCAAATAGAATTTGTCAGAACATGCAGTATCAAGGAAAAGGACTAGGCCTACACGAGCAAGGAATTCTAGAACCAGTATAGTGTCCAAAAAATTTTAAGCATCAGGGTCTTGGCTATTCTTCAATTATAAAATCAAATGATGTTAGTGATACCTCCTCGATAGAGGGGGAAACTTTATCCGATACAAACATGAAAATGGGGGCCATGAGTAGTTCTTACCATAAGATTGCTACCAACGCTGCTTCCATCCACACCATAAACTGTCATTCCAACATGAATAAACCTTCTATTTGGAACCAACAAAAAGAAAGTTATTACAAATCCAAAGTTCAAAATCAAATGTTAAAGGCCATGAAATCATTCAAAAATCTAAGTGAACAAATCAAGTTAAAATGGATCCCAAAGAAAAATGGATCAAGCAAAGAAAATATTTCAAATTTAAAAGTCAATCAAAATGTGGAGCCACAAGAAAAGAGGTCTCCCACATATAATAAATGTCCACCTCCTTTAAAATGGTCATCAAACAAGACATATAAAAGTGTTGGTTCCAAACACTATCCTAATCAAAATTCCAAACTTCGTCATCCAAAATCCCAAGTTTGGAAAATAAAAAGTGATTCATCTAAACTTTTGAACAATCCCCCCACATCTACCATCATTCGTCATAATCCAACATCTTTTCTAAAGTCCAAAAATCCCATGTCACAAATCCATCGCATCTTGGCAGAAACTCTTTATTGTAAGGACTCTAATGGCACTCTATCGCGATGTGTGTATTCTAATAAGGCCAACTCTAGTATCAAAAAAGGGTCACAATGACATCGATCAGTTATATGTGAGTGTTATGATCCTAACAAGACAACTACTTCATAAAGGTCATTATTGGCATATCATGGCACCATTCTTTACATCAGTACCATCAATGGATTCAACACAGTCAATGATCATCTAAAGTATCAAGGCAGTCCAGAAAATACAAAAAAATTGAAATAACAAAAAAATTGTTACCCTGATGAAAACTTGGCAAATAGGCATCTTGGTGACACCAAAAAAATTGGGAAATAGTAAAGAGAAAAATTTCGTCCAATAGTAAAAACCATTTTTATGGCACTTTGGATAAGTACCATGATGAAAACTTGACAAATAGCCGTCATGTGTAAAATAAATTATCTATGTGGATCATAACACTTGGGGGCAGGTTGTCTCATCTCACATACCCTTCGAATGACATTTTTAATGACATTTCCATCTATCCATTTTAACCCATATCATTTCCATCCATTTTTCCACCTACTCTGATCTTGATAAGAACTAGAGTACAAACTAGATCATGCTTTTGGAAAACCCTTGACATGACTATCCTTTGGTCATACCCTATCCATGAAACATCATGTTGTTACCTTCATAGCTTCATTATCCCTATGCGACATTGTCCTTGGAGACCAAATGATAATTCTCCCAACCAATAATCCTCATGTCTCCTATCTTTTACCGAAAATCAATCCATTATCCTTTTATACCTATCACATGCCTTGAGTTTCCCTTGTCAACCATCTAAGGATTTTAATCCAACATCCTTCCTCATCCTATCTAGTCCTATCCAAGTCATTCCAAATGCAACAAGCCCAATCCATACAATCTTGCTAGGAATTTTAATGTATCATCCAAAACATTCCTTGGATTTGGTTCTCACCTTGCTGCAAACCTTAATCCTTAAGTCACATTATTGTCATCCTCGCGTTGTTTCGGGATGTTTCCTTCCCATTTCAAACAACGCTGTCATCATCATCACCTAGTAATTGGTTTTCAGCTTGACTAGGAGCAAGATCATGGTTGTCCTTGGATTCTTGTGTGTAGGAATAATTTACATGCATTTGTCACGATCATCATAAAATGTCCTAAAAAAATCCAAAAACATTAGAAAACCCCAAAAAGACAAAAAAATCAAAACATGTCAAAAATCCCAAAAACAAAGTCAGGTTAGTCATGTTAAGTCAATCGTAGACATAGTTGAACTACGTTTCCTCTGCAACTGGATGTAGGCAAGGCCATCTGTAAATGTGCCCTCGAGACATTAGGTCTGTCTTTCTAGGTGTCTCACATCTCACCCACATTAAAATCATGACTCTTTGTACATTCAAAGTCATTGGTCGTGTCGAACTACGAGGTCTCTGTGTGTACAACGTAGGTAAGGCTAATCAATCGATGAGCTCCCAAGAGTACAATAGGTTAATCCGATCGGGTTTATCACATTCACTATCACACACATTGTATATCATCAACTTAGGTACATATCTTTAGTCAGTTATGTTAGTAAAAGTAATGTCGAACTATGAAGTCTTTGCCCATACAATGTAGGCAAGACAAATCAATCGATGAGTTCCTGAGGATGCATTAGGTTAGTCCTTTAGGGTATATCATCTCAAGTAATACACTATCAATACACATGCACAAAATCATATCAGGCAAGGAATCAAAACAAGTCATGCATCGACGAGGAAAACATCTCAAATTCATCAAGTCAGTATCAAACACATCATCAAAGCAATCAACTTATGTCTTAAGAAAGATATGTCTTTCTTGTCGACGGACATCATCAAATTGTCATTGCCTCATATATCTTGTCACATAAACACCATTAGGCTCAAATGTCTTATACAACATGTGTATTTCTAAAACCAGGCTTTGGCATGCCTTACACAGATAGTCACCAAGCCGAAACTAGACTCGACGTCTTATGCGATATGTGTCATCCCTCATGTCCTACTATGTCAAACATAAAACATCAAACAATACCACAAGATCAAGTTTTGGTGAATAATTTTATTTGGCTTTATGAATTTACATCTTATATTGTCTTACCTTTTTATTGATTTTTGAATAAGTCCAGTTACTAGCTTTTTCAAGGATGTCCCTTGAAGGATTTAGAGAAGCAAGGATGTCTCAGGACTCTTTTTCTTTGACTGTTGTCTGTCAACTATATTTTTAAACTTCGGATTTTGAGTCATGTTACTAGTTTCCTCAAGGATGTCCTATCAAGGATTTAGAGGATAAATGACGTCTCATGACCTATCTTTTATTTGTTTGTTGTCTATGGTTTGTCTAGACAAAAAGACTAGGGAAATCTTGTCCTTAGTATGAGTTAAGACACTCGTTGTCTGTAACTGCCTATTTTTCACAGATGGATGACCTTGTACACTATGGTATATCTTATATCCTGGTGTGTAGTATCCATTTGTGTCATGTCTCGCCCAATGATGATAAAAATGCAAGCATTAGCATATATAGAAAAATATTGAAGATCATATATTTATCAAATCAACCTCTATCATTGTTTCTTACTAACATGCTCAAATCATTCGTACTAAAATTTATCCTATCCGACATAATGATAGAGTCCTATGACACAAAAAAAACATAAGATAATCTACATATGCATACATTCTATAAGAATTATGTAAACAATGTAGTACATCATATAGTTACATTGCAGTTCAAACATGTACCAATATTGACATATTCATTGCATATATAGGAAAATCATGGTATAATAAGAATTCCATTATCATAAGATACATACTGTAAACATCGCATGTACATATAAAACCATCACATGTAAATATAATCATATAGTACATTACATCCATCATAAATAAAGACATCATAACATCATAGAATGCATAAACTCATCATAATGTAGAAATAAATCGTTCATCACACATATACATACATCATCTAGGAAACATAATCATATAGAAGCAATGCATCATAAAATAGAACTACATATCATATAGAAGCCACCAAAAATCATATATATATCGCTCAAAATAACATGTCACAATATAATATCAGAATGTATCTATAAATAAAAGGGGCTTGCAGGCTCTCTAATCAAAATACAATGTCTACATGTATAACAAGTGTCAACGTGTCCCACTGCCACTACTGCCATGTGGTGAAGGTGCAGAAAACTATCTTAGAGGTTCCCTCTATGAGGTAGAAGGCCTATCATATGGACCTGTTCTCCGTGGACCTGCCACACCCTCTGTACTCTGAGTCCTAGTTTGACTCCTACTCTGTGATCTATGCTACGAACCTCTAAAAAAATAGGAGCTCGTCTCTCTGTTGGCACCACTAACTCATATAGATCTCTATAATATGTAGCCCTCTCCACTTCTCTGACTAACTCATGAACTATACCATAAGATGAAGTGCCACTGCAAAGGCGTCTAACCTTTGTATACTATTGCTCTCTCTCTTGTCTCTGAGCTATAGCCAGATCTCTCTACATCAGAGCATTGTCTCCCTCTATCTGCAAGGCATCCAACTCTGTTGTAACCAATCTTAGCCTCTCCTCCAATGCCTCCCTATCATTTTCCCTAGGAGCCTCATCATCCCGTCGCCCCTCTAAAATCAAATCCAAGAGCTCTCTCTCTTGCTCCTCCATGGGTGCCTCCTCTTCAATATCATCCTCCCCATAGCTTGCTAGAATACCAAGAGGATCAATATCCATATACTCTCTCTCAACCTCCTCCTCCTTTGCAAGGTCCTCTCCACCAATATCTACCCCTGCATGCTCCTCTCCAACCTGTGCCTTTGCTCCACATCTAAGGACCAACATCGGTACATCCTCCACCTTCACCTCTCAGATAGGTGATAATCCACCTACCCGACCACCTCTCTATCCCCGTCGTCCTTGTTTGCCACCACCACCTCTACCTTTGAACCACCCTCGCAACCATGTACCTTGTCTCTCTACTGGTGTCGGCTGATCCAGATCTGTATACGGAACAGGATGTTGCTCTGCCCACCAAGTATCATATGTAGTTGTAGTCCCTGGATTCATTGATTCATCTCTCGATACCCACTATAAAGGTTGTAAAGCCTGAATCTCTACCTTTGCAGTAGCCACTAGTATCACATGCCCCCAATAAGGAACCTCTTTGGAAGATCGAGCAATCTCTACTCTCCCTCTAGGCTCATCCTACACCTCCCCAAACTGTCTCAATACATGGTGTGGTAGATGTCTCTCAATGATATGTGCACTCGAAATAGTCCTACCAATCAAATGCTATGTCTTCCTATAGTAGGTAAAATGCATGTCCTCATAAGACCATCTCTCACAATCCATGTATGGCCTCCACGTAAACTGAACCAATGTGTCTAGTGCCTGTCTCCAATATCTTGTGTCTCCTACACGACTCTGAGTAATTTTTCTTATATACCAAAAAACATAATGAAATCTAGCCTCTCGCTTTGCAGTAACAGGAGGACGAAATACAACAATACACTCCCATGCCCAAACCATGAGAAGAGTGGTACCACAGCTCATAGATTGTGCATCTTGGTACACTATATCATGTAAGTGAAATTCCAACATGCCTAATAAACAAAGACCCCAGGCATATACAACCTCTCTCTCTAACATACTGACAAGTATCTCTCCCCACTCAACAGGAAATCCATGACCCCGTCAGCCAGGAAGAACTATCCCTTTGATCAGTGTACATAAAATACAATCTATACGCTCATACCTATCGGCTAATACCTGTCATCTGATCTCATAGTGCTCTATCCCTAATCTCCTAATGTCATGAACAACATAGAATCTAGTGATCTCACTGTACCCACGCTGTGTGTGATACACAACCCTCTCTCCTTTGATGGGTAGACAAAGGATCCTATATACACCCTCTAAAGTCACAATCACCTCACCAGTCAGCAAATGAAATGTGTGAATTTCATCACTCACATAAATCAGTCAACATGCCTTTGTTTGCCCGAATCGTGGGCATAGTCAACACATGTTGTAGACCTAGTATCCATAGTAATTGTCTCTCTGTGCTAACCAAACTCTCTCTCAGCTCAAATGTATCTGGTCGTGTCTCCCGAGTATAGAAGGGATCTAAATAACCTGTATAGTGCATTTCCTCGATGATGTTCAAATGTCAAATTTATCAAGTCTTATCAAAAAATTCTTTCAAAAATTTGACAACCAAATGCAGTTCACATAATCAAATGTGGTGTTGTTTCACACATGCATTGCATGACAAGGCATTTTATTCACACATTTCAACTACGTCACACTAAATTCCAATTTTAAAACAAAGAAAATGTGTTTCAAAAAGTTCAAATGCGGTGCACATCTATCTGCCTACCTATATGCATATGTGTTTTGAAATAACACATGTGTTTCACTATCCTACATGTGCCTATCTAAAACACAAATGCGATGCAACATACCATATGCGGTGCATTAGACCACATTTGCGTTGATTGCATAAATGACCTAAATGAGCCTAGACATCTTTTTGCAAATGCATTTTTCCACAAACAGATGTGTTGCGCATGAATGCATATACATTCATACTGAAAGACCGCATGTGCAAGATAATTTTTAAGTGCCTAAAACTACGTGCAAAATGAAATTTCAAGAGCTCTTTTTAGGGTACATATTGGGGGTCTTGCATCGGTTGGCCGTCTGAATGTCTGGATTCGATATCCATGATGCACAACATAGGGAACTGGAGACATCTTCGTCCAATACTTAGAGCAAAATTCTCAATTCTTCAACTCTTCTAGGGGCAAATGAATTGGTTTTCAGCCTAATTTCTATTTATACCTAGGGTTTGGGTGGCATTTCTTCTGACCTTCTCTATTGGTTGCTTAAACTTACAACTTCTATTGACCCGTACATGTCCCTATCCATTCCAAATTTAATTCCGTCAACTCCATACCATTTTTGACCATCAAATTGACTTATCGGGAATGTTTCCTGATTTTTTGGAAAATTTTCAAAAAATTGTCAATTTTCCCAAGGGGGCATACCCTAACCTATTTTACACTGGGGCATGATCAAGGCATATTTTCTTTGACACAACGCGATAAACAACATAGAAACAAAGAGGGGCAAACTCTAGACACCAAAAATTGGTCTAGGCCTGCGAGCATCACTTTCGACATAATTTTCTAATCTCCATGGTCATGATTAAATAATGTTTATTATTTAATTACTTTCTAAATACATATTTCTTCTATTAATTAAATAACCCTTTTAATTATTTAATTAATTCATTATAACCCTTATTCTACTTTGATTAATTAAATAAATCATATTTATTTAATTATGTCGCTAACTAATTAATTCTCCTATTTAATTAAATAGTTTATTATTTAATTACCCCTTTGTCATATTTCAACTACAATTAAATATTTATTATTTTAATTAGTCAATTAATCTTTTCAACATTCAATTAAATAAATTATCATTATTTATTTAATCAAATATTTCAATTTCGAATGTTGAATTAAATTAACATTTAATTCATAATTAATTATTTCTATCACATTCTTTTGTCATCCAGTTATCTAATTATTCACTCACCCTCTCACTCGAGATCTATTTTAAATCTGTCAATTATCTCTAGATTCGATATCTGATCGTCTCTATGAAAAGACTCTCTATCACAATTATTCAATTAACTCGTTCTAACTTATATGCATGAATGTGTTTATTAATTAAATATCTTTATTTATTTAATTAATTAATTCATGTGTGCATTCGAACAGATTATTATTTGAGTTCTAACTTTGTCTTTTTCATTCAAATTCTATTTCTTCTATTTTCAAAGACTCCTAACTAAAGATTAAATTGTTTATTTAATCTTGAACTCGTGTTCTTTCGATTTTTGAATAGTCTTGACACAATATTAAGTTATTCTTTATCTTGCAAAATTTCCCAGCTCATGTTCTAACTGACACATAACTCATATCACATGGCATTCATCAATCTCGATTGTTGATCTCTCTTTCGAATCTGAGCTGATCGTTCGAAAACCCAAAATCTATAAATTGACCTGTCATTATCATTATTCTTCCTCCCGAAATCAATACTTTTGAGAAGAACCCATTATCTTCGATATTTTGTTTATGTAATATATCTAGGTAATGCTTGCATCAATACTAAAAATCTGAGGGCAAGAATACTGAGACAACAAAATGGAGAAGGAAAATCAAGATAATATGAAGAGATGGACGCATATTTGGTGAGACTGTTCTAGTTGTAGTTTTTATTTGTTTTGTTCATTATTATTCGTTCTTAGTTTTTTGATTTAGATTAATACTTGTTATATTAGATTTAATCATTTTTCTACGCAAGGTTTCCATTTAATTCTATGTCACACATCCTATGGTGAAAACCACCTTTGGTGGTGCCTTGGATATGTACATTTGGCAAAAACCTAGCAACAGGCACCATTCGTATGGGGCTTAATCATTATCTACCTTGTGTCCTAGTTATTTTATGACTCATCCATCTAGATCTCATATCCTCATCATCCTATCAATTATATCCTTCCATCTGCTTGCATGATTTGGTCACTTGGTATATTTTGGTTGAGCATAGGACAAAATTCATCCACTATCCATTGTCTTGAGATTTTATCCTAATCTGAGCTTGTGTCATTTGTCTTTTCATTTTGTTCGCTTCCATCTGGGTTCTTTCATTGTGTCGGTCCTCATCTAGATCCCATCTTATCTTTGGTGAACTACATTTCCCCTACACTTTCACATAAGCAGGGCCGATCATTTGATCCACCCCTGAGGCTTTGCTTCTTCTCATCTCCTTCTATCTATTTTTTCCTTTTTTGAACTATGTTGCCCTTGCACTTTCAAGTAGGAAAGGTTGATCATTTGATTTTCCCCCAGGGCTCGGCTTCTTGTCTGGTCTATCGTCTTTTTCTATTTGTCCCATCCTTGGTGAACTACGTTTCCCCTACACTTTCATGTAGACAAGGCCAATCATTTGATCCACCCTCGAGGCTCTGCTTCTTGGTCTATCATTTTCCATTGTCCTGTATTTCTATCTTTTTTGAACTACGTTTCCCCTACACTTGAACATAGGCAAGGATGATTATTTGATCTACCCCTAGGGAATTTTTTTCCATCTATTTTGTCCTTCATCCTCTATCCCCATTATCCCCTTTTTTCCCTTTTGCATCGTTTGTCTTCCATCCTTTTCTAACTACACCCCCCCTGTGCTTGCACATAGGCAATGCCAATCATTTGATCCACTCCTAGGGCTTTTTCTTTTGTCTTTACTTTGTTTTGTCCTTGGTTTGTCCTATAATTTTCCTCCATCATCTGTCTTCATTGTCCTCTTTCCACTTTTATCCATGGTCCTTTTCTTGAACTACGAGGGCTATATGCTTTCACATAGGTAGGGTTGATCTTTGATCAAACCCCAAGCCCCTAGGTCTTTAGGGTGTGTTAGTCTTGTGTCTAATGCCTTGTGTCTTTTTGTCAAGTATGTCCTTATCTAGTTGATTCTTCAAAAATAGAATACATTTGTATCACAAAATTTAATCGGTTTTAGGATCTCTTGTGTCATTATCGATCTTTTAGTTTAGTATCCATCTTTGGTCTCAACAATATGTATCCTTCCTAACCGACCTCATCAACCCTATCTATCCTATTGATCCTAAGACAAAGGATGTTTTGAAATTTATTGCAATATTTTGATTCTTTTGGATTCCGTTTATTATTTGAACTCACTATAATCACTCGTCAAGGCTGCCATGATCTATTATATTATGGTGTTTTGATTGGTTTACATAGGGGCATATCTTTTTTTTTGTTTTGTCTTCCTGGTTATCTCAAGTAGTACCCACAAAGACCCCTGAGGTCTTGTGTTATGATGGGACACCCTTTTGTGCTTGTGGTCATCCCAATGCCTGGCCTAACCAAATTCATCGTGACTTTGGGGTGTTGGGATAGTCTTCATGTTTGTTGTGTTTGTTTATGCATTACACACTAATCTACTTTAGTTCACATAACATGGTACCTGGTGTCTTATGCTATGAAAAAAATCAATGCTCCAATGATGGCAAATTGTATTACAATTGCAATTGATTTTCTCCTCCATTGCATTGGATGTATCCTCCATCCTTTCTCCCAGACTTATGATTTTGGTTGTGCAAAGGTTGATTCCATTTATTTTCCCTTTCTCCTTGGGCCTCTTATGGTCCTTGACAGGTGCAGTTGCACACCCATCATCTCCTTCTCTTCCATCATTGTGCAAACCCTTATTTACATTCAAGCTCACATTGCATTTCATTTACTTATTAGAATTGAGTTGCATTTCATCTCATGCGTATAATCATTTTTAAGTTGTTTAGATTAATTTTAATTGATTACTCTATACATCTTAAAATTCATTTCATTATTCATCCCTTGCATTAGCATATTCATCTTAGTCCATATAATTAACATCTCCCATACATTGTCACCCGCATCAAATTTTTTTAGGTCCATATTCACATTCATAAAATATAAAAGCATAATTCATCCATCACATCCTGCATCATAGGGGTTAAACATCATGCATATCATCCATATAGGCATAAACATACATCATTATAAGTGTATCCATACATCACATCATATTAATCATCCATAATAAGACCATAAACATACACATATGCATACATAAATCATCCATCACATAAAAAATCACATAGTGTCAATAAGGGCTCTCACATATCATATCAAAAAAAAAAAAAATACAATGTCCATCACATAATCAATAATATTTCCCATCATATACATCACAATACATATCCATCATATGTTATAAAATAAAGTACGAGTACAAAGCTATGAATCAACTATGATATCTACTACTCTGTACTGAATCCCATCTTGTACCTATCAAATATTGGGATCCTATCCCTTTGATCCTCTAAACCATGAGTTGCCTACATCTGACCTCTGTGGTGAATCCAACACTAGTCCTCTACATGGAGGAGTCTCTTTAAGCTACTATATCCCTAGGTATGCATCATGTTAACTGGGATGGCCTGGTATCTATGATCTCACTCAAACATAGGCAGGTACCCATTGTCCTGGATCTGGCACTGCTAAAAAATAGGCACACATATAGTAGCTAGCCTCTCTCATATACTCATCTTGCTTTGACACATGCCGTCTAGTTCAGTCTCGTTTTTCCCTATACCTCTCCTAGAATCCACATGTGGATCTCCTCACCTATGCCCATGTACCCTGTGCTAACCATAGCTTCTTAACCTCCACTCCCATTAGAGACATCTGATCCATAGCTCTATCCCTCTCCTCTTGCATGGCTTGTACCTATGCTTGTAGTATCTAACCCTATGCCCATGTCTCGCCACCTTGTGCTACTTGTGCCTACCCTTGCACTACATCTCTCTCCATAGCCTGTATTTGTGCCACTTCTGCATCCCTCTCATCTTGTAGGACCTACACCTATGTCTATAAGGCATCCCTCTCTATCTCCATCACCTATACCCAAGCCCTCATTGTCTCTTCCCTCTCTTGCATCTCTCCTATATCTGCCACTATCTTCTCTGCCACCTCAGCTCTATTTTGGAGCTTTTCTTGCTCCTATTTCAACTCCCTCCACTCTCTTAATAGTCCCTGTACCTACCTCCTCAGATCCTCCATATCTCTCTCTACCTCTACCAGGGTCTTTGCCCGTATCTACTCTATCGCTCCTCTAGCCTCTCATTGACCCCCCACTTGTAGTATTGTCACAATCACCTCTAGTTTGTTTTGCTCCCATCTCACTGCCTCCCCTGCCTCATGCTCCCTAGAGACCTCTCCCTCCAAACAAGTCACCTCTTCTTATAACCCACTCACCTCTGCTAGCAGCTCATCTATCTTGGCTTGCAGCCTCTCTCTCACCCTCTACATCTTTGCCTCATGTTATGACACTGTCTCAGCTACATCCCTAAAATCTCTCTCACCCTCTACTCACACTCAAGCTATCTCGACTCAAAAAATGATCACCTTATCCTCCAACCTACTCCTCGCCTCCTCTATGTTTCTCAATATTTTCTCAATGATATGTACTCTCGCCTCAACTCCTCTCAATCGCGTAGATGGATCCTCTACTATCAACAATATTATATCCAATGGTCGAATATCATGCACATCCATATCCATCTCCTCTGCATCTGCCTCATCTCCCATGTCCATCACCTCTAACTCCTCCCTCTCATCCATCACCTTTGCCTCATATCTCTCCTCCTTGGGCTCAACCTATGCCATCTATCTCCTCCTCCTACCTGTCCTCCACTAACCTCTTGCCTCATCATCCCCCTGCCCTCCCTCCTACTGCTCTATTGATTTGGCTACCTCTGGCACTCTCCTCCACTATTATCCTGCCTTCAACTCTCTCCTTTGCTGACGTCCTCCTGCTATGGTTGCCTTTGGCCCTCTCCTTTGTTGTCCTCCTACCTTTCCTACCTCTGGCTCTCTCCTTGGTTGTATCCTCCCTCTCCCTCTCCTCTGTCCTACCAATCTCACCTCATCCTCTAGTCCAAATCCTAATTCCATTATGATCGGCTCCCCTGGTGTAATCCATAAGGGTCGATGTTGCACAAACCACACAACATATCTAATCGTCACCCCTGCCTCTGTCGTCCCTCCAGTCCTCCCTAGATAGGTCACTAGATCCTTCTCTAGTGTCTCCCAATGCTCCCTCACAAACTCTGGTGGAATCAGCTCCCCCATGGTCACTCTTGTGTAATTCATATGAACCTCTCTACTCTGCCTAGAATATCTTGTGTCAGCCCAAACTATCTCGTCACTCAGGCTAGCTCGTGTGAATCCACTATCTAAGGCTCCTTCTTGACTATATAAAACTGGGTCATAAAGTGTCCTCTATGTCTCACCTCATCCTCCCTCCACCTAGAAAAGTGTCATGTCATATACGACCTCCACACTATCTTCTCCTCCTTGAGATCATCAAATAACCTCCCCCATCCATCTAAATCTCCATAGCCCTGATACTGCCACACCTAGTCATACTCGACACCATACCAATATGCCATGGGCAGTGTCATATCCTTTAATCCCACTCTCACCAAATCTAGCCTGAACACACTAATGTTCTCCCACGCTCATACTTGAAACAACACCACGTGGGCCAAACTGATTCCCTCTCCATAACACAACACATGCATGTCCCTGTATAGTTGCACTAGAATGCATGGACCCCATGTGAACTCCCCATCTCTCCCCTCGACAATGTGTCGAATCACCTCCATGTAGCAGAGGCTATAGAACCATCCACTCCTATCTGGTATTAGTATCCCACTAACCAGCCCACACAAGTATAGTGGCAATAGTGGTACTCTCAACCCCAAAAATTTATCCACATCCAACCCCCTCTTCTACATAGGCAAGTCCTCTAACCCAAATAGGACCCATACGGTCTGATCTAGTGCCTCCACCTCTGATCTCATCACACTCACTAGGCGACCTGCTATGGGAAGCCTCAAAATCTTCCACATGTCCTCCAATGTCACTGTCATCTCCCCTATCAGGAGATGGAAGGTCGAGGTCGCTGAATCCCAATGCTCAATAAGGGTTGTCAACATCCCCCGATGTGCTCTAATAGATGGATATCCTAACATATGTAATAGCCGCACCTGCGACATGGCCTCATGGTTTGCTCCGGTCATTGCTCGCCATATCGCCTCCGACACCTCTAATCTAGTATCTCGCATCTACAAGCTATCAAAACATTGCAATCACATAACACAAACTACCAGTCATCCAATCCCTTCCTTCCTTTGTTTCCCAGCTTGGGGTTCCCTTCTTACTAATTTGCTCTTGCCCCCTTGTTTGGACAAAATTATTATGTTGTCCCCCTTTCATCTCTTTTTCATTCCACCTTTATCCTTTCTTCCATTTTTTTGGTTCCCCCTTCTTTGTCTTGGACATCCTACCTCTTGGGGCACGACCGCTTTTTGGGGGCATGGCCACCCCTTTGGGGGTGCAACCACACCTTGGGGCGAGGTCACCCCGTGTGGGGCGGGGATGCCCCTATGGGGGCACCACCACCCCATGGGGCATGGCTGCCCCTTTGGAGGCATGACCACCCCTCTGAGGGCAGGGTCATCCCTGTCGGGGTGGGGCTGCACCTCATAGGGGTGTGGCCACCCCTTGGTGGGTGTGGCCACCCCTTGATGGGTGAGGTTTTCCATCGTAGGGGCACAACCACCCTTTGATGGTGGGGCTGCCCCTCCTAGGGTGTGGCTGCCCCTGTTGGGGAACCAAAACCCATTTTTCTATTCCTCTACTATTTTTTTTACAAAACCCTTTTTTCTCCACACCTTTAAGAGGCATTTCTCCCTATTTGGTGGGTGAAATAGATTTTCCCTCTCTACCCATTTTCCTAATCTACCCCCGTCCCAAAACCCATGCTTTTAACTAGAATTACCATTTCCAAATTAATCAAAAAGATGTTGAAAATCACAAGGAGGGTTTGGGCTTAACCTAGTGTGGGACCGCACACTCATGGTAGAATCTTTGCACCTCATCACCTTGATGCATGATTTTGTCAATGTAGTCCTCTGGAATCTTCTCTCCTTCTCTCTTTACTTTCCTCTTCTCTTTCACACTCAACTTCCAACTATGCAAATGAGGAATAGTAATTCTAAAATTGCTATTTATAACTTTCCCCCCTTTTTTCCTTTTTGAAAATAAAGGGTATTTTTCCCCTTTATTTAACCTTCTTCTTATTCAATTAATCCCCTAACTTTTTAAGGCTGCCATTTACACCCCGTGTGTTCATTTGAATTTGTTCAAAAGCCAATCTTCATGGTTTTTTGAGATTTATCCAATGGTACCTTATATTTCTTCATATTGAGAAGTCGCTCATGGCCCCTTTTTCTTCCCCAACCACCTCTCGAGGGGGCATACCCTACCATGTTCATACATACCTCATTCTTGGTCATTTTCCTATGAGATTAGGGCATCTCCCTTCACTCCCTTCCATTTGGGCAGCTCACACAACCTCTCCCATGTTGGGGCATCTTTTTCTATTTGCTTCCTCTATAGAGGCATCTGCATTTTATTTTTCTTTGAAGCATCATTATTCTAACAATATTTCAAAGAGGGGAAAAATGTAGACATCCAAATTTGACCACTCCCATATGGTCAAAATCCTATCATTTATTTGTCTATATTAATTAAATAAACTATTTAATTAATATTACCCCTTTCCATAAGGTTTCTAAAAGTATTTAATTAAATACTTTATCCTTTACCATTTTTTCTCTAAATTAAATAAATGTATTAATTTATTTTATTTAGTCATTTACCTTCTTCAATTTTAAATTCATTCTTTCTCTCTCATTGTCACATCCTCCATAACTCTTCCTATAATATAAATTAATCTAATTAATCCTTGAATAAGATGTGCACATCCTTAATCAGGATTAATGTCACATCCTTCATATTTGGCCACTTGCCTCTAATCCTCATTAATTTAGTTAATCACCTATTTGCACAACTTTAATCTAATCACTTACCTTTTCTAGTATGTTCTTAACTCAACCTTTCATAGGTACTTTCCTTATCAAGTATTGACCTCTTCTCCATGTGAATTAAAAATTTACATCAATTCCTCCCATGCATTTCTCTTCCCCATAACCTTTCATAGGTCACATCAGGCACATGGGACAAAGACCTCCTTTAGGAGTACCTTGTCTTATCCATTGGGTACTTCCAATCAAGTGAATTTAAAATTCATATTTATTTCTCCAACAACTTCTCTCATCCTCATGGTGACAAGAGAGGACTTTCTAAAATTTTTCACTTGTCACTATCAACCCCATATGGGGACAAATAATTCCTTTTTGAAGAAATCCTTTCAAATCCCACGGTACTTGCAAGTACCTCCACCTCACATTTCCTTTTCCATGTCACTTTTCCTGTTTCCACCTCACATTTCACATGTAAAGATGTGAGGGCTTGTGTTCTCAACTCACCACAACCCTACATCTTTTCCATGATGGCTTAATCCTAGGCATCCATTCTTCTTCAAATTGAGAAGTTTGGACTCAAGTTAAGGGGGTTAGACAAGAGTTAGATCATTTTTGCATTCAATCTCTAGCATTCAAGCACTTAGCATTTGCATCCTCCATTATTGCAACCATTTAAGCTCTTATTGCACCCACCCACCTCTCTCATTTCAATACCCATCTCCATTATTTCAATCCTAATCAATTCCTCTCCAATTTGCATTCATTTGCCATCAAGGGAGCATACAATCAAGCATCATCAAAGGACCAACCAACTTGTCAATCCAATCAAGATATAATATTTCATTTCTTTATTGTTTTGTTTGGATCGAACTTTGGCTAATCTTGAGTGTTTGTTTGTGTTTTCCTTTTGCATTTTATTTGGTTTTGCAGCTTAAAGGAGAAAATCACTTGCACACACCTATATTACTATATTTTTGTATTTTTGATGCTTAAATGCTAAATGATCTATGATGGAGTTTTGATATACTCAAATGATGCTAAAATTAATAATGCAATTCTAATGATAATGTTGTATAAAAAATGCAACAAATAAGATTGAAATTGCTATGATAAAAGTAAATGAACTAAAATGATAAATTCTCATTACAATACTCTCAAATTGCACTAAGATTTCTACAGCATAAGTTTGTAATCCAAATAACTTTGAAAAGTTGTAGAATTTCCCTCTATTTATATATTTTTCCAAGCTTGGGTTGAGGTGGAAAAGGTGGACGGTCGAGATTGTGATCTTGAGGCATCGACAGTTGAGCACAAAGAGGTTAGAGGAATTCATGGAGGCTGCTCCATTTGGAAGAGAAAATATTCCAAGTGTCCAAGAGCATCAATTAACAGAAGGAGCCATGTGTCTCCTAGGAAGTTAGGAGGTTGAGAGGTTGGAGAGAATATTCTAATTTAAAAATTAGAAATAAATGAAATTGTGTGGCATATGATGAGGTGGATGATGAGTTGGAAGTGGTTAGAAGAAATATGGAGACATGTGCTAAATTCGAATTAAAAATTCAAATTTAAATTGAGGGAAATAAACTAAATGACAAATTATTTAAATTTGTGCATTTAATTAATTTAAGAGGAAAGTGATTTTTGAAAAAGAGGAATTAAGGGAATGAACCATACAAATAAATTTATCAATTTATTCATATTAGTAGAAGAATTAAAATTTATTAATTAAATAAAAATTATTTAATTAACTGTGATCCATACCATTTTTATGTGCATACATTTTGCCCCTCTTTGAAGTGATGTGCACATGCACATTGCTTCAAAGAAAAAAATTTCAGACCATGATGATAAAAATTATGACATGCCCTAGATGTTGATTTTGCAGTGATGATGAATGGATGTCCCCTCGGGAGATAAATCAGGGATGTTTTGAATTTTTGACAATTTTGAATTTTTTGAAAATTTTGATGATTAAATGATTTTCCATTGATATGCTGATGATTTAAAAATTTGATGATGGTAACTTAATTTATCACCCAAAAATGATGATAGTCCTACCACATTGCTGATTAGTTGATTAAAAAGACCCATTTTGAAAAATTAAATAAATTTCACCAAAATTAGCCCTTAATTAGAATTTGTAACCTTACATTGTGAAAATTTGAGAGAGAGAAGAGAGCCAAGATGGATAGGTTATGTGCCACACCCACAGATTTGAGCGAGTTTACCACCACCAATGTCTAGCTGCATACGTACCTCCGCTACGTACCTAGAAAACCACCTTTTTTCAATTTTGAATTCAAATTTTCCCAATTTTTTCCTTTTTAAAAACTCGATTTTCAACACATTTTAGCACATAGGGCTAGAATTTTAGCACATAAGGAAACTATAATAGTGCATAGGGTTAGCTTTTAGGCCTTTAGGTAGACTAGTGCATCAGGTTGTCACTTTAGTGCATTAGGCTTCTGAAATAGTGCATAGGAATTCTAGCGCATAGAGAGGATAGAATAGCACATAGCGTAGTTCATTTGGTACATTTGGTAAATGGTGTATTGGGACCCTGTTCTGATGCATATAGTCCATTTTTCGGTACATTCAAGAACTGGTGCATATAAGGCCAGTTCTAGCACATCCGATAGATTAGCTTATAGAAACTCTGTTTTAGCGCATTGAGCCAAAAATTATGATTTTGAATTATTCCCCCTAGTTTTTGATGGTTGATAATCATGTCGACCAATGATAGGATAATGTTGATTGATAGGTTGATGATCGTCTTCATGATAGGCAAGGATCTATGATAGGATAGATAAGGATGATTGGTTGATTGACCTCATGACAAATGAGAGTCATAGATAGGTTTATTGATGTTGATCGATCTCATGACAAATGAGAGTCGATGATAGGATAGGTGCTCCTCAAGATTTGATCAAAATCTCATGTGAGGTGATTTGATTAATTGATATGTTGATTGATAAGTTGATTGATTGATGTGCTGACTTGATATATTGATTTGATCATAGGAGGGTGGCTTAGGAGTATTATAGGTTTGAGAGTGATTTCCTCGGACGTGGGACATGATCCTATAGTTGACCTCGACAGACTTGGCTATTATTGACTAGTTTGGACAAACTTCTTTGATTGACATGCCCTAGTACCAGATTAACTAGGGGTTGTTGACGACACTTGCAGAGTGGTGGCATAACGACCATAACACTTTCCATTTGGTGACTGGTGAGATTATAGTTACCCTCAAGGATGTCTACCAAATTTTGTGTATACCAATCGTGGGTGATCTAGTGATTTATGACCATGAGGAGAAAGGGGGGCTGATTCTATCTACCGCATATTTCATGACGATCAGCTTAGCAGATATGAGATTTCCTGGCAGGAGTTGATTGATACCCATCATCCCTTGCCTCGTGTTTTAGCAAGATTTATTGGTGGTTTTCTCTACCCCGACCGTAGGTCAAAGGGCTTCTCCATTGGTTGGGGTTGGGTTTTGGAGGGCATGATTCCCATTGGACCAAATATGCTTGGGGTTCGTGCATGCTTGCATACCTATACCATGATTTACATTAGGTTGTGTATCTGTGATCTAGGAGTCTTGCAACACGATGCATAATGTTACAACTTTGGGCTTGGGAGCATATTGTAGTTACATGACCAATGGCAGGTAGGGCTCGACTAATAAGGAGATCCTATTTTTTTGGATATACAGGGCAACTTGTCTAGCATAAGTTGGGAAAGTTAGAGTATTGGTCGAGGGTCCTTGATGATATGGATACAGTTATATGGTGGTCGTACCTTGATTATGAGGTATGGGCAAAGGATGATACAAAGATGTGAAATGTATTTTATACAAGATACCTGATCGATAGGACTCCGTATATTATTGAGAGATTTCTCTTTGGTTGAGTATATAGGTAGTATGATAGAGTATAGGGTATGTTGCGGGGAGTGGCACACTATGCCAGATGGAGATAGGACATTCTAGAGTGGGGACCTATAGTAGACTATGATGCAGCTTGTGCCGAGTACTATGGTTTGCAACCAATATTGCGGAAATACCATCAAGAGGTTGTCAATGCACAAATGACATTAGACTATGCAGAGCACTTCTATACACATCCATTCCCTCAGATATTGAGTCCCAATGAGCCTGAACCCATTTTGGAGGTTGGGAGGAAGGCAGGGCAGGCGATACAATAGAGGGGAGATGGAGGAGAGGAGGAGGAGGTAGAGGAGGAGGGGGCTAATGGTGGCAATGATGGGGGAGACGAAGGGGGAGATGGTGGATGTGGAGGGGGGAGAGAGAGGTGCCATATTTTGGGCTAGTGCCCTAGAGGAGGAGGTTAGCACCTAGCAGCCAGTGACTAGTTGTACTCAGGATTCCCTCCCAAAGACAACAAACACAAATAGTTGGTTTGCAGATACAAGTTTATACCTTGCAGGGGCAAGTATTAGCATTGAAACACAGTTAGCCTAGACTCAGGCTCAGTTACAGACAAAGGCACCAATGCAGATGCAGGTACAAGAACATATGGTACAAGTGTAGGAACAAGTGGCCACCCTGACAACTGAGAGAGATGTCACTCGATGATAGGGGAGAAGGCAATGGTCATGGTTGATAGGCTATAGACAATAACTGAGGGTGCTGACATAGGTGATATATTCTGAGAGCTTTGAGAGTCCACTAAGGAGGCAAAATATTACAGAGGCAGATACCACGAGGTCATGCCAGGGGAGAAGAGAGTGAGCTATGCTCGGTCTCGATATAGGCGGACTCAGACTAGGACCTCTACCACGGGCATTACATAGTCACTCCTAGGGGGCCGACCAAGTGAAGTTCCACTGAGAGGAGGTCTAGGAGAAACACCATCAAGGGCAAGAGGTGTGGGAGGGTTAGAGAGGCCTGCGACCTCTAGGGGAAATACCACAAGATCCCGTGGTCATACCTGACATATTGTATTTTGATTCAGAGACTTGGTTTTGCCACATTTTTGTATCATCTCACATTTTTTGATATGATTGTACACTTTGACTTTATTATTTTGAGGTTAGATATGATATGCAATGGCGGTTTAGTGATCTATGTGTTGTTTATGCTTTTATTATGGATTCTTAGGATGAATACATTTATTTTATTGATTTATGTGTGATATGCTATGCGATGTTCTATGTGATTATGCCATGTTTTATGTATGGATGCATTAATGAGATGATGATGTTATACTTCCATGTGATGATGGTAAATGAGATGGATGCAGTTATGCAAATGATATGAGATGAATTGTATTTTATTTTTATTTTTCACATGTATATATCGATAATATGGATGGATAAATGAATGCAAAATATTTTATTATGGAATGCAAATACATGATTAAATGCATTGATATGAATGATTTAATATATGAATGCATGGTTCATGAATTCTAAATGTATGAATATATTTTGGATATGATATGTATAAATGATAATGCATGGATGTATGATGAATGAAAATATGTAGATGATTTTATGTTATGACTTGATGTATGAATATGCGGGAAATGTCATTATGTTAATGGAATGCAATGCACTTTTCTTTATTTTTGTTGTTTTCTAAAGCAAATATATGACCTAAATGTATAAAAGCAAAATGAATTGTGATGATGAATGGATTATGATGTTATTATGAATGATTTCTATGATGAATGCATATATGGATCGATTATGTGTGAATGAAAGAATGAATTTATTATGACCTTAATGTATGATAGTGAATTATGAATGATGATGGTATTGTGGAAAAATGCTTTATTTTTGGAATTTTTCATGATGCAAATATCATAATGAATGAATGCATGAATGGTTTGTGATAACGGATATTGTAAATGCATGATATGATAGTGATAGATGTATGGATGGATGTATAATATGATTTCTAATGATATTATATGGAAATGCCGATGCAAATGAATGAAGTTTTTGTTATGTCAAGTGTACTCAATCTTGTAGTGACAGATAACAATATATTGAGAGTTTCCCGCTTTGGAAAAAATCTATAATGCAAATGAAGAACTAATATGAATGAAATACTATCTATGCAATGTTTCCATTTGATTCATTGTGCTTATTATCATCATTGAAAATTTTATTATGTTAATTAGACCATGATGACCTGAGTACAACTTCCATACAACTTCTTTTTTGGTTTGATAATATAAGATAACACAAGCATATAGGTATAATTGGATGAAGATGACCTGAGTATCACTTGTGTAAAAAGACAAGAGTTAATCACTTTCCCATGCAAATTCATAACGTCATCAATGATACTTTGTAGAGCTTGTCCTGTGAAAATTTGCACAGCAGTAATGATTCACTAACATACAACAAACAAAAAAAATCATTCTCCATCCTAGCCCCTCTAGTTTAGGACATCATTGAGGTACTCCAGAGAAATGATATTAAAAATCAAGATACATCAATTGAATGTTTGTGATAAAGTGATCCAACCATGATTCAGAAGATGATTCTCCAGTGAGTTGATTTGTTTTGTCTTCATGTTTGATTTGATTTTGATGATAGATTGATTGGATTGATTGTTGTTCAGTTTGATGGTTAAAGTAATTGCTATTTTTTTGCCAAGGTTGCCTTTTTTGTTTTCCCATGGGTCAATTTAAATTCAACGGTTATTTTCCCCCAGTGAGAAACAAACCAAATTTACTATGGATATGTACAATGATGACCAAGCCAAGGTGGGACACGACCGCAATAGCTAGATATGGATATGGAACTCATTGTATGATAATCATGAATGCGTGGTGATAACAAAAAGCGAATGGTCAACACATGCTCAAAGAGATGGAGAAGTCAACTTATCACAAATAGCGCTTGTTTGTCGGGTTTTCACCATTTGCTTTTATTGCATTTTTTTTGAATTTTATGATTTTTTTGTTGTTACCAAGATGCCTGTTTGTCAAGTTTTCATCAAGACAACAATTTTTTTGATTTAACACTTTTTTAGTATTTTCTCTTTTTGTATTTTTTTTTGCTTTTTGATATTTTGATATTTTTTGTCACCAAGACGCCTGTTTGCCAGGTTTTCATCAAGGCGACAATTTTTTAGATAAATTTTTTCAAGACTTTTTCTAATTTTTATGATTTTTTTAGGACTTTTTCTAATTTTTATGATATTTTCAAGACTTTTTCTGATTTTTATGATTTTTTCAGGACCTTTTAAGCATGCACTAGATGCATTATGTGTAGAACTTCTTCAGATGAATGTTGTTCATTGGTTCTTCAAATAGATTCATTTCTAGTGTAGACAACTAATATTCCCCTGATCCAAAGGCTAAAACAATAACAAAAGGACCTAACCAATTTGGCTGAAATTTTCCTTTCTTTTCTCGATCTCGCTGATTACGAGGATTTTATTTCAATACTAGATCACCTACCTAAAATATCCTTGGTTTGAATTTGTGATTGTAGCTCTTGGAAATCCTCTATTGATATACTTTTAGGTGGTCCACTATAAGTTGATGATTTTCATCCAACAATTATGGAGCTCTTGTAGTCTAGACACTCGATGATCTTCATCTGAAACAAGACCTTGCAGGGACACACAGAGTGATGGTATTTCAAAATCAATAGGAAATACTACTTTAGATCCATATACAAGTACAAATGGTGTGGCTCTCGTGGGTGTTCAGATGCTTGTAAAATAGACCCACAAAGAAGGATTCAGTTAAATATGCCAGTCACTCACGTCTAGCATCATTGACAATTTTATTTAAGATTTTTAGGATAGTTTTATTTGAGGCCTCAACTGGGTCATTCCTTTGAGGGTAATAGGGTGTAGAAAACCGATGCTAGATATGGAACATTTCATAGAGTTTGTGTACGTCTTGATTCTAGAAAGGTCTGCCATTGTCAATGACAATGGATTGAGGGATACCATATCTACAAATGATGTAGTTCAAACTAAACAATGAGATTTTTTTCCCTATGATGGATGTTAGAGGCAAAAATTCGACCCACTTGGTAAAATACTCTATGGCTATGATTATGAACTTGTGTCCATGGGACGAAGGTGGGTGAATTTTACCTACAAGATCTAACCCCCACTGACAAAATGGCCATATTGATGCGAAGAGTTGCAACTCTTATGCTAGTGCATTAATAAGATTATCATGGATCTAGAATTTCTAACATTTATTGAAAATTTGGAATGATTCTCTCTCCATAGTCGACTAGTAGTATCCCAAAATAGGAGTTTTTTAGCGAGGGTTAGACCACTTGAATGAGTGTTGCAGATACCTCCATGGAATTCTTGTAAAGTTGTTTTAGATAGTTCATTGCGTTCTAGACATCACAAGAGAGTTCCATCAAGACCTTGTCAATATAGTACATCTACTATAAGGGTATGATGGGTAGCTTGGCAGATGAAATTTTGTTTTTGGTTTTGGGTGAGATCGAGAGGAAGGATATTATCTTTCAAGTAGGTATATATCTTCCTGTAAATGGAGGTATTGACATCAATTAGATGGCATATGAGTTGGGACTCAGGTTCATCATAAGTGGGGGTAAACAGTTGTTCCACCATGAACTCATAACGACTTCATTTTTCAAGAATTTGTAGCAAAGAAGCAATGGTAGCCATAGAATCAATGTCCTTGTTGTCAATCCTTGGGATTTGAGAAAATTTTATGTCAAAAAATAATTTGTTGAAGTCATCAATCATCCTTTTGTAGGGCATCAGTTTGTCATCCTTTGTTTGGTAATCATCATTGACCTGATTAATGACTAGTTCTGAATCCTCATATACTTACAATTATGTAACGTTCCATTCTACAACTATCTTGATTCTAATGATAAGTGCTTCATATTATGTTGTGTTGTTGGTGCAAGGAATCATCACGCGGTATGATTTCAAAATAGTGTGTCCTTGGGGAGTGATGAATAAAATTCGAGCTCTTGATCCATGTCGATTATATGGGCCATCAAAATACAACACCCACTACTTTGTCGTTGTTATTGCGAAGACATCAGTGTTTGGAAATTCCACGTACAAAGGATGATCATCATGAATTGGTGCTTCAACTAGTTCATTGACAATAGCTTGTCCTTTGATTGCTTTTCTGTCAACATATTGGATGCCAAACTCATTGAGTATCATTACCCTTTTGGCTAACCTTCCAGTTAGATTTTATTTGCTAAGGAGATACTTTAGTGGATCTATCTTGGCTATGAGTCTAATAGTGTGAGTTAGCATATAATGTTTCAATTTTTGGGTATTGAACACTACTGCTAAACAAGATTTCTCAATGGATGTATAGTTGATTTCATAACCATTTAGAGTTCTACTGATATAATAGATTGCTCTCTCCTTTCCCGTTGAATCTTCTTGTGCCAACAAATCTCCCAGTGATCGATCAGTTGTAGCTATGTACAATAAGAGAGGATTCCCTTCTGCTGGTGGTGCTAGGATAGGTGAAATCATTAGGTATTATTTCAGATGATTGAAATTTTCCTCACATTTCTCATCCCATCGAAAGGAAACATTCTTGTGCAAAAAGTAGGGTAAAAGGATGAGTTTTATTAGCCAGTTGTGATATGAATCTTCTGATTGACTGGAATATTTCTTGAAGGGATCTTAACTGATTGATATTTTTTAGAGGTGGAATTTCCATGATAGCTTTTACTTCTGGAGGGTCCACCTCAATACCTTTTTCTAACACTATATATCCTAATAGTTTTGCTAATGTTACCCCAAACACACATTTCTTTGGATTTAGGCAGACGTTGAACTTCTCTAGTCGAGTGAAGAGTTTGTCTAGTGTCTCCAAATGTCCTTCTCTAGTGTAAGATTTTGCCAATAATTCATCCACATAATATTCCATCACGGTATGCATCATATCATGAAAGATGGTTGTCGTAACTCTCTAGTATGCGGTCCCTGTGTTCTTCAATTCGAAGGGCATGATGTTCCAACATAAGGTGCCCCATGGGCAACTGAAAGTTGTCTTATCCTAGTCTTTAGGTGCTTTCTTGATTTCATTATAGCCAGAAAATCCATCCATTAGTGACAACATGCCATGACCTATTGTTAAGTCTACAATGATATCAATGTTTGGCAAGGGGAAATCATCTCTCAAGGAAGCCTTGTTGAGGTCTCTGAAGTCTATACAAATCCATATGCTTCCATCAAGATTTGAAATAGGTATAATGTTGGATATCCACTTTGCATAATCAATGGGTCTAATGAATCCTACATCCAATAATTTGTTTAGTTTCACCTTCACCAATAAGGTAATGTGAGGATGCATTTTTCTCAACTTTGGCTTGACTGGTTTGACTCTTGAAGGAAGGGATAAATGATGCATGATGAGATTTGGGTCTATCCCTCACATGTTTGCATATGGCCAAGAAAAGTTGACTTGTCGCTCTTCAAAGAACTTGAAAAAATTAGTCTTTTCTTGTTACATTAATGATTCTGCTAGATGGAGAGTTTTCACTTCTTTTGGATTGCTGACATTGATGAACTATGTTGGATTGATCAAAACTTTGGATCTATCTTGGAAGTTCTCTAGGAGAGTGTCAAATTTCCCATCCTTCGATGCCTCAGAGAGGTTTTCACCGTCATATGCACTCTTTATTTTTTATTCTTTCTTGATCTAATACTACCATGGAATGGTTTCCACCATCATATCTTTCTTTTGTTTTACTCATTTTACAACTGGAAAATTTGGCACTCCCATATCTAGAAGATTCATTATGACGTTCATGTTTCCGGATTAATAGTGCAGAGGAAGTTAATGATGGACTCATCGTTTGAAAAGGTGGGGATATCCATAAAGTTAGTTTGGTCCCAATCTATGAGTTTAGGATGTACCAAAGGTGGGGGATCACCAGATGGGTTCACATCAAAGTTCGTAAGGGTTCTAATGGAAACATTGTCGTCAAACAATACTATGGAAAGGTCAAATTCTAAGATGTTACTCTCTTTTGAGTGATCTGTCTCGCCATGAGTTTGATTGTCTTCACTTGAACCATTGATATTTTGTGATCCTAATTCAATTGGTCTTAACCCTAAGCTTTGTCCCTTCTTGAGTATAGGGATATACTTGTGTAGTACATCAATTTCCTTATCATGACATGACTCTTTTGATAGTGAGTCCCATTCATATTCATTGGAATTAGTTTCATAGTAGTCACTTGCTTGGAGCTGTAGGATCCTTTCAACAACCTTCTACTTTAGACCTCTGTTTCTTCATCCTTTTGATGCTCTTTATATCCCAAACCTATCTTGTATTTTAGATTTGTTATGATGGGTTGGATAGGTTCTATGATACCTTCTTTCCTTTTCCCAATACGTCCTTGTCCCTCATACCCTATTTTTTCTAAGATTGAGAATCCTTTGCGATATTGTGTGGTTTGTACATTAGCCATTACTGCTTGAGAATCGGTTTCATCCTTGTAGATCCAATTCAAAATATCATTGTCATTAGATTCCTTTGCTTGAGTTCTTGCTTTTATGAATCAACCATGAAAGTGTGATAGGTTGTGAGGATGATTGTGAAAAGGTTGATGATTGACCATGGGATTTTGGTTAAATTAACTGTGAGAGGAAAAGGGATTGTTCAATGGAGTATTCATCCTCACCTTTGTCTTTGACTTGGAAATTCTTCTCAAATTGTTTGGCCAAAGTATTAAGTTGGGCTTCATGATTGGTAGATGCGGAGGGGCTAGGTTCTTCCTTTTCCCTGAGTTATTTGGATGAGGAACTTGGGTGACTTCCTTCATTGGAGGATGTCGCTAGCAATTTTGACAAGGGATTGGATTGACTTGAATTATTGGGGATGTCAGGGGTGGAATCAAGAGCTTCTCGGTTATGAGGCACAAATACATCTTGGACAGCCTTAAGGGTATTGCAATGTTGGGGACAATTGGAATCAACAAGAATGGTAATCTCTTGTCCATTGCAAGGAAATTTTAGACGATGATGGTATGTTGAAGGGACAGTCTGCATTTCATGGATCCAAGAATGACCCAAGAGAATATTATATGTCAAATCTTTATCCAAAACTTGGAAAACCACATCTTTTGAATTGGTAATACAATCAATCCCTTTGAAGCTCTTTCCTCATTGACATATGCTTTGATGGTGATTTTTTTCCTTGCATCTATTAGATTTTCAGAGAACACTAGTGCACAGACAAAATTTCAAGTACATATATTAAGACTGGCTCCTCCATCTATTAGGACGTGATTGAAATGACTCTTATGGATTAGGACCTTGATATGTAGTGTTGTGTTATGAAGATGGGTGAGGATACATCATCATTTTTTGAAAAGGATAAGCATGGAGGAGCAACTAAATGTCTCACCATGGCTTGGAAAGTACATACTTCCAAATTATTTGGTATTGTTGTATCGACTAGGGCCTTTTCCAAGATCTCTTTATGAGTGGGTGAGATTTTAAGGAGCTCCAATATTGATATTTGTGTGGGGATCTTTTGGAGCTGATCAACAATGTTATATTAATGAGATGGAGCAGCGAGTGCTTTGGAGGTGTTGCCTTTTCAAACATATTTGGTTTGGCCCCTTGTGGTCACATTTATGGGCAAAATATCTTGTTTTCCATTGATTTTGATGACATTAATTTGATTATATGTTGCAACCATGCTTTATTGGATACCATGGACTCTATTTGAGAGGATGTTGGTATCTTTGATTGGATGATTGGTTGCAACAAGATCTAGTGTGTTATTGATCTCAATGTCATTTGTATGTTCTTCAATGTCTAAAATATGATAAATGGTAGTGTCATGAACATAGTTCATGCTCTTTCCTTTTTCGTTTGTGTTAGAAGACTCTTTTTTTTCATAATTTGGCAAAGGGTTTTTGAATACCCTATGATCAATCTTTGTTTGGGGCTCTTCTATTCATATGATCTTATTTACAATCAACTCTTATATCTTGTGTTTCAATTGTATGAAACTATTGGTTAGGTGGCCTTTACATCGATGAAATTCACAAAAATGAGCCTTTTCCACCATGATGATTTCACTTTAGGTTCAAAACCTTGGGTGTCGGGTAGGATGATAATATTTTCTGCAATAAGTTCTTTCAATGTGGATTCATATGATTGATCCAAAGGTGTAAACTTTCAATGGTTGTTCGATGTTTGATATGGTAGGGTCCTAGATGTTGTGTTGCTTTGATTGTTTTGAGTATTGCCTTGGTTGGTATTTTGGTTGTTGCTTTTGTTGGTATTTTGGGTGGTCTTTGGATTGGTATTCGAGGTGCTTTATGAAAAATTGAAGACCGGTTTAGCATTATGCAATTTAGCTTAAGTATCATTGCCATTATTTTTGTACTTTTGCCAAAATTTTGGTTTGTCATTGTTGGAGGAATTGGACGAATTTTTTTTAATAAATTTTCAATATTCCTATTTGACCAAAGCTTCTTCAATTTTGATCTCATTTTCGATCAATTTTTCAAAAGTTGGAGGACACTGTAATTCAAGCCTATAGCTCATGTCATCATCTAGATTATCAATGAATATCTTTATCTTATCTTTTTTTGGTATGGGGAGGGGATACCTTGCGAATAATATTCTCCACCTTTATAGAAATACTAGGAATGATTCACCCTTCTTTTGTTTGAAATTGCAAAGGTCCTTCATTGTGATTTCATGTTGGATGTTATATGAATATTGGGTGATAAAATTGTTGACCAATTCCTCAAAAGATTTGGTCCCTAACGATAATTATGAGAACCATTCCATGCATTTCCCTCCCAAACTACATGGGAATAATCTCATCAAATATGTTTCCTCGTGGACAAATTTGAGATTCATTGTATGGAATTCCATTATGGGATCTATTGGATTAGTTTACCCATTGCACTTATCGTATTTAGGAAATTCACAATGTTTGGGAAATGGTATCATGTTGACACTTTGATCAAAAGGGTAGGGACATATATCTTGTATGGAGTATCTCTTGGTAGTCCTAGTTTTCATGTTTTGCATTTGTTGTAGGAGGGTTTGGATTTTTGGTTTCAAAGTGTCCATGGGATCATTGGATTTTGCTTCACTTCTTGTTTCAATTTGTTTTTTTCTTTTTTTTTTCTTAAGAGTTCTTTTCAATTTTGTGACATCAAAATATTCGGGTAGTTGGACTCCTTTGTTTGCTAACATCAAAAGGTATTTTTCACCTTCCTTTTCAAAGATCCTCTCCATGAATTTATGAAAAATTTGGATCTTGTTGGGCTTGTTCTATGGTTTCATCAATTATTTCTTCCACCTCATATCGAGGAACTTTGAAAAAGGGATTCTCTTCTCTTTCAGCAATGGTGTTTTGGTTTTCAATTTCCTTTTGCTCAAGTTTTTTCTTTTGCAATGTCATTAAAACAGGCATACAAATGATAAAGATGAACTAAGTGTTTGTTCAAAGTTTGAGAGTGCCAAAAAGATTAGTCTAAATTTGATTAAGCAAGCTTTATTTTGGGATAAAGGATGATGAATCTTGATGAAGAATGATGAATCCTGATGAAGGATGATGAATCCTAATGAAGGATGATAAATCCTAATGAAGGATGAAAAATCCTAGTGGTGAAATGTAGCTGCTAAATCAGAATTAGGTGTGATCAGGAGGTGTTAGAACCCTAACTTTCACTCAAAAATTTTAAGGTTTCCCCGTTTGAATCTAATATTTTTCATAAAAACCCTAAGATTTTTTCCATGTGTGCCCTCCGTTTTCCTATATTTTCATAAAAAAATATCATTTCATTTCCCACCCAAATTGCTAAAATATCTTATTTTATACCGCTAGCTTGTACCCTTTCAATTTTCCATCTTTCGTTTCCTACCGCTCCATCGCAACTAGCTATCAAAAGGTCTGCGGTACACCACGATACCGCGAACAAGGAGAGACAAAGCCATGGTGAGGCGATAGTAGGAGAAGGGACTGTAATGGTTAAAATTGCCATACCACGGTCAGTCAAGCGGTTGACTGCGGTAGAGCTATAGAAACAGTAAAAGCTACGGGGAGAGAAAAATAAACATGTGAATGTATAAAGTGAAATATTAAAAGAGGGAAAGTATTAAAACAAAAATTGAACGCATGACTATGTAAAAAATATTTGATTTTCCAATTAGGGAACTAATCAAATATTATATTTTCTATCACGAAAATACAACCAGCTGTAAAAGGAATTGAAGGGTCACGACTCTTCGATTATTCTATATAAAATGTATTGAAAAATCTATTGTAAGAGGAGTAAGTAGGGGTAGATAGTAGTTAGAGGAGGAAGGAGATATTTTCAGACTGGGAATGTAAATAACGGAAAAACCTTCCCAATACAGAGAGATGGAGAATATTTTGGTGAAGTTCATTTTTGTATTCATTTGTTGAGATGTTATAAGCTTTGTATTTCCTCTCTGGTTGTCTCCAATTAGAAATCATTAAATAATTTAAATCAAGATATCATGTATATTTTCTGATTTATTGCAGTGCATTTATCACTCTGTGTGATTTGATTAATAGGTGTTTGCATGTGAGAACTAAAATTATTTTAAACAAGTCACAGTGATTTTAGGATTTTTTGTTGGATGATTAAAGAAGAACTTGGTAGGAAAACGTTCAAGCATAATTTATGCAAGCCATAAATTGGGTGAAATAGTATGCTAGTCATAGAATTTCATACTTTAAATATGCTGAACAACCTGAATTTAGAAAAAGAGGGAAATACACACATCATTCTTTATTTTTGACTCCATTGCCCATGTGGATAGAAGGAATTGATCTGCCTCAACCCACAGATAAATTTCATATCAAACAATCTTTTCAAAACCTTTCATTTGTGTTGTAGGAGTAGGATTAGTTGTAGTGGTTTTCATCTATTCACTTCCATTTTCCATTGTGGATAGATTGATCAACCAGGAAGTACATTTCAATCTGCATCATTCACATAGGTTCACCCTCCTTGGTCTAGTAGAACCAAAAGAGAAGAAGGTTCAATTGCATCAATTGGCCTTGTACGTTGACCAAAATTGTTGTGAGAGATTGGCAACCTCTCGTGGTTCAAACCTTCATTTTTGAGACCCAACAGTTTGGCGACTCTACTGGGGAGTCACTGTTAGAACCCTATTTTTCACTCAAAAATCCTAAGGTTTCCCTATTTGAATCTATATTTTTCATAAAAACCCTAAGGTTTTTTCCATGTGTGCCCTCCATTTTCCTATATTTTCATAAAAAAATCTCATTTCATTTCCCACCCAGATTGCTAAAATATCTTATTTTATACCGCTACCTTGTACCCTTTGAATTTTCCATCTTTTGTTTCCTACCGCTCCTCCACAACTAGCTATCAAATGGTTCATGGTAGTGCAGTGGAGGGTAAGTCTGGAGGTCAACAGGTAGCCACCGCTGCACCACAACCAATTACCAAATAGTCGGTGGTGGTGCAGTAGATAGTAGAGCGACGGACATAGGGGTCACCATTGGCAGTCAAGCTAGACACTGCGGTGACTGCAGTAACATTCAGTGGTCAGAGGAACATACATGAAGTGTTTACCATGCCATAGGGTGTGGTCTAAGCATAGACTGCGGTGAGTGGTGAGTAACCGACCAGGCAAGCAGATAAGTGGTTCATGTTGAGACTGGGGTGATTGCGGTCAAAAGGACTCAACAGTTGTCGAAGATAGATAACACGATACCACGGTTGGACAAAATGAAGCTGGCAGTTGAGTGGTGAATGGTGAGAAGACGACTAGTGGGTACACCGTGATACCGTGGAAAAGGAGAGACGAATCTATGGTGAGGCGATAACATGATAAGGGATTGTAATGGTTAAGACTGCCATACCACGATCGATCAAACGGTTGACCACGGTAGAGCGGTAGAAACTGTAAAAGCTATAGGGAGAGAATTTAAGTAAAAATGAGAATGTATAAAGTGAAATATTAAAAGTGGGAAAGTATTAAAAAAAAATCAAAAGCATGACTATGTAAAAATTATTTGATTTGCCGACTACGTAACTAATCAAATATTATATTTTTTGTCACAAAAATACAACCAGTTGTAACAAGTATTGAAGGGTCATGACTCTTCGATTATTCTGTATAAAATGTATTGAAAATTCAGTTGTAAGAGGAGTAAGTAGGGGTAGATAGTAGTTAGAGGAGGAAGGAGATTTTTTCAGACTGGGAATGTAAATAATGGAAAAAACCTTCCTGAGACAGAGCAATGGAGAATATTTTGGTGAAGTTCATTTTTGTATTCAGTTGTTGAGATATTATAAGCTTTGTATTTCCTCTCTGGTTGTCTCCAATTATAAATCATTAAATCATTTAAATCAAGATATCATGTATATTTTTTGATTTATTACAGTGCATTTATAACTCTGTGTGATTTGATTAATAGGTGTTTGCATGTGAGAACTAAAATTCTTTTAAACAAGTCATAGTGATTTTAGGATTTTTTGTTGGATGATTAAAGAAGAACTTTGTAGGAAAACATTCACGCATAATTTATGCAAGCCATAAATTGGGTGAAATAGTATGCTAGTCATAGAATTTCATACCTTAAATATGCCTAACAATTTGAATTTAGACAGAGAGGGAAATACACACATCATTCTTTATTTTTGACTCCATTGCCCATGTGGATAGAAGGCACTGATCTGCCTCAACCCACAGATAAATTTCATATCAAACAATCTTTTCAAAACCTTTCATTTGTGTTGTAGGAGTAGGATTATTTGTAGTGGTTTTCATGTATTCACTTCCATTTGCCATTGTGGATAGATTGATCAACCAGGGAGTACATTTCAATCTGCATCATTCACATAGGTTCACCCACCTTGGTCTAGCAGAACCTAAAGAGACGAAGGTTCAATTGCATCAATTAGACTTGTACGTTGACCAAAAGCGTTGTGAGAGCTTGGCAACCTCTCGTGGTTCAAACTTGCATTTTTGAGACCCAATAGTTTGGCAACCCTGCTGGGGAGTCACTGTTAGAACCCTAATTTTCACTCAAAAATCTTAAGGTTTTCCCGTTTGAATCTAATATTTTTAATAAAAACCCTAAGCTTTTTTCCATGTGTGCCATTTTCCTATCTTTTCATAAAAAAATCTCAATTCATTTCCCACCCAAATTGCTAAAATATCTTATTTTATACCGCTACCTTATACCCTTTGAATTTTCCATCTTTTGTTTCCTGCCGCTCCTCCGCAACTAGCTATCAAATGGTCCACAGTAGTGTGGTGGAGGGTAAGTCTAGCGGTCAACAGGCAGCCACCACTGCACCATGGATAGTCACCAAACAGTTAGCCGTGGCGTGATAGATAATCGAGCAACCAAAAGAGGGGTCACCGCGGTACCTCTAGCGGTCAATCTAGGCACTGCAGTGACTACAGTAACATTCAACGGTCAGAGGAACAGGCACGAAGATTTTACTGTGCCATCGCATGTGGTATAAGAATACACTACGGGGGATCGATGGGCGGTTAGTAACTAGCCAAGCAAGTAGACAAGGGGTTCAGGCTAAGACCACAGTGATTGCGGTGACAGGGACTCAACGGTTGATGAAGAGCGATACCGCGGTTGGACAAAACAAAGCCGACATTTAAGCATTCAATGGCGAGAAGATGGCTAGTAGGTACATCGCGATACCGCGGACAAGGAGAGATGAAGCCGTAGTGAGGCGATAGCAGGAGAAGGGACTGTAATGGTTAAGACCTCCATACCGCAGTTGGTCAAGTGGTTGACCGCAGTAGAGCGATAGAAACAGTAAAAGTTGCGGGGAGAGAAAAGTAAAAATGCGAATGTATAAAGTGAAATATTAAAAGCAGGAAAGTATTAAAACAAAAATCGAACGCATGACCATGTAAAAAATATTTGATTTGCCGATTAGGCAACTAATCAAATATTATATTTTCTGTCACGAAAATACAACCAGTTGTAAAAGGAATTGAAGGGTTATGACTCTTCGATTATTCTATATAAAATGTATTGAAAAATTTGTTGTAAGAGGAGTAAGTAGGGTTAGATAGTATTTAGAGGAGGAAGGAGATTTTTTCAGACTGGGAATGTAAATAATGGAAAAAACCTTCCTGAGACAGAGCAATGGAGAATATTTTGGTGAAGTTCATTTTTGTATTCAGTTGTTGAGATGTTATAAGCTTTGTATTTCTTGTCTGGTTGTCTCCAATTAGAAATCATTAAATCATTTAAATCAAGATATCGTGTATATTTTCTGATTTATCACAGTGCGTTTATCACTTTGTGTGATTCGATTAATAGGTGTTTGCATGTCAGAACTAAAATTATTTTAATCAAGTCACAGGGATTTTAGGATTTTTTGTTGAATGATTAAAGAAGAACTTGGTAGGTAAACATTCAAGCATAATTTATGCAAGCCATAAATTGGGTGAAATAGTATGCTAGTCATAGAATTTCATACTTTAAATATGCCTAAAAACTTGAATTTAGACAGAGAGGGAAATACACACATCATTGTTTATTTTTGACTCCATTGCAAATGTGGATAGAAGACACTGATCTACCTCAACCGAGAGATAAATTTCATATCAAAAAATATTTTCAAAACCTTTCATTTGTGTTGTATGAGAAGGATTAGTTGTATTGGTTTTCATCTATTCACTTCCTTTTTCCATTGTGGATAGATTGATCAACCAGGAAGTACATTTCAATCTACATCATTCACATAGGTTCACCCGCCTTGGTCTAGCAGAACCTAAAGAGAAGAAGGTTCAATTGCATCAATTGGCCTTCTACGTTGACCAAATGCATTGTGAGAGCTTGGAAACCTCTCATGGTTCAAACCTATAGTTTTTAGATCGAACAATTTGGTGACTCTACTGGGGAGTCACTGAAAAAAACCCTAATTTTCACTCAAAAATCCTAAGGTTTCCCTGTCTGAATCTAATATTTTTCATAAAAACCCTAAGGAATTTTCCATGTGTGCCCTCCATTTTCCTATCTTGTCATAAAAAAATCTCTTTTCATTTCCCACCCAAATTGCTAAAATATCTTATTTTATACCACTACCTTGTACCCTTTGAATTTTGCATCTTCTGTTTCCTACCGCTCCACCACAACTAGCTATCAAATTATCCACGGTAGTGCAGTGGAGGGTAAGTCTGGTAGTCAACAGGAAACCACTGTTGCACTGTGGCTAGTCACCAAACAGTCGGCGGTGGCGTGATAGATAGTGGAGCAATCGACCGAGGGGTCACTGCGATACCACTGGCGGTCAAAGGAAAATGCACAAAGTGTTTACCGTGCCACCGCGTGTGGTCTATGCATAGACTGCGGTGGGACGGTGGGCAGTTAGTCACCGGTTAGGAAAGGTGACAAGGGGTTCAAGCTGAGACCGTACTAATTGTGGTGACAAGGACTTAGTGGTTGACGAAGACAGATACCGCGATACCGCAGTTGGAAAAAATAGAGCCGGCGGTTGAGCGATGAATAATGAGAAGATGACTAGTGGGTACACCATCATACCGCGGACGAGGAGACACGAAACCATAGTGAGGTGATAGCAAGAGAAGGGACTATAATGGTTAAGACCACCATACCATGGTCAGTCAAACGGTTGACCATGGTAGAGTGGTAGAAATAGTAAAAGTTGTAGGGAGAGAAAAGTAAAAATCCGAATGTATAAAGTGAAATATTAAAAGTGGGAAACTATTAAAACAAAAATAGAATGCATGACTATGTAAAAAATATTTGATTTTCCGATTAGGGAACTAATCAAATATTATATTTTCTGTCACGAAAATACAACCAGTTGTAAAAGGAATTGAAGGGTCATGACTCTTTGATTATTCTATATAAAATGTATTGAAAAATCAGTTGTAAGAGGAGTAAGTAGGGGTAGATAGTAGTTAGAGGAGGAAGGAAATTTTTCACACTTGGACTGTAAATAATGGAAAAATCCTTCTTGAACAGAGCAATGGAGAATGTTTTGGTGAAGTTCATTTTTGTATTCAGTTGTTGAGATGTTATAAGATTTGTATTTCATGCCTGGTTGTCTCCAATTAGAAATCATTAAATCATTTAAATCAAGATATCATTTATATTTTCTGATTTATCACAGTGCATTTATCACTCTGTGTGATTTGATTAATAGGTGTCTGCATGTTAGAACTAAAATTATTTTAAACAAGTCACAGTGATTTTATGATTTTTTGTTGGATGACTCAAGAAGAACTTGGTAGGAAAACATTCAAGCATAATTTATGCAAGCCATAAATTGGGTGAAATAGTATGCTAGTCATATAATTTCATACTTTAAATATGCCTAACAACCTGAATTCAGACAGAGAGGGAAATACACACATTATTCTTTATTTTTGACTCCATTTCCCATGTGGATAGAAGGCACTGATCTGCCTCAACCCAGAGATAAATTTCATATCAAACAAACTTTTCAAAACCTTTCATTTGTGTTGTAGGAGTATGATTAGTTGTAATGGTTTTCATCTATTCACTTTCATTTGCCATTGTGGATAGGTTGATCAACCAGGAAGTACATTTCAATCTACATCATTCACATAGGTTCACCTGCCTTGGTCTAGCAGAACCTAAAGAGAAGAAGGTTCAATTACATTAATTGGCCTTGTATGTTGACCAAAAGCGTTGTGAGAGCTTGGCAACCTCTTGTGGTTCAAACCTACATTTTTTGAGACCCAAAAGTTTGGCGACTCTACTGGGGAGTCACAGTTAGAACCCTAATTTTCAATCAAAAATCCTAAGGTTTCCCTATTTGAATCTAATATTTTTCATCAAAACCCTAAGGTTTTTTCAATGTGTGCCCTCCATTTTCCTATCTTTTCATAAAAAAGGCTCATTTCATTTCCCACCCGAATTGCTAAAATATCTTGTTTTATACCGCTACCTTATACCCTTTAAATTTTCCATCTTCTGTTTCCTACCACTCCACCACAACTAGCTATAAAATGGTCCATGGTAGTGCGGTGGAGGGTAAGACTGGCGGTTAATAGGAAAACACCGTTGCACCGTGTATAGTCACCAAACAGTCGACGGTGGTGCGGTAGACAATGGAGCGACTGACAGAGGGGTCACTGAAGTACCGCTGGCAGTCAAGTCAGGCACCGTAGTGACTGCGGTAACATTCAGTGGTCAAAGGAATACGCACAAAGTGTTTACCGTGCCACCACATGTGGTCAAAGCATAGACCGCGGTGGCACGATGGGCGGTTAGTAACCGACCAAGCGAGCGGACAGGAGGTTCAAGCTGAGACCGTGGTGATTGCGGTGACAAGGACTCAACGGTTGATGAAGATAGATACCGCGATACCGTAGTTGGACAAAATGAAGCCGACAGTTGTGCAGTGAATGGTGAGAAGATGGCTAGCGGGTACACCGTGATACCGCGGACAAGGAGAGATGAAGCTGTGATGAGGCGATAGCAAGAGAAGGGACTGTAATGGTTAAGACTACCATACCATGGCCAATCAAATGGTTGACCATAGTAGAGCGGTAGAAACAGTAAAATTTGTTGTGAGAGAAAAGTAAAAATGCGATTGTATAAAGTGAGATATTAAAAATGGGAAAGTATTGAAACAAAAATCGAACGCATGACTATGTAAAAAATATTTGATTTTTTGATTAGGAAACTAATCAAATATTATATTTTCTGTCACGAAAATATAACCAGTTGTAACAGGAATTGAAGAGTCATGACTCTTCAATTATTCTATATAAAATGTATTGAAAAATCAGTTGTAAGAGGAGTAAGAAGGGGTAGATAGTAGTTAGAGGAGGAAGGAGATTTTTTCAGATTGGGAATGTAAATAATGGAAAAAACCTTCCTGAGAGAGCAATGGAGAATATTTTGGTGAAGCTCATTTTTGTGTTTAGATGTTGAGATGTTATAAGATTTGTATTTCCTGCTTGTTTGTCTCCAATTAGAAAACATTAAATCATTTAAATCAAGATATCATTTATATTTTTTGATTTATCACAGTGCATTTATCACTCTATGTGATTTGATTAATAGGTGTCTGCATGTCATAACTAAAATTCTTTTAAACAAGTCACAATGATTTTAGGGATTTTTGTTGGATGATTAAAGAAGAACTTGGTAGGAAAATGTATTGAAGTATAATTTATGCAAGCCATAAATTGGGTGAAATAATATTATATTCAGAGAATTTCATACTTTAAATATGCCTAACAACTTGAATTTAGAAAAAGAGGGAAATACACACATCATTATTTATTTTTCACTCCATTGCCCATGTGGATAAAAGGCACTGATCTGCCTCAACCGAGAGATAAATTTCATATCAAAAAATCTTTTCAAAACCTTTCATTTGTGTTGTAGGAGTAGGATTATTTGTAGTGGTTTTCATCTATTCACTTCCATTTACCATTGTGGATAGATTGATCAACCAAGAAGTACATTTCAATCTACATCATTCACATAGGTTCACCCGCCTTGGTCTAGCAGAACCTAAAGAGAAGAAGGTTCAATTGCATCAATTGGCCTTGTACGTTGACCAAAAGGGTTGTGAGAGCTTGGCAACTTCTCGTGGTTCAAACTTGCATTTTTGAGACCCAACATTTTGGCAACTCTAATGGGGAGTCACTGTTAGAACCCTAATTTTAACTCAAAAATCCTAAGGTTTCCCTGTTTGAATCTAATATTTTTCATAAAAACACTAAGGTTTTTTCGATGTGTGCCCTCCATTTTCCTATCTTTTCATAAAAAAATATCATTTCATTTCCCACCCAAATTGCTAAAACATCTTATTTTATATTACTACCTTATACCCTTTGAATTTTCCATCTTTTGTTTCCTACTGCTCCACCGCAACTAGCTATCAAATGGTCTGTGGTAGTGCAGTGGAGGGTAAGTCTGGCGGTCAACAAGAAACCACCGCTGCACTATGACCAGTCACCAAACAGTCGGCGGTGGCATGGTAGACAGTGGAGCGACCGACAGAGGGGTCACTGCGGTGACTGCAGTAACATTCAACGGTCAGAGGAATAGGCACAAAGTGTTTACTGTGCCACTGCGTGTGGTCTAAGCATAGATCGTGATGGCACGGTGGGCAGTTCGTAATAGACTAGGCAAGCAAACAGGGTGTTGATGCTGAGACCGAGGTGATTACGGTGACAAGGAATCAACGATTGACGAAGACAGATACTGCGATACCGCGGTTGGAAAAAATGAAGCCGACGATTGAGGGGTGAATGGTAAGAAGATGGCTAGTGGTTACACCGCGATACCGTAGACAAGGATAGATGAAGTCATTGTGAGGTGGTAGCAAGAGAAGGGACTGTAATGGTTAGGACTACCATATCACGGTCGGTCAAATGGTTGACTGCGGTAGAGTGGTAGAAATAGTAAAAGTTGTGGGGAGAGAAAAGTAAAAATGCGAATGTATAAAGTGAAATATTAAAAGCGGGAAAGTATTAAAACAAAAATCGAATGCATGACGATGCAAAAAATATTTGATTTTTCGATTAGGCAACTAATCAAATATTATATATTTTTTGTCACGAAAATAAAATGAGATGTAAAAGGAATTGAGGGGTCATGACTCTTCGATTATTCTGTATAAAATGAATTGAAAAATCAGTTGTAAGAGGAGTAAGTAGGGGTAGATAGTAGTAAGAGGAGGAAGGATATTTTTTCAGTCTGGGAATGTAAATAATGGAAAAAACCTTCCTGAGACAGAGCAATGGAGAATATTTTGGTGAAGTTCATTTTTGTATTCAGCTGGTGAGATGTTATAAGCTTTGTATTTCCTGCCTAGTTGTCTCCAATTAGAAATCATTAAATCATTTAAATCAAGATATCATGTATATTTTCTGATTTATCACAGTGCATTTATAACTTTGTGTTATTTGATTAATAGGTGTCTACATGTCAGAACTAAAATTATTTTAAACAAGTCACAATAATTTTAGGATTTTTTGTTGGATGATTAAAGAAGAACTTGGTAGGAAAACATTCAAGCATAATTTATGCAAGCCATAAATTGGGTGAAATAGTATGCTAGTCATAGAATTTCATACTTTAAATATGCCGAACAACCTGAATTCAGACAAAGAGGGAAATACACACATCATTCTTTATTTTTGACTCCATTGCCCATGTGGATAGAAGGCACTGATCTACCTCAACCCAGAGATAAATTTCATATCAAACAATATTTTCAAAACCTTTCGTTTGTGTTGTAGGAGTAGGATTAGTTGTAGTGGTTTTCATCTATTCACTTCCATTTACCATTGTGGATAGATTGATCAACCAGGAAGTACATTTCATTCTTCATCATTCACATAGGTTCACCCGCCTTGGTTTAGCAGAACCTAAAGAGAAGAAGGTTCAATTGCATCAATTGGCCTTGTACGTTGACCAAAATCGTTGTGAGAGCTTGGTAACCTCTCGTGGTTCAAACCTTCATTTTTGAGACCCAACAGTTTGGTGACTCTATTGGGGAGTCACTGTTAAAACCCTATTTTTCAATTAAAAATCCTAAGGTTTCCTCGTTTGAATCTAATATTTTCATAAAAACCCTAATGTTTTTTCCCTGTGTGCCCTCCATTTTCCTATATTTTCATAAAAAAATCTCATTTCATTTCCCACCCAAATTGCTAAAATATCTTATTTTATACCGCTACCTTATACCCTTTGAATTTTCCATCTTTTATTTCCTACCGCTCCACCACAACTAGCTATCAAATGGTTCATGGTAGTGAAATGGAGGGTAAGTCTGGTGGTCAACAGGTAGCCACCGCTACACCACGGCCAGTCTCCAAATAGTCGGTGGTGGTGTGGTAGACAGTGGAGAGACCGACAAAGAGGTCACCGCTGGCGGTCAAGCCAGGCACTACGGTGATTGTAGTAACATTCAGTGGTCAGAGGAACAAACATGAAGTGTTTACCATGCCACAACGTGACAAGTGGTTCATGTTGAGACCGTGGTGATTGCGGTGACAAGAAATCAGTGGTTGTTGAAGACACATACTACGATACCGCGGTTGGACAAAATGAAGCTGGCAGTTGAGCGGTGAATGGTGAGAAGACGACTAGTGGGTACACCGCGATACCATGGACAAGGAGAGACGAATCCACGGTGAGGCGATAGCATGAGAAGGGATTGTAATGGTTAAGACTGCCATACCATGGCCAGTTAAACGGTTGACCACGGTAGAGCGGTAGAAATTGTAAAAGCTGTAGGGAGAGAATTTAAGTAAAAATGCGAATGTATAAAGTGAAATATTAAAAGCGGGAAAGTATTAAAAAAAATTGAAAGCTTGACTATGTAAAAATTATTTGATTTTCCGACTAGGCAACTAATCAAATATTATATTTTTTGTCACGAAAATACAACCAGTTGTAACAAGAATTTAAGGGTCATGACTCTTCGATTATTCTGTATAAAATGTATTGAAAAATCAGTTGTAAGAGGAGTAAGTAGGGGTGGATAGTAGTTAGAGGAGGAAGGAGATTTTTTTAGACTCGGAATGTAAATAATGCAAAAAACCTTCCTGAGATAGAGCAATGGAGAATATTTTGGTGAAGTTCATTTTTGTATTCAGTTGTTGAGATGTTATAAGCTTTGTATTTTCTGTCTGTTTGTCTCCAATTATAAATCATTAAATCATTTAAATCAAGATATCATGTATATTTTCTAATTTATTATAGTGCATTTATAACTCTGTGTGATTTGATTAATAGGTGTTTGCATGTGAGAACTAAAATTCTTTTATACAAGTCATAGTGATTTTAGGATATTTTGTTCCAGATGATTAAAGAAGAACTTGGTAGGAAAAAATTCAAGCATAATTTATGCAAGCCATAAATTGGGTGAAATAGTATGCTAGTCATAGAATTTCATACCTTAAATATGCCTAACAGTTTGAATTTAGACAGAGAGGGAAATATACACATCATTCTTTATTTTTGACTCCATTGCCCATGTGGATAGAAGGCACTGATCTGCCTCAACCCAGAGATAAATTTCATATCAAACAATCTTTTCAAAACCTTTCATTTGTGTTGTAGGAGTAGGATTATTTGTAGTGGTTTTCATGTATTCACTTCCATTTGCCATTGTGGATAGATTGATCCACCAGGGAGTACATTTCAATCTGCATCATTCACATAGGTTCACCCGCCTTGGTCTAGCAGAACCTAAAGAGAAGAAGGTTCAATTGCATCAATTAGACTTGTACGTTGACCAAAAGCATTGTGAGAGCTTGGCAACCTCTCGTGGTTCAAACCTGCATTTTTGAGACCCAATAGTTTGGCGACTCTACTGGGGAGTCACTGTTAGAACCCTAATTTTCACTCAAAAATCCTAAGGTTTCCTCGTTTGAATCTAATGTTTTTCAAATAAACCCTAAGCTTTTTTCCATGTGTTCCATTTTCCTATCTTTTCATAAAAAAGTATAAATTCATTTCCCACCCAAGCTGCTAAAATATCTTATTTTATACCACTACCTTATACCCTTTGAATTTTCCATCTTTTGTTTCCTACCGCTCCTCCGCAACTAGCTATCAAATGGTCCACAGTAGTGCGGTGGAGGGTAAGTCTGGTGGTCAATAGGCAGCCACCACTGCACAATAGATAGTCACCAAACAGTCGGCGGTGGCATGATAGACAATGGAGCGACATAAATAGGGGTCACCACGGTACCGCTAGCAGTCAATCCAGGCACCGCAGTGACTACAGTAACATTTAGTGGTAAGAGGAATAGGCACAAATATTTTACCGTGCCACTGCGTGTGGTATAAGAATATACCACGGGGGAACGATGGGCGGTTAGTAACCGACTAAGCAAGCAAACAGGGGGTTCAAGCTGAGACCGTGGTGATTGCGGTGACAAGGACTCAGTGGTTGACAAAGAGGGATACTGCGGTTGGACAAAACAAAGCTGACAATTGAGCGTTGAATGGTGAGAAGATGGCTAGCAGGTACATTGCGATACCACGGACAAGGAGAGACAAAGCTGCAGTGAGGCGATAGCAGGAGAAGGGACTGTAATGGTTAAGACCGCCATACCACGGCCAGTCAAGTGGTTGACCGCAGTAGAGCGATAGAAATAGTAAAAGTTGTGGGAAGAGAAAAGTAAAAATGCGAATGTATAAAGTGAAATATTAAAAGCAGGAAAGTATTAAAACAAAAATCGAACGCATGACCATGTAAAAAATATTTGATTTTCCGATTAGGCAACTAATCAAATATTATGTTTTTTGTCATGAAAATACAACCAGTTGTAAAAGGAATTGAAGGGTTATGACTCTTCGATTATTCTATATAAAATGTATTGAAAAATCTGTTGTAAGAGGAGTAAGTAGGGGTAGATAGTAGTTAGAGGAGGAAGGAGATTTTTTCAAACTCGGAATGTAAATAATGGAAAAAACCTTCTTGAGACAAAGCAATGGAGAATATTTCGGTGAAGTTCATTTTTGTATTCAGTTGTTGAGATGTTATAAGATTTGTATTTCTTGTCTAGTTGTCTCCAATTAGAAATTATTAAATCATTTAAATCAAGATATCATGTATATTTTCTGATTTATCACAATGCATTTATCACTCTGTGTGATTTGATTAATAGGTGTTTGCATGTCAGAACTAAAATTATTTTAATCAAGTCACAAGGATTTTAGGATTTTCTGTTGAATGATTAAAGAAGAACTTGGTAGGTAAACATTCAAGCATAATTTATGCAAGCCATAAATTGGGTGAAATAGTATGCTATTCATAGAATTTCATACTTTAAATATGCCTAACAACTTGAATATAGACAGAGAGGGAAATACACACATCATTCTTTCTTTTTGACTCCATTGCCCATGTGGATAGAAGGCACTGATCTGCCTCAACCGAGAGATAAATTTCATATCAAAAAATGTTTTCAAAACCTTTCATTTGTGTTCTATGAGTAGGATTAGTTGTATTGGTTTTCATCTATTCACTTCCTTTTTCCATTGTGGATAGATTGATCAACCAAGAAGTAGATTTCAATTTGCATCATTCACATAGGTTCACCCGCCTTGGTCTAGCAGAACCTAAAGAGAAGAAGGTTCAATTGCATCAATTGGCCTTCTACGTTGACCAAATGCGTTGTGAGAACTTGGCAACCTCTTGTGGTTCAAACCTTCATTTTTGAGACCCAACAGTTTGGTGACTCTACTCGGTAGTCACTGAAACAAACCCTAATTTTCACTCAAAAATCCTAAGGTTTCCCTGTCTGAATCTAATATTTTTCATAAAAACCCTAAGGACTTTTCCATGTGTGCCCTCCATTTTCCTATCTTGTCATAAAAAAATCTCTTTTCATTTCCCACCCAAATCGCTAAAATATCTTATTTTATATCGCTACCTTGTACCCTTTGAATTTTCCATCTTTTGTTTCCTACCGCTCCTCCGCAACTAGCTATCAAATGGTCCACGGTAGTGCAGTGGAGGGTAAGTCTGGCAGTCAATAGGTAACCATTGCTGCACTACGGGCAGTCACCAAATAGCTGGCGGTGGCGTGGTAGACAGTGGAGCAACCAACCGATGGGTCACCGCGGTACCACTAGCGGTGACGCTAGGCACCGCAGTGACTGCGGTAACATTTAGCGGTCAGAGGAACATGAACGAAGTGTTTACCATGCCACCGTGTGTGGTCTAAGCATAGACTGCGGTGGCGCGGTGGGCAGTTAGTAATCGATCAGGAAAGGCGACAGGGGGTTCAAGCTGAGACCCTAGTGATTGCGGTGACAAGGACTCAGTGGTTAATGAAGACAGATACCACGATACCGTGGCTGGAAAAAATGGAGCCAACGGTTAAGCGATGAATAATGAGAAGATGACTAGCGGGTACACCGTGATACGGCGGACAAGGAGAGATGAAGCCACGGTGAGGTGATAGCAAGAGAAGGGACTATAATTGTTAAGACCACCATACCATTGTCGGTCAAACGGTTGACCGTGGTAGAGCGGTAGAAATAGTAAAAGTTGCAGGGAGAGAAAAGTAAAAATGCGAATGTATAAAGTGAAATATTAAAAGCGGGAAAGTATTAAACAAAAATCAAATGCATGACTATGTAAAAAATATTTGATTTTCTGATTAGGCAACTAATCAAATATTATATTTTCTGTCACGAAAATACAACCAGTTGTAAAAGGAATTGAAGGGTCATGACTCTTCGATTATTCTATATAAAATGTATTGAAAAATCAGTTGTAAGAGGAGTAACTAGGGGTAGATAGTAGTTAGAGGAGGAAGGAGATTTTTTCAGACTGGGACTGTAAATAATGGAAAAAACCTTCCTGAAACAGAGCAATGGAGAATGTTTTGGTGAAGTTCATTTTTGTATTCAGTTGTTGAGATGTTATAAGATTTGTATTTCCTGCCTGGTTGTCTCCAATTAGAAATCATTAAATCATTTAAATCAAGATATCATGTATATTTTCTGATTTATCATAGTGCATTTATCACTCTGTGTGATTTGATTAATAGGTGTCTGCATGTCAGAACTAAAATTATTTTAAACAAGTCACAGTGATTTTAGGATTTTTTGTTGGATGATTCAAGAAGAACTTGGTAGGAAAACATTCAAGCATAATTTATGCAAGCCATAAATTGGGTGAAATAGTATGCTAGTCATATAATTTCATACTTTAAATATGCCTAACAACTTGAATTTAGACAGAGAGGGAAATACACACATCATTCTTTATTTTTGACTCCATTTCCCATGTGGATAGAAGGCACTGATCTGCCTGAACCTAGAGATGAATTTCATATCAAACAATCTTTTCAAAACCTTTCATTTGTGTTGTAGGAGTAGGAATAATCGTAGTGGTTTTCATCTATTCACTTCCATTTTCCATTGTGGATAGATTAATCAACCAGGAAGTACATTTCAATCTACATCATTCACATAGGTTCACCTGCCTTGGTCTAGCAGAACCTAAAGAGAAGAAGGTTCAATTGCATTAATTGGCCTTGTACATTGACCAAAAGCATTGTGAGAGCTTGGCAACCTCTTGTGGTTCAAACTTGAATTTTTGGAGACCCAACAGTTTGGCGACTCTACTGGGGTGTCACTGTTAGAACCCTAATTTTCACTCAAAAATCCTAAGGTTTCCTTGTTTGAATCTAATATTTTTCATAAAAACCCTATGGTTTTTTCAATGTTTTCCCTCCATTTTCCTATCTTTTCATTAAAAAGTCTCATTTCATTTCCCACCCAAATTGCTAAAATATCTTGTTTTATAACGCTACCTTATACCCTTTTAATTTTCCATCTTTTGTTTCCTACCGTTCCACCACAACTAGCTAGCAAATGGTCCACGGTAGTGCGGTGGAGGGTAAGTCTGGCGGTTAATAGGTAGAGACCATTGCACCATGGATAGTCACCAAACAGTCGGCTGTAGTGCAGTAGACAATGGAGCGACCGACAGAGGGGTCACCACAGTACCACTGGAAGTCAAGCCAGGCACCACAGTGACTGCAGTAACATTCAGCGGTCAGAGGACTATGCACAAAGTGTTTACCATGCCACCATGTGTGGTTTAAGCATAGATCGCAATGGCGCGATGGGCGGTTAGTAACAGACCAAGCAAGTAGACAGGGGGTTGAAACTGAGACCACGGTGACAAGGACTCAACGGTTGACGAAGACAGATACCACGATACCATGGTTGTGTTAGGTTTTCAATGGCAGATATCTAAAAAGCTAAATGCAGATTTTATCAAATAAACCAGAAGTAAAACACACAGAAAAATAACACAGAGAATTTAACGTGGTTCACCCAATGTGGGCTACATCCACCAAACCGCAACCATCCAATGATATTATTAACCAGTGCAAAACCCTATTACAATATCGTGAATAATCGCCTATTTCTTGTGATACTGTAACTCTATCCCAAACCCTTTATAAATTAGGGTTATACAAAATCGGGGTTTTTTTCCCTTTTTGTGATTTTTTCCTTTTTCGGTAATTTTGCGAAAAAGCAGGCCAAAAATTTTTCTCGGGGGCTACCGCCCCCGAACCCTCGCTTGGGGCCCAACCTGGCCCTGGACCCCGGTGAGGATACATGAAGAGTGTACAGTATAGAATGATCAGTCGCCACATACCAACAGGTTGGACCAAATGAAGCCGACAGTTGAGCGGTGAATGGTGAGAAAATGGCTAGCGGGTACACCGTGATACGGCGGACAAGGAGAGATGAAGCCACGGTGAGGTGATAGCAAGAGAAGGGACTATAATTGTTAAGACCACCATACCATTGTCGGTCAAATGGTTGACCGTGGTAGAGCGGTAGAAATAGTAAAAGTTGTTGGGAGAGAAAAGTAAAAATGCGATTGTATAAAGTGAAATATTAAAAGCGGGAAAGTATTAAAACAAAAATCGAATGCATGACTATGTCAAAAATATTTGATTTATCGATTAGGCAACTAATCAAATATTATATTTTCTATCACGAAAATACAACCAGTTGTAACAGGAATTGAAGGATCATGACTCTTCAATTATTCTATATAAAATGTATTGAAAGATTAGTTGTAAGAGGAGTAAGTAGGGGTAGATAGTAGTTAGAGGAGGAAGGAGATTTTTTCAGATTGGGAATGTAAATAATGGAAAAAACCTTCCTGAGAGACCAATGGAGAATATTTTGGTGAAGCTCATTTTGGTATTCAAATGTTGAGATGTTATAAGATTTGTATTTCCTGCCTATTTGTCTCCAATTAGAAATCATTAAATCATTTAAATCAAGATATCATTCATATTTTCTGATTTATCATAGTGCATTTATCACTTTATGTGATTTGATTAATAGGTGTCTGCATGTCATAACTAAAATTCTTTTAAACAAGTCACAATGATTTTAGGGATTTTTGTTGGATGATTAAAGAAGAACTTGGTAGGAAAACATTCAAGCATAATTTATGCAAGCCATAAATTGGGTGAAATAGTATTTTATTCAAAGAATTTCATACTTTAAATATGCCTAACAACTTGAATTCAGACAAAGAGGGAAATACACACATCATTCTTTATTTTTGACTCCATTTCCCATGTGGATAAAAGGCACTGATCTGCCTCAACCCAGAGATAAATTTCATATCAAACAATCTTTTCGAAACCTTTCATTTGTGTTGTAGGAGTAGGATTAGTTGTAGTGGTTTTCATCTATTCACTTCCATTTACCATTGTGGATAGATTGATCAACCAAGAAGTATATTTCAATCTACATCATTCACATAGGTTCACTCGCCTTGGTCTAGCATAGCCAAAAGAGAAGAAGGTTCAATTGCATCAACTGGACTTGTACGTTGACCAAAAGCATTGTGAGAGCTTGGCAACCTCTCGTAGTTCAAACTTCCATTTTTGAGACCCAACAGTTTGGCGACTCTACTGGGGAGTCACTGTTAGAACCCTAATTTAACTCAAACATCCTAAGGTTTCCCCATTTGAATCTAATATTTTTCATAAAAACCCTAAGGTTTTTTCAATGTTTTCCCTCCATTTTCCTATCTTTTCAGAAAAAAATATCATTTCATTTCCCACCCAAATTGCTAAAACATCTTATTTTATACCGCTACCTTGTACCCTTTGAATTTTCCATCTTTTGTTTCCTACCGCTCCACCGCAACTAGCTATCAAAAGGTCTATGGTAGTGCGGTGGAGGGTAAGTCTGGTGGTCAACAAGAAGCCACTGCTACACCGTGGCCAGTCACCAAACAGTCAGTGGTGGCATGGTAGACAATGGAGGGACCAACAGAGGGGTCACCGCGGTGACTGGGGTAACATTGAACGGTCAGAGGAATAGGCACAAAGTGTTTACCATGCCACTGCGTGTGGTCTAAGCATAGACCGTGATGGCTCGGTGGGCAGTTAGTAATCGACCAGGCAAGCAAATAGGGGGTTGAAGCTGAGACCGAGGTGATTGTGGTGATAAGGACTCAATGATTGACGAAGACAGATACCGCGATACCGCGGTTGGACAAAATGAAGCCGACGGTTGAGGGGTGAATGGTAAGAAGATGGCTAGTGGTTACACCGCAATACCACAAACAAGGAGAGATGAAGTCGTTGTGAGGTGGTAGCAAGATAAGGGATTGTAATGGTTAATACCGCCATATCACGGCCGGTCAAACAGTTGACCGCGGTAGAGCTATAGAAACAGTAAAAGTTGCGGGGAGAGAAAAGTAAAAATGTGAATGTATAAAGTGAAATATTAAAAGTGGGAAAGTGTTAAAACAAAAATCAAATGCATGACTATGTAAAAAATATTTGATTTTCCGATTAGGCAACTAATCAAATATTATATATTTTTTGTCACGAAAATACAACCAGTTGTAAAAGGAATTGAAGGGTCACGACACTTTGATTATTCTGTATAAAATGAATTGAAAAATTAGTTGTAAGAGGAGTAAGTAGGGGTAGATAGTAGTTAGAGGAGGAAGGATATATTTTCAGACTAGGAATGTAAATAATGGAAAAAACCTTCCTCAGACATAGCAATGGAGAATATTTTGGTGAAGTTCATTTTTGTATTCAGTTGGTGAGATGTTATAAGCTTTGTATTTCCTACCTGGTTGTCTCCGATTAGAAATCATTAAATCATTTAAATCAAGATATCATGTATATTTTCTGATTTATCACAGTGCATTTATTACTCTGTGTGATTTGATTAATAGGTGTCTGCATGTCATAACTAAAATTCTTTTAAACAAGTAACAGTAATTTTAGGATTTTTTTTTGGATGATTAAAGAAGAACTTGGTAGGAAAACATTCAAGCATAATTTATGCAGGCCACAAATTGGGTGAAATAGTATGCTATTCTTATAATTTCATACTTTAAATATGCCTAACAACTTGAATTTAGACAGAGAGGGAAATACACACATCATTATTTATTTTTGACTCCATTGCCCATGTGGATAGAAGGCACTGATCTGCCTCAACCCAGAGATAAATTTCATATCAAACAATCTTTTCAAAACCTTTCATTTGTGTTGTAGGAGTAGGATTAGTTGTAGTGGTTTTCATCTATTCACTTCCATTTTCCATTGTGGATAGATTGGTCAACTAGGAAGTACATTTCAATCTGCATCATTCACATAGGTTCACCCACCTTGGTCTAGCAGAACCTAAAGAGAAGAAGGTTCAATTACATCAACTAGCCTTGTACGTTGACCAAAAGCGTTTTGAGAGCTTGGCAACCTCTCATGGTTCAAACCTACATTTTTGAGACCCAACAGGAGGCACTTTTGGATTTTTGATCAAAGTTTAGATGAACAATTTTCACTTGAAATTGTTGATTTTAACAAGTTACAAGCAATTTTTGGGTCAAGCAACGAATTTTGTTTGAAAAAGAATCTCCAAATTTGGTGTTAATTGGCAAAGGGGAGGTCAAATTTGGCTTTATGTTTGAAAATTCATTGGATGCGCTAAAGCAGTGCCCAAATGTGCCAAAACTTAGATGCGTTATGTAATGGTATAGATGCACTAAAAGATTGTAGGTATATGCTAGAATAGGCAATGGATGCGCTGCTAGATTACACAGATGCACTATAACAGAGGATGAATGTGCTAAAACAACAAATTTATGCGCTAGAATATCACAGTGATGTGCCAGAACAACAGATGGATGCACTAAAAGATGCAAGCGATGCACTAGAACAGTCAATGGATGTGTTGATCTAGATAATTATTTTTGGTTTTCTTAGAATGAAATCTGATTGTTTGATTAGATTTTCTTTTGAATCAATAGTTGAATGTTTTTTTGTGATGTTTGCTTGAATGTTTGATTTAAAAACACAGGTAAAAATACATCAAACAAGAACAATCCTAGGCTGTGTAAGACAATATCTACTAGATTTCCACTTGGATTGCTCCAGCTATGCTTACTTTTGGTGAATGATTAGAGGCTTGAAAACACTAGCTCCCCCTTGCATTACACTCACTTCTTGAGTCAGCCAAGCCTCAATCTTCATGAATCTCCCATGACATACTTCTCATTTCTACCAAAAGCCACAAGAATGTGGGACAACTTCAAATGATCCTTCTTGCACCAATAAATAAAAGGGAATTTTTGGCTTACTACAACAAAAGGGTTTTAGTATGGGAATTTCGTTCGTGGGGGATCATCCATACAAAAAGAGTCCATTGTTGTCCTTCTTGTCAAAATAATCCTCATGATACTTGAACTTTCCTCAAGTACCCATATTTATATCCCAGGTGGAAGTCACTTGGTTGTAGCATGTTCCCGGTTGGGTCATTCCCTTGGGGTGATTACCTCTTGTCCCACCAAGGTAGGCCCTCTAAGGATTAACATGCAAGAAAAAGAATGGTTCTGGATTTCTAATCACCTAGTTAAGGGGGAGAGCATACATGCCTACCATTCAACGAACACAACAAGCATGGTGCAAATTTATCCCTCCTAATTATGCTAGATTCCTAACTTAACCAAAGGATGTGAAAAATAATTTCAACCCTACAACCAATTTTTAGTAGTTTAATTCCACTGTTCTTTAACAAGCATTCTTTATTTGTCTCAGCAAAGTCTCTGACCGTGTGCAAGGTTCTTGCGAAACAGAAAAACATAGATCAATTCTTGGAATCTAAAAAATTTACCCTAAAAACTAGATGCGTCGTTCTAGTAATCAAATGCACTAAAACTTAGATTGAATGTGCTAAAATATTGAATGCACTAAAAGAGAGACCAAATGCACTGAATGACAAATGAAATGCACTAAACTAGAAAAGCATAGAATAAAAATTAAAACTCCTTGATGTTCTGATAGAGCCAAAGGATACACCGAAATAGTCATCTGATGCATCGAAACATAGGTTGGATGCGTCAGAAGAACCACCAAATGTGCCAAAACAGATACTCGATGCAGCAATAAGTCTGCTAGATATGCTATAGAAAAAAATGAATGCACTATTTCAAAACTTTCCATAGAATTTGTGAAGAAAAACTCAACAAAAAAATAAATTAAAGATGGGGCTAGGCCTCACAATGGGCACCAATTTATATGCGTTGTTTAAAAGTGTAGGTGAGATTAATTAGTAAAATCAAACACACACATCCATGAAATGTATTACATAAGGAATTGAAATAACTAAATTAAATTGTTACTACTATTCTTTCAAATCATTCCATGCTTCTTTAGTCTTAAGGATCTTTGAATTCATGATCTTAGATCTAGTTAAAGTTGCACATGAATCTGCAAAGATGACAACCTGATAAATCATAAGATTATGATATTGCTATCAGGATTCAACCATGTATTTTTTGAGTCAAACTCATTGACCCATGATTCATGAGTACTGGTTCACAAGAACCCATCTCTCGTGATAATGAATGGTCCACTTGGCACTCATTGCATCTAGGTGATGCTCACAGAGGTTGAATCCTGATAGCAATATCATAATTTGACACGTTGTGGAAGAAACTTCCTACTTATCAAATCATAAGATATTATGCAATGTAAACTACATGCCTACATCACTATATTTTTGTATTTTTGATGCTTAAATGTTGAATGATCTATGATGGAGTACTGATATACTCAAATGATGCTGAAATTGATAATGCAATTCTAATGATCTAATGTTGTATAAAAGATGCAACAACTAAGATACTAATATTGAAATTGCTATGATAACACTAAATGAACTAAAATGTTAAATTCTCACTACAATGCTCTCAAATTGCACTAATATTTATGCAACATAAGTTTGTAATCCAAATCTCTTTGAAAAGCTGTAGAATTTCTCTCTATTTATAGATTTTTCCAAGCTTGGACTGAGGTGGCAAATATGGACGGTCAAGATTGTGATCCTGAGGCATCGATGGTTGAGCACAAAGAGGTTAGAGGAATTCATGGAGGCCACTTCATTTGGAAGAGAAAATCTTCCAATTGTCCAACAACATTAATTAATAGAAGGAGCGATGTCTCTCCTAAGAAGTTAGGAGTTTGAAAGGTTGGAGAGAATATTCCCAATTTAAAAATTGGAAATAGGTGAAATTGTGTGGCATATGATGAGGTGAATGATGAGTTGGAAGTGGTTAGAAGAAATATGGAGACATGTGTTAAATTCAAATTAAAAATTCAAATTTAAATGGAGGGAAATCAACTAAATGACAAATTATTTAAATTTGTGCATTCAATTAATTTAAGAGGAAAGTGATTTTTGAAAAAAAGGAATTAAGGGAATGAACCATATAAATAAATTTATCAATTTATTCATATTAGTAGGAGAATTAGAATTTATTAATTAAAAAACAAGTATTTAATTAATTGTGATCCAGACCATTTTTATGTGCATACAGTAATTAAATAAATTATCATTATCGATTTTATACATACATGGTGACTAAAGTCTTGATCGATAGATGAATTGAAAAAAATAAAAATTCTTAAACGATTTCACTTTTTTTGAATTCGAAAGATATAGCACATTCTATGCTTCCTATATTATAGGATAAAAAATTAAAAAAATTGAATTTCATAAATTTTAAACCAAGTTATGGTGGTCAAACAAACATGTTTTAATATTTTTAAAAATTAAACTATAATTTATTTTTTGTCACATCCAAGCATTTGTCTTTTACTTATATTGAAAGTTTCAAATAAATATATTACTTCTTTTTTTTTTTACTTAGATTGGTCAGACATACACCTACTTTTTATTTTTTTCTGAAAAATTTAATACTACGACATTGAAATTTTAAGCTTTTACTAAATAGATTTACTTTTTTCAAAAGAAAAATAGTATCTTAGAAACTACATTTAATTTGCTACAAAAAAAATTCTTACATTATGTTGAAATTATGTTAAAAACTTATATTCAAATTTTTTATGTCAAGTTGACTAAGTCTATTTTTCTAAATTTTCATTGCCATTTAAGAACCTGTGTAGAAGTTAAAAAAGGTGATTGTCGATAGACCATCCAAAAATAGCCTTCATCAAGTAAAGAATCCACCAAAGAGATGGCAAGGAATCCTGAACACTAAAGAAATAATAGAGGAGATAAATGTAATGTTGAAGGTAATACAAAATTGGATTAATACATTGGAACAAGATTGTTAGAGGAACCTTAACCCTATGGTCAAGGAAAATGGTGAGAAGGAACATCAAGCAGATCTTGTGGAATCATTTGGAAGTGAAGAGAATGAGGAGAGAATGTTGAAGACAATTGGAAATTCTAAACTATTTTAGAAATTTACATCCCAAGGAATAAATATATTGGATAATTGATCTAAAAGAAAATTTTGAGTATGAGGACATTTGCAAACTTGATCTAGAAGATAATTTTGAGTATGAGGCCATTGCAAACTTGAATAAGGTGAAATTTATGAATATTCATCATCTTTATAATGTGTTTAATATGGAGATTATGATCCAAGCACATTGCAGAAAACATAAGCCTATAATTAACTCATGGGTAGATGAAAATAAATGCTAACGGTAGAGCTTAAATAAATTATAACAAACTTCTTAGCGAGGGATAGCTGCATCTCCTGGCCATTGTTCAATATCTTAACATTTTTAGCTCCTCATATCACGTCTATATCATTATACAAGCTCGTGTTAGCGTTGGTAACCGTAGATATGAGCAGGCACAACATAATGTAACGGAAAAGACTGGAGGTACCAATGAGCCAATAGGATTTGTGCCTAGATGAAATATCCTCCTCCTTCCCCTTTCTCTTCTCCTTCTTTTTCAGATGATGGGACTGAAAGATAATGAAAGAGTAAGAATGAGAAAAGGAGCGATCAATGCAAAGAATATAAAAATGTCTGCAACCGCATCTTTAGCTAGCTGTCCCCCCGGTTAGCACTGGAATTCACCCAAGATGAGTGAGAAGAGAAAGCGGATCTCTTAACAATAAGTTGAGAGTAGATCATTTTACAATCTTCATTTTGGGTATCAGAACGTTTTCAGTTGAATTGAAGAAGCCATTTCTTTGGTACGAAGTCCAAAAGTAGGAGCAGAAAATCGGCAAAATCGTAAGCTAATTTTTAGCTTAAATTTATATTTCTTTATAAGATCTTCTCTCAAGGGCCAAAAGCATAACTGCCTAATGTTTTTCAATTCACCATTTTTTTTTGTTGAATAAATCGCAAGAAAAACATCCACCCGAGCCAACTTTCTTTGGAATCTAACCAAGAGGCTTTAACACTAATGGAAGATGGTCCTCATGTATATTATAATAATCTCCACAATGTGGATCATTTAGCACATCACCAATAGCAAGATCAAAAGGAAATGGCTTCATATCTACAACAGTGGAGTAAGCAACTCCAATGATAACCTCAAGAGCTCTATACTTCTTGAGGAGGTCTATAGGACCTTGAATATTTTGGGAAAAAAATTATTAAGAAGAAATAAGAGGTATGTCATCACTATTTAATTTGTCAAGATTAGTGTAGCAAATCTGAAAAACTCAATCTCCAAAAAAGCTACTGAGTTGAATATTATGAATTTGTATTTTTCTTCTTTCTACAAGAATTTCTCCTTTCGGCTTCTACAATGGATTGCAAGATTAATACAGAACTTTGAGGGAGGAAGGAGAGAAAATTGTTATCTTCAACTAGGAAGATAACATTTACATTAGTTGAGACATTCTAGAAAACTTAGGTCAAGTGGAATTACTAGCTAGAAATTTCAACATTATTTAAATGCTTGGCTCAAGATCCATCATTATTAGTGTTTCAAAAAAAATTTAGTTTTCAATTGTAGTCCACTCTCCATTATTTTTAGAAAGGGGACCCTCAACAAATCAAGAAGAAATCTTATTGCGAGGGAAGATTAAGGAAAATCCCTTATCTTATGATCGAGATAAAAAATAAAAATTTGAGAGGTTGCAATAAAAGATATGAAAAAATTCAAACTCAACACAAATAACCTTTGCTAGCAATTGTGGTTGAGAAATTCCAACAAGGTAAAGAAGAGCTTGAAATTTATATATTGACTCACTAAGGACCTTTTCATCAAAAATCATAAAGTCTCAAGTTCAAGTTGAAAAACTAAATGAGATGTATAAAAATACCAAGAGTCATGCTTCAGAATGTTCTATATGATCGACTTTAATAAATTGAAAAAGAAAAAGATATTGGTAAACTTTTGAATGACATCAAGAAATATCCTATGTGAGGCCTAGTTCTTGCTAACCAAAAGTCTAGACATGCTGGGGGATGGGGTTCTAACAAATTTTAACCTATTAAAATAAAATGCTCTAGCCATTTGTAGGCATTATCAACTTTGGAATAGATAATAAGAAATTTGGAGGAGGATCAAAATTCATACTCCATAGAACACCATGGGGACAAATATTTGAGGGCCATCATTGAGAGATGTGAAATCATTAATACCAATAAAATCTATTGGCTTAATATAGTTTGAGGTCATAAAAAGATATATTAAAAGAAAACTTATAAAAAATACAACAGCATAAAATAATTTTTACATTAAAAATGCAATATAACATTAAGACAATAACATAATTCAAAAAAAACAATCCAATTTTTTTATTTTAATATGACAAAAAAACATCTATAGTAATTTAAGGCAACAAACAAATTCATCACTAGTAATTCACCCTCAACAATTAAGCCCCAGCAATTCATCGTGTATATAATTTACCGTAAAAAATTCATTGTCATGGTATATTCACCACGTAAATTTTTTGATGTTCTTGACCAATTAAATATTGAAAATGTATATGTGATGATTATACGACAATGAATTGCTGTTGGTGAATTGTATTTACGATGAATATATCATGATATTGAATTGTTGACAGTGAATTTTCCTACAGCCGTAATTTAATTATCATTGTTCATACCTTCCAATTTTTGTTGTTGTAATTTCCTTTTAATTTTTAATAAATAAAAAGATCGTAAATATAACATCTATTTACTAATGGGAACGGCTCATGAGTTTCAAGGAAAATAGAAAAGCATGAATGAAACGGAACTGAGAGTACTTGAAGTTTATCTTGAAATGCCAGCATTTTATCTCGTGCCGGGCACGACTCTATGTTTGAAGAATGCGCCTTTCCCATTGCTTCTGGACTAGCTAGTTTTGAAGACCGAGAGGCGGCGGGAAAAAACCGATCAACCTTATTATTATGGAAGTTTGAATGTCAATTATGACTGCAAATTCGTATAAAATAATAAGAACAGATTGTATTCTTGTTTGAAACAACGGCGAATTAGCCAATTTTTCAGACGTTCAATCTCCATAGTCAATTTTATTTATACTCGATCTCCATAATTCTTCGTTTGTGTGAGGCGGTGGTGCATTTTGTATACACTCAATCCCCATAGTCAATCTTATCTATGACTAACAACTTACTTCTTTGACACGGAACAACACTTGTTTCTAATTGTAAGCCTATATAAACCTTTATATCTACCCAAAATTATTTGTAGCAGATTAGTAGTTAAGAATCATGGAGATGAAGGCGTTTTTTCTCATTTTCCTGCTTTCCTGCAATTTTATGTTTGCAAGAGCAGCGGAGCCGCGAATGGTGTTTGCGCATTACCTTCTTTTCCAGCCGGACACAGTGGAGACACTGAAAAAGGAGATCCAACTTGCCCAGAGCAAAGGCATTGACGGCTTCGCCCTCAACAGCAATGTGTGGCGAGAGGCGCGCGCGGACGATATGTACGAGGCCGCAAAACAAGTGGGTTCCTCTTTCAAACTCTTCTTCTCCGCCGACATCCACAAGGACACAAACGGCAACCTCACACCAGACCAGCTGGTCACCATGCTTAGTACTAAATACACATCCCACCCCAACCAGATGACATACCAAGGAAAGCCCTTGTTCAGCTCCTGGCTCGGCAGCGATGATTCCTGGTGGGCGGAATACAACTACTCCTCCGCTCTCGCCGGATGGAAAGATGTGTTTCAGAAGGCCGGCGGCAAGGACAACTTTTTCTTTAGTCCGTTTTTCCCCACCGACGGTTCATACTGGGGAGTCCGCGGCACGGAAGAGACATACACGATGTTATCGACCGGCTGTACGCGTGGGACACGTCGGCGTGGCCCTACCTTGACTCGGACTTGCAGAACCCCTCTGACTCCTTTGACCGGAACTATCTGAACGCATCCAATTACGTGGGGAAAGTGTACATGGCCAGCCCCAGCCCCTGGTTCTTCAATGAATGCGACGTCAAGGGCAACTACCAGGGTCCGGGACTTTGGATCACAAGGTGGGAACAGCTCATAAAGCTAAGCCCCCCTCTCTTAGAGATCGTGACGTGGAATGACTGGGTGGAGAGCTCCTACGTGGCACCGTCACTCAGCTCCAGCACAGACGCTGCCAGCGTGGCGGATTTCACTCACCGTGCGTTCTTGGAGCTGGGGCAGTACTACATCAGCTGGTAGCGCTCCGACGATCACGGAGGATTCGATCTACTTGTTTTATTACACCCACAGCAAATCAGTTGTCGTGTCGGGCAGCGCATGCCAGGCGTCTGATTTCAGTGAGCTGAGTGATAAATTGTACGTGACGGCAATGCTGACTGCGCCTGCAAGCGTGCAATTGCAATCTGGAACTTCCTCTCAGACGTTCAGCGCCGAGGCGGGGATATCTACGTGGAGCATGGATTTCCAGGAAGGGCAGCAGATAGCAGTCCTGAGTCGTGATGGTACGGAGCTCAGTAGACTGGTTGGAAGTAAGAACATCAGTAATTCTAATGTTCAGACATATAATTTCAACGTTTATTCCACATGCACTAGCTGTAATTAAACGCCACCCAATTGGAGAGGTGTTCGTTTATTAAATAAGCTCTGTTTTATAGTGGCATTGGGTAGGTGTAACCTGTAAGACGTTTCGTGCTAGGCATTCGCCTCTACTGTAAAACATGTTACTAAATAATTTCTTCTCCGCCATAAAACAATGGTGAAGAATGAGATCTTCTGTCACATTGAAATCTGCTTCTCTCAAGACTGAAAATGGACCCTTTCTGCCTGGAAAATGTTTTAGAATTTTCTTTACTTCTATGCAGCTCAATCCCGTAGCTCTAGTTCACTTTCGCACAGCACAAATCTAATCTAGTGAAGCTTTCAAGTAAATTTCTCAGTTCCTTGATATTTGTTGAAACCTTGTACAACAGAATAGTCAATCTCAGTTCATTAATATTTGTTAAAACCTTGTACAACAGAATAGTGAACCAGCGAATACCATGAGATATTGGACAAAACAAACCACCCATTGGAATAGAATGAGACCGGAAGTACTTTGATTTTTTATTTTTCTTTGGATTTGTTTTTTAAAGGTCGTAAGAGTGTGGAGAGACTAGACCTCTAGACCTCTTGACAAGATGTTTTAGTCAATTGAACTAGGCCCCCACCCCTTTCTTCAGATTTTATTATTAACATGTCATTTTAGTATTTAATTTCAATGTCACCAAAGATTTAGTAAATATTAATTTTTTGTAGGATTAACTTTATTATTAAGAGGAGTAAATATTTTTGATCCAAAGCTAAATTTTCAACAATTACATTTTAATGGGATTTGAATCTTGATGGTAAGAATAACAACACAACAACTTAATCGTTGCACCATACCACTATTGACAAAATATTCATAAATACTAATATGAAGATATTATATTAAATTAATGAATATAAAAATAAAATCAATTATTTATTTCATATGTTAACTTATTAAATATATAAATTTATTTTATTTTATTTTATAACCATTTTACTGAAATTCAATTTTTAAAATTCTTTATTTTATTTAGAAAGTTATTATTATTTATTTAAAATTTACTTTATTTATTAAAATTTTATTTTATTTCATTTACTTGTTTTAGATTTCACTCTGTGGACATCAAAATCTACAAATGGTTAGCATGATTCTAACATCCTGATAGAATAATACAACATTCTTCAAAATAAATGAAAAAACTAATCTACGCATGCAAAGAAGACATGAAGTATATCTATTTTATGGTGGATTGGTCCTATAATTTGTGTAGAAGTTAGCCCTTCCCCAATCCTTGATAAGCCAAATGAGATGATAGACCATAAGATGCTAAGTAGGAATTAGTGGATGGTCTTCAGAAAACCATTCCCAAAATTTGCAAATTTTCCCCTCGTAAGATATGAAGATTATGTCATGGAATATTCGGGGGATGAATAGCCTCCATAAGAGGGATGTGTTGCATTATTTGTTTAGGGATCACAAACTTGATATCTTACTTGTTTAGGAATCTAAAATGTCTAAAGAGAAAGTTGAAAACATTAAAATGTTTAAGTTTTGTGGGGTTCAAGGAAATAGTTCGGAAGGTGCTTCAAGGGGAATTGTCTCCTTTTGGAATCTTAATTTAATTAAAGGTGAACCGCTATATGAAAGTTCTAATCATGTGGCCCCTAGATTTACTCATATTAGAGATAACTTTAGTTGTATCATCTCTAACATCTATGCCCCAATGGGAGGGGGGATAGAAAGCTTTTTTGGCAAGAGCTGGCTACCTTTCACATGAAATTCACTAAGGAAACTTGGGTTGTTATGGGTGATTGTAATACCCCTCTGCAGGAAAATGTAAAGTTTGGAGGATCCTAGGTTAATATGGAAAGAAAAATGGACCTTTTGGACTTCATTAATAGTCAAGAATTGATTGATCTGGAGTTGCAAGGGGCTTCCTTCACCTGGTCTAATCGTAGAGTGGGTAAGGAGTTGATTCAAGTTAGATTAGATAGAACTTTAATTTCTGATCAATGGTTTCTTAATTATTTCTTCTCTTTAAAATCCCTCTCTAGGGTGGGTTATGATCACTTTCCTATTAGTTTTGGGGTGGACCCTATCTTGGCTAAAAGAAATTTCCCTTTTAGATTTGAGCATATGTTGTTGTCCCATCCATAGCTCTGTGATGAGATTAGGAACTGGTGGGATATTTCTGTATTGGGGAATGCTATGTTTAGGGTTGCCAAAAAATTAAGAGAAGTTAAAAATAGGATAAGAGTTTGGAACAAAGAATCTTTTGGTAACATCTTCAGAGAAAATACTGAGTTACAAATTGATTTGAAGGACATCCAGGAGAAGATCCAACAGGAGGGATGCAATGCAGAGAACAGGCAAAAAGAAAATGAGCTACTTGTGGAGATGCATGACATAATAGCAAAAGAGGAGCATTTCTGGAGACAAAGATCTAGGCTGCAATGGCTCTCAGTTGGTGATAAAAACACTAGATATTTCCATATGTCTGCCTTACAACACTGAGTTGTGAATAGGATTACTCATATTGAGTTCAATGGTGATCGTTTTGAAAATGATGGGGATATAAGAAGACAAGTTGTTCTGTTCTTTAGCAATCTCCTTTCAACTAGTGATGGGGTTAATCAAAATTTGCAAGATCATCTTTCTGAGGCCATCCCTGGTGTTGTTAAGGAGGAAGATAATAAAATGATAACTGTTATTCTATCAAATGAAGAAATTAAGAGAGTTGTTTTCTCTTTTGAAGGCAATAAAGCCCCGGGACCTGATGGTTTTCTGATGTTCTTTTTCCAATGGTTCTAGGAGATTATCAAAGAGGATGTGGTGAATGTTGTCAAATAATTCTTTGGATCGAGAAGCATCCTTAACGAACTCAATGCGACCTTCTTGGTCCTGATCCCTAAACGTCTTGGGGCTGTGAACGGACTTTGAAGCCTTCAAGCCCATTAGCCTTTTTAATTCCTTCTACAATATTTTCTCTAAAGTCCTTACTTCCAGACTTTTGGCTATGTTGCATGCCCTAATTTCTCCTCAACAAAATGGCTTCATTCCAGGAAGGTAGTTCCTGGACTCGATTATAACTGTGCATGAAAATGTTCATTCACTCTTTATGTCTAAGACTGAAGGTTTCCTCCTTAATTTAGATATCTCCAAAGCTTATGATCGTGTTGACTCAGAATTTTTACTCAGAATCATGAGGGCATTTGGTTTCAACAAAAGAGTTCTCTAGTTGGTCAGCCAACTCATTTCTACTGCTTCTATCTATATTTTGGTTAATGGATATCCTTCTCACTTTTTAAAGAATTCTAGAGGTTTAAGACAAGGAGATCCCATCTCTCCAATTCTATTTACTATCACGGTGGAATGCCTTGGGAGGAACTTGAAAAAAATGGTTGATCAAGGTTCCTTGATGGGACTGCAACCTTCCTTCAGTAACTTATTTTTCTCCCATCAAAAGTTTTTTCATTATACCATATTGATGGGGAGATCTACAGTGGCCGAATCTAGGAATCTTAAAAAAATTCTAGATGATTATGAAGGTGCATCTGGTCATTTAAGGTTAATATATGGAAAAACTCTTTATTATTCTTAAACACTCCGGAGCCAAGGTAGAATAAGATAGCAATTTTTGGATGCAAAGTGGATTCTTTACATTCAATTTATCTTGGGTTGCCCTTGGGTTTGAAGCCCTCTAATTCCTTTTGGAACTCCTTGGTTGATAGATTCAATAAAAATCTTGTGGGGGTGGAAAGGAGCTCTTCTTAGCCAAGTTGGTAAGATTTAACTCCTCAAAGACACTCTTCAAAACCTTCTAATCTATGCTCTTAATATTTTTAATATTCCATCTAAATATGTGGAAGCAACTGAGAAAATCCAAAAAAAAAATCTCTGGTCTAGGGTTGAAGAAAGGAAACAAATGCCCCTAATTGACAGGGACTTGGTATGTGGACTGAAGAAGTTAGGTGGATTGGGTCTCAGAAAGATCATAACTATGAATAGAGCTTTCCTTGCTAAACAGACTTGGAATCTTCTCATCAAATGGAGAATGGGACATAATCTTAAAAATAAAATATTTGGCTAATTGTGGCTCTCTTACAACTTTACTTGAATCTTCCTGTCTACCAAGTGGATCGAATCTATGGAATGATATGATAAAAGGGAGGAAATATTTTGACTTGGGTGTGGGCTAGAGCATTAGAAATGGAAATCATGTGAGGTTTTGGGAGTACATATGGATTATGAAGGAGCCCTTTATTTCCTTTGACAACTTCAAATGGTGGGTCAATACTTGTAAGGTTACTTATGGAATCTTTGTTAAAGACTACTGGAGAAATGGGAAATGGGTGAACCTAAGCCATATCAAAAACATGACAGTTGTTACTAATCCTATTATGGTGTTGGCCTCAGAGGGTTACAATACTTAGTCTAGCTCGTTTGAGGATAACGAGGGTTTGGACCCGGAGTGGGCTAAGGATGTCTCTCCCCCTCTGAGCAAGAAAAGGAAGAATTCTCCTCTTGCTAAGCCCTCAAATACAAAATCTAGCCCTTTGAAATCTCCTCTTGGCTTGTCACAGGTGGAGGATGATAAGAGGGATGAGCCCCCTATTGAAAAACTAGTTTCCTACTTATGGGACTCTCCAGATGAAGATAATGTTGACTCCAATGACAAGGAAGACTCCTTTGCCTCTTTTCATACCACTGACAGAGAAAAAAGACCTATTTCCCTTGGGGACCTTAACCATGAAGACCATATTTTTAAGCCGGATAGGGATTTTCATGGAGATATTCTAACTATGGCCAAAAATGGGGCAGTCGACCATTTCAAATTTTTGAAATGGCCTTTCCATGAGATAAAGGATCTCAATCTGAAAAATAGGGCTATCATTAGCTAACTAGAAATATTGGAAACTAAAGTGGTTGCTCAAAATTTAGCTGAGGTCTTATGGACTGTGGAAGAGAAGATGGATATGGCAGAATACCTTCAAAGAGAGGTTGAATTCACTAACAATTTGAAGAAGGAAAATGAGAACCTCGAAAAGGAAATAGGGAAGATCAGGGAAACAATGAAAACTACCATTGAGCATAACCACGGAATTGTCAAAAAAAATGCCACAATCTTGAGCGCTTTGGTGGAAAAACCATAAAACACCCAACAAGGGTCGTTGATTGTGGATCTTGATGCTGAGAAGAACAAAAAAAAGTTGGAGGATTTTGGCCCTTCAAAGAGAACTAGAGCCAACATGAAGAAAATAATGGATTCGTTGCCTCTGGAGACTTAGGACCTGAAGAAGGTGGCCTAGGATATGGGCAACCTAGAAGCTGAAGTTGCTGAGACTTTAAAGTATCTTGGTTAATTATGGTTATGTTTTTTGTTGTTGTTGCCTTTTTTTTGTCGTTTGGCTTGGTTTAGTTGGTGGTTGCTGTCCTTTTCCATTTTTCTTTGTCTTGCAGCCTTTCTACCCCTATGTACTCTAATGTTCGATTTTATTTTGGCTTGTAAAATTTGTGGTTTCACATCCCTATAAAACCCATTTTTTCCTCTATCCAAAAAATTGCATGGTCAGTCACTTAAATTAAAAAATTGAATCAAAATTGCATCTCAAATTAGGTCTTTTTGCTTGTCATTTAACATCATTTCACACTTGAATTTAGATATGATTTCTAGAAATATGAAACTAGAACTACCTATTTGCAACGAGAATATGAAAACATAAAAATCAACTCAGAAATATGTAATTTATTTTTTTAAAACCTTGATAGAAGACTCATTCACCCATGAGCAAATGAGTCCTTGATCAAACCTATTTTAGAAATTATGGGGATTAAAAAATATTTGTCTACATTTTGTGCTTTTTCATTTAGCTTTCTATTTCAGTTTCTAGAATTTCTATTTTATGCAATAATTTATTATAAGGTTAACTATTGAATTCAAGTGCATTTCAAAATCAAAATTGGAATTACAATACATCATTTTCAGGTTTTTGCATCATATAATTAGAACATTATCTACTTTAAAATCCGGAAGTTGCTATATATTTTTACATACTTACATTGCACTTCATATTCTAGGGTGTAGTTCAATCCAAACCATTCTAAACTTTTGCAAAACCTCACACTCCCCTTAGATAAAAAAATAAAGTGCAATGTAAATAGTGTCAGGTTGAAACCCTAGATATTGAGTCATAGTTTTGTGAAAAACATGTGCATAACATACAATAGATTGGCATTTGTATTTATAAAGAATTAGTAGCACTAAAATACTCGTAACTTGATAGTGTGATGCTTTTGCTACTTTTGGTCTTTCTTCCTCTACCTCCAAAAAATGTAGATATGAATATGAAAGCGAGACATGCTAAAATAGAAATTATAAAAGGTTGAGTAATGCATTTTAATTTGTAAACCTCTTTATATGTTCAATGCTAGTTTGGTATTGGGTCTTTAATTTATGTCCTACTTTTTCAAACTTTGAAAACTTGATTTAGTTTATGGCATGCAATCCTTGTTTTCTTCTCAAACAATTTTGGTGTCTTAGAACCATTATTTTGGTGGTTGCAAGTGGAAAAATAGAAGGCACCAATATTCATGCACTGGGATTTGACCGATGGGACACATTTGAATGATTAATTTTCCTTTGAGTTTTGTGTTTTTGGGAAAGTGGGATAGAGGGTGGGTTCAATTAGATTTGGTGATGGGAAAATCTTGGCTCTTAGTTGTTCTCATGACATCAGATCTATGAAAATATTGGCGGTGAAGTAATGCAAGTTGTTATATTTAAGGGGAGTGGGTTATACTATTTTTTTATATTTTGGCTACTTGTTTTAACAGTATGGGCCATTAAAAAGAAAATTAGATTGTAAGATGGTGGTGTCAAATGTTCTTTGAATATTCTAATATGTAAGATTGTCAATAACTATTTGTGTTTTTGACAAATATAAACCAATTATAACATATTTTTTGATGGTATAATGATTCAACTACTTTTGTTAACTTTATGGATAAAAATTATTTTATAATTGAATATTATGATGCTCCACTATGAGATCCACATAAGTCTACTTATGTCCCCACTATATGACCCCATGTCAATGTCGACCCCTCTCCCCTATAACACCTATCTCCTAATGTGAATGACTCATGAGTTTTCTTAAGAAAAATTGAAAAGCATGAATAAAATAGAACTGAGAGCACTAGAAGCTCATCTTGAAATACCAACATTTTATCTTGTGTCAAGCATGACTATATGTTTGAAGAAAGCATCTAGACTAGCTACTTTTGAAGACCAAAGGGTGGCGAGAGAAAACCGATCAACCTAATTATTATGAAAATTTAAATGTCAATTATGATTGGAAATTATTATAAAATGATTAAAAAAATTTTATTCTAACAACGGATTAGCCAATTTTTCATATAATCAATCTCCACAGTAAATTTATTTACAATGAATCTCCATAATTCTTTGTTTGTGTGAGGCGGTGGTGTATTTTAGTCGATAGGCTTTTAGTGTGAACTTGACAGTCCACAATAAGCCAGAATACCTATCTCATGCCTCAAAACACATTTCATGCCATTGGGAAACAATTTTTAATGCCATTGATAAATAGGTTTCATGCCATGGCGTCATGTCTGAAATATTTAATATTTTAAATAGGAAAGCTATTGCAGATTTGAATGCATCATGATTAAAAGATATCATAAATTTGAATGCATTAATGTTTTCCTAAATCTGTACAAGAGATAAGGGAAATGATTCTTATTGTTTTGATAATTTTTTGTTCTATACGATGTGAAGATCAGTGGCTCTTAAACCTATTGTTGTGAAGAAGTCTGTTACTCTGTTTTGGGGCATTTGAAATCCCCTTGCTACTCATCTGACAACATTGCAAGCGTAAAGGGAGATTTTAAGGTTTCAGTTGGTTTAGTTTAGTGATTTCCTTCTTTATTTTTGACACGAGAGCTAAATTGAATTGGGTTGTAGAGACATACGACTTTTCACTTCTTAGAAACAAAATGAGTCGTGTGTATTCCACCAATGACAGGGTAAGTGATGGTTTCCCTTGATGGTTCTAGATCATTGCAAACATTCTTTCTTGCAACATTCAAGTCCATTGTTAATAGATTTGACTTATAGCATGCTTACTGAAATATGTACTACAAGAAATCTTTTTCTACTTTAATAATTCTTTAAATTATGTGGAGGGGGCTAAGACACACAATTGTATTGGAAAAGGTAGTGTTTGAGGAGTTTTATCTATAAAGTCTTGGTTCAAATTCCAAAATGTAAGACAAGCATTGCTATATTTGCATAGGCTTTGCAAACATGCTTCAACCAGTTGTTTTGAGTCTTTGTGAGGAGTGCAGAGCTACAAAAATGCTTCAAAACCCAAATATTTGATTAAAGATGATAGCATTCACGTCCAACAAGTTGTTTTGAGTCCTGGTGAGAAGTGGATACCTACACAAATGCTTCAAACCCCAAATATATGATGTAAGATGATAGGATTCATTTCTACAACAAGATTGTACATAATCCACTGCCTGCTAAATAAGGAAATGAAGCATTTATAAGATTCCTTATTAAAATGAATGACTAGAAAACAACGGGTTCAAAATATAACTTTCTAACAACTCCTTTATTAATTTGCAAGCAATTTAGTCCCTTTAACCTTTCTAGGTTTGACCATAGTATATTAGGAGTTTTATTCTCATAAATCAATCACGTTATCAACAAAATACATGTGAAAGAAAAATAGAAACATACTGTACCCTAGGTTTACATGCTGGAATGGGTCCCATTTCAACAATTATGTATACTACTGGATGAGCTTGTGCAGATGAATTTCTCCTAATTTTTTTTAGCAACTAGAATATAAAAGATAGGAATTGACTTAAACCAGACATCTATATAACATTAGAATATTGGTATTTTTGTCCTTATATCTCCAGATTTGAAAGGGTTTGATAGAGAGATGTGACACTTCCATATTACTATCCAGTCATTTGTTTTATCTATAGAATAGTTTGAGATTTAGTGTTAGAAGCAAGTAAAGAGGATAATATTAAGTGTTCTTAAGTTCTTGTGATTCCTTAGTTGTCCTCCATAATAACACATCACTGCGGAGACTTATTTAAACTGAAGCTACTACCTACCCCAAATTATACATTTTCAGATATATCCATCCACAAATATAAATTTGTTTCAAAATGCTAATGTAGTGTGCTAAAAATGAGTGTAATGACTATAATCACCATATCCTCGAGGTCTATGGAAGAGAATAAAAAACACACTTTGTAAATTTTCCCTACAAACTTTGTCCATTTTTTCTCATCGACATCATTGATAGCATGACACAATTTGTGTAGAATATTGAGGTAACTCACTTGCCATGGTCTGTGTGTGTTTTATTTTTGGAATATGTGTGTGGTCATTATTATTTATTTGTTCTTCTTTTATTTCAATTTAAAAATAATTTTGATGTTATCTGTTACATGAAAGCATGGTTCATCATAAAGTGTTCTTGTATTGAAAAATAATAATTATCAAACAGTTTAAGTATTTCTTACTTCATGCATGAAAACAAACTTCAACTCGCAACTAATATTTTCATTTAAAAAATTTCATAAATTTTATTTGAAACTCAATAATCTACTATATGTAATTTTCTATCGACTTAACACTCACACCCCCTTCTCATACAAGTGCTAATGTATACACTCAATCTCCATAGTCAATTTTATTCATGACTCACTACTAAGGTCTTCTTTGACCCGAAAAAACAAGTTTTCTATTTGTAAGCCTATATAAACCTTTATAGGGGAGAAGACCCAGTATCCGCCCCCCATTGAATAACCACCACCTCCATGCTCACTCCACCCCCCAGAAAACATTTAACTTTGATCCATTAAAAAACTTTATTTTAACAAATAAAAAATTACAACAACACCAATGGTTGCTCATAACACAATGAGTAACTCACCAATCATAATAGATAGCTAAACATTATTTTGCATTTATAAAAAAGTCAACTTGCACATAAAAAGGCTCATTTACAATTTAATTTAAAGCATTTACTATTACAAAATACCCCCACTTGCAAATTTTTATCCCTCATTACATTTTATATTTACAACTACACATGCACACTTAATGGTGCTTTACATGACATAATCACAATCTCCTATTAACTCTATGGGATTTGAAATGCACATTCTTCCACACACTCCCTGGTAGATATATGTATTTAGTTCATTTCCTATAGGTACATGTACAATTAAATACAGGTGTAAGACTCCCCAAATAAACATCAAATCCAAATATAATGCAGAATTTAGTCATATCATGTCTAAAAACCTACATAACTAGCAACTACAAATTCAAGTGTTCAAACTCAACAACCAAATTAAATGCATTCAATTGCCACATTCAAATTCCTAAATAAGAGGGGGAAAGCAACCAGTTTCATTCACAATTGTTTTTGGTGACAACTTATTCTCTGTAGAATTTAGAGCATCATCAGACATCCTCTGGACATTCCTCTACAGTTTCAGGTTGTTACTTTATACATTCTTCTTATAGTTATTTTCATGAACTATACATTTAACATTAGTGTCTTCTTACTTCATGAAATGTGCATTTAACATTTATATTTATGCATTGTCTTTTTACTTTACTTTATAAGTAAATGAAGGTCTTTTTTGTTGTCTTTACAAGATCTGGAAAACAAATTCTCCTAAGTTTTGCAGCAATTCTTTCAGTATTGTCATGGGTATATAACTCTATTTAAATAGGTTTCCTTTGGCTATCCAATACAACAGACTAGAATTTTTTTATATTTTTATACTTTCCATTGCACATACAATAGGCCAGCATACATATATTTGTCATTTTACATTTTGTGTCTCCTGTTCATTCAACAAATCGATATATATGTGTGTGTCCTTTGCCTATCCTTTGAGAATGCAAACAATGGTATTGGTTAATCATTTTCATCTGCATCTTATTGAATTTGTAAAAGAATGTGTACAATGTTAATTATATATATATAACACATAGCTTATTGAATTTTTAAAGGAATGTGTATAATGATATATAACACAACTTATTGAATTTTCAAATGAATTTGTACAATGTTATATATAACATTGTACACATTCATTTACAAATTCATTAAGCTGTGTGTTTGAATTTGTAAATGAATGTGTGCAATGTTTTATACATTCATTTACAAATTATGTGTATGTTGTTTCTTGTTCATTGAGAAGATTGATATATATGTATGTATCCTTTAACTATCCTTTCAAAATGCAAACAATGGTACTAGTTAATCATTTTCTTCTACATCTTTCACGACCCATGAATGGTTTCTTCGATGATTGAAAAATTATTACTGCTTGTTTATGAAATAAATCATTCCTCTTACACTCCTTTTTTCCATGTGCTATTTGATTTTGTTGGATCATGGTGCTAGTTTTTTCTCCCACACTGTATGTATGTATATGCATGCACATACATACATACATATATATATGTATGTATACATGTATGTATGTATTTATATATGTATGTATGTATGTATGTATGTATGTATGTATGTTAATTTCTTGTGCACATTTCTAAAAACCCAAGTGTGTAATCAATCTACCTCTGTTAAAATTAATTTCCTATTGTTGTTTAATAAAACACAACTTCTTTCATTTTTTGTACAATGTGCTTTGAACATGGATGGAAAAGAATGGAATACCAAAAAAAAAACATTAGTCATATGTATTAATCGGACCCCAATTGAAGATTAATTACGGTGTAATGTGTTTGGTGTATGCTGCTAAAGTAAGGAGATTAATATGTAGGAGTGATTTTTGATGGGTGTCAAAATGATTTTATAAGGTGCTAATGTGAATTAGACCCATTGACTTTTGAGAGGATTTGAAAGATATAATAGTTTTATTTAAATGTTAATAGTGACACAGTTAGCACTGTTTTCTATTTTGCACTGTATATCAGTGATTTTATTTGTAATTATATTTGTCTAATTATATGTATAAGATCACAATTTTTTGACACTTTATGGCTTACAATGTAGAGGATCATTGACAATCATGGCACCAGGGCAGAAGAGGAAAAGATCGAGTGGGAGGCGCTTGATTAGAGTACCTCGTGGAGTGACATTCAATGTTCCAGATGTTGTTGATGAAGAGCCAATAGTGAACATCAACGAGGAAATTATTTCTGAAAATGCACAACAGACCAATGAAAATGATGGTTTTGAACCTGTTGTTCATAATACTAAGGTAGAAATAGAACTGCTACCTGCTGACAATGTGACAACCCCATATCTATGCACGAAAACTTGGTCTATGGATGACGTGGAAAAATCCATTGTAGATATTGAGGACAATCGAATGCCAATCAAAGGTTCAAAAATCAAATGGGAAATCCTGCCTAGCAGTTTGTGAGCATGGCTCAATGGTGTGACATCCAAAAAAATAAGGGGCCCCTGAATAGTCCTAACTAACGAAGAAGAAGTTGAAATTGTGCAGTGGTGTAAAGATATGGCTAATATTGGCTATGGCCTTCAAGTGTCACACCTTAAGTTAATGGTGGCCCAAATGGTTGGAGCAAGGCCTAACCCATTCACAAATGGGATACCATGGAGGTCATGGTGGGTTGGAGTTTCATCAAAGGCATCACAATCTAACAATTCAAACACCTGAAGGAGTGGACACAGATTGAGCTATAATGCTATGCCCAAAAATAGTTTATTCATTCTATGATAACTTGGGGGAGTTGTACAACATTTACATAATTATGGGCCCAACAAAATATGGAACTGTGATGAAACAGGTGTGCAAGTTGGCAGAAACTATGCAATGAGACGAAATGTGTTCCACAATTAATTTCTAAAAGAAGAGAATGGATCACTATTCTAGCTTGTGTTAGTGCAGTAGGTCAAGCTATACCAAGCTACTATTTGTTCAAGTCCAAAAGGAACATTAGAAACTGTATTGTTAACTGTGAGCCAAGGGCATGCATGACAATCCAAGAGCATTCTTCGATGACCAAAGAATTATTTTTGGAATGGTACAAACACTTTGCAAGAAATGTCCCAGGAGGGGTGTCACCAACCAACATACTTCTCATCTTTGACAGTCATGGAAGACATGTGGCATTCAAAATAATTGAAGAAGCAAAGACTATGACAATAGATATGCTCACACTTCCAACACATTGCAGCCACAAATTGCAGCCCCTTGATGTTAGTGTGTTCTCACCATTTAAGAACTACTTCAAACAAAAAAAAAGTATATGGCTCTATGAAAACCCCTAACTTGACATTGGAAGGGTAAAGCTGGCAACACTTTCTAGCAAAGCTTTTTCTCAAGCTTTGACTCCTAATAAAATTGCAAGTGGTTTTAGAAGAACAAGAATTTGGCCATTAGATCAACGTGCACTTGTCTTAGATATGGGGCCAGGCTAAGATTTCGTGGTTGAAGAGGAAGGAACCACATTTGGAGCAAAAATAGAGGGTGATACAGCTGATGATGAGGCATAGTTCATGGCAGAAAAAACATGTTTGAGGATAGCAAGTTAGAATGAGGAATAAATTGGATGGTTTGTGGACACCTTTTCTACAAGCATTCCCCCAAATCCAGCAAACAAAGAAAGATATTGCCCATAAAACATTGAGGCATCAAAAATTGAACAAGAACCAATAGTTCAATCATGTAATTAGGCAGTTGAAAATGAAGAGAGTCTCAATCTGCCATCTGAATTTCAAGATGTAGCTTTGAACCTAGGGGTTCATCTAAATTTCAATCAAGTGGATGACAGGTTGCCCATGCCATCACCACCAGATGTTGATCCTGAAGATCTATCATCCATTACTTCACAACTAGGAGAAATTGGGAGACTGGATATGATGATGAGGATGGAATCAAAGGTAATGACTCAAGTAATGAAGAGGCTGACTATGTGTCATGCACTCAAGTCAATGATCAACAACCAGTAGGCAGAAGAAGCATTTTTTGCAACTCCCAATGAAAAGGGTGCACCAATCATCTAATACAGGTCACAATGGGGTCTTATTCCTTAGTAGGGAGTCTCAAATTTTGACATCAGATGATTTCTTCAATTTGTTGAATGAACAAGAGGCATAGAAACAAAGAAACCAAGAATTGCAGAAAAGGAAAAGGGATCAAATGGATGACAAGAAGGAAGAAAGAGAAGCAATCCTCGCATAGATGGAGGCAAAGAGATTGGAGCATGCTGCAAAAAGATAGAAAATTGTAGAGGAGAAGTTGAGGCAGTGACATCAAAAGGAGCTTCAAAGGGAGCAAGCAAAGATTTCTCGATAGTTGAAGGAAAACCAAAAGCAAGCACAAAGAGTAGAAAAAAATAGAAGTAAGAGTACTCCTACAACTCCTTTTCCAAGTCAACATCCAATTTTAAGGGACATGGTTAACATTTTGGCTCCAGCCTTTGCTGCTCTTAGCAGCATACAAAATGGGTCTTCTGAAGGCTTCTCTCCATAGTTACAACTCACTCCAGAGGAAAATCATGCATTTATTTCTTGTATAGAAAGTTCCATATAGAACAATCTGTAGTCCTTAACATCTTCTCCAGTTGATGTGGAGTCAGTTGACCCCCAAGGACACACCACTTCTTAATCAGATCTATGGATTTCTGATTAGGACTTTTTGTTGTCAACTTTTTTACCTTGAAGTGTGCTAGAGTGTTTTTCATAAAACTGAATGCTAGTCTATTGTATTGGAAAACCAAAGGATATTAGTCTGATGTATTGGATAGCCAAAGGATACTACTATCTAATTTTGTATAACTAAATGCTAGTCTGTTATCAACTTATATACTTTGATATACTTCCCTTTATCCTTGTGACAAAAAGGGGAGAATTATGAGCATGTGGTTCTTGCACTTCATCTTGGCTTGGTGGCTCAGTTTTTTCCATCAAGGACAAAGGGGGAGTTTGTTGAATCTCTCTTGTGCAAATTTTTCCTTGATGACAATATATGGTACTCTGGCATCTTATTGGTTACTCACTCAGTTGATCTGCTTTCCTGATTGGCATGTTTACTTCATTGATTATATTATATTTGGTGGCTCTAATTTCTTGGCTCCATGTGCATATCTTGGTTGAGATTGATTAATTATGGCTTGATCAGTTACAAGAATCTTGAAATTGAAACATGTTCTTGATATTCATCAAAGGTATATTCCTCCATTTTCAATCAGTGGCATGGGTATGAGGAATAGTTTTCTAATGTTCTTGAAGCTCTCGGTATTCAATTTTTGGCATATTATAGGGGTTTGTTCACTATTTTGTTTAGGGTTTTGAGATAATCCTTGATCATTCCTTCTCTCTTCATACATGGTCATTGGCATGGGATTATGGCTTTGTAAACTCTGCATGAATTCAATATTTATCTCTTCACAAGGTGTTGGATAATATTTGGCACATTATATTTGGTTATAATGAGGTGGCTATCGTATTTATTTTAATTGATATCTCTTGGCATTGGCCATTATCTTTGGCACACTATATGCTATTGGACTTCTATGTGATGGAAAATTGGCTTCGGTTAAAAGTTTCAATGTTTGATCTCTCACTAGCAATTTGCATCAGGTCTATTGGCTGATATTTATTTGGGCCTTAAGGTCGACAACAAGTAAAGGTATTGATTTTATTTTTGTCACATTGGAAGTGACTTTGCCTTGACTACTTGGGAACATCAAGTCTTATGAATTCGACACTTTACTTGAAATAATGGTTGGCATTATTGTGTCGGCAGTTTACTTGGCAATTAGTAAATGATTTATTTTTTTGTTTTAGTTGGCATGATTAACTTCAAACTGGCCACAGATTTCAAACATCATTATGAGTTTCTTTTGGATTACTATCATTGTCCTTTTGGACTCCAAATTCTATCATACTTTGCAAAGGATTTTGGTTTGCTTGGTTTGGAAGTTTAGGTCAAAAGCTTTGTTTCTTTCGCTCATAGTTTTTGGAACCCTTCGTTGGCTGCCACCATGGATTCTTGCTCTCAGCCATTTCATTGATCTCACTGGTTTTTTGACTTTGGATAACAAATGGAAATTTTTGTAAGACCATTAAAATGGCCATTCTATGTGTCAGCTTCTTGCAGCTGGGTGAAGGCATGAGTTTGGAAGAAGTCTTGGCCGTTTCTTTTGGTTTGCAAATCTGGTAATCTTTTCTTGATAGCTTCTTCATCACTATTGTCAGGTATCCATCTTTAGAGTGGTTTGTGGATCCATTACTTCTTAGTCTAGGTTATCTTGAGCTAAGTTTATTTCTCTTCAAAATAAAAGGAAAGTGGAAAAACATCTATTACTTTAAAGAGAAAAGTCTAAAATGATTACTTTAAAAACGTGACTGCAAATTATTTTAATAATCATCATGATATTTTAAAAGGGTTAATATTTTATGTGTGTGGGTAATCAAAATATCTTCGTATCTCTTCAAAATTTGTTTGGAATCGATTGGTAACAACTCTTAAAAGAACGATTTCAGTTGTAGCACTTAGTTGTTTCAGTTACCAAAGAATTGCAGCTATTATATTGGGTATTGTTCTTTGAATATCTTCTCAGCTTCACCCGGTTCATGGGTAACTGCTCTTTAAGTACATTCTCTATGAGGTTTAAATTGTTAAAAAATAAAATTAGTTTCTTCTTATGTAGCTGTTTTCAATAGTTATTATTCATGCACACATGCATGTCTTGATACTGTTTGTTTAAGCTTTGCCCTTGCAGGCTGCTCGACTGGATAGGGCTCTATTACTTCTATTTTTACATACTACCTTTTCTTGTCAGACTGGTGAAAAGATTCTACAAAATCAACCTCTGTATTACCTGAGCAGTAACTTGTTAAAGATGTAAAAACAGTGAAAAGGTCACCTCTTCCTTGTCAGAAAACAAAATTGTTTCAGCTGTAACAAAAAATTGTAAATTTGATGTATTCTGAAAAAAGTCAAAAATGGAGAGATTAGGGCTTTATCATTACAAAAAAACCTAAAAATAAAAAGAGCAGCTCTTTCATGTGCTGAGTTAGGGTAATTATTATTTTATGCTGACAATTTGGAAAACACGGTGTGTTGTATGTTCTGTATTTTTGTATAATGAAAGATTGAAAATGAGAGAGTAAGAAAAAGAAAGAAAGATCATATCATTGTAATGTAGTTTGATGAGAAGTTGTATTGACACTGTAACTAGATTTTTCTTCAAGTTGTATCAAGATTTGATAATGAATGGAATCATGAAGAGTCATTATTGACTCTGGAAAATTCTATGCATTGTCTGTCAAGAGGCACTTGATAGAAATAAGAGAAATAGAGAGATCCTCTGTATCCTTGTATGTTCTATTGAAAAAAAAAAATTGGGTTGGTGCTCCTTGAGATTGGTGTCTCTAAATAGAGGTGTTGGTGCTAAAAAATCAGCCATTGAGGCATTGTCAAAATAATTATTGAAATGAAAGCCTAAAAAAGGTAGCAGGTTCAGGAGTGGTTTTTATACCCCATGAGGGTTTTCCACTCAGAATATCTTGTGTCTATTTGAGTTTATGTGATTCATTTGGTTTAGTTATTTATTGATTTAATATGATATGTTTCACTATTCTCATTTCATTTTATGTGATTGCATTCAATACATGAATGATTCTATCATTGATAAATGAGAGCATATATCTGGTTTATTTTAGTTTTAGTTAAATTTGGTAAAGAAGTTAATAACACTGATTCACCCCCCCCTCCAAGTGTGTGTTCACTCCAACAGTTCCCCATCCTATTCTGTTTGATGTTTTCTCTCTCCTTGTGACCTTCATCTATCTATACCTTGCTTCTTCTCTATGTCATGCATTCATTTCTCTTTTCACTTTTTCTTTTTCTTTTGCCTTCCTTTAGGGATGATGCAAGGCATTGAGACCACAATGTCTCCTTCATGTTGACCCAAAAGGACTCTTTTCCTTTTATTTTTATTTTTTCCTTCCTTTGAGGATGATGCAAGGCATTGAGATTGCAATGTCTCCTTCATGTTGACTCAAAAAGTATCTTTTCCTTTGTCTTTTTTTTTGGTCCTTTTGGCGATGATGCAAAGTGTCGAGACATCCTATGTCTCTTCCATGTTGACCATAAAAAACTCTTTCCTTTTCTTTGTTTTCTCTCTCTCTGTGTCCTTCCCGTTCTATGTATTTGAGGGAATGATGAAATTTTTGTGCTCTCTACACAAATATTACAACAACGAACATACTAACCCAAAATTCATAGATCCCTTTTGTGTTTGAGGTTTTTTTGGGGGAAACCCCCTTTCTCTTTTCTTTTCCTTTTATTTTACATGACACAACCTCCCTTGGAAAAATATCACTTGGCATAGGGCTTTCCAAGTTGGATCTCATGTCCTTTTCTTTCTTTTTGCATTTTGTCTTTCTCTACTTTAAAGTAATTTCTCACAAACGGTGTGTAGAAATTCCTTTAAAGTGGGGGCATACATTGGCATTATTTATTTTTCATTTTATTTTATTTGTCTTTGGTTCTTGGTGCAGCCTTACTATTTCATATGATGTGTTTTTGGCTTTGTGGGTGACATTGGGCGTAATGTCCTTCATAAAAGTGACCTATCTTAGCATATTACATTCATCTTAGTGGCCTGATGCAACACGCTATATCCCTTATGTTGTGAATTTTATATTCTTTGATTGTTCCACTCTTGGAGACATTACACACAATGTTACCTAAGTTAAAGACCTCGCATGAGCCAAATAAGACTCATTTGCACACTCTTTTACACTTTCATTTTACATTTTGCATTTTACATTTTACATGTTGCATTTTACATTTTTGCATTTTTCATATATGGCCACCTTGCATAACATAGCTTACATGCCTTTGGTGCCATCTTGCACTTGTTCATGAGCTCCAAGCATACCCAAATTTTATTTCCTCATAAAGCACGAACCCTTGTCTTTTGTGGCACCTTATCAAAGTTGTCAGGAGGAACAACTTTAGTATGGTTGAGCAAGAATTCCAACTAGTGGCATGACTTTCCCCATAAGACACCTTTGTGTGTGTGAGTGCATACCAACCAGGTGTATGTTTCTCACATTTTTCAACCTTCTCACCTGATGGACAACTGAAAGTCTTGTCGCCCCAGAGTGATTACACTTCCTTTTGGACAAACAACCTAGATCTGATCCACAACTAGCTAGATAAATGGTCGAAGCTTGATCTAAATTTCCCTCTTTCTTCACTCCTTCACATCACTTTCTTGTGTGATATATTGTGCTTATGACTACTTTTCCATGGGATCTTTATCCAGGGGGCTTGATCATCCCTCTTGATTATAGACATATCATCTTGCTTTAACATGAATACATTCAAATCCCTCTTGATATGCATGACTTGGCTAGTTTAGTGTGAAATGAAATGGACTAAAATAAACTAAAGAATGTAAGAAAAAGAAAATGTAAGCTATGTGCAAACCAAACTATATGCCCTAAATGTATTCAATTTGGAAAGAAACTAGAAAATACAAAGATTGTGCACCTAGGAAATGAAGCTTGCAGAAGAAGAGCCCCAAAATGTTCTAAAACTTGCTAGAAATCTGCATAGGGACACTTATGCCAAAATGGGTGACCTAGTCCTTCTGCCGAGAAACTTTTCTAGACTGATTTTCAGGGAAAAGGGTATCCAAAAATGTCAAAACCCTTTTTTAGGCTTGATATAGGAACAAGGTCACCAATGATGGTGACCTAGTCCTCTTGGTACTTTCAGGAGCTACTAAGTTAGATTTTGTGGGTCCCCACTTGCACTTTCCTTTTTTGTAGATGCTCGTGACTGAATCTTTAGAAAATGACTTGTAAGTTGTCCTTTTGCTCCTCCTAGGGTTTGATGATGTGGGTTGATTTGAATGGAATGATGGCACCCTTTTAGATACTTTATTCCTTGCCAAATTTGCATACAACCTACAAGACACATGCAAAGAAAAAATAAATGTTAGGGTTAGAGATTAGGGGTTTTCCTTAGTCAAACCCCCTTGATAGTAATTAAAGTTAAATGAAAAATAGAAATCAAAGGAGAGATGATTGAATGATAAACAATATAAATGCTCACCAAATCCTTTGTTGCTGAAGTTTGTAGCATGCAAGAAGCAGCTCCAATGGAGGTTGCTTGAAGTGCTTAGTGCATGTTTTCTTGCTTGGTTGTGAAGATGAAATGATTTAGTGGTGTCAAAATGAGGATGAAAACCCTTATACAAGCTAAACCCTAATTTTCCTGAAAAATACAACATGATAGGTCGACCCTAAGGTTTTGGAGGCAAGTTCCCGTTAGGTTTTTTTTTTTTTTTTTGAAATTTAAGTCAAAAGGGACTAGGTCGCCCAAGGTGGTGACCGGGTCTGGACTTGGAAAATTTCAAGTGGTGGTAGGGAATTAAGTAGTGCTAAATGATTTTTATCAAACTTGCCTCCTGAAACACACTTAAGTCGGGCGTAAAATTACATTAAGGGGAAAAATTAACATTAAAAAGGGTTGAATTAGTGGTGACAAACCTAAAAAAGTGTGAGGGTCTATTACAACACTTCACAACACTTTAGAATAAGGCTTGGAAAGGGTTTATTTGGTGAATCATTATAGAAAAGTTCTAGAAAAGTGAGGAAATGTGTCATAACACACTTGTAGAACTTTGTTAGATTCTTGTTGATTTGCAAGCATTTAAGCCTAAATAAAGGGAAAACAATTTCAAAATCCAAGGGAAAAGGCCCAAATGAGTGAAAAAGTGTCAATGACTACACTTTTTGGCAACACATGTATATCTTCATATTTATTCAGCAAGGGCTTGGTGAGTGTTTACATTTGTATGTTATTCAATCATATTTCCCTTTACTTTATATTTCATTTAGATTTGATTACCATCATGGGGTTTGACTAAGGCAAACCCCTATTATCTAACCCTTACCTTTTCCTTCTCTTTGCATGTGTTCTTTTCAGGTTTGTATGCAGATTATTCAAAGAGTAAAGTGTTGAAAAGGTGTCCTCATTCCATCCACATCAACCCAAGTCATCAAACCCTAGAAGGAGCTAAAAGACAACTTGTAGGTTGTCAATTAAATATTCAGACATGAGTCTCTATCAAAAACAAAGGTACAAGTGGGCACCTATAGATTCCATCATCAAAAATCTCAAAAGATCCAAGAGGACTTGGTCGCCATCATTTGTGAATTAGTCCTTGTACTAGGCCTAAACAGTGGTTTCTATATTTCTAGATACCCTTTTACCAGAAACCCGTTTCAGTAAAGTTTCTCGGGAAGAGGAGTAGGTCACCCATTCTGGCATAAGTGTCCCAATGAACATTTCCAGAAAATTCTAGAAGATTCCAGAGCTCCTCTTCTTCATCCTTTAGTTCCCAGGTGCACCATTTCCATCTCTTCCAGTTTCTTTCCAAATTGCATGCATTTAGTTTACTTTGCATATAGTTTGAATTTACATTTAGTTTTCATTTCATAGTTAGTTTGTTTCATTACATTGCAGTACTTAGGAACACACATCAAACCCATTTCCAAAATCCCTAACCCTTCGAATGAACTCACCAAAAATACATCAGTAGTGTGCAAGAGTCATTTTTTAACCTAGCTCCTAGGTGAAAAACCTTAGGGGCTTATTTGGGGAATTCTCTTTACCTAAAATCATATATTTTTGGTGGTTCACTCATGGTTTCCAATATTGAAGAAATCATTAATTCAACAATTGATCAAAATTCACTTGAAGATCAAGAAAATATTGAACCAATACCCATACATAATAAAGATATTCAAAAACCCTTTACAAATAATCCATCCTTTGAAATTGATCCATATCAAGAACATGAACCAAAGCATATTGAGGATGACACCACATAGAGTAAAGATTAAGGATCCATATCTCCAAGATACTACCATGATCTAATGGGTATTCTCCAATCCATACAAGATGTTGCAAATGCTGATCATATCCATATATCACATACCCCTTCATCTACTTATGAGATTATTACTCCTAATGGACATCTAGATGATTTTCATCCAAAAAAAAAGTCTCATGCTCCTAATATCATTACCAAGGAACAAGAGTCTCCTGCTCTTAATATCTTTACACATGATAAAGGAATAGAAGAATCCATAAACATATCAAAAATTGATCATGAAGAAAACCTCTACATGGATGGTGAATTAGAAACATCCTTTGAAGAGCAAGCATAAATGGACCATGAGGAATAATCCTATATGGATTTTAAAGCATCAACACCTTTTGAAGAAGCATCAAAATCGGACACATCCTCCATATGGATTGAAGAAAGTGAGTATGAGGATATCAAGAATTATCAAGAATCAAAAAACATAAACAATCTTGAACAACAAGGAAATGGTTTGTTAGTAGAAAAATCAAAGCATGTTGTAGACATGTAGATTTGACATCATCGTCAATGTTCACCTTTTGATTAAATAAATCAAGTTTTATTTAATTAAATCATAAATCTCCTAAGGTCTATTAATTTAATCACCAATATTAAATTAAATGATCAATGCTCATTTCCTCTCATTTGATTTTAAAAGAAATACAAAAATCTAAAATCAAATGTCATATCGCTTAAAACCTTATTAGATTAATCAAATCATGATTAATTTAATCCTAATTACATGAATCCTCTAGATTCATCCACTTGCACGATAAATCACTTTAATTGATTTATTAGAAAGACCTATTTTCCCTCACAAGGGCATATTCCCAAAGAATATTCCCTCATTAACTCTCATGTTTGACTTTTTGGACAAACACAATTCCCCCCATAAAAACCCTCAACTACATGCATTTATGGCCATTTTAAAATTTGAATGGGCACATTGGCCAAAACTTGCACAAGCATAGGCCAATCCCATTATGACAAGTGGCTCTCTTCTATTGGATGGGATTTAGTCCCACATTGACTAATCTTGGCTTCTCCTCTCTCAACTTCTTATATAAATGCAATGCATTTTCTCTCATTTCAACACACACATTTGAAAGCATCTACACTATAGGCCCAACTTGAGCTCATAGCATCTCATTTTCTATCTCATTAGCTTGGAAAAGGGTTGGGAAAGGGCTCTTTTACACATCCAAAGGGCACCAATCCACCATAGAATAGGTTGTATTTCATTTCTTCTTTGCATGTTTAATTTGGTTTTATCAATTGTTTGAAGAAATGTTATATGTCATTCTATGAGGATGCTAGTCTATACAAGCCATGTGCAGATTTAGCATCCTACACATGCCAACAATACTCCCATATTATTGGGGGAAACTTTATCTAGTGCAAACACCAACATGGGGAGCACAAAGAGTCATGATGATGAAATTCCTAGCAACACTCCAACCATTCGTATCATGAATCTTCATCCACACATATTTCCATCCACTAATTTGGACCAACCACAAGAAAGAGGTCTATCTCAAAGAAAAGAGAAAATTATTGAAGCAAATGAATTGGCAAAGAAAACTGGACAAGAAAAATTTAAATGGACACCAAAACAAAATCATCCCTATCATACCCCACCAATCAAAGAAACTATGGGGAAAATTCAAAAAGGGAAATGTATCCATCAAGACTATCCATCGATACAAAAGAAAGCTTAAAGAGAGATCTCAAGGTATATCAAGAATGGTTGCAATCGAATCTCCATATCCACCCATCATTACTCATCATCCCAATTTTAGACAATCCAAGATTCCAAAGTGTTGACCAATCCATCTACATCTCATATCCCTCAACACATTCCACCATCTACTTCAACATCTATTGTATCAAACTCTCGTATTGAGTGTGTATTAGTAGAAACTCTTTATCATAAGGACTCTAAGGGCACTCTATTGCGATGTGTACATCTAGATGAGGTTAAATCTGATATCAACGAAGAAAATGAGAGAATCCATGGGTTACATTCGAGTGCCCATATCCTAACAAAGAAACTCCTCCAAGCAAGATATCATTGGCACATAATAGTAGCAACAACATCTACATCAACACCAACAATGTTTACATTAGCACCACTTGGTGGCTCAACATGAGCATAAAACTTTCAAAAAATCAAAAAAATCAAAGAAAATAGTCAAGAGAAAAATCATCCTCTAGTGAAAACCACTTTGGACAAGCACCATGATGAAAACCTAGCAGCAGGCATCATGAGTAGAATTGAGCATCTATGTGCACCATTTCAAGTGGAAGCATCTCATCCCAACCATAATAAATCCAAGAACCCTTCATTATCCAATCCATTTTCATCCCATCTAACTTATCTTGATCTTGGAAAAAATTTGGTATGTACTTCACACTTTCTTATGGTAAACATCCTGACATGGGTCACTATCATTGATCCTATCCTAACCAAAATTATTTGAGCCATTAAAAATTTTCCAAAGTGGCATAATCTATCCAAATATGTTATCACAAGATAATCCTTGGTATCCTTCACATACCTATCCATCAATCTGTTCATTGATCCATGCATCCACTAATATCATTCCATACATTGCTAGACATTGGGGGTAGATACTTACATATTGCTTCAGGAATAAATATGGAGGTGCACTCTATAGCTTATGTGGTGATATAAACATTTTCAAAATGCAAACCCAAATTTGTCAAATCATTTGTAAGAAACAATATAAATCAGTAGCCCATGGAAATTTTTGACAAGAAGATGTTCCTTATCCAGATTTATCTTTTATCAAACATCAAACCAAACAATCAATATCAGTTGAATCTACCTTGCACTTCAACATCACATCAAATCATTCCAATCAATTTTTTTCCAAGCCTAGCTTCAAAATCTTCATCTATCTTATCCAATCAATCCACCATCATCTCACGATATATCTTTTCCCAATATTTGTGTTGTGCAACAGTATCTTTGCATTGTTGAACATCCTTAATAATGTTATCACTATTGGTAATCTATCAATTCGATCAATCAATCCTAGCTTAGATTTCAACAAAATCCCAAATAAACCACTGAAATCGTCACATATCTATACACTCATCAACATCATGAGAAAGATCCAAAAAAACTTGCAAAATTATTGAAAATCCCGAAAAATTCAAAAAATCTCATCAAAATCCAAAAACATCAAAATCTTGTACAACTAAAATCCAAAAAAAATCATAAAATCTTATGAAAATCCTAAAAACATTCATAAAATCTCTTGAAAATCACAAAAAAAATCATAAAATCTCATCAAAATCTAAAAACACTCATAAAATCTCATCAAAATCCAAAAACGTTCAAAATCTTGTACAACTAAAAATCCAAAAACATTCACAAAGTTTATAAGGTAAAAGATCCAAAACATCCAAAACACATCAAAATCCCTAAAAAAGTCAACAAATCAAAAATCAAATAAAAAATAGAACCATGTTGAACTACGAGTCTCTAAGCTTGAACATAGGCAAAGCCATCATTGATATGCCCTCAAAACACCCCAAGCCAGTCCTTTAGGAGTTCATCATAATAAACTAACAATCCATCAATTATTCATTTCTCATTAATAAAAGGTCAGCATCAGTAGAACTTTGAGTCTTTGAACTTGAATGTAGGCAAGGCCATCATTGATGAGCCCCTGAGACACCCTAGGTCAGTCCTTTAGGAGTTCATCATAATAAACTATCAATCTATCAATTTTTCATATCTCATCAATAAATAGGTCAAAGTGAGTCGAACTATGTGGTCTCTATATGTATAATGTAGGCAAGGCTCATCTTTGATAAGCCCTTGAGGCCCCTAGGATTGTCTTTTAGGTTAGGTTCTTGGCCAAAACTCTGAAAACACCAAAACATTTAAAAATGAGCATAAAAACACAAAACATTTGAAATTTTGAAAAACTCCAAAACATTGGAAAACCCTAAAAAACCTCAAATAATCGAAAACTAAAACATTCAAAATGACCAAAAACAACCTCAAAACATTTTTTTTCAAAATATCAAAAACATTGAAATATTCCAAAAATTCCAAAACCACCCATCCCATTTCACTTTGCACTCACAATAAACTTTCATCCATAATAAATCGATTGTCTCACTCACCCTTTGGCAAAAAAAATGGAAAACAAGAACAACAATCAACAAAAGTTGAACCTAAACACATAAAACAAACTCTTAATCATTATCAAACATTTCAATCAAACTTTTTATGAACAACCTTTCAAACAACTTATCAACCCGCCAACATCTGGTAGCACATCATAGGATGCATCTTTCCTATAATGGGCACTATCATTGGCAATCATTTTGGATATTTATCCCAAAAACACATTGCACCTTTAGCAAGAGATATAGATGACATTGACTATTTATTTTGATCTTGTCTTATTATTTATCTTATTGAACCATTTTAAGGACCTCCCAATGATGTCTAAATGATTTAGAGAGAAAGGAATGGGGCATTGATCATTATCTTTCATTTCTTGTGCTTGTCAGGTATTCTTGTAAAATAATCTTGGCACATACTTGCTTAAATTTTTGTACGGAGGTTGTTTGGAATAGCTTGTTGACTATTGCATATGTTGTAGTTTGAGATATTCTAAACTTATAACCTACATTCCAATGAGGTTTCTATATGTCAAGGTTTGAACAAGAACTATCATATTTGTTTGTAGAGTCAAAGTCCATGTCACTAGAGACAAAACCATCCTAGTTATTGATACCTTGATGCATCATGTCTATGTGTTATATCAAACATAAGGAATGATGGAAATTCCCAATACCGAATATGAGAAAATTATCAATCTCATCACCATCATCTAATAAAGTCTCGATAATCATAGGCTTGTTGGAATTCTGAATCAATCTTAAAATCAATGGTCAATCCATCCATCTTTTTCTTCTTATTCTTCTATCTTTACTAATAGTTTTATCCATGTATTGAATCTATATCAAAATATACAAGAGGCTACCCATGGACGATAACTATCTATACATCATCAAATCTGTCTACATCAAACAATATTTGATCTTTATGGTCCTCTCCGAGCTAAAATGATCCTAAATATCTGTCATGAGATCAACCAAAAATTCTAAATTTTTGCTCGATCTCTTGAGGGGGTAGGGTACTAGCTTAATTCCTTCAGCTGGGGCAACAATGGGGCATTGAAAATTTAGGATTTAAAAAAAATAAAAAAATTTAGTAGTTTTAATCTGAAAAGCGTCATTCTTTGAACCAATGTAATAGATACCTTGCTTCAAAGAGGGGCAAAATTTAAACACTTAAAAATGTCTTGAATGATACTACACACTTGAATTTGATCACTAACATCATTTCGTCTTGAATTTCATCCTCTTTTTGCCTATTTGATTAAATAAGCCTAATTATTTAATTAAATGCATCATTTTCATCTATTAATCTAATTGACCTAATTGGGTTAATTCACCCCCTCTCGCACTAACATTTCACCATGTTAAATTGAATTAAATCAAATTATTCAATTTAACCCATGAAGTTCTCTTATTTAATTAAAAAACCCTAAGCTATTTAATTAATTATCATTTTACATTCTCCTTTCATTAAATAAATCAATAATTTAATGCATATCATATTATTCTCCATCTTGCACATTCAAATTTAGTTTTAATTAACTAAATTTATAATTTCCCTCCATCCACTTGCATAGGGAATATTCCAAAGGAATATTCTCCTATTTGGCTCCAAAAAGGAAAAAAAATCTTTTGAAACAAACTTTGTAACAAACTTTCAAATTTGTTACAAAGTATGTTTGTTGAAATCATTCCTAACCCTCAATCTTTTCTTGATCCATGCAATATTTGATTCTCATCCATTGATGAGGATCCTTGATCCATGTGCTCACCCTTCATTGATTATATTCCATTGAATGATCAAATCAATTTGAGCCCTTGATTTTTTTTATTTTCTTTCCTATAAATACATCACTATTTGGAGAGAAATGGATCCATATTTTGATAGAAAACTTATGCTATTGAAACTCATATCCACTTGCATCCATATTTAGCATTTTTAGTTTAAATATTGATCATAGTAGCTTAAGCATCCATTAATGACATCCATTTTAGCTTAGTTTGCATAATTTTAGTTTAATTTACATCAATGGATTTCATATTTAAAATTCAAATCCACTTAACATAGATTGCATCATTACCATCAAGAATTTATCATTTAGCATTCATCTTCTTCATGTTAATATATCTTTTGCATCCATATTTTGGTCATATTATATAAGTTTTCATTAGTTTCCATCGATTTTAATCAATAAAATCAATTGGAAAATCATCATATTATCCAAGGGATTAGGAAAGGGTCACCATTCCACATCAATGCGATACCACTCTCCCAATAAGATAAAATTCAAGGGCTTAGAATAGATTTTTGTCAAGCTTTCATATTTTTAGCATGTTAGTTTAATGGCTGAATTTTTTGATTGATTTTGAATATCTTATTGGGATTAATGCTTAGGGGATTAAATAGGGTTTAAATCTATATGGATCTTGTCTATTTAGTTCATAGTATGACATTGATCATGGGTTTTTCACATCCAGGGGTGGAAGTTCTTGCGGATAAAATGTAATAGTTGGTGAATCCACACAAATATGAACCACCAATGTATTAACATATGTTTCCCTAGTGAAGGAAGGCAAGAGGATATTTTACAAGGCATCTTGAGGCATACCTTGATAAACTAGCGTGGTTTGAAGCAAGTCCCAAAGTAAGATCTTGGCCAGAGTAACACGAAGTTGCTCGATAAGATCATAATCACTAGTTGCTTTAGTCATGGGTTTAGGTGCCAGAGGAAGACTTTGTTGAGAAGGTGCTAAAGAAGTAGGAACTAGAGTAGGCTAAGATGTAGGTACAGAAGATTGTTTATTCAAATTTTGTTGATTTCTTCTAGTGTTACTTGTGTGTGCCACGGTATTGTAAGAAAAAGAATTTGTAGCTTTCAAAAACTTTATATACAAATTCATTGAGTCATTATGATATGGAACCCCGTAGATGGAATGTATTCTCTTAGGTGAAGGGCTGGTTAGAGTCAAGTAAAAAATGAGTCTCTTAGGATTTTGAGGAGCCACATAGACTATGATAACATTCACCAACTTCTCAACTTGCGAAGACGAAGTAGACATTTATGATGAATAATTTTTCTCGAGAGATCTATGAATAGGAGAAGATGATTATAAGAAATAATCTAAAGCATCATCTAACATATCAAAATATTCCTTATAAAAATCATTATCATGGACATTAAAACATTGCAAAAAAAGATCTGACATGTTCACGTCAAGTTCACCAAAATCAAGAGAAGGGGGACTTGCTTCTCACAAGTCTCTTTTTTTCTAAGAGAATCAAAGGGAACAAACTACCCTAAACTACCTCATGCTTACTAAATAGGAAGTTAGAAGAAATAATGAAAAAATTGAAAAGGATATTTTATTAGAAACAATATTCAAATAGACTACTTCAAAATTCAAAGGAGCATGATGTCAAGATCTTTGTCATAGAAGGGATGACACTCAGCCAAAAGACTACAACACAAAATTAGGATGTCAGCATGACGTGTTGGAGTTCAATTGACACATTGGCATTCTATATGAGGGTGATCCCACAATAGTGATTTACAATTTTTGGCCAAACTGAACACTAAAATTATTATTTTTAACTAAATCTTAACATTCGGGCACCTATAGCGGCTAAACTTTAGGAATTTGAAGATGATGCAAAATAGAGTTTCATCACATTTTGTCTATAGATTGTAAAAATATTTTTTTCAAATTTTTTGGAATCAGATTGGAGTTCTTTTTCCATCTCCCACGAAAACTCTTTTTTTTAGAAAACAACATTTTTAAAAAGTGACGCACACCGTATAACACATAATTTTTTTTCTAGGCAAGATAAAATTCTAATTATTTCAAATTTAGATTTGTAACCCCAATATCTAGTGCTTCCACTTGGTTAGATAGTTTTTTATTGAATATTTTTTCTTTAATCAAGTTTCAAAGTCAAACCAATTACAATTCAGATAGAGCACGACCGTATAACACGTAACTTTTTTGTATATATCAAAATTCATTTTTTTTTTGTTGGATCAAGGACTTAAATATTTGGTGCACTCATATTTTTTAATTTCTTTTATAAACTGCTATTTTTCCACATGTGTAGAACCGAGACCTTCATTTTTTGATGAAAAAACTATGTTTAATAAAACTTAAAAAATAAATACATAATAAAACCAAGACATATTAAAATTTTATTTGTTGGATAGCTCATTCTGAGGACTACCAGATTCCATTTGGGTTTGTGAAGATTCCTCCATTTTCATCCTCAATTGAACCTTGGTTTGAGCGAACCCCTTATGGGTTCAATCGAACCAATAAGTTCATATGAACCCCCAAAATCACATTTTTTTTTGCCTTGGGGACATTTTCTGTGAGTTTTCCTTCCACACTTGAATTGTAAACCACTATCGTGGATTCACCCATGAATAAAGTGCTAAACCCTTAGATAGAAATACTATAATCTTACTAATGTACTCAGATCTTAGGTTTGTTCAACTAAATAGGTTAGTAGAAAGCATGAAATACCAAAAAACACAAAGGAGAGAAAATAAATATCTTACAAAGGGTCCTACATTTGAGATCTTCTATCCAACTTCACTTGGAGAATCTGCACAAAATACAAACGAGGAAAAAAATTGGGGTTGTTTTGGGGCTTTTCGTAGTCAAACCCCCATTTTGTTGTTCCTACCTTCATGAATAGTCAAATAGATATAAAAAGTGGACAAAGTAAATAGGTACAAAGTGATAAAAATCAAGGAGGAGAACTCATATCACAAGATATAAAAGTTACAAGTTATCTATTCAAAAATAGACAAGAGGCAAGAAAGTGTTACCAATAGTTTGTAGCCCCCTCTTAACTTGAAAAACACATCATTGAATGATTGCAAGAGAGATTTGTCTATTGGAGGGACCTCAACCCAAAAGAGCTTCACTATAAAAGAAAGATTGAGAAGAGAATGAAGTGAAAGTGAGAGAGAGAAAATTTAGAGTGAGAGAACTCCAAAATGAGAGAAAAGAGAGATTTTTGTGTTGTTGCATGGGTGAGAGGATTTGCTACTCTCAGAACTTGACCCTAGAAACACATTTCATTAGTCAAATATTCCAGGATTCCTCATTTCAACTCAAAAGAATGTAGGGACACTAGCTTGCCATGTGGACATCTGCACATCGCACATGCATCCAAGTCATAATTTTTTGTGAAATGAGGTGACAAACTTATTTCGCTTCGTAGATAGTCCTCATGGAGTTGAAATTACAAAATTTTGACCCATAAGGTTCTTGTCATAAATACGACTAGGTGTAAGAAATGTGGGGTCAAATGCACAAATATGAAATTGCCCCCATGGTGCAATTTTACAATATTACAAAAAAAATGTATTTGAGAGGTTGAGATAAACAATGCATTGGGTATTGATGCAAATACCTATTTGAATATTCACTGTGTCTTTTAAATTTTTAGAGAGGTTAGCCTCAATAGAGACATGGTTTTATGTATTAGTCAAGAAATATTTCAATCTCAACACAAATAACTTTACAAAGCTTACATGCATTTATGATTGATAAATTTCAACAAGTTAAAGGAAAACTCAAAATTTCTATCTAGATTAGTGCACAAAGTGTCTTTTCATCAAAGACCTAAACTCTTGATTGCAAGGTAATTGAAGAAATAAAAAGAGACAAATAGACATACCAAAGGTCATAATTAAGAATGATCTTTACATGACTAGCTTCAATAAATTGGAAAATAGAAAAACTCTTACTAAAATTGTAGATGACATCAAGATGAACCTCATGCGGAGTCCAATTCTTGTTAACCCAATATTTGGGTATGTTTCAAGGGGACTGTCCTAGTAAAATAAGTTATTAAAGTAAAATGTTCAAGGCATTTACAAGCACTGTCAGACTTTGAAATAGGAGGGTCAAAATTCATACCCCATGGAACACCATGAGGGCAAATGTCTAAGGGTACTTGTTTGGTGGAGCCATCATCCAAAGATGCCAAATAATTAACACCAATAGAACCTACTATGTTAATAAATTTTGAGGCCATAAAAGACATTAGAAAATTTATACTAAATATGATAAAATAAAATAATTTCTATGCCAAAAAGTGCAATATTGCATCAAGACAATGACACAACTCAAACAAAAAACAACCCAATTTTTTTATTTTAACATTAAAAAAAATGTCGAGGTGGAGAACCTAGCTTGATTGGCTAAAGGATCATGCAAGAGGTCATGAGGTCTAGTCTCCCCCCAAACCTGTGGTATCGTGAAAAAAGTTTACCAAACGCATTGCAGTTTATAGGAGGATGGATACCCGACCGATTCTTGCAATCTAAAAAAAACATTACCAAAAATGTCTATACTAATTTAATTATCATTGCTTGTGATTTTATTTTTTATTTTAAAACATTAACAAACGAAAAAAAATAATAATAATAATAAAATATCTATACCAAATTTAGGATTAAAAAACCATAAATATAACACCTATCTCCTAATGGGAACGGGTCATGAGTTTTCTTAAGGAGAATTGAAAAGCATGAATAAAACAGAACTTGAAATGCCAGCATTTTATCTCGTGCCGGGCACGACTCTATGTTTGAAGAATCCGTCTGGAGTAGCTAGTTTTGAAGACCGAAGTGCGGCGGGAGAAAACCGATCAATCTAATTTTTATGGAAGTTTGAATGTCAATTATGACCGCAAATTAGTACAAAACAATAAGAACATTCTGTATTCTCATTTGAAGCAATGACGGATTAGCCAATTTTTCAAACAGTCAATCTCCATAATTCTTCGTTAACGTGAGGCGGGGGTCCATTTTGTATACAGGCAATCTCCATAGTCAATATTAGCCATGACTCACTACTTACTTCTTTGACCCGAAACGACACTTGTTTCTAATTGTAAGCCTATATAAACCTCTATATCCACCCAACGTTCTTTGTAGCAGATTGGTAGTTAAGAATCATGGAAATGAAGGCGTTTTTTCTCATTTTCCTACTCTCCTGCAATTTTATGTTTGCAAAGGCGGCAGAGCCGCGAATGGTGTTTGCGCATTACCTTCTTTTCCAGCAGGACATAGTGGAGACACTGAAAAAGGAGATCCAACTTGCCCAGAGCAAAGGAATTTATGGCTTCGCCCTCAACAGCAACGTGTGGCGAGAGGCGCGCGCGGATGATATGTACGAGGCCGCAAAACAAGCGGGTTCCTCTTTCAAGCTCTTCTTCTCCACCGACATCCACCAAGACACAAACGGCAACCTCACTCCCGACCAGTTGGTCACCATGCTTAGTGTCAAATACACATCCCACCCCAACCAGATGACCTACCAAGGCAAGCCCTTGTTCACCTCCTGGCTCGGCAACAATGATACCTGGTGGGCGGAATACAACTACTCCTCCGCTCTCGCCGGATGGAAAGACGTGTTTCAGAAGGCCGGCGGCAAGGACAACTTCTTCTTCATTCTGTTTTTCCCCACCGACGGTTCATACTAGGGAGTCCGCGGCACGGAAGAGACATACACGGATGTTATCGACGGGCTGTTCGCGTGGGACAAGTCGACGTGGCCCTACCTTGAGTCGGACTTCCCGAATCCCTCCGACTCCTTTGATCGGGACTCTCTGAACGCCTCCAATTACGTGGGGAAAGTCTTCATGGCCAGCCCCAGCCCCTGGTTCTTCAAAGAATGCGACGTCAAGGGCAACTACCAGGTTCCGGGGCTTTGGATCACAAGGTGGGAACAGCTCATAAAGCTAAGCCCCCCTCTCTTAGAGATCGTGACGTGGAATGACTGGGTGGAGAGCTCCTACGTGGAACCGTCACTCAGCTCCAGCACAGACGCTGCCAGCATGGCGGATTTCACTCACCGTGCGTTCTTGGAGCTGGGGCAGTACTACATCAGCTGGTACAAAACTGGTAGCGCTCCGACGATCACGGAGGATTCGATCTACTTGTTTTATTACACCCATAGCAAATCAGTTGTCGTGTCGGGCAGTGCATGCCAGGCGTCTGATTTCAGTGAGCTGAGTGATAAATTGTACGTGACGGCAATGCTGACTGCGCCTGCCAGCGTGCAATTGCAATCTGGAACTTCCTCTTAGACGTTCAGCGCCGAGGCGGGGATATCTACGTGGAGCATGGATTTCCAGGAAGGGCAGCAGATTGCAGTCCTGAGTCGTGATGGTACGGAGCTTAGTAGACTGGTTGGAAGTAAAAACATCAGTAATTCTAATGGTCAGAAATATAATTTCAACGTTTATTCCACATGCACTACCTGTAATTAACTCCACCTCGTTGGAGAGGTGTTCGTTTATTAAATAAGCTCTATTTTATAGGGGCATTGGGTAGGTGTAACCTGTTACACGTTTCATGCTAGGCATTCGCCTCCACTGTAAAACATGTTACTAAATAATTTCTGGTCCGCCATAAAACAATGGTGAAGAGTGAAATCTTCTGTCACATTGAAATCTGCTTCTCTCAAGACTGAAAATGGACCCTTTCTGCCTGTAAAATGTTTTAGAAATTTTCTGTACTTCTGTGCAGCTGAATCCCGTAGCTCTGGTTCACTTTCGCAAATCACAAATCTAAACTAGTGTTGGTGTACTGATCTATTTCGGAAAGGGAGTGTGTGCGAGTTGTATATTTGAATAATCTAGCTGGATCCAACCAACTGCACTTTGTAGATATAAAAGTGCATGATCTCAACGAATTACTTCTAAAAGGGAAAAAAGAAATATGGAAGAACTAGTCGGTTAGAAGGCTTGCCTTGGGTGGGGGGGGGCTTTCAAGTAAATTTCTCAGTTCATTGATATTTGTACAATAGAATAGTCAATCTCATCAGTTTTATTAAGGAAAATTGAAAAGCATGAATAAACAGAACTGAGAGTACTAGAAGTTCATCTTAAAATGCCAGCATTTTAACTCGTGCCGGGCACGATTATATGTTTGAAGAATGCGCCTGGTCTAGCTAGTTTTGAAGACCAAAGGGTGGCGTGAGAAAACCGATCAACCTGATTATTATGGAAATTTGAATGTCAATTATGACTGGAAATTAGTATAAAATGATAAGAACATATTGTATTCAAACAGCGGATTAGCTAATTTTTCATATAGTCAATCTCCACAGTAAATTTTATTTACAATGAATCTCCATAATTTTTCGTTTGTGTGAGGCGCTGGCGTATTTTGTATACACTCAATCTCCATAGTCAATTTTATCCATGACTCACTACTTACTTCTTTGACCCGGAAAAACACATTTTCTATTTGTAAGCCTATATAAACCTCTATATCCACACAAAGTTCTTTGTAGCAGATTAGTAGTTAAGAATTGTTAAGAGTGGATTAGATAAGTAGGCAAAGACCAACTAATATAGCAGCCTGTAGCTATCCATTATAAATATTTGACGTACCTCTTTGCTACAGTAACTGTAGAAATTATTGTACATTAGTCTACAATGAGAATACATGAACACGTAAGATTCAGCGCTCCAAAATAGCTCTCTTTTGTTTCTCTGTTTCTCTGCTTCTTTTCAAGAATCATGGAGACGAAGGCGTTGTTTCTCATTCTCCTGCTTTCCTGCAATTTTATGGTTGCATAGGCGGCGGAGCCGCGGATGTTGTTTGCTCATTACATGCTTTACCAGCCGGACGATGTGGAGACCCTGAAAAGGTAGATCCAACTTGCACAGATCAAAGGCATTGATGGCTTCGCCCTCAATAGCAACGTGTGGCAAGAGGTGCGCGTGGACGATATGTACGAGGCCGCAAAACAGGTGGGTTCCTCTTTCAAGCTCTTCTTCTCCGCCAACATCCACAACAACACAAATGGCAACCTCACTCCCGACCAGCTGGTCACCATGCCCAGTGCCAAATACACATCCCATCCCAACCAGATGACATACCAAGGCAAGCCCTTGTTCACCTTCTGGCTCGGCAGCAATGATTCCTGGTGGGCGGAATACAACTACTACTCTGCTCTTGACGGATGGAAAGACGTGTTTCAGAAGGCCGGCGGCAAGGACAACTTCTTCTTTATTCCCTTTTTCCCCACCGACGGTTCATACTGGGGAGTCCGCGGCACGGAAGAGACATACACGGATGCTATCGACGGGCTCTACGCGTGAGACACGTCGGCGTGGCCCTACTTTGACTCCGACTTGCAGAACCTCTCTGATTCCAAGGACCGAAAATATTGAACGCCTCCAATGACGTGGGGAAAGTGTACATGGCCAGCCCTAGCCCTTGGTTCTTTACGGAATGCGAAGTGAAGGGCAACTACCAGGGTCCGGGGCTTTGGATCACAAGGTGGGAACGGCTCATAAATTTAAGCCCCCATCTCTTAGAGATCGTGACGTGGAACGACTGGGTAGAGAGCTCCTACGTAGCACCGTCACTCAGCTCCAGCACAGACGCTGCCAGCGTGTCGGATTTCACACACCGAGCGTTCTTGGAGCTAGGGCAGTACTACATCAGCTGGTATAAATCTGGTAGCGCTCCGACGATCACTCACGATTCGATCTACTTATTTTATTACACCCACAGCAAATCGGTTGTCGTGTCGGGCAGCGCATGCGTGGTGTCTGCTTTTAGTGAGCTGAGTGATAAATTGTACGTGACAGTAATGCTGACTGCGCCTGCCAGCGTCCAATTGCAGTTTGGAACTTCCTCTCAGACGTTCAGCGCCGAGGCGGGGATATCTACGTGGAGCATGGATTTTGAGGAAGGGCAGCAGATTGCAGCCCTGAGTCGTGATGGTACGGAGATTAGTAGAATGATTCGAAGTAAGAACATCAGTAATTCTAATGTTCAAAAATATAATTTCAACGTTTATTCCACATGCACCACCTGTAATTAACGCCACCCAATTAGGTCTATGTGCACTATGGTTAGAAAAATGAGAAATAAAAGCACATTCAAGTTCATAAATGAATGATAAGATTAATCAAATTATTATATAATGTTCTAACATTCAAAGTAAGTCTAAAATATCATCATCTAAGTAATTAATTAGAAAGTAAAAATAATTTTACATTTTAAAGACTATCTAAATAATCATTATAAAAAAGTCAACTTTCTTGTTGTCAATCTTTTTGTTGGGGCAAATTAAAATGATAAGAAAGACGGAACACAACATTCACCAACATTCAAATAGCTTATATGCATATGTGATGTTTTGCCCTAGTAAAATCAAAATGTGCTCTAATAATTTCATCTTGTTTTTTCATATAATTACACAAATGAATATCTTAAAATATCAAAATATAACAATAATTCACAAAACATATACTAAATTGGTTCATAGTGATTAATAAGAAAAAAGAAAGAGCCATAAAAATTTAATTAAAAATTAAATCCCAAACAACTTCCAATCAAACATTGATAAGAAAATATAAAATTCAAAATAAAGAACAAATATATGTAGATATAAATATAATAAACAATAATAATTTAATGATAAATATATCAAAGTAATTTAAATGAAATTATATAAAGATTAAAAAAAGAAAATATAACTCAATCATAATTTAAAATTGTATCATTTTATTAAAATGATCTATGAAAATAAATCCAAAACTAAAATAAATAATATTAATAGATTGTTTTAATCATTGAATATTATTATTTATTATTTATATTGATTTCAATTATTATTTTTAATTATAAATAATAAATAATAAATAAGAAGAAATAAATACTAAGTAGACTAACAATTGTATCTAAAGGAGGTTCAAAGATTACATCGATAGAAAACTATATGCATGTTAATATGTTAAGAAGTAATAAATACTAGGTAGACTAGCACTTGTATCTAAAGGAGGTTCAAGGATTACGTTGATAGAAAACTTTATATATGTTAATATGTTAGAGAGTATGTGTTTGTTTATGGATGCACTCAAAGTTCTATTTGCATGTTGTTGTGTTAAACAATTAATAAGAAGTGTTAAATAATGGAATGAAATAAACTTAGACAAATCTATTTTTTTTCCTTAAAAAAATTAAGTATTATTCGAATATGAAATATTTATATACAAAATTAAAACGTAAAGCAATGGAAATGAAAAAAGAAAGTTGTCATCAAATTGACACAAAAACACTACAAATAGAAATAGAATATCCCCATCCAATTGTCAAATCAATATTCATCTCACTCTTTTGTGATAAGTGAGATTTGGAAGCTTTTACATGATATTTTGGAAGTTTTTACCATTAAACAACAACTGATTTACCATTAAACAAGAGTTGAAATTGTTACAAACATGAAACTTGTTATAGACTCAAATCTCACACTATATATAACTTATCGACTAATTATTATAATGGATTTGACTCCATACACTACACGATCGAATCGTGATAGCAATATCATAAATTCACCCTCTATTTATGAATCAATAAACTTAATCCTGAAATCTTTAAGACCGAATGGTGGGTGTAGAAAAGCGACTACTTAAAGTTTAGTTGATAATGCGAGCATTTTAGTGGCGTGCACGACTCGGTATCTTCGAAGGATGCTTCTTCCCCATTTCCCAGACGATATTTGTAGAACGATGCCCATTTTTAGTCGTGGCAGACGTCGTTACCTCCGAAGTGATGGATACGGTCAGCCCTCGGTATGACGATAGATGCACCACTTTGGCTCCAAATATGTTGGAATACAGATATGCGCGCTGCATACTCTTGCGTTTGCGTGCGACGGGGGACGCGTTAACTCTGGAGTCAATCCTCCACATCCACGAGTCACGACTGACTTCTTTTACTCAGAAGTATACTTGTTTCGGTTTGTAAGCCTATAAAAACCTCTGTCAATCCGAAGTGCATAGCAGCAAATAAGTAAATAAAAGTCATGGAAATGAAGGTGGTGCTTCTCATTCTGCTGCTTTCCGGGTAACCAACGAATGTATCTGTCAAGTGAAGGGAAATTAAGAAGTGGAAGCAGCTCATAAGTCTGAAACCCCCTCTTGTGCAGATCGTCACATGGAATGACTGGCCCGAGAGCTCCTACGTGGTGCCGCCTTACAGCGCAGCTGCCAAGACTATGGTGCCAAGGCATTCAGCCACGTGGGCTTTTTTTTTTAAACAATATACAATTCATTAAAATATGGTTAATTAAATGAATGACTGAAGTATTTTAGTAACGTTTACGAGGCTAGTGAAATCTATGGGAGGAACAACACAAGGGTACCAATGAAGAGAAAAGATCCTAAACAGTTTGAGCTCTTTGCTTGAGGTCAGCTCTATGACAGTGGATTTTGATGATGTAGTTTGCCGATTTGATCAACGTTTCCTCCTCAAACAAGGTATTTAAATTATCAACTTGTAAGGTGTCCTCATAACTGACTCAAATATCTTTATACGCTGAGCGCTCCATAACAAAGTGCCATTCTATCTCCACCAATATATGGTTTACTTTGGTATGTTCATTTTTAAGTGGATAAATGGAAACACATCAATTGTAGGGTAAGCTACAATTTAAAAAATTAATAATAGCAGCTAAAACGTCATAGATTTATAAAACTCTCCACCAATTTTTAAAAACAATAAACACAGATTTCTTTAATGATATTTAAAGTTATAGATCAATAGTTTTGATATCGATGACTATTAGTTTGGGTAATTTTTTTATATTTAATTTAGATATACATATGTGAAACAATGAATACTTTTTTTAAGAAATGAAAAGATTCAATCTATTTTTTATTTTGAATTTTAAATAAGAATCATTTTTACATCTATTTGATACAAGAATGTGAACTAATAAAAAAAGAATTGAATATGTCTAAGCAAGGGTTAAGTTCTATTTTTTAGAGTCAATTCAAGGATTTAGATCAAAGAAGATGCAAACTAGTCAAGATCACACACTAGAAGCAAGTACTTAGGGACACCAACAAAATGATGTAGCACAAATGGTAAAAATGTAAGGTATACAATTGTAATCATTACATATTTTTATATTTTTAGTGTGCATGTAAATCTACATAAACATGCACAACAAAATAAAAAACAAAAACAAACACAATTAGAATAGAATAATTGAAACCATGATAAATAATCAACTTATGAACCACACATTGCTTGGAAATTTTGTTTAATCAACTTTCTATTCCTATTTATTTCATTATCTCTTTTATTTATCATGTTTTATAATATTTTATTTTATATTCAATACAATATAAACTAGTTTCTTTGATTAGTTTTTAATAATTTATTATAGTCAATACAACTTTGTTCAAAATGTAAAACTGCTTATAGTCAATTTTAATTAATATGGATAGATCCATTATATTTATCCATTGTTTAATATGGATATAAAATAAAAACATTGTCAATTTTATAAGTACATAGATAATTTTACTCATTTAATAAGTACATTAAATTATAAAGATTATTGTCTAAAATACTTTTGTTAATTTTTTTTATAATTCAAATATATATATATATATATATATATATATAAAGATATTATTTTCTTAACATTATAATTAATATACTTGTCATTTTTATATATCAAACTTCATATTGAATTATTAATACATCTTGCTATTATATTATATTATATATATATATATATATAAAATACATATAGTTAAGCTTATATCTAAAAGTATTTTATTCCTTAATTTTATTATTTATATTAGTAGATTTAATTATAATTTTGTATATAATACATAACTATTTAATTATTGATCATTGAGTTAATGTATATAATATAATATATATTTATTCATTTTATAATATTTTTTTACTTTTCTAACTTATAAATCATTTTACATTTTACATTTATTAATTAATGGAATTATATATAAATGTAACTAAGATTATTTACTAAGTTTATTATTGTTTCTTCTTTTGTCTATTCTTTATTCTTAATTCAACCCTCTTGAGCTCTTGCTCCATTTTTTGGTCTTTCTTCCCCCCCACTCCTAACTCTTCTTAAGGTCAATTCTTCAATCCTATTCATTAATGTCCTCTTCCAGATGATGGATCATTGAGTGTGATTTGAAATGTTGATTAAAAAAAGAATATATTTCTTAACCCAGAAACACACATTATATTCTTCATAGATTATGAAAAAAATATTCTTACTACTTCTTTATTCTTCAATTTGAATTTTTTTATCCCTTATCCTTATTTATTCTTGTAAGCATGTAAATCTATAAAATAGCTTAAACTTATAGAAACATTAGAATGGGTTAGTTTAACACTTAAGAAAATAAATGCTCCTATGAGATGTTGAACCATGCTAGATATGTTAAATAAGACATTAAAACAACAATAAAAGCTAAATAAAGCATATAAAAACATGAGTCATACTTATCTCATAGGAGCATTTTATTTGCTTAAGTGCTAAACTAACCCATGCTAATGTGTGTATAAGTTTAAGCTATTTTGCATATTCACATGCTTACATTTGGTGCTAGAAGGAAGGTCGTGGGAAAAGGCTGAAGAATTCGGTTTTACACCTACCAATTGCATTAGCTTGGAAGCTTCTAAAGGCATTTATTTGTTGGAATTTTATGCCAACCAATTACATTTGCTTCAAATATTTTTAAAAGCATTTATTCACTGATTATTTTACCCGTCAATTGCATTGGTTTGAAAGATTTTAAAAAAAATGCATTTATTGGTTGTCTTTACACCTACAAATGACATTTACTTGAAAGTTTCTTACGCATTTTCAACAAAAAATTGTTGCATAGGTTCTAAAATTATTTCCATTCTAGAAAAGACTTTGGAAAACAAGTTTACACCTGCCAATTGCATTGGCTTGAAAGTTTATGAAGTCTTTTCAACAAGTCCTTTTGTGTGGATTGTATCATATTATTGTTGACCCTATTGTTGGAGTGAAAAGACACTGAGAGGGGGGCGTGAATCAGTGTTATTAACTTCTATACCAAATTTAACTGAAACAAAAATAAACTAGATGTATGCTCTCATTTATCAATGATAAACTCATTCATGTAATGAATGCATTCACATAAAATGAAATGAGAATAGTAAACCATAGCAATTTAAAGCATTAAAGCATTGAGGAAAATGAACCACAGATACTCAAATAGACACAAGATATGTCGAGTGGAAAACCCTCCTGGGGTAGAAAAATCACTCCTAAACCTACTACCTTTTTCAGGCTTTTATTTCAATAATTATTTTTGACAATGCCTCAAAGGCTGATTTCTGAGTACTAACTCAAGGAGCACTAACCCCTCTTTTTAGAGACACCAATCTCAAGGAGCACCAACCCCTCTTTTTAGAAACACCAATCTCAAGGAGCACCAACCCCTTTTTTGTTTTTCAATAGAACATACAATGATACAGAGGATCTCTCTGTTTCCCTGATTTTTGTCAAGTGCCTCTTGACAGACAATGTGTAGAATTCTCAAATTTCAATAGTGACACTTCAGAGTTCCACCCATTATCAAGCCTTAAGACAACTTGAGGAAAATATTATTATAGTCTCAATATAACTTCTCATTAAACTGTATTATTAGTGGTGTGTTCTCTCTTTGTTTTTCTCACACACTCTTTTATCAATGTTACATGATACTTTTCAAAAACAGTTAACACACTATGCTTTTCCAAATTTTTAGCATAAAGAAATTAACCTATTTCTATAATGAATTGAATTAAACTTCTCTCCTTTTACATTTTACATCATTACATTCCATGAAAAATTACAACAGTTGCTCATTTTTTCACTTTCAAAGAATTACTCAAAGATGATTTTTCAGGTTGCCATGCTACTTGCGAGCAACATTGCCAAATGTTACCATGATCATGAGGGAAGGATCAATCTGAATATGGTCTTCTAATAGGAATACTCAAGTATTGTGCAAATAGAGAAGGCAGATTGAAACCTGTCCTCTCAAGCAACCTGCACAAGTAGTGCTAAAATCAAAACAACACAAGGTCTGAATAAACCATAAACCATATCAACTGACACTGATTCTATATTAAAGTAACCAACATCTCAATGTAGTGAAACCAAAATAAAAAAATGATGCATTCAAAAACAGTTACCAATGACTTCAAGTGTGAAACTGAGAAGATTCTTCAGGCTTCATGATTACCCACAACCCAAAAATACCATTCCTTAAATCTTATATGGTAACACTATTGAAATGTAATACTAAGCATGTGAAATCATTAAATTTTTGACTGAGAAGAAACTAAACCAAATCTTCAACTTCCATGCAGAAGAAAACACTTGTCCCTTATTAACCTTGCCAGTAAAGGTAATGGTTCTACAAAGATAAATAGATGAATACCTATGAAGACCAGAAATGAATTTGCCATGAGCAATTTACCAAATCTACAAAGTAGCTGAGCAACCCGCATTTCTTCCTCAATATGAGCTAGTACCCGATTGCAAGAGATTCACAGGTGAATCGAGCATTATCATGGTCTTCCAATCTTTCCTATACGGTGTCAAAGATTAGTAAACCAACAACATGCATAGTGAAACAGTCGAGAGTGTGATTCCATGTTGGCAGCCAGAATAGGGTTCCAAACCCTTTGTGCAAGAGAAGTGAAAATATGACCTAAACTTCCAAAACAATCAATCGAATTTCATTTGATCTCTGCTTCCTTACCGCTCAACCGTGGGCTCCCATCTGACTACCTGCGGTATAGTGGTAGCTGCCTTGTAAGCTGCTAACCGCTTCCACTGCACTATCGCGGTTACCCTTCTGACTACTCGTGGTATAGCGGTAGCTGCCTTGCAAGCCGCTAATCACTTCCACCGCACTACTGTGGTTACCCTTCTGACTACCCGCGATATAGCGCTAGTTGTCTTGCATGCTACTAGTCGCTTTCACCACACTACTGCAGTCATTGGCTTAACTGCCAGTGGTACCGTGGTAAGACCTTTTGAAGTCCGTGGCGTTACCAAAGTCAATCATGTCAACTTTTGGACACCTTATTAAGTCCATTTCTATATAATGTGCCAATGCCAAATAATTTCCAATGACATATGAGATAATGAAGACTAATTTTGCACGTTAAATTTACAATTCTATTCCACATACCATAAACCATTATCAGTTGATTAAGGAAACCCGATAGGGTTTTCTTAAAATTGAAAAGCAAACTACATCTCATAAACCCAAGCATCAGAACCATAGATCATTACTTGCAGAACACTAATTCATTCCAAGGTCACAATTAATTGCATCACTGAAATACTAATTGATAGACCAAAAACATACCACCTGATTAATAGAACAAAGAACCTGTAACCAGAATACCTCAACCAAGATCTACACAAGGAGTCAAGATATCAGTGCCACCATATATAGTATCAAAAGTGAAGTAAATATGCCAATAAAGCAGATCAACTGAGTAAGTAGTCATCAAGATGCTAGAGTAACATATATTTTCATCAAGGACAAATTAGCACAAGAGAGATTCAACACCTATCTCAATAATCTTGCTATTTCAATATTCATTATTTTGTCGACTTTATTGACCATCTTTCACCTGGTCATTAATATAAGCATAAATTGGATAGATTATTTGGTTTATTTAGATGAAGGATCACATAAACTATTTTTGAGTGTCATTAATGCTTGGTTTGAATCGTAAACAATATATTGTGCTTTTATGACATGTATGCATAGATTTAAATTTTCTCTTTATGACAAGGTCCACATTTATTTTATGCTTCCCTAGTCATTTAAATAGATTTAAATCACTATTATACATATATTTTAGTATTTTAGCCTTTGTCATGGTTCAAATGTATTTAAGAGATCATCAATGCATGATTTAGATTTTTTAAAAGTTAGATCATTAATTCTTCAAAATATCATACTTCTTAATAAATTTGTACTATTTATAGGTTGGTGTTGGAATTGAGCATGTTAGAATTGAACAGAAGCAAGCAAATTGAAGTTGAAGAAAATTGATCATTGAACATTGAAATTAAGACTTGAAAAATCCTTTTTAAATGCTTGTTTTAATAACTTGAAGCATCCATTCTTGCTCTCATTTTCTATTTTAGGACAATTCATTTATGTCTTGGGTTTAAAATTAACCAGTGATTTGATCCTTTCAAGTTGGTTAAAATTGAACTTAGAAACTCACTAGAATTTTGATTTGGTCTAAAATTAAATAATCAAACTTCACACTTCATCTTAGTGTTATAAAAAAAATACATTATTGCTTTTGAGGTTTAAAATTAACATGTGTTTGTCCTGTCTTGTGATCTCTTTTACAAATTAATATCATTCAAAAGGTGTATGCACTTCTCTCGCACTTCACAATGATCTTGAGAATCAAAAGTCTTTTGGTGATATTAAGTTGTATAAAAGATTTCCTCCACATTTCAATTTGGGCATTTTAAAATTGAATAAATCTTGCTAGTGTGAGTTGGGTATATTGTGTGTGTTCTCTCTTTATTCACACAAACAAATATTGATTGAACTAAAAATGTGCTTGCTCACTATTTTTCACCTTTAGGGAGCCTGCCTTGGTGTGAAAAAGTACTCACCCCAAGGGAACGACTCAAATCGGTAATGAGCTAAATGCCAAGCTACTCCCAACTGGTATACAAATTATAATGTTGAGGAAATCTCATCATTATAGGAGCTCCTATAGACAAGCAGGTGATACTCTTTATATGAGCTGATCTTGCATCTCGTGTGTCCTGAATGGGTACCTTGATTACAAATTGATTTGTGTAGAAGCCAAAATCCCTATCTATTTGTTGATGCAAGAACGGTCGCTCTAAAGCCGTCCCACATTTTTATGGCTCTTGTGAAGACTAAAATCTACCATCCAAGATTGACAAATACAAGTTAAATCTATCAATATTGAACAAATGAGACAACCTTCCCTATGAAATTATTGAGTAATATAAAGAAAATAACCACATTATCAAACTAGCAAGATGAATAAAAGATGGATATGAAAACTAATCTTAAATCACTCAAACTTCAATCCCATAGGGGGAGTGGTGCTCCTCATGATGTAGAAAGGATGCCCTTTCCCACCCCCTGATAAGCAAGATTGCCAAAAAAAAGATGATGATGCAAATGCCAAGATTGTCCATCAATTTGTGTAATTGTCAAATTTGTGTTGTTGAAAAGCCTTACTTTTATAGATTCAAGATTGAAAGATTGAGAGATTTTGATGAATGTGGGATTATTCTCAAGCCAATGACAAGATGCCACTTGTCAAGGTGTGAGAGGTTGAGGAATGTGCAAGTCTTGGCCAATGTGCCAATTTCAAATTTGAATTTTGCATGAAATAAAATGTTTAGGGGGGATGAAAGGTGCAATAAATTCCAAGTTTGAATTGTGCAAGAGACATGTAAGAGCATTTAATGCTTTGTTGGAAGGGACACGAATTTGAGAGGGAGATTCAAAATTGGAAGAATATTCCATCTTGATGCCCTTTTGAAAGTAACTAGGAGAATTAATAAATCAAAGAAATGATTTATTGGTGCAAGTGGGTGGGTTAGTTGAGAGTTTAGATTTGACTCAAGTTGAGTCAAAAGTTGGAGAATGGGTAATTATGTTTAGAGGTTAATTAATTTAGATTAATTAACTTGGATGATATTAGGAGTTTGACATTTGATTTATTGAATCAAATGAGAAGAACTTAAGGACTTAATGAAATAATTTGATCTATTTAATTAAGCCTGATGAACCTTAGGGAATTAATAAATAAACTGTTTTAATTGATTAATAGGATAATTCGATGCATGATGTTAAAGTGAGATGCATGATGCTGATTATTTTACGTGTCTACATTTTGACCCTCTTTGAAGCAATGCACTTGTTGCATTGGTCCAAAGAATGATGCCGTTGATATCAAAATTAAAAAAAATTCTTATTTTTTTGGATGCCCCAACGAAAATAAGTACATTAGTACATTGCCCCCTTGAGATATCGAGGAAAAAGATTCGATTTGAGGTCGATCTCATCATAAAGAGGTTCAAAATGGATGTGTGGACAGTTAGACTATATGATAATGATGATGTAAATGGGATGTTTGGAAGATGCTTAGAATAACAAATTTATATTATCCTAAACAACTTAGATGATTATGCAATGCATGTGAAACGGATGATGTTGTCCTATGATGATATGACATGATTATGCAGGATGAAGGATGGATGCATTGTTAGCGTGAAGGAGGGTAGAGGAATGAGAGGGATCAACCCTTGAATCCAAGAAGATGCAGAAGTTCAATAAGACAACTTTATTACAAATGATGATGAACGATCATGATGTATTACTTATCCAGGGATGGGAGAGATAAAGAGCATAACTTTCCTTATGTTTGATAACACACATAGGTATGATGCATCAAGGTATGAAAAACCAGGATGTCGTTGCACCTAGTGTGATGGACTTTGACTCGACAATCAGATAGGAGTGCTCTTGTTGAAACTTGACATACAGAAACCTTGCTAGGATGGACCCAACAAAGAAGTATTCACCAAGTTATTTTACAAGAACATCCAGCAAGCATAGTAGTGATGCTTATGTCCATCATGGCTAAACTACTAAGGGGTACCTAATGCTTATGTCCATCATGGGAAAGCTTCATCCTAGGACATGTAGTGATCAGGGTTTTGGTGAGACTGATTTGGGTGATAAGCTATTGATACTCTGAGTTGACCAACTTGCTTGCTTACTGATCTAGACTTGAGACTTTGACGATTAAGCGTTCACTTTGGAACCTGCTAAAATTGTTTCTGACAGACTCACCAAAGGGTGAAAGTGATGATTGTTTTATTATGAGTGATGACAATCATGGGTGAAAGCAAGATGAGACGGATGCACCATTTTGGGTTTTTCCCAATATTTTGAGGCTATTTTTGGAATTTTGAGATGTTTTACAAATGTTTTTGGTACTTTTGAGATATTTCAATGTTTTTGGTATTTTCAAGATTTATGACAAACATACTAACTTAAAGACCTATCCTAGGGGTATCAGGAGCTGATCCATAGATTAGCCTTGCCTACATTATACACGTAGAGACCATGTAGTTCGACTGACGACAAACTTGACTTAATGAAAAGATAGATGGGAAAACGGATTGCCATTGTGACAAATGCCTACAGACTGACCTAAATGTCAAAATAGATGGGAAAACAGATTGGCAATGCGATGGACGCCTAATGACTGACCCTAATTGTCTCGGGGGATGATCAAAGATAAACCTTGCCTACGTTGAAGCTTAGAGATGACATAGTTCGGACAAGGTGAAAGACTAACAAGACTCAATGATGAATTTTTTGAAGATTTTCTGATATTTAGACATGTTTTTGGATTTTTGAATGATTTGGATGTTTTTGGATTTTCAATGAATTTTTTTGAATGTTTTTGGTATTTTTCGCATGATTTTGACGATTTGGAGATGGATATGATATCAGTTCTTTGTTTTGGTATTTTATTGAAAACCAAGCTTAATGTTGATCAATCGGATTGATGGATTGATAGTTTGACTAAGTGTGTTAAGTCAAACAAAAGTGATAATGCACTTGTAAATTCCGGGAAGTTGTGTTATCCCAGAATAAACTCGTACAAAAAGGATAATTTGGCTAGGTGTGTTAAGCCAAACGAGGTGATTATGGATTTGATAATTTGGCTAAGTGTGTTAAGCCAAACAAAGTGATGATAATGAACTTGTAAGCCCAAGGAAGTTGTGTTATCCTAGAGTAAAATCATGCACAAGATGATAGTTTGACTAAGTGTGCTAAGTCAAACAAGGTGATAATTGATTGGATTCGATTGACAAAGATTGATGAAGCTTGATTTGGAACAAAATTGTTTTGATGATTTAATGTGATGCTGATGCACAAGTTAGATGCAACTGATATTAATTATTTGGATTGATGTTCGATGAAAGATAAAGCTTGATAAGGAATGTCTTCCTATCAAAATATGCCATGGGCTAGTGATTTGGATTCGTGCTCACAAATGCTTTAACCAATTTAATGTCACGTTTTGCCAATGTTCGAATTACCAAATAAGTTGGATGATATATATCAAGATTTATTCCTTAAACAAGATGTAAATATCTTCCCCCAATGTTTAGCAATGTATGGAATTCCATGGGTAGATTTTTGGACGAATGGATATGGATCATCTTGCAATAAGATAAGGGTGCTCAAATAGAGGATTCTAATTCAGATAATGCTTCAAGGTTTAAACAACATTGGGTAGGACAAGATTAATGAAAATGACCCATGTCAAAATGTTTACCACAAGCAAGTGTAAAGTGTGCCCCAAAATTTTATCAAGATCTAGATAAGGTAGATAAATGGCAATGTGTTGGATAAATGGTTGATGGATGAACAGATGATATGGCTGAAATGTTGGCTTTATTATGGATGTGATAAAATGCTTTCTCCTAAACTGATGCACGTAGATGCTCGATTCTACACATGATGCCTATTTTCCAGGTTTTCATCATGGTACCTATCCAAAGTGCCACCGAAGCAGTTTTCATCGGAGGACAATTTTTTTCTTTACTATTTTCAATCCTTTTCTTAAATTTTTTTTGGATTTTTATAGTTTTTGATTTTTTTGTATTTTCTGAGAGATTTTAAGCTGATGCTAATGTTTTTTTCATAATATGCCATTGGTACCCTACTTCAAGAAGTTGCTTTGCCAAGATACGTGCACTTGAATGCAACTTTTGAGATCCCTAATCTGCTTTGCTGATACCAGAGTTAACTGTGTCTCTGTGCGCAAATCGCAATAGAGTGCCTTCTGAATCCTTATGATGAAGGTTTGTTGCCAACACATGGTCAATGTAAGAATTGGATATCATGCGTGGAGGCGTGGATGAAGTGTGTTTAGGAGTAAAAGATGGATTGGTCGATAGTTTGGAACCTTTGACTCTCCAAACTGGGAAGATGAATAATGATGGGTGGATACGGAAGTATGCATGGAATTAGGACCAACAGCTTGATATACTTTGTACGTTGCTTGAGAAGCCTACTTTTTGCTTTGTGGATATCTTTGATGGATAATTTTCCCTTGTTTATTTTGCCCCATAGTTTCTTTGAATAATGGAGTTTGATAGGGATAGTCTTTCTTTGTAAGTTCTTTGGTATCCATATATATTTGACTTGTCCTTCGTGCTTTGCTACTTCTTTTTATTTGATGGCGTTCTTTGTGCTTTTATTCGAATCTTTCTTTTGTTGTTGGTCCCAATTCGTGGATGGGGTGATAGGTGGATGAGGATTCGTGACATGGCGGGTTGTAGTATTGACATCAGTTTCATCATAAGGATCCTTTGTGCTCCCTATGTTGATGTTTTCTTGAGATGAAGTTGCCCCCAGTTTTGTGGACGTATTACTGATATGTTTATATCCCTTGGTTGTTGAATAACCAAGGCCTTGATGCTTAGGATTGAAAAAAATCCACACTAGTTCTAGAATACCCTATTCATGTAGGCCTAAACCTCTACCTTGATAATTCATTTGCTCAAATTTTTTATCTGCAATAGGATATGATTTACCTTAGAAACAAGGTGCTAATCCTTTTCTGCTCTATGGTGGATCTTCAAAAGTGATAGCTTCTTTATTGATGAGGTAGGTTGCCCTTAAAAATGTGAGTGATCCAAGTTTATAAGTGATAGGATCCTCCATATGCGGGATAGATTCTTGATTGATATCTTTAGCTTGATCTTGCAATGTTTCTTCAAGAAGTGTTGATGATTCATTGTCCTCATAAAATTCTTCCTTGTGACTCACTTCATAGGATGTTGTTTCTAATTCACAATTTCTGTAAAAGCCTTCCTCATGATCTATTTATGCTACGTCTCCACAGGATGTTTCTAATTTGCAACTTTGGTAGAAGCCTTCTTCACGATTTGCTTCTAATATGTCTCTAGATTTTTCCATATCTTGGTCATGTGTACAAATATTAAGAGTAGGAGACTCTTGTTCCTTGGTAATGATGTCAAGAGTATGAGACTCTTGTTTTGATTAAAGATCATCTACGTGTCCATCCAAAGAAAGCACCTCACGAGTAGATGAAGGGGTATTTTTTGTATGGATATGGTCATTATTTGTGACATCTTGTATAGATAGGAGAGTGCCCATTAGATCATTTTAGTATTTTGGAGATATGAATTCTCGATCTTGAGTGATTTTAGAACTATTTTCAACATGCTTTATATCAAGTTCTTGACATGGGTCAATTTCAAAGGATGGATTGCTTATAGTGGGTTCTTGGACACCGTCATTGGGAAGTGGCTCAATATTCTCTTGAGCTTTGAGTGGATTAGGATCAAATTTTGAGCTAGGGATTCCTTCAATATCTGTAACCATGAGGTCAAAGGATGTCAATATGTCTTGGGAAGGACCATTGCTAGACCTTGGTGATAGATTTTGATCATGCTTTGGAATACATTGTTGAGATATGTCCTCTAACTCATAAGGCAATGTAGGGACATTTTTGATATGATCATTGGTCGATGGATCATAGATTATTTCAATGGGATCAAATAATGTCAACACATCTTGAAATAGATCACTAAAAAGTGGCTCTTGATGTATGTTGAGTTGATCACTAGATGGGGTAGAAGCATCTTCAAGATCTTGAACATTGTTTTCAACAATTGTGGAAGAGAGATTACCAATGTCTTCAACCATAGGATCAAGTGATGTTGACATTTCTTGAATTTGATCGTTGTTGGGTATTTTTGGTGGATTTTGATTGTGATTGACAAGTAGCTCTTGGTGTATGTTTATTTGATCATTGGTTGAGGTGGAAACATCTTCAAGGTGCTTATTGATAGATTGATCTTGATTTTTGATTTCAACAATTACGATGGAAATCTGTTGCAAGCTTTATTGAGTGAGTAATTCCTCTGTTTGTTGCTGAACCAACAACGCTTGTTTTTGGTTGTATCGTTGTTGTGCCAACAATGCTTTTTGTTGGGCTTGTTGTTGAGCTACTTGTTGATGCACTTGTTGATGGATTGCTTGCAATAGTGCCCAAAATTCTTCTTGCGCCTGCCGAGTTTGGTGTTGGGCTTGAGCTTGAGCCTGAGTTTGTGCTTGTTGGGCAGCTAGTTGTGCAACTTGTTGGTTTTGGAGTGCCTTTTGGCGGGAAGCTTGTTGAGCGGCTTGCAACATGATGGAAAATGAATTGGTCATGTTGTGTTTTGGTGGCGGTGGTGGTGGGTTGGGGATGGTGTTGATTGTTGGGGTGAGTGGAACGGTCTCATTGATTGCCAAGGTTTGAGTGGTGAATGGTGCGATTGAGATTCTTGGTCCTTAAGACACTTGAGAAATAGTAGATGTGTTAACCATTGGGGTTGCTTGGATGGTTGTCATCTGTTATTGTGAATCGATGAGAATTTTGAGTGTAGCAATTTTTTTTTGCAAGATTTGACCTTGACATTCTTCATATGGTTGACTTGGTTGTTTAGCAAGTAGCTTTGGAATACATCCTTGTGGTGTTTTTTTGGGATCATGGACAAGTTGATTCTGGATAATGCTCTGATTCAGTGTGATGTTTAGATTTGGCATGATAGATTGAAATTCAACATTGTTGTGGTTGGGAATCATATTGCCTTGATCTAGATAACTTTGAATTGAATCAACATATCGAGTTGCCAATATATTGCTAGGATTTTGAACAATATTAGGGGGATTTGCAAGCATATCTATCCCAAAGTTCACCAAGTGTGGACTAGAAATGGTCATGTTTGGTAAAGTTGTACTTGACATGTATGGTTTTGGTGGGATAGTGTTGTTTGGAATAAGACTCATGCATTGATTGTTCTATTGATAGATTTGTAGGTTTGGACTTGTATTTAAATCTATCATTGGGAAAGCTGGTCCACAACTTAGATTGGGCATACTCACATTCGTTATACTTTTGAGGTTTGGACAAGATAATGATGCCATGTCTAAATGTGAGTTTTGATAATTAATTGGAATTGCGAGACTTGGATAGTTTGGTTGACTCATGATGTATGAATCAAGTTTATATTCCATGTCCCTCTTGTGTTGAGATCGAGTTTGAACCATAAAATGAAGATCAATTTTCAAGAATGTAAGAGATGAACCTCTAATTCTTTAGATCGGTCTAAACCTTAGGTTCAAAGAAGTGAAGAACTAAGATAATTGAAGGATCAAAGTGATGACGAGGATGAGATAAACGAAAGATGAGTGATACAGATGAATGGAACTCTTAAAGAAGCTTTGAAGGAAATGCTAAATTTTTTAGGACTTTGATTGATCGTGATTGGATTGATAGTTTGACTAAATGTGTTAAGTCAAACAAAATGTGATAAATGCACTTGTAAACGCTAGGAAGTTGTGTTATCCTAGATTGGACTCGTACATAAGAGGATGGTTTGACTAAGTGTGTTAAGTCAAACGAGGTGATGATTTGATAATTTGGCTAAGTGTGTTAAGCCAAACTAGACAGACTCATAAACCCTAGGAAATTGTGTTATCCTAGAGAAAACTCGTGTATAAGATGATGGTTTGACTAGGCGTGTTAAGTCAAAAAAAGTGGTTTTGATTTTGCCTAAAATTTTAGCATAAAAGATGTTTACAAAGTTTCCAAGAGTTGTTGGTGAGGTGATTTTTGATCGATTTCGATGGTTGAGAGATGGATGAACGTGATTGAATTTGATCCTAGACTTGACCTAGATAACACTTCTTCTTACAAGACCTCGGTGTTGAAGAATACGCTATACTTCCTATGGGAGGAAAGAAAACCTTTCAAAATTTTTGAGATTCTGTTGATAATATAATGCATACAATTTAGGATTGTTTCTTGAAGCTTTTTTATAAAAGTTATAAACCAATCATTTTAGAAAACACATGTGTAATCCAATTTGTCTTTTTATCTTTCTTTAGTGTATTATTTTTACCAAAATCACTTGCTTGATTATCTTTCAAATTGAATGTCTAATGTCCCACTTTCGTTTTCATCCCACAAAGTCCATTATGCGGAAATGAAGGAAAATAGGGCAAAAGTATCCTATGTTTAACCTTATTGAAACCAAATGATGATAGAATCCAAGCACTTAGAAACCTCTAAGGATATGATCCCTAGGGAAAACAAGAGTGCTTAAATTTGTCAAAGGTATTTGTTTCCTAAAAGGGGTTTGAAATTTGAAGGTCCTGTGAATGTTTTTTTTCAAATGGTTTTAGGACCAAGCAATGTATTCTTCACTTCCAAGCACTTTTTTACAACCCTAGGATGATGAGACAATATTTTGTTGGGTTCCCACTTGGACGAATCCAGTTGCGCATATTTTGTGTGAATGGATAAATGCTTGACCATACTGACTCCCCTCCACAGCACACCTCAGGTCAACCAAGCATTAGTACCCATGAATCTCCCATGGCATACTTTCTATCTCTACAACAAAACCGCATGTATAACATGGGGCGGCTTCAGAGGACATGACCTTTTCCACCAGCAAAATAAACAAGGATGTGGCCTTTTCTAAACAAAAGGTTTTAATTTGGGCATTCCGTTCATGGGGGATTATCCAACGTCGACGAGAGTCCATTTCTGTCCATCTCATTGAAATAATCCTTGTGATTCTTGAACTTTCCTCAAGAATCCACACTTATATAACGGTTGGAAGTCTCTTGGCTTTAGTATGTTCCCGGTTGGGTCGTTCCCTTGGGTGAGTACTTTTTCCCACAAGGTAGGCCCTCTAAAGGTGCACAATAGCGAGTAAGTGCATTCGCAGTTCGATCATCTTTGCTTGCGTGAACAAAGAGAGAACACTCGCAATGCCTTTTTTTCTCACACTAAACAAGTTTGTTCAATTTTAGGATCCAAAATGAAGGTGTGAAGGCAATATTTTAAACAAATTAATATCACCAAAAGAATTTTGATTCTCAAGATCATGGTGAAGCGTGAGAGAAGTGCATACGCCTTTTAAATGATATCAATTTCTGAAAAAGATTGCAAAACATGAAAAACACTTATTCTTTTTAGACCACAAAGCAATGATGAGTTCATTTTAAAAGCACCAAATGAGATGTGAAAGTTGCCTTGTTCAATTTGTTAAATCTTAAAACCAACTCTAGTAAGTTTGTCCTAAAGTTCCTTTTAGGTGCTTTGTAGGAAAATGAAAATGTTCTTTTTAGGGCCCCAAAAAGATGTGAGTTGACTGAAAACAGAAAATTAAAGCATGAAATGAAAACCCTAAACATTTAAAAAAGCTTTATCAGCTTCAAATTTGATGTTCAATTTTTCAGTTCAAGCTTGTGATTTATCCGCCTTGCTGGGAAGTACCTATAAAAACAATAGTTATAACATTAGAAAATCAGATTTGGAGGGACCCCATATAATCACCGATAGCAAGATAAATAAGCATGACAATATTAACTCATATCAAAATAAAAAAGCATGCAGCCAGTAGTTTCTAGTTCTACTTTTAGAAAATTAAAGCATGAAATGAAAACCCTAAGCATTTAAAAATGCTTTATCAGCTTCAAATTTGATGTTCAATTTTTCAGTTCAAGCTTGTGATTTATCCGCCTTGCTGGGAAGTACCTATAAAAACAATAGTTATAATGTTAGAAAATCAGATTTGGAGGGACTCCATATAATCACTGATAGTAAGATAAATAAGCATGACAATATTAACTCATATCAAAATAAACAAGCATGCAGCCAGTAGTTTCTAGTTCTACTTTTAGAAAATTAAAGCATGAAATGAAAACCCTAAGCATTTAAAAATGCTTTATCAACTTCAAATTTGATGTTCAATTTTTCAGTTCAAGCTTGTGATTTATCAGCCTTGCTGGGAAATACCTATAAAAACAATAGTTATAACGTTAGAAAATCAGATTTGGAGGGACCCCAAATAATCACCAATAGTAAGATAAATAAGCATGACAATATTAACTCATATCAAAATAAACAAGCATGCAACCAATAGTTTCTAGTTCTACTTTCAGAAACTGACAAGATGATCCACCTTTTTTTTACGATAAGCTTGGCAACTAAACCATCGATGGACATAAGTTTTTATGTATATATGACTTGTTCTAAAAAAATGAGATATATCATTTCCAAGCTTTAATGAAAGTCATCATTGGTGAATTATATGAAGGGTCAAAGGTAGAATTTGTAAAAGAAGCATACAGTCCTTCTGCAGTCGATGCACTCACGGTAGTATTTGATTTATAAAAGACTGGCGGCATATGAGCATAAGCATTCATAAATGCTTATTTCTATGTTGGAGTGCATGTGTTCTAGAATTGCCAAAAGGTCAAACCAGATACTAAAATTATTCCTAGACCGGTGAATAAATGAATTGTTTAATTTTAATCTGACATCAAAATCAAACCAGATTGTTGAAATCCCATCCGACAATGGCTCATAAATAGCTTTGACAAATAGACGCCTCCTTGAAGACCTTTGTTTATTTTTTATTTTTTTCCAATAAATGAAAACCTATGGGATTACGTGATGGTAGAGGAAAACAACGCATTCATTATCTAGACACCAACACTAGACTAAACAAGATTCACAAACCCCTGCGTAGCATTTATATTTAGACATCAAATTCAAACAAGGACCAATGAGTGTGCCATCCATCATACCCCTTTTAATTTCTATAACTCGTAGGTGAATAAGGATCTTTATGGCTGTATTTCAATTTTCATATTATGGCTCGTTCCATCTATTGCTATTACAAGATCTCTACTACCTGCACTAGACTTTAATATATAGGCCACCACTGTGATTTGTCCTATCATTTGTTAATCAAAGAAAAAAAATGCTCTGTAATATGGAGTCAATTGAGTTGTGCATCGTGACTGCAAGCCAGGGCACATTTGTTAATCACAGCTCCATACAACATCTTCCTCCTGTCGCCTCCCATCATCACCAACAGGCATGATAAGCTCCTAATATATAGGAAACCCTCATAGCTAGGTGATAACCTTTACTAATATTTCAATGACACCCACAACTAGCTTGTTACCTTGAATAATGCCACGTAGACCTTCCTGGTCGACTCCTATCTCCATGATAGCATGCTCAAAGTAAAAAAATGATTCACACCTTAATTTCATAGTGGCAGCTCATTTGAAGGAAGCAGTGTCACAAATATGGAGCGCTAGTATTAAGGAGATATCAAAGTTGTTGGTTGATTGATATTTGACTCTCCAAGTCTTCACATCCTCCTCCACTCAGCTTCTGAGGTGCAGAGCAAGTGGCCAATTGCTTTGGGCAAGGCTTATTCCATTTCATTCGTTAGCGGCGTACTGGTCGAGTGTGGGCACTGTTCTGTAATAAGACAGACAGCGAAGTGAGTGGAGAGTATATGTTAAGTACAGAGAGAATATACTGATTAAAACATAAAACAAATGTCTCCTAATGGAAGATATATTGCATAGAATCAGTTATAGCAGCATTAGCTTATAATCGATAAAATGCTTGATTAAAATATAAAAGACCATTTGAATATATGTATTAACAAGCCTTCTTGATAATATATGCATTTTAATGGCTGTCAAATCAGCTAAGAATGCAAATCTAAGGTCTTTAATGAACACCGAGTCTACGACATAAATAGAGTTCACCTATGCTTTGGCGGAGCTAAATACAAGTAGGCGTATGAGGTATTTGGAACAAAAGTGACCAGCCAGAATAAGAGCATCCTTAAAGAATTGTATTGTAGAATGAATACAAGACAGATATATTGAAGAGTCGTTAGAAACTTTCAAGCAAATGCAAGCTACAGGTGTAAAGCCAAAAAAATAAAAATTCTCTTTTTTTTACAACCTTCGACCAGTATTCCTCCCTTGTGAACTTGTTCGACAAGTTGCCTCAAAGTGACGCCATGTTTTGCAGAGCATGAACAAAAAAGATTCGATTATCATTCAAAGAAAATCATACACAACAAAATCATAATCGCAGTACTCATATCTAGTGCACCTGTGAATTTTTACACTGCCCCTTGTAGCTTTCCAAAGAAGTGCGTACCTCAAATTTGCTCGCAGAAATGGTACTTTACCTGTAGCATGATTTACCCCATAATACAATAGCTGATTTTCATTGAAGAAAGGGACCCTAAAAAGGTACTGAAAAAGAGTGATTCAAATCTTCAACAGTAGCATGATTATCATCAAATCTTCAACAGAAAAAATGAAAATCTACTACTGTTTGTAAATATTTTGCTATGAAATAACGGTGGGCGCCAAAATGTGAAGACTAAAATCTACATCGATCCAAGATTGACAAATACGAGTTAAATCTGTCAATATTGAACAAACGAGACAACCTTCCCTATGAAAATATTGAGTAATATAAAGAAAATAACCACATTAATAAACTAGCAAGATGAATAAAAGATGGATATGAAAACTAATCCTAAATCACTCAAACTTCAATCCCATAGGGGGAGTGGTGATCCTCATGATGTAGAAAGGATGCCCTTTCCCACCCCTTGATAAGAAAGATTGCCAAAATGAAAGATGATGATGCAAATGCCAAGATTGTGCATTAATTTGTGTAATTGTCAAATTTGTGTTGTTGAAAAGCCTTTATTTTATAGATTCAAGATTGAAATATTGAAAGATTTTGATGAATGTGGGATTATTCTCAAGCCAATGATAAGATGCCACTTGTCAAGGTGTGAGAGGGTGAGGAATGTGCAAGTCTTGGCCAATATGCCAATTTCAAATTTGAATTTTGCATGAAATGACATGTTTAGGGGGGATGAAAGTGTAGACATGCAAAACTAACATCATGCATCCTGCTCTAATTAACACTCAATTCTGCTATTAATCAATTTCCTAAGGTTTATCATGCTTAATTAAATAAATCAAATTATTTCATTAAGTCCTTAAGTTCTTCTTATTTGATTCAATAAATCAAACTGATTTAAATCAAATATCAAACTCTTAAAATCCTCCAAGTTAATTAATCTAAATTAATTAACCTCTAATCATGATCACCCATTCTCTAGCTTTTGACTCAACTTGAGTCAAATCTAAACTCTCAACTAACCCACCCACTTGCACCAATAAATCAATTATTTGATTTATCAATTCTTCTAATTACTTTCAAAAGGGCATCAAGATGGAATTTTCTATCAATTTGAATCTTCCCTCCAAAGGACTTGTCCCCTCCAACAAGGCATTAAATGCTCTTACACATCTCTTGCATAAGTCAAACTTGACATTTAATGCATCTTTCATCCCCTCTAAACATGTCTTTTCATCCAAAATTAAAATTTTAAATTGGCACATTCCTCAAGACTTGCACATTCCTCACCCTCTCACACTTTGACAAGTGTCATCTTGTCATTGTCTTGTGAATAATCCCACATTCATTCAAAATATCTCAATCTCCTAACCCTGAATCTATAAAATGCAAAGCATTTCTCTAAAACAACTACAACACAATTTGACAACACACATTTTGATGCAAGGTTACTCTCTACATGTGAGAAATAATCTTTCTCTTCATCACAACATCACTATCATCATGTTTCATTTTGGCAATTTTGCTTATCAAGGGGGTGGGAAAGGGCTTTCTTTCCACATTTCAAGAGGCACCACTCCCACTATGGAATAAAGTTTGATCTTGCTTATGCTTTTACTTAGTTGTTTTTGTTCTAGTTATCTTGTTATCTTAGGCATGATCAAATATTTCATAGAGATGCTCTATTTGGTTTGTTTGATTTAACTAACAATACTAATGTTTGTTGTTGTTTTTGAGCAAATTCAGATTTAGCATCTATAGAAAGGTGCAATAAATGCCAAGTTTGACTTGTGTAAGAGCATTTAATGCTTTGTTGGAAGGGACAAACATTTGAGAGGGAGATTCAAAATTGGAAGAATATTCCATCTTGATGCCCTTTTGAAAGTAATTAGGAGAATTAATAAATCAAAGAAATGATTTATTGGTGCAAGTGGCTGGGTTAGTTGAGAGTTTAGATTTGACTCAAGTTGAGTCAAAAGCTGGAGAATGGGTAATTATGTTTAGAGGTTAATTAATTTAGATTAATTAACTTGGATGATATTAGGAGTTTGACATTTGATTTAAATAATTTTGATTTATTGAATCAAATGAGAAGAACTTAAGGACTTAATGAAATAATTTGATTTATTTAATTAAGCCTGATGAACCTTAGGGAATTAATCAATAAATTGTTTTAACTGGTTAATAGGATAATTCGATGTATGATGTTAGAGTGAGATGCATGATGTTGATTATTTTACGTGTTTACAACTCTTAGTAGAGATGAGAAGTATGCCATGGGAGTTTCATGGGTATTGATGCTTGGATGACCCAAGAAGTGTGTGTCATCGACGGGAGCCAGTGTGGTCAAGCATCTGATCATCCACTAAGAATAAGCGTAGTTGGATTTATCGAAGTGGGAACTCAACAAATATTTTCTCATTTTATTCTAGGGTTGTGCATCATTTTGAAATTAAAAAACTTTGCTTGGATTTAAAACACTTGAAAACAAACATTCAACAAAATCCTCAAAATTCTAAACCCTTTAGGAGGAGAAAATACCTTTGACAAATCCAAGTGCTCTTGCTTGCCCTAGGGATTTCATCCTTAGAGGCATCTAAGAATTTGGATTTACATCAAAATTTTCTCTTACTAGAGTCAACATTAGGAAACTATTTCTTTGATTTCCACATAATGGACCTTGTGGGATGAAAATAAATTAGGACATTAGACTTTCAATTTGAAACATAATAAAAAAAGTGTTTGTGGTAAAAAAGAATCAATCTAAGCAAGATAATAGACAAGTGAACCTCACATGTGTTTGATCCCATGATTTCCCAAAAGGTCGAAATTCCCAAACCAAGTCATCACAAGTTCCTTAGTCTAAAAGCTCGCGAGGAATGTCTTTCAAGACTTCATGAGGCTAGAAAAAGGTTGCTCTATAATTTTTACAAGAAAGCTTCAAAGAATAATCCCAATTTGTACGAATTTTATTACCAACAAAATCCAAGTCTCTTTCAAAGGTTTGAATTTCTCACATAGGAAGTGCAAGCATGTTCTTCAAAACTGAGGTCTTGTAGAAATAATTCTCTCTAAGTCCAATCTAAGATCAAATTCAACTTTCTCATCCATCCCTCAAACATCAATCAAATATCATCCCACCAACAACTCTTTGAATATTGGAAAAATCCCTCATGCTAGACTTTTAGCAAATCCTTTAAATAATAAATCATCTTGTTTGAATAAGTATGTGTAGATGAATCCTTCTCCATATGCTTACTTAAATTATCAACTTGTGAAAAAAATTATTCCAAGATAAACATCCAACGTCTTGGGGTTTAGGAGTTCATTATCCAAATCCAAATCAAATTCAAATCAAATAAAAAATAAAAAATCCAAAATTTGTAAAGTCTAGTGTCCTTCAAGATTCTTAAGAGTTTAATCATTCACATCACCCATCTTTCATTTATCTCATCCTCATTCTTTGATACTTAAGCAAACTCATATTTTTTTGTTTTAGCCTAAAATTTTAGACCAACCTAAGGAATTAGAGATTTTCTCTCGTATTCCTAAAAGTTTATTCTTATTTTATGGTTCAAACTCGATCTCAATACAATAAAAACATGGAGAAAAACAAAGAAACATCCACTTCGAGTGATTTGAGTCAAACTGAAACATAATTCAACCCTAGGATATCCATTGACCCTCCCATAAATAGAGAGCATATTTGTAATGTGGGTTTTGAGAAGGCTTTGGAAGTTTAGTTTTTACTTAATTTTCAGCCATCTCGGTGTGGTAAAAATAGCCATAAAGACTCTTCAATATGATTTTTAATGTTCTAAAACTATTTTGTATCATGGTCAATTAATAGAAGTTGGTTATCAGAATTACGAAAGTTCAATTTTACATTAGTAAGGTGTCATAAATCGACAATAGTGTTGAGCAAGGTGGTTGAGTCTTTTTTCTATAAAATAAGAGCTTTGTATTATATTGGGGTTGGTTACCAAGATAGCAAAGGCATAGAGATTGTGTCCTATTTCTCTCAAGTTTATAAAAGTCTAAACATTAGTCTAGATTAGTTGTTAGCAGCATATTATAGGTCTGGAAACTCATTTTCAAATAAAGAAGAAATTTAGGAAGAGAGTGAAGATTAGAGTTTTAGAAGCTAGAGTTCTGAAGGAGTAATTGGTAGCAATTCAAAAGTAGAAACTACAAGCATGTTTTATATATTTCTAAATAGATTTTATTCTTGTTTCCAAGTTTGACAAAAGATTATTTGAATGTGAAAAGAAAGAGAAACAAATGAATTTTTTGAGAATGAATATATTTAGTTCAGTTCAATAAGAGATAAAATGTTAATAACTCTTTAATGTTGAATCTAAAAATATGTATAGTATGATACTATCTATCTATTATAAATGCATTCTAAGAGTATATGAGATGGTAATTAGTAATATGGTTTAAGGACTAGATTGAAACTATCTATAATGTCTATATTTCCAAAAGCACTAAATAAGAATCCATAGTATGCTATACTACTTGAATACGAGCTTATGGGGTTTTGAGCATGTGTGAAAAATGCTCATTGACTAGATATTATCACATATCAAGAAAACCTAATTACATTTTGTGTTGTTTTATGTACCCAACCTTATGACTAGTATATGGAAGTCATAATTCTTGTTTAAGAGGAAGTAATCCTCTAGTTGGCTTGAACTATGCTATTACTATATATTTGTGATATGATGTCAATGGTTTTTGAATGACCATAGGCAGGTCAAGATTTTGGTGTAAGATTCATATCTATTTATTTAAATTACCTAAGAATAGGTGAATGGAAAGCCTGTGGGTATGAAAGGAATTTATTTAAAGAAAGGGTATGTGCAGGATCATCATGAAAAAAATAGGCCCTTAAGTGGCAAAAAATTCAGGAAAATTAGAGTTAGGCAACTTGACATAAAAATTTGAGTAAGTTATATATATTATTTCAAAAATATGTAAGAATATAATTTGTAGAAAATTGAATTTAGTTTCTAAATTACTAGGTTTTTTAATAAAAAAATAAAATCTATTTGGTGAAAATTTGAAATTTCAATATAGTAGTACTTCAATTTCAGGGAAAAAAGAAGAAGTAGGTGTTTGTCTGACCACCCTAAACACATTAAAATGATAATATATTTTTATAATATTTTATATATAAGTAGAAGACTCATGTGCCAATGTGATGCATATTTTTTTGTAATTTTTTTCCATGTAAATAATTAATTATAATTTTTTTTATGACAAAGTTTAAAAAATATAAAGACTCGTATGTCTGACCACCTTAACTTGGTAAAAAAATTATGAAATTAATTTTTTTATTTTTTAATATTATAGTATGCAAAGCATATAATGTGACACATGTTTTTGATTCAAAAAATATGATACCATTTGAAAGCTATAGATTTTTTTCAATCAGCCTAAAAATCATGACTTTAGTCATAATTCAATAGAAAATGAATAATAATAATTTATTAAATTGAAATTAAAGCATAATTTATATTGGTGGAAAGCTAATAATCTCCTTTAAAAACCCTTTTCGTTTCATCAATTTTGGGTAAAAAAAATTCGTTAGCCACATACCCATCATATTGCCACGTTTTGGTCCATCATGATCCTTCACATACCCGAAAGTATACTAGACCCTAGATGTTGTAGGAATCATAATAGTGGAGAATTATATTGTCCATTAAGCTATAGCTTCCTAGCTATTTGACCAATTAAGTGGGTATGTACATACCAAATATAAACCTTATGATGGTAGAGCCAATTGGTTTACAATATGTCAATCCATAGGTTAAATAAAGTCTCGAAGTTCATTAGAATAGGTGAAGAAATTAATTTGATCCAAGTAAGTAGTGATTGTATTTAATGAGAATAACTTTGGCCAAAGTGGACCGTGCATTAGTCTTTGCATGCACTTGTAGGTTCTTTGTGTTCCAAATACTTAATGTAATAAGAGTTTTCATTCACATTTGAAAGGTCTCCATAGTTGATTGATGGTATTGGTTAAGAAGGGGACAACACCAAAGATCAAATGAATATTACTACGGGGTTCTTAACTATTTCCTTCGTTGAAGGGAAATAACACTTCCAGTTAGGAAGGTGTGTGGGGGACTGCTAGTCCATGGTTGGAGGTAAAACACTTGGGTGATGCTCTCCCTCTTGCAAATGAATTTTTGAGTCTTGGGAGATAGAAAGAAAGAAGTATCTAGATATGGATCTCTAACCTTTTTCATTATTTATTTATGTTGTATGAATTTGAAATTGTTCATGCAAAAAATGTTGAAAAGAAAATAAATTTATACTTTCTAGTTTAAAAAAGTGAAATGAAATCAATATTCTTTGCTCATGTTATTAGTTACACAAATACAAATTTCATTTATTGAAGAAATTTTTAAGTCCTATTTTTATGGAATAATTACTTTTTACTTTATGATTAAAATTCGATGTAAATTCCTTGTTATAAGGTTGTGGTTGTTACATCAGACGTGCATGCACTTTGATTTTTAAGTGGTTTGGTGGTTTGCATATCAAGTGTTGGATGAATAGTTGATTATTTTAGTTGGTGCTTCACCAACTTTGTTGTGTGGTACTAGTGTAAAGGTTTTGGGGTCATGCAAGATTGAATTGTGTAAAGAGCATGCTTCAGTTACTTTCACAAGGTATGTATGATAGAGTTTTGAGCTGACAAGTTATGGGGTTATATGTTTCATCTAATTAGATTGATGTAGTTTACTGTATGATTGTTTATAGAAGATACACATAGGAGTGATTATAGGTCATCCTGACCCATCTTCATGAAGAGCATGCTTCAGTTACTTTCACAAGGTATGTATGATAGAGTTTTGAGCTGACAAGTTATGGGGTTATATGTTTCATCTAATTAGGTTGATGTAGTTTACTGTATGATTGTTTATAGAAGACACACACACACACATATATAAAAGATCAATAAAGTGTTGGCATGATGATCTAGAGTGTAGATGTGTGATAGTGAGTGTAAAATGTGATAGTGTTGACTAATGAAGTGTGTAAAGTCAGGTTTTTGAGCCTATTTGGAACTATATCTTTAGCATATAGTATATGCATTATTAGCAGTTCAATCTCTAGTAGTGAGCCATCATTTTGTATATCTTTTTGTAATTTTGGAAGAAGTGAACTTCTCGGTAAGTGATCCTTTCTTTATGTACATTGAGTCCTCCAATCTGTAACCTAGTGTAATTGATTATGATATATTGTGAGCTAATCTTCACTATGGTTTTTCCCTCTTTATGTCTTTTTCACGTAAATTAGGTGTTCTTGTGCTGATTATTGTGGTGCATGCTTTAATTTTCTCTTTCCATTTTTACAAGCTTAATGAGATTCTTTATAATGTACTTTTAAGTTAATAAATCTTAGGGAAAAATAATTCACCCCTCATCTCAATAGTCTGGGTGTTCAACATATAATACATTAACAAAGTAATTCAATAGAAAAATAATAACAATTGATATATTTTTAGAATAGAATTGAAAAGAGGATAACAAATATAACTTGATACCAAATTAAGGAAGTCAGTATCGAAGATGTCAATGTATAATTCAAAATTCTCACACATTCTTTCATCAACTATATTACCTTGTGTCACCAAAAAGTGTAGATGTTGACACTTTTCGCTCATTTGGAACTTTTCCTATGGATTTTGGACCATTTTCAACCTGTTTTTACCCCTTCCCAAACCTTGCGTTGAAGTGTTGTAAGGTGTTGTAACTTTTCCTATGGATTAAGGGGTCGTTATAGCTATACATGTCCCCTTATTATGCTATAACGACCCCTTAATATGCATACATGTCCTATCTTAGTGTGTTTTCATGAGATAATCTCGACAAGCATAAATAATCACCTTTTAATTACCGACAACCATTCAAATTTTCCCAGGTGGACTAGGTGGCCACCTTGGGCAACCTAGTCCCATGTGGCTTAAATTTCAATTTAAATTTAATTTCTTTCAGCATTTTGGTCTCTTAAACCCTAAGGTCAACCTATATGGTGTTATTTTGGGAAAATTAGGGCATAACCTGTATAAATAAGCCTATAAACCCTAATTCCTCATTATGCATCACCCATTTTCTTCTCCACCTCTATCTATCATCTCTTCTTCTCCTCAAGCAAACTAGGGTTTGATCATTCCAATTCAACAAGACATCTTGTTGAAGCACTCAAGGGCTGAAATCTCCATTGCTGCAACTCGAGATCAACCATCATGGCAAGGTAAGTAAGTACATTGCTTCAAATTTCATGCTTTCTTACTTTGCTTCATCATTTGAGTTAATTATCTACAATGGGGCTTGACCAAGGAAAGCCCCCATATCCTAACATCCAACATTTTCTTCTTTCTCTTTCTGTGTGTTTGCAAAATTAGGTGCATTGGAAGCTTGAAGATTATTCAATAGGTTGACCAAGATCTTTGAGGTTGAAGAAACCCTAGTTGAATTTGGAAGACTTCCAAAGACTAGAATCTTCACTTTTAAGATTAGATACCTGAACGAGCACAAACATAGATCAAAGACCTCAGATCCCATCTTTTGGTTCGTAGAAATTTGGAAGAGGATTGGGTCACCACTTTGAGAAACCTAGTCCCACTAATTTTTTTTTCAAAAAATCTTAGTAGATTTGGATACTTTTTTGGCTGAAGTGAACTCCATAGTAGTTTTCCAAAATTTGCCCGAAGAAGGACTAGATCACCCAACTTGGCACAAGTGTCCCTTTCGGCTTCAACATCACATTCAACAACATTTCAACCCCCTACAAGATTCCAAGTGCACACCCCTTTCACCTCTAACCTTCTATTTTAGTTTAATGTATATTTATTAGGTTATCTTGTATATACTTGTATATCTCAATGTGTTTTCCAACACTTTACATTTCATCCTACGTTTTACATTCATAGTTAGTTGTTACTTTCAGTTCATTGCATTTAGATCATAGAATTTAGACACAATAACACACCTCACAACCCCCAAACAAAAACCCTCTTTGAATGAACCCTAAGATGAAAAGTTATGAAAGAGAGATATCCTCCCATAGTTATTTTCTAAGGTGAAAAACCTTAAAAGCTCATTGGGGGAATCATCTTTCCATTCTTTATTTTTGGTGGTTCATTTTGGTGAACCTGATGTTCGAATCCCCTTTTCTTTGAATTGGAGTACATTCTCATCCTAGGTTTGCATAGCATTGCATTGTGCATTGTTAAATTTGCATTCTAGGGTTTTAAATTTTTGCATTAGTGAAAAATGCATTTAGGTTTCATTTTTGCATTTTAGCACACTAACTCTTTCTGTAATTCTACATTTCCATGTTAGGTCTGCATTCCCTATACATAAACCACCTGAATCAATCGAAAAAACCTACAAAATATCAAAAATATCACTAGTAGGACTAGATCGCCATCTTGGGCGACCTAGTCCCTTCAAGCTTTTGAAACTGCCCTTTATAGAGTTGAAAACCCTATTTTTAAGCTTCTATTTTGTGCCATTACCTACTTGTATCAATAGGTTGTGTTTTTGTTACATTTATTTGATTAGAACTAGCTTAAATTAGCTCATTTCATGCATTGTACATTTTCAATTTTTCATTTACAGACTTTCATTTTTAGATCATTGATAGTGTAATTAGTAAATTGCCTTCTTTGTAATGGGTATGTGCAGAATCATGATGGGCCAAAAAGTGGCGATGTGTAAGCCATATGATGACCCAAGTGGCTAACAACTTTTTTCTTACCCAAAATTGATGAAATGAAAAGGGTTTTTAGAGGATATTCTCAGCTTTCCACCAGTATAAATTATTCTTTACTTTGAATATAATAAATAATTATTATTCATTTTCTATTAGAATTATGAATAAAGTCCTAATTGATAGGTTGATTGAAAAACATCTATAACTTTCAAACGGTATCACATTTTTTGAATCCAAAACATGTGTCACATTCTATGCTTTGCATACTATAGGATTTAAAAAAAAAAATGAATTTCATGAATTTTTGACCAAGTTAAGGTGGTTAGATAGACACGCTTTTATATTTTTTAAAATTTGTAATAAAAAAATCATAATTAATTATTTACTTGGGAAAAAATTATAAAAAAATATGCATCACATCGGGGCATGAGTCCTCTACTTATATCTAAAATATTATAAGAAAATATTATCATTTTATTATGGTTAGAGTGGTCAGACAGACACCTACTTCTTATTTTTACCCTGAAATTTAAATAATACTGCATCGAAATTTCAAATTTTCACCAAATAGAGATTTTTAAAAAAAATAAAGGTCTAGTAGTTTAGAAACTACATTCAATTTTCTACAGATTCTATTTTTAACATTTTTTTGAAATAATATAGATAACTTATTCAAATTTTTACGTCAAGTTGTCTAACTCTGATTTTTTGTCTTTTTATTGCCACTTAAGGGCCTGTTTTTTGCATGATGATCCTGCACATACCCTAATCTGAAAATTGTATTTCCTTTTTAGTCTTTACATTGCATTGTACATTACTCAAACATGTTAGTTTCATTTTTTTCTAGATTTGCATAGAAAAAGTTAGTAAATAAACATGTTAATAATTCATTCAATACATTCCCTAGTTATGAGAGTCTAGTAAATGAAAACGTTTATAATTATCTTGAACATACACTACCTTCTATATCTCCTATTTGTGAGGATAATATGTCAGAAGTAAATACAAACATAGATATTCATGATGATCATAATTGTTCCTCTCTTGATACGTCTCCTTCTAGTGATGAAGTTATCTTGTTAAAAGAAGGTACAATCGTTGAGCATCATGAAGGTCTTGCTTGTTCTTCTCCTCATCCCCTTTGGGAATATATTTTAGCACAAGAAAATGACATTATAAACACATTTCTAAACATCACCTTGCCTAGTCTCCCTAACTAGATCAACATTTCCCTTCTTCTAATTTCCCTCCTTGATGCAAAGAGGACATGTTGGTGTTAGAAGATCCTTGTCCTAAGAGTCATAAGACTCTCAACCCTCCCTACCTATTTGAAAATCATAGTGATTTTTCTCTTGATGCCTCCTCCCCTTGTAGTGTAGCATGTGATGAACCTCTTCCAAGCTCTCCTACTAGTGTAGGTTATTTCAAACAATATAATAAGACGTTTGATGATCAAATAGAACCCTATCCTAATCCTCCCCGAACTCCTAATCCCACCACTCATCATTTCCTTAATAATATTATACCCTTACAAGAAGATGTAGAGCCTATATTAGCCTCTCCTTCCCTAAGGGATGTTAATATTATCCAACCTTAACTCATCCTTTCTCCACCTTCTAAACTTGAATTCACTCCCTCCCCACCTTAACCTAATGTGTTCCAACAACTGAGTCAAGATACCATTTCTCATACACATTACACCTACAACAACCCATGTTCCCAACCATCAACCTCGACACCCTTACCTTCATCCCCTCCTATTCTTCCTGCTGCCCCTCGCTTCAATTCCTTCCTTAGGGAGTATGAGCTTGTTGATCAACTAAGGATGAATCCCACTAAAATATCTTTATGGGACCTTATTCAAGCCTCCCCTCACTATCATAACATGATGCAAGATTCCTTACAAAAAATTCCTATCCCTTCTAATGCATAAACAAATGATATCACAACTATTATGCAAGGCTTGAATGTTGACATTTTTTTACAACCAAAGTGAGCTCCCTCCTTTGGAAGTGAAAAATAAAGTTGAAGCCTTCATTATCATATCTCAATACAAACATAGAGGGATCACGAGAACCCTTGTAGATAATGGCTCCATTGTCAATGTGTGTAGTGTTAATCTCTTGGATAGGCTCCATATCGATAGATCAACCATCCAACCTTCCTCCCTATCCCTCATTGGATTTGAGAGTAAAGGAAAAAGCTTCTTGGTGTGAACACTTTGCCTCTCACATCTAGAGTGGCCACATTAGACACATTGATCCATGTTATGCCTAATGATCTTTCATCTAACCTCATCTTAGGTAGGCCATGGATTGATGCAATGAATGGTGTTCCTTCCACTCTTCATCACAAGATGAAGTACACATATATAACAACAAAGTGTACACAATTGATACTACTCCTAAACCTTACAGTTTCTTACACCTTGAGAAAAACAAATCCAAACCCTTCACCAATTTTACACCCACCCAACTTGTGGAACCTGTACAACCAAATTCATTTGAAGATGGTTGGGGTTCCTTAAATTTCAACCCTCCCTTAATGAGAGACTCCAATACCATGCATGAAGACTTTGAAAAGGGAAACATATTCTTGGTAACACAAGACTCGATCGATCCTTCGAAAGCATCCACCAAAACCCCTTTAGCCACCAATACATACAACGACCCCTTACCTTATCTAAAGAAGCTGAAAGAGCTTTATGGAAAAGGTTATGAGATTATGAAACAACTTAGTTATAGTGGACAAGGTTGTGGTGCTAACAAACAAGGTATCCACAACCCTATTGGGCTTCATACACAAACATCCTGCCATGGTCTTGGATTTTTCCCTTTCATCGAAATCATCAAACCTTCCCCTCACACCAATCTATCCCAAATCACCCTTCTAACCCTACCTTCAAAAGTTATCCTTTGACACCAACTAAGGATTATTTTATTAACACCAATGTCATCCCTCAACCTCCTCTTGACTTATATTTTACACACTCCTCCAAAGGAGTCTACAAAATCTCACAATCTATAGAGCCTTGCATAGGTATCCCATCCTATACTAAGCAAGATCCTTCCTTGTTGCCAACCAAAGAATCACCATATCCCCTTGATCAAGAGGGTATCTTGTTGAGACTCCCCCAAGATCACTTGATCTCCCTTCCTCCTCACACTCGAAAGAAATTTTCAAACAAACATTCCTTTTGCGCTTACCACTGAGTTGATGGTCATCACACTAATGAGTGTAAGGCATTGAGTAGTAAACTTGAACATCTTAGGAAGCTTGGTGTTCTTCCATCTATGGGCGCACCCAATTACTCTGATCGATACTAAATTTTCACTCTCCCTTGCATTCCCTCAACCCTTTTGGCTCACTCTTGCTCTGCACTAAGTGGCGGCAAGGGGTTAGTTAACCTTTTCCCTCGTATGCCACTTTTCGTTGTCTCTTTTGAATTGTTAATATTTCATGAAAATATAAGAGCAAGATTGGGATGTGGACAACATGTCTTAAGTTGACTCACATGTGACATACACTCCTCTTCATGATGTAGCTTCTCAGAAACATATGGCTCGACATAAGGCTTTCTGAACAAGCTCTCATGTCCTCTTCCTTTCTTCTACTTTAAAGAAATTTCTCACAGTACGGTCTTTAGAAATTCCTTTAAAGTGGGGGCATACATCACCACTCAAATTTCATTGTGCGATCTTCTTTTTCTTGCGATTCCTTCTCTTGAAAACATTACAAACAATATTGTTCAAGATGAGACATCTGCATTTTTCCTCTTTTGCATACAAGATGAGCCCTCGCCTCTCTTGCATACAATATGAGTACATTTTCACTTTGCATCTCTTGGAAACATTATGCATAATGTTCCTTAAGATGAGACATCGCATGAACAAAAGAAAAATCCATTTGAACAAAACCATTTCAAACATCACTTCCTTTTTGTGGTGCCTTATCAAAGTTATCAGGAGGTATAACTTTGACATGGTTTGAGCAGGAAGCCCAACAAGTGACATGAATTTCACCATAGCCACCTTTGTGAGTATATACCAACTGTGTGTATGTTTCTCACTTTCTTTGGGACTACTCACCCCACAAACAACTTGATGTTCTATGGCCCTAGAGTGAGCACATCTCTTTCACCCTTTCTCTTCATACTAATACTCACCATTGCATGATCATGCATCTTTTTTTGTTGTAATGTATTCATCCTTGAATATCTTTTGCATTGATGTCAAGTTGACGTAGAATCTCAAATCCTTAGGGGCTTGACCACCTCCTTCATCTTTCATGTTCTTCTTCTTTGTCATTCTTTGCCATCTCCATTGGGCTACTTTAGTGTGATTTTGAAGCAAGTTCACCCTCTCACTAAATTCAGAGCTAAATGTGTTGCCAAAAAGTGTAGACGTTGACACTTTTCGCTCATTTGGACCTTTTTCTATGGATTTTGCACCATTTTCAGCCTCCTTTTACCCCTTCCCAAGCCTTGTGTCAAAGTGTTGTAAAAACTTTTCACACTCTCCTAGGCTTGTAATCAAAAAATTAACCCTTTATTATGTTGTAATGGCCCCTTAATACACATACATGTCCTATCTTAGTGTGTTTTCATGAGACAATCCTGAAAGACATAAATAATCATCTTTTAATTACTAACAACCACTCAAATTTTTCCATGTGGACAAGGTCGCCACTTTGGGTGACCTAGTCCCATGTGGCTTAAATTTCAATTTAAACTTAATTTATTTTGGATTTTGGTCTCTTAAGCCCTAAGGTCGGCCTATATGGTGTTATTTTGGGAAAATTAGGGCATAACTTGTATAAATAATCCTAGAAACCCTAATTTCTCATTACGCATCACCCATTTTCTTCTCCACCTCTATCTCTCATCTCTTCTTCTCCTCAAGAAAACTAGGGTTTGATCATTCCAAGTCAACAAGACATCTTCTGGTTCACAGGCCTCAAATCCCATCTTTTGGTTCACAAAAATTTAAAAGAGGACTAGGTTGCCACTTTGGGCAACAATCCCACTGAAGTCATTTTCCAGAAATATTGGTAGATTTGGATACCCTTTTGGTTGAAATGAGCTTCAGTGCAATTTTCCTAAATTTTCCTAAAGAAGGACTAGATCGCCCAACTTGGCACAAGTGTCCCTTTCAGCTTCAACATTAAATTTAGCAGCATTTCCAACCCCTACAAGATTCCAGGTGCACACCCCTTTCACCTCTAACCTTTTTTTTTAGTTTAGTGTATATTTATTAGGTTATCTTGTATATACTTGTATATCTCAATGTGTTTTCCAACAATTTACATTTCATAGGTTTTACATTCATAGTTAGCTGTTACTTTCAGTTTATTGCATTTAGATCATAGCATTTAGACACAATCACACACCTCACAACCCCCAAACACAAACCCTCTTTGAATGAACCCTAAGATGAGAAAGGTGTGGAAGAGAGATATCCTCCCATAGTTAGCTTCTAAGGTGAAAAACCTTAAAGACTCATTAGGGGAATCATCTCTCCCTTCTTCATTTTTGGCGGTTCATACCTACAAAAAATTACATTATTTTATCTAAAAGAATATAACCTACACATAAGAAAAAAACTAGAACAAGAATAGAATAATAATAAGAAAATGAACTAATTTATTTAAAATAATTGACAAGAATGATAATAAGATAGAAAGGGAAGTGAAAGGGAAGATACCACCAAGCTCCTAATTAGTTGGATATCCTCATCCAAAGAAGCATGTATCTATAAAGAATGAGATTCTTTGGAATTTTTTAGGGGTTTTCCTTCAAGTTAAACCCTTCTTTGTTATTTCCACCTCCACAATAAATAAGATAAATAGATGAAAAAATAGTATGTGAGAGTGATCATATTCCATTTTTGTTAGGGAATGGTGAGTTGCAATTATGCAATAGTAACACTAGAATGAAATAAAATGGATGTGAGGATATTAAGGTGCTTAGAGAAACACCAATAAGAGAGATACAATAATAAATATAGAGAAGAAACTAAATATAAAAAAGAATAATATCACCTTTGAGAGATTGAGGAAGCCAAGAAGATGATAAAAATTTGAAAATGAATATAATAAAGTGTTACCATGAGTTTTAGAGATTAAGAGATTTGTTTGAGAGATTGGAGATACAAGAGAGTGCAAGAGAGAGAGAGCCAAGAAGAGAGAATTGATGAATGGAAGATAGAGTAAAAAATATAGAAAGAGGTGACTGGAAGAGGTTGATGAACCATTTAGAATCATCATAAATAGTTTCCACTAACTTGGAAAGGTGATAAGTGTTGAAACACCTGGAAATAACTAACAAGTAAAAAATTATCATAAGATGCTAGTACCTTGCATAAATTTTTACACGTCATTCTAGTATCCAAATAGTTTGAGCTAAAAATTAATGAGACATTAGAAAAATATTAGGATAATACAAAGGTGAAAAAAATGGAACATAGGAAACAAGGATTGAGAGCCTTAGAAAGGATAAAGGTTAATTTAATGGATAAAATGAGCCTAGAAGCACATTAAGGAATGGACACTAAAGTGAACACAAAATATAGCATGGAATTGAAAGCATGTTTAATTTTTTGCATTACAAAGATAAGATTGAATAACAACACTTTTTATTAGTACCATCAATCTCAACTAAAGATTGACATTATTTACATATTTTTAATAGATTATGAGTAAATATATCAATCAACTAATAAAGGTATAAATTTGAAATACATTTTAGAAATCATTAACTAAACATGTGTAGGTTTAAAAACATAATGTGTGATTCAATCCATAAATTTCTACACAAAATAAAATCCTAGCGCATCAAATTGAATCTAATAATTTACATACAATAATGCATAATATATATAATTAGGAAACTACTTTGGTTGGGTTGCACATAGGTCTTTTGAATCAAGAGAAATGTTATAAAATAAAACCATGCCTTTGAGATGAAATTGAATGGCAACAAATCCTTCCAATGAATCTACCAACTTCAATTATTTTTTTGTCTATGTTTAATGGATTATGAATCAACTACAAAAATTATACATCTAAAACATATCTTATCTAGATCATCAACTAAACTTGCACAGGTTGAAAAAACTAAATGGTATTTTAAAATTTAAATTATCCATAAATAAATATTAACACATTAGTTGAAATCTAACAAATTTTAAAAAATTCTATTAAATATTAAATTAAGTAGCTACTTCAATCGAGGTTACACTTATGTGCATAAATATTTGTTTAATCAAGAGAATGACTATGAAATTAGATAGGTAAATTTATGGAAGAGAGGGTGGATGTCCATAGGTCTTATTTATAAGACCTTTAGATATTCATAATTTTTCAAGCAAGTGATTAACTTGATGGATCATGTAGGTGCAATTTTTTTTTAAATGTCTCATTTTATTTTGTATAGAAAATATTGATTGCTTGGTATATTGAGAAGAGTTTAAAAAAACTCATAAACACATAATTAAAGCACACTTAAACTAATGAGTTTAATAGAACCAATTTTTTTTATTGACAAGGTCATTTGAAAGTTCAAATATTTTAAGGTCTAGATGGCCCCATGAGATTCATTAAGAAAACCATTAAAATAATTTAATAGAACCCATTGGTAAACCCTTGCCTATGTAGTCTGAAATAAAAATGATCTACCATAAATTTAAAGCATGACATGGCAAGGTTAAATCAAGTGATATCCTATTTCATTATTCCTACCTCATTCCAATGGATTGAGGCAGGAAGTGAGATAGGACACACATAATTTTTTTGGCATAAATTAAACTCTAATATTCATAATTTCACCAAAATATCTCAAAATTACCTATTTACATAGAGTGGAAAAAACTATGGAAAAGAGTTATGGTTGAGTGTAACTCATTTTTAAATTTTGATCATCTATAACCCATCCCTCATAATGCTAGAAGAATCACCTACAACTTGTTGCTTGTGAAGTTGGTAAACTCATTCAAAAATTGATTTTAATTTATCAAATTGAAATAAATCACAAAAAAATTAATTTGAAGGTTTTGATGAATCTAGACCCCATCATGGCCATAGTAGGAAAGGAGACAATAACTTTCACTTCATATTAGTATAAAATCATGAGGAGGAATGATAAATGATGCTAATAGGTCTCATCCCTTTTACCATTTTATATGTTATTTTATATAGAGAATAGCCACTTCCATGATCATCTAAGTACTTATAATTAGAAAATAAGAATGAATTCACATGTAAATAAGTCTCTACATAACCATCATAATAATCATGGAATAACTCTTCACTAAGAGAAATAATATTACTATGTAATAAATAAGAATATAGAAAATAATAACAAACATCTTCATACAAAAAAAAAATTATTAATAAAATAATTATTATTAAGATGTATGTTTTTGATAAAAGGGTAAAACGGGTTTTACAGGGACCCGAAACCACAAAGTTTACAAAATAGAGAAGAGACCACCAAGGGTCCACCAAAAAAATATAGCTGCCCAAAAAAAACCAGCAGTGAGCAGGCAAAAAAAATCAGGAGGGTCAGAAGGGAAAGGACAGCAAAAAAAGAACACAGAATTACTTCAGAGACCTAAGGACAGTCTCTGTCTTTGCCTCCAAAACCTGCATATCAGTAACCCCCTTCTTGAAGGTTTGAACCATTTTCGAGGTTAAGGGGGCCTTTTGCTTCAAATTGGCGCAGGTTCTTCTAGAAATGCCTCCATCCGTTTCCTGGCTTTTATCTTCAGTGTCTTCTAGATCAACCACCAAGGATCCCTGCTGGGCTTTGTCAAGCTTTTCAGTCATTGCATTGATTATTATAGCATTGTGCCTTGCTATTCGGTTGTTCTGTTCTGCAATGGTTCTAATGTTAATCCTTAGGCCCTCAACATCATTATCAGTGATCCTGTTACTATGCACCACATCTTTCTTGCCCAACTCCGCAATCTTGACACCCATTTCCTCAATCTTGCTTTGCAGGGCCCAATTTTTAATTTTAAGCTCATTGATTTCAGAGAAGGTCCAATCCAGAAGTTTAGAATGGGACTCAGAGTTGGTTTTAGCCAGGTACAGAAAATCAAGGGAGGGCTCTTTACCAGTGTTAACAGGGGAATTGTCGACATTCTGAGTGTCCGGAACAGGGCCCAAACAGCGCTTAGAAGTGTTGGTATCAGCTTCCTCCGGCTCGAAGGACTCTTCGGTGTAAGAGACAAGGCTTTTAGCCTGGATAGTCTTGCCAACAGGGCTGAACTTAGGAGGAGGACAGTTGAGCTCAAGCGCAACCCAAATTTTACTCGGATCCCTGGAAGGGCCAGCATGCAAACTAGGGGCTTTTGGGCCAGGGCTAGGGTTAGGCAAATAATCCGAGCCACAGGGCTCAGTATCATCACTATCAACATCAAGGTTGGCTTCCGAGGTAGCAGGGGAATGCACATGCAAATATTCAACAATAAGCCTAATTAATCCAATATGGAGGATAGGAAATCTTTTGGGATTCTTCTTATTGTCCTCCAAACTTTTCTTCAGAGAGCATAAGAGATAATAAGGGATAGAAACCCTTACCTTGTGGCAGAAATGGTTGAGGAGGGCGAAGTGGTACCCGTAGACTTTAGTGAAACGCCCGTCCACTGTGATATATTCCATGATGGCCCGAAGGACCTTTCTCCAAATAAATTTTATGGAGTCAATATCAAAGTAACTGTTCGCAATTTTGACCAAGTTTTGTTTTTCCTTGTTATTAAGATGTATGTTATCATCATGAAACATATGTTTATCTATAGAGTAAATATTAAATATTGATAATTAATCATCATGAAACACATCATATGTACTAGCACTTTCACTAACAAGAAGTCTAATCATTAGGACAATAGAAAAACAAATGAAAACTAATACATTAGAGTGTAATTATAATTGTCTCTAGAAGTTTATTCATCAATTTCTTATACAAAATAATATTTAAAATATGATACATAATTTATTTATATAAAATATTATATGTGCAACTTCATGTTTGTGAAGAATGATGATATTATTGACATAAAAACATCATATAAATAGATATGTAATTCAAATTCTTACAAGTAACAATCACATATAATGCAAATTCAAAAATTATCTTTTAAATCAAACAAATAAACACATTTCTAAGACAAAGAATAAACTTGGTTAGTCAAGACATGTGACCTAAAATTTTGTGGTTTCAAGAGGACTTTAGGTGTAGGATATTATATTTTCGTTTTATACAATTGAAATTTTAGTGGCGCACTTTCATTGAACCAAATTTATAATTTATTATACATCATATAATAGATTATTTGGGGCAGACGTCTTTACCTCCCGCGATCTGCGCATTACATACTCATCCGTTTGCGTGCGACGGCTTTATTCGTGGACTCAAATTCTCTAAATCCAATCCAGCCATGACTCACGAGTGTCACGACTTCCTTTACTCAGAACTGTACTTTTCAAACGGGGTAGCAGGCGGCTGCCGTGACTCTCGCACTGATTTCTTTTACTCAGAACTATACTCGTTTGTGTGTAAGCCTATAAAAACCTCTGTTAATCCAAAGTTCATTGCACCAAATTCTCTGCTGATTAAGAGCCATGGAGTTCAAGGTGATGCTTCTGGTTCTCGTGCTTTCCTGCAATTCTCTGTTTGCAAGGGCTGCGGAGTCGCGGATGGTGTTTGCGCATTACATGCTTTACCAGCCGGACGGCGTGGAGACGCTGAAAAAGGAAATACGACTTGCGCAGAGCAAAGGCATTGACGCCTTCGCCCTCAATTCCAATGTGTGGCGGCCCGACCGTGTAAGAGACATGTTCCAGGCTGCTAAAGACTCTGGCACTGGCTTCAAGCTTTTCTTCTCTGCTGACATGCATAACCCCCCCCTCTCTTCCGACGACATCAAAGCCATGCTCACCGGCTACGCAAATCACCCCAACCACCTCAAATACAACGGCAAGGCCTTTTTCAGCGCATGGCTCGGGGACGCTAAGCCCTGGCCCGATATCCTTAAACAGGCGGTGGGAGGGATAAATTCTTCTTCGTTCCCTTCTTCCCCACGGGTGGATCATATGAAGAAGTCCAGAAGAAGCTAAGTGACTTCAATGGTGTTATCGACGGGCTCTTCGCTTGGGACACCTCAGCTTGGTCATATGAAGCTTCCAACCTCAACAATCCTACCTCTAGCACGAAGGATGAAAACTATCTCAGAGCCTGTAATGAGAAGGGCAAGGTGTTCATGGCGAGCCCCAGCCCCTGGTTCTTCAAGAACAACGGCGGCGCCTCTTGCTCCTCTGCCGATTGCCAAATGAAAAAGGACATCAACGAGTGTAACTGTCAAGTGAAGGGCAACTACGCAGGCGCGGGGCTCTGGATTGAGAAATGGAAGCAGCTCATACGTCTGAAACCCCCTCTTGTACAGATCGTCACATGGAATGACTGGCCCGAGAGCTCCTACGTGGCGCCGCCATACAGCACAGCCGCGAAGACTTACGGTGCCGAGACATTCAGCCACGTGGGGTTCTTGGAGCTGGGTGAGCACTACATAAAATGGTACAAGACCGGCAAAGAGCCCACTCTTGCTGAGGATGCAGTCTACTTGTTTTATTACACCCAGCCCAAAAGCATAAGGGGCACTTCTGACGGAGGCGCGGTGCTCCGGGCTGAAAGCTTGACTGAAAATCTGTACGTGACTACCGCGTTGAAGTCGGCTGCGCAGGTGGTGCTCACGTCCGGAGGAACTTCGAAGACGTTCCCTGCTGCGGTGGGAATAAATACGTATTCCATGCCTTTTCAGGTCGGCAAGCAGGCGGCTGTCCTGAAGAGGGGAGCTGCTGTGGTGTTAACGCTGAATGGAGCGAAAGCCATCACTAACTCCCCGCCGGCTAAAGCCAACCTCAACGTCTACTCCACCTGCACCAAATGCAACTACTGATAGTTACTTATTACAGTCTCGAAATCCTCCATGACGTCATGTGTCATGGAGCGTATTTAGAATAAGTCGGGAATTTTGCTTCCCCAACTCCATTAAATATAAATATATTTTAACGTCAAACCGCATTTCAATCCATTCGACTGAAGTAAGCAAAACTCAACTAGAAAATCTATCAATTTTTTTTATTTATTGGAAAAATATATTATATTAATATAAGAAAAAGAATTTACAAGACTATAGAAATGTCTATAAAAGGCATATTCAAATCAAAATGATTAAAAGAGACAATAATATAAAGGAACATGACACTAAAGAAAAAATTGTCAAATAAGAAATCTATCATAATCTAATTTGTGTTCTTCATTTGATGTCCTTACCGAATTCATTCACAAGTGTGTATATATATACATTTAGGTTTAAACGTGTTGCAATAAATAAGTTTGAATTCTTCAAACTTTTTGAAAAATGGTTTGGATTGATGGTTTTTTTTCTTATTTAGATTTTATATGTTTTTATGATTTTATGAATCCTTTTGAATTTCAGAAGTGGGGGGTTTGTAGTAAGCCTCACTAAAATTTAGTGATACTTCTTGTTGTCTCAGATCTCTTTATATTTTGTTCAAATTTCAAAATCAATATACTTATTTAAAAATATATATATTTTAAAATGAAATCCATTCATTTAAAAAAAAATCATCTATGCAAACCCACTCATGAGAACATGAGAAGATTAAAATAATACACAAAAGTCAAGTCCAATAGATATTTGAAGGGTGGTGGAAAAGGCGCAATGTGGGTCATCTATACTCTATTCTTTCTACGGTTAATGATAAGAATTAGATATGTTGGCTTGTTGCTTATCACATGTGTTAGTGAGGTATCAAGTATCTTGTTGTTTAATAGGCATTATCAATAATTTGAGGCTACCATTCAAAATATTTGACGTAGGAGATAATCCCTCTTCCTCCCAACTCTCATACAAATGCATAAATTATAGTGATATGAACATTCAAATAATTAGTTTGCATAGATACAATGTTTATTCAAATCAAATTTCACTTACACCTATAAAAAAGAATGCTCTCCTTGGTATTCGATGGCCTCTCTTATCTCTCACAAATCTATGTCTCCAAAATCAATTGCGCTCTACTTTGTTCCTACAGACTCAGCACAGTTAATTCTGATTACATAATTCGATGTGTTGATGCTCCTTTTAATTGTCATCCAATTTCTACGTAGTGAAATACTTAACTTAGACCGTCCCTCTTTTTAAAAATCCCTCGATGCCATATTGAATCTGCATATATCGACTTCATGCCTCTTCTATTCCTACCCACATAGACTCCCTTATGGCACCTCTCCTTTCCCCAAGGCGAAGTCTCTATTCTGTGTACTCCCCCTCTACTCCTACGCAGTTCCCTTTCACCATTACGCATTCACTGTCCTCTGCTGCACATTTACTCTCTACAGCTTCGCATGGTATGTCCCCTTGATGCTTCCTCTTCCTTCATTCATCGACCCCTCCCCCCAAAACCTATCGGCCTCCCCCTTGTGCTTCCATTGAAGGTGAAGAAGCATGATTTAAACATCAATTTCAATATTTTATTCTTTGTTGAGTTTAATATGCTATTGCCTTTTCAAATTCCAATTCGATTGTTCAATAATCCCATTCGGTAATCATTGAGACATCATTTCCTTTGAGGTACTTTGTTGATCAGCTCATGTGCTCGATATATGCTTACACATTCACATAGATATCTACAGTCAATGGATTCTCATACTTGTTTCACCATAGATCAATTGGTAAAAAAATAGAAGAGATTGGCTTTACACTTGCATTCTCTTAAAATATTTTTATCATTGCATTTTATGAGACAACATTTCTTCGAAGTATATTTATTTTCATCATCATCTCACCAGAGTGTACAATTTAAGAGGTTTAGGTACTGTAAGAAAGAGAGAAAACCTTACAAAAATAAACCAAAATTTGAAGAAAGGCAAACCAACAATATTTTTGGTTAGTCTTGATCGCATGTTCGCCCGCATGCTCCTACACCAAACACGCCGAGTGAGTGAAAAATTTCTTGAGTTGGTAGACTTGGGAACACTAGAAGGTGCATGAGACAGTAATCCCATATTTATTTTTATCTACAACTTCTCCTTGTCTATGAGAGCCTTCCCTCCTTGACTATTCTACTCAACCTCAACATTCAAGCCACCTCCACTGATATTATTCATTTTCTCTGAACAACTTCCTATCATAGGTCCACATCTGTGACCACCACATTACTTTGAGTTGCTATTCTTTGTTCCTTGGTTGCATTGCTGCAATATATCAAAATCCAATCACCCCTTCCTCTTTAAATCTGCCCCTTGAATGGTTGCAAATCAGTGTACTTTGTTTATTCATCTTCCTCTATTTCACTACTCCGCACTACAACAAACAATAAAACAAGATTATTTCATTTGCTTTTCCTTCTCTTTTAGAGAATTCAACATATAATTTTTTGTCTATCTTTTCGAATGGTATAAAATTTCTTTCTACCATCATAGATGGCCTCCTTGTCAAACTGCCATGGCCTACCCAAAAGAATATGACAATCAGTCATAGGAATCACATCGCACAACACTTTATCTCTATAAAAACCAATATAAAAATTAACTAAACACTACTCACTCACAGTCATTTTGTGTTCATTTTGTAACCAAGAAATTTTGTACGAACTAGGATGCTTACACCTCTTCAAACATAGCTTTTCTACCATCTCTTCTAAAATTAGGTTATTCATACTACTACTATCTACCATAACTTTGTAACACATACCTCCAACCTTACACACAGTTCAAAAGAGACTCCTTGTTATGGTTCCTCTTCCAATGCCTTTGGGTTCACCAACACTCTCCTCATCATGAGAGATTCACCTTCTTTTGGGTCTTCACCATTCAGGGATGCATCACATTCTTCATACTCTTGTGCCAAGTGGTTCCTTGATGCATTTTTTTTGTTGGCTTCTTGTATTTGAGGACACTCATAAACACAATGACTATCTTCTCCACATAGGTAACATCTACCTGGAAACCCTTTGCTACTGCTACCACATCCTCTTGCTGATATCTTTGTAGACATGCAAAATTGACTCATGCATCTAATCATGCTTCAATTCATATCACTTCGTCTTTTAATTAAATAAATCAATTTAATTAATTCACTAAGGTTATCTCTTTAATTAAATAAATCATTTTTTATTTGATTACCTCCTAAAGTTCCTTGATTTAATTAAATCAAATGTGTTTAATTAAATGGACAATATCCATTATCCCCTCTCATTTTGATTTATTTTAAACCCTTAAATCTAAATGAAAGTGTCACAATCAAATAATCACTAGCTTAATTAATCAAATCCCTGATTAATGTTAAGCCTAACCCATGTCCCATCCTCTAGCTTTTCCCACTTACACAATAAATCATTTATTTTGATTTATTAAAACTTCTATTTTCTTCACATATGCCCTCATTAACTCTTTTTGTTTGACTTTTTTTGTCTAAACAAATTTCCTCCCAAACGTCTGAACCATATGCATTTAATGCTATTTTCAAATTTCAAATTGGCACATTGACCAAAACTTGCACAACCATGACCCATTCACATGGTGACAAGTGGCTCCTTCCTATTGGTTGATGATTAGTCCCACATTCCTCAATATTGCCTTTTCTCTCCTCAATCTCACCTATAAATCCAAGACCTTCTTTCACCACTTACACACACAATCTCATGCAAAGTTACTCTCTTCATTTGAAAGCTAATTTTGTTCATCATCATAGCATTATATTTTCATCATTTAGCTTCTCAAAGGATTGGAAAAGGGCTCCTTCACATACTCAAGGTGCACCAATCCACCATAGAATAGGCATCTAATATTCTTTTTTGCTTTTAATTAATTTAGTTTGTTATGTTGTTTATCAAGCATGTTGGATTATTCTATAGAGATGTTGATTATTTGCCTTGTTTAAACTACTAACCATACTAAAGTTCGTGTGTGTTGAAGGTTTTCTAACAAAATTCAGATTTCACCATCTATATAATGGCGCTAGAAGGAGGGCTAAGGCTGTGTATGAATTGATATATAGAAGTTCTGACATGCTCACCATAAATCTATTCTCATCATGTTTTTTAATTATGTCTGATTTTTACTCATTTAGTTGATTTAAACAACAAGATGTTTGATAACCGTTTAGGTAGGGATAAAGCCTTGAGTCACTTTCCCATACACAATATCCTTCTATGTTAATATAAGGATATTGTGCAATCCATCGTGAAGCCATTATGTATATTAACATAGACATGCATATACTCTATTAGCATATTTGTAGATTGTGCATGAGGGCCTTTCAAATCAATTCAAGACTTCCAAGTATGAATCTCAAGAAATTAAAGAATACCCATTTCATTAAATAATATCATTCTTATCATTTTCCCTCTTGATCTGACCAATTAACTCACAGAGATTCTACCTCCTTGAAATTATTTCTATGTATAATAAATATCACGGGAAGGTTCTGAAAACTTTGATAATCCCATTGCTGGGGTAGGACTGTAATAAATCATAGAACAACAACTGTGTCATTAATCTTGATAATCATTTCTTGGTGATCATCCATCAGGAATTTTGCAGTGTGTCATCAGAATTTCATTCTCCTTTGGATTACAAAATCATTAGGACTAAACAAGATCATTTGGTTTGCTTTTGGCCTGTGTAATTTCCATGGATTTTATAAATTCCTTGCAGATTTTCTCTCATGGATTCCTCTGCAACATTGACAATGCAATGTCATGCTGATTCGGCCATGATCGTTGTAATAGTGCCTCATAAATGCTTATATTTTTGCTTTTTTACTTTGCAAACATATTGCAATACAAGTTTTTGAAGGCATTTATAAAGATTTTCCATCAACAACTTATTAGTGTCGTCACGCGGCCGACATGATATATCGAGGTGTATAGTCTTTGGTTTTGGATTCACTTTTGTTTTGGACGAAATGAACTTATGTAATAGGTGTATTCGTGCTTCAATACTTGACAACGATATTGTCTCCTTATCCAACAATTTTCTTTAGTGAACCTCTAAGGCAATAGGCATATTCAGGCTTTCAAATACTTAACAACGATATTGTCTTCTCCATGGCATCGATAGAATAAATAAATCTTGAAGGCATTGAAAGCTACACCACTGTTTCTCATTAATCTGGAGTATTTAATTTTTCTACTCTCACTAATGAATTGTTGTGCATGGTGGGTGTAGGAAGAAATCATACCTGTTTATTAACTATCCATTGGGATCATTTAATATCGATTTTTTTTACATATATGCAATCACGCTTGAAGCATGTGAAAATACTTCGCTGTCCTTGGTGCTTGGGAGGTAAGATTCATTTAAGGTCGATTTGAAGCATGGCTTGAAAGCATTAAGTCTTTTGTATGTACTCATTAAACTAAGGCGTCATGTCAAACAGTTTCACGCATTAAGTCTTTCGCTTCTTTTTTGGTGTTACACATAGAGTTATAAGACACTCGATTTGCAGGCATTCATTATGATGGGAGTCAGTTGTCACACCTGCCCCCACCTCAACCCATTTGATTTATTAAGTGAATCAAATCAAGCGATTGTGCTAATAAGTGCTGATCCTATGCTTATTTTCTTTGGGATTTGATTGACACAAAAGTGATTTGAATGCATTGTACGTATGTTGCATGGAGATATGTTGCATTGAGATATGGGGTTCTTGACATGAATGATGAGTGTTGTTTCTATTTGGGCACCACTTCTTGTGAAGAATAAGGCCATCACTGCAGTATTTGTATATTCTTTTTATGATGCTCATTCTATTTATGCTGCTCATTCTGTTGGCTATTCATATATGCAGATCTTAGATAATGCACAGGTTATCAACAATTATAGAGGTCGATCCACCGATATTATTGTTAGAGAACACCACGACCAGATTTGAATCGCAGTCTCAAAGCACTACAAATGGGAATGCCTCCTCAAATAAAGAAAATACTCAGTGAATCTCCACGAAGAACTTTGTATATTCAGTGAGGAAAGGCTTCCAGACATTTAAGAAGGCATTTTTAGTCCCCGCGTATAGCAATGACCATGTCCAGAAAGCAAGGTGGAAAGGAAAGTCCATCACAAGCGCCTCAACTCCAACCTCCGACAAAGCATTCAATTCCCTTTAATATATTTGATGCATCTACCAATATCCATTACTTGAGGGAATAACTCCTCTAGGTAGGTGTCGCTAGTTTAGAGTGTGAAGAGGAGAATACTATTGTTGTTAGCTGACACTGGTCAGAGCCATAACCTCGAGAATCTCTCCAAATTGCTGAAAGTAATGGCATGTTATTTCCGAGTCTCTTATTAATGCTAGTTATTGAATTTCTAGTATTTTCAACTGTAGGGTCGGCATAGTTTGAAGTGCGATAATCTCATCATATGGCTGAATATTTTGTGGGTATCGAGGGGATTCTAACTATTCTTGATTCTTCACATTTTAGAGGAGTTGTTTGGAGTACCTTAGTGTTCATACGCACATATAATTTGAAAATCAATGTCAAGACATTAATACTCGTTGCTTTATTCATTATACCTTGTTCATGAATGCAGGAGTTGATGCATTCATTAAATGCATTCTAGTTGGAGGATTTCAGATTGCAGGGTTGTGCACTCAGAATTAAAATTGCATGTTAAGATTTTATGCTAATATTTTCCTTTCTGATTGTAGATTTACAAAAAAAAAAAAATCATACACTTAGAATTAAGGGAGTTGTGGGTCGATGTTAGTAAAGATTGAGAATTCGAGTTTCCACATGCCAAATGCATTTGCTTGAAAATATTTAAAAATCTTTGTTGTTTGACCTTTTGTACGCCTGCTAACCACTATATAAATGCTTTTGATATGGTAAAGAAGTTGATCATATTTTCAATTTTATCAAGGAAATCACCATATTCCATTTTCCTTTTATATGCTTGATTTGGTCTTTACTTTGGTCTCCTATCAAAATGTATTTATGCATTCAAAAGAAAAGTTTGATGGCTTTGTATATTAAAAATGTAAGCTTTGAAATCAATTGTTCCTTTATGAAATTAGGGATAAATTAAAAATCTATTGACATTTATTATTAAGTTAAATTCATCATAAAGAGTTCATGTGCTTTGTTAATAAAATTTTATTTTATTCCTCTCTTTTAAAGGTTTCTTCAAATGATTGACATGTCTTTTGTATACTTTTATTACAATACAAACGTAACTCTTATTTGTGATGTTCATAGGAAAAAGGTTAAGGCTGACATTGGAATCGAGCGAAAGCAAAGCGAGATTGGAGTTGGAGAGAATTGAACATTAAAACTTGAAGTTGACAAAACATTTTTAAATGCTTGGGGCTTCCAATTCTTGCTTTAATTTTCTATTTTGAACCAACTCACTTCAAATTTTGGGTCTAAAATTAACCTTTGACTTGATCTTTTCAACTTGGTTAAAATTGAACTTAGAAACTCACTAGATTTCATTTGGATTTAACAATTGAACAAGGAAACATTCACATCTCATTTTGGTGCTTTAAAATGAATCAAAATCATTGCTTTGTAGACTTAAAATGAACAAGTGTTTTTCATGCTTTGCAATCTTTTTCACAAATTAATATCATTTAAAAGGCATATGCACTTCTCTCGCGCCTCACGATGATCTTGAGAATCAAAATTATTTTGGTGATATTGAATTGTTTAAAAGGTTGCCTCCACACTTTGATTTGGGTAACTTAAAATTGGACAAAACATCTTGCGAGTGTGAGTAAGCCTATTGTGTGTGTTCTCCCTTTTATTCTAAACAAATTTTGATCGAACTACGAATATGTTTTCTCACTTTTGTTTATCTTAGAGAGCCTGCCTTGTGGGAAAAAGTACTCACCCAAGGGAATGACCCAACCGGTAACACACTAAAGCCAAGTGTATTTCCAGCCAAGATATAAAAGTGGGTACTGAAACAAAATCCAGTATCACGTAGTTGGCTCTGATGAGAAGGGCATCAATGGGCTCTCACCGCATGGGTCAACTCCTACGAATGGAAAGTATGAATGAAAACCCCTTGTTTAGTAAAGGCCAAAATCCTATCTATTTATTGGTGCAAAAGGTCATGTCCTTTGAAGCCGCCCCACATATACATGTGATTCTGTTGTAGAGATGAAAATTATGCCATGGGAGGTTCATGGGTACTAATGCTTGGCTGATCCAAGAAGCGAGTGCATTGTAAGGGGGAGCCTGTGTGGTCAAGCATCTAAGCATCTGCACTGAATATGCGTAGCTGGATTTATCCAAGTGGGAACCCAACAAATATTGTCTTTTCAGCCTAGGTTTGTCCATGTTATTGGAATCAAAACACTTTGCTTGGATCTAAAACATTTGAAAACAAACATTCAAAAAGAACTTCAAAATTTCAAACCCTTTGGAGGAAACAAATACCCTTGACAAATCTAAGTGCTCTTGCTTACCCTAGGGATTCTATCCTTAGAGGTTTCTAAGTACTTGGGTTTAATCATCATTTTTTTTCACTAAAGTCAACTTAGGGAAATGTGCTCTTGAAACCTTGATTAACACATAATGGACCTTGTGGAATGAAAAGGAATTGAGACATAGAAATTTAGTTTGAAACTTTAATCAAAGAATTGTTTGTGGTAAAAAGAACTCATTAAGAAAAGTAAAAGATAATTGATCCCACACATGTGTTCTTTGAAATGATTTCCCACAAGATCAAGATCCAAAAACCAAAGTTCAAAAGTCTTAGTCCAAAAGCTCATGGCGAGCGTCTTGAAATACTTCTCGAAGTTAGAGAAAGATTGGTCTACAAATTTTACAAGAAAGCTTTAAGAAACAACCCTGACTTGTATGAGTTCTATTATCAACAAAATCATGAGCTTTTTGAAAGGTTTTCTTTTCTCACATAGGAAGTCAAGCGTGTTCTTCAAATCCGAGTTCTTATAAGAAGGAGTGTTATCTAGGTCAAGTCTAGGATCAAAATCAATCACTCTCATCCACCTCTCAACCATCAAAATCAGTCAAAAATCACCTCGCCAACAACTCTTTGAAACTTTGTAAACATCTTTTATGCTAAACTTCTAGGAAAAATCAGATCACCTTGTTTGACTTAATACACTTAGTCAAACTATCATATTGTGCACAAGTTTACTCTAGGATAACACAACTTCCAAGGGTTTACAAGTTCATTATCAATTTGTTTGGCTTAACACACTTAGCCAAATTATCAAATCCAAAATCACCTCGTTTGACTTAACACACTTAGTCAAACTACCCTCTTGTATGAGTTTACTCTAGGATAACACAACTTCCTAAAGTTTACGAGTGCATTATCACTTTTTTTTGAATTAACACACTTATTCAAGCTATCAGTCCATCACAATCAATCAAAGTCCTAAAATTTTAGCATCTCCCTCAAGGTTCCTCAAGGGTTCCATTCATCCACATCATCCGTTTTTCGTTTATCTCATCCCCATCATCACTTTGATCCTTCAATTATCCTAGTTCTTCGCTTCTTCGAACCTAAGGTTTAGACCAATCTACGGGATTAGATTTTCATCTCTTACATTCTTGAAAATTGATCTCTATTTTATGGTTCAAACTCGATCTCAACACAAGAAGAATATGTAGCAAAACAAAGAAACATCCATTTCAAGTGATCTAAGTCAAACTGAATCAACATTCAACTTGACGATAACTATTGAACTCTAAATCAATACTCCTCAAGTACCTCAAAATTCTCAAGAGGAAGGTCATATAGAGGACATCACTGACAATGGGATGACACAATAAGAAATTCTAGAAATTGTGCAAAACCCTAAGAACCACTGAATTGTCAGTGCCATGATGAGATTGTACCCATCCCAATACATGTTAGAGTTAGCAAAATAAGGGGCTAAAATCCCTTCTAACTTTGACGTAAGCACTATTGTGGAGAGGTTTCTCGGTATCATGCCTTCACCCACATCCACACTTCCACTTCAAAACGTCACTTAGGACATCCCCCAAATCATATCATCTATCCTTTGACCCCGCCGGTCGTTAACAAGGGAAGTGCCATGTATCACAAACTCCAAAAACATGGCCTTGTGAACAACAGAGGGTTGAATGCAAGTACCGCATCGGATCAATCTATCTTGGTAAATACGTTACACCCTTACGTCCAGCTCTCATTTCATGCAACACCGGATTATCCTCTTGACACACAAACCTCTCTTGCTATCTCACAAGGAGAAGGTGACTTGTTTGGAGTAGGGGGAATCTTGGATCCATCATCATCAGTTCCAGGGTTTGTACCACCTATCTTTCAACCACTTCCACCCCTACCGCTTGCATCTACATCATCACTCGGGTTGGGTCTTCCCCCTCTTCCCTCCATCAACCATTCAAATTTGAACACTTTATCAAATCCACCAGCCATGTCATCTGTATTGCATCAACAGATGGCAATAGTCCAAACAATAGCAACGATCAATACAACCACCATTCCTCAAAGCATGGTTTCGTAGGGACCAAGCACCTCAATTGCACCATCCATAGCTGGAACCTAGATCATTAACACAACTGTTCCACTCATCACAATGGTCGATGTTCTTCCTAACCCACCGCCATTACCACCAAGGCACAATGTGACCAATTCATTCACCATGGCGTTGCAAGATGCCCAACAAAAAGCACTCCAAAATCAGCAAGCTGCACAACTAGCTGCTTAGCAAGCACAGGAAAAATTAGTTGTACAATAGGCACAACAAGATGCACAAGCCCAAGCCTTGTTACAAAAAAAACAAGCCACACAAGTTGCCCAAGCTATGCAGGCAGCTCAAGCCGCTCAATCCGCACAAGCTGCACAAGCCGCTCAGATTGCATAGGCAATCCAACAAGCACACACTTAGGCATAATCCAAATTCCAAGCTCAGCAAGTGCAAGCACAAGCACAGTACCAAGTGCAATTACAAGCACAACAAGAAGCGTATCAACAAGCCTTGTAAGACTATCAATTACAACAACAATATGACCAAAAACAAGCGTTGTTGGCACAACAAAAATACGACCAACAACAAGCGTTGTTGGAACAAAAACAACATGATCAACAACAAGCGTCATTGGCACAACAAAAGCAGGACCAACAACAGGCGTTGTTGGCTCAACAACAAGTGCAAGAATCACTTGCTCAACAAAGCTTGCAACAAAACCACACCAATGTCCCACCCATCAATCTTGCAACCCAGAATGTATTCACCCCACCTCCTAATCCGCAAGGTGATGTGATGGCACAAATCAAATTTATCTCACAATAAGTGCTAGATCTTCAATCAGGGAAGGCAGTCAGGACACCGAGCAACTTGTGCCCCTATCCATTTGATTGAAGCCTGGCAATGGTACCATTCCCAAAGGGATTCGAAATCCCCAAATTTGATAAATATAGTGGGATGGCAAACCCCAAAGATCACATCAGGGAGTTTTAGGTACATTGCATGGAAGTTGCCTACAATGACACATATCTAATGCATCTATTCCCTCGAAGCTTGGCTGGTGACACTATGGAATGGTTTTCTTGTCTCCCTACAGGAATCAAAACATTTCAGGAAATTAAAGATGCATTCCTCCAAAATTGCGCATTCAACATTTATGTGGATGTTAGTTTGGAAGAACTCTCGGTGCTTAAACAAAGTAAGGTGGAATCATTCACCACCTTTCTCCAATGATGGCGAGCCAAGGCCAATCAAAGCAAGTGGTCCATGCCAAAAGAGAAACAAGTCTATACCATCATTGCCAATATAAACAAAACCTTGGTGTTATATCTGAAGATGCAATGCATCACTACGTACGATCAACTGATCCCTAAGGCACTCAATATTGAACGAGCTCTTGTTTTTGATAAAAGGGTAAAATGGGTTTTACAGGGACTTGAAACCACGAAGTTTACAAGATAGAGAAAAGACCACCATTGGTCCACCAAAAAAATACAACTGCCCAACAAAAAACAACAGCAAATAGACAAAAAAGACCAGGAGGGTCAGAAAGAAAAAGTTAGCAAAAGAACACAGGATTACTTCAGAGAACGAAGGAGCTCTTGCTACACAAGGGGAATGCCCACTTATCCTAAACATCAGGACAATCATCCATCCACCAGTTACAATGAAAAATCATGCACATGGGCAAAGAGTCCAAATGTCACCAATGATGGAGTAGTGCATGCCAAGGTTGCCATCAGCGCCCCCAAGCAAAATAATCAAACATATCATTATCAACTGCCAAACAAAAACCGAAGTAACAAATAAAAAAATGTGGTGAACCAATAACCACCCCAAAATTAGATCAACAATCTGAATAATCAAGGAGGACCACCTCCGCAAAACAAGTTCCCCCCAAACGTAAATTCACAGCCCTTGGGGAATCATTCGAATCCATCGTGAAAAAGTTCGTCAATGAGAACATCATCAAGGTCCCCACCCATGATAATTATAGTGAACCCCAGGTGAAGCCACCCTGGTACAACAAAAATCTCCTGTGTGATTATCATAAACTCAAGGGACACACGACCGCCAACTATATGAAGTTGAAGAACATCATCCAAGATCTCATTGACGATAAAATTATAAATGTTGAACAAACTGCTGGAAATTAGGACCTCAAAATATACACGAATCCGATGCCTAATCATAATCAGGGAAATAATCAAGGAAATAACTAGGGGAACAATAAAGGAAAACAAAAGTATGTTAGTTCTAACCTTGTATATGAAGAAATCATTGCATGCATAGATGAAATGGTCACCGCCATTAACATTAGAGGAGCCAACACTGATTGTGGAGTGACCACACGCAGCGAAAAGATTACTGTTGCAGGGGCATCGCAGCCATCTAAGACCCCCATTTCAAACCCAAAATTGGTTCCCTATGATTATAATGTCATTGACCAGCTAAAAAGAACCCCCACTCATCTCCATCATGGAGTTATTGAAAATTTCCGATGCCCATAGGAAAATCCTTGATGAAGCATTAGCTGCGTCCACTTTTTTTGCTACCCTTTATACGAAACAATTTCAGGCTATGGTTGGTAACATCGTCACACAAAATCTCCTCACCTTTTTTGATCAAGACTTCCCCACCCAGCCATCTCACAATTGTGTGCTTCACCTTCAAGTGTTGGTTCACAAGAAAAATGTCAAAAGGGTCTTGGTGGATGGAGGCGTGGGCCTCAATATTTGTTTGCTTAAAATCATAAAGAACTTGGGAATTTAAGAAGACTCCAATGACAAGAACAAGGGCATCACTATTAGATCATATGATGACCAAGAAAGAGTGTCTCAAGGCACTATCAGGATCCCAATCCAAGTGGGGCCAACCACTATGGAAACCACATGTCAGGTCCTCGACCTTGACCTACCCTACAACATTGTCCTAGGACGCCCATGGATCCATGGAATGAAGGCGGTCGCCTCAAAATTCCACCAATGCATCAAATTCTTATACCAAAATGAGAAGGTCACAATACATGGTGATCCAGAGCCATTCACCTATTGCAAAAACTTGGAAGCCAAGTTTTATAAAATTCCCCAAGTGCCAAAAAGTGATGAAGGCCCATCCACTTAATATATAGATCCATTTAACCTCACCTCCACTTATGCGAAGAGACACCCTCCATCCCCAACATTTCCAACATCAAGATCATGATCCAGGACAATGGGTGTGGTGATTTCAAAATGAAGAAAAATGTGTTTGTTCTAGGAGAGTTACCGCAATCTCCTAGGTCTCATGGGCAACCTCAATCAGTTGAAACACTTATCCACACTTTTAGGGATGACCCTTTTGGATTCCACCATTGGGGGGATCTCAGTCAGGAAAATGTGGATGAAAGAGACATTGCAAGCTCGCTATACCAAGATGAAAGGCCCACACCCACCCTGCCCATGGATGAAACTAGCAAAGGATTGCAAATGATTCTTGGTATGGGCTACAATAGAAATGAAAGCCTTGGAAGGAATAGCGATGGATGACTGGAGCCCATCATTGTGGAGAGACGAATGAGAAATATTTTCCTTGGATGTACCCCTCTCAGTATAAGTGTACATGGCAGAGGTTACTCTAGTAGAGAAGTCAGGTCTCCCCCTTAGTTATCAGTAACCACTCTTCAACCACCCATATCCACAGGTCTGCCCCTAGACAATTTCACCTTCGACATAATTGATGTTTATAGTAGTAGTGATGATGAGGATACCATAATAGGCCTTAGCATTATTTTTGAAGATTCCTCCTTACTGATGATTAGTAGCTCATCTGCTGATTCAAACCACCAAACTTACAAAATAAACCTAGTTTACCCCCAACTCATCAACTACGACCAACGAGGACCACCTATTCTAGACACATTCGAAAATGATGAGGCTCTCTCGAAAATAATGGGACTAAGGGATATATTATCATGCGGAGATCAAAATTTTGGGTTCAACATCACACTAGATGCACAACCATATTACGAGGAGATGATTGAGTCCTTCGGTCGCAAAAACAAAACAATGAGAATATGCTCAGGGTCATTGAGTGAAAACCACACTATGGCACTCTCTAACCGTAGAATAGTAAAAATAAAGGACACATCTAGTAGTGAAAATCTCTCTGAGGTGCCAGAGGATGAAGGATTCAATCTCCCCCCTATTGCACTTCATCAAGATAAATCAATAGTCTTAGCAGAACAGTGCAATCCCGTCAATTTGGGAACATAAGCAACACCACACATCACTTTCTATGCTGAGTCACTTCTATCAGAAGAACAAGAACTATTAGCAACATTCCTAATAGAAAGAAAGGTGAAATTTGCATAGACCTACATTGACATGATGGTTCTTGATCCAGAATTTGTGGTTCATCATTTAGCTGTCTACCCAGGGGAAAAGCTAGTAAGATAGAAGTTGAGAAAGATGCACCCTCAAATAGTCTTGCTAGTCAAGGTAGAATTATAGAAACTCTTGGATACCGGTTTTATACGCCCAATTGATTATCCAGAATGGGTGTCCAATCTTGTTCCATTTTCAAAACTGAATGGGGGCATCCATATCTACATAGACTTCAAAGACCTAAACAAAGCATTTCCTAAACATGATTTTCCACTACCCAACATTGATATGATAATGGACATGACAACCACACATGAGATGCTATCACTGATGGATGCTTCTCAGGGTACAACCAGATTATGATCACAAATGAAGACCAAGATAAGACAGTGTTTACATACCCATGGGGCACCTACTGCTGGAACATGATGTCATTTGGGGGTGATCCCACAATACTCGTTTACAATTTTTGGGTAAATTAGACACTGAACTGATTTTTTTAAACTAAATCTTCACTTTCGGGCTCCTATAGCGACTAAACCGTGAGGAATTTGAGAATGATGCAAACTAGTGATTTGTGAAGTTTTTTCTATAGATTGTAAATATATTTTTTTCAAAAATTTTGGAATCAAATTGCACTTCTTTTTCCATCTCCTTTGAAAACTAGATTTTTTTTAAAAACATCATTTTTAAGGAGTGACGCTCACCGTATACAACACAAATTTTTTTGTATGAAGGATAAAATTTTAATTTATTTTAATTTAGATTTGCAACTATGATGTCTAGCACTTTCATTTGGTTTCATAGTTTTCTATTAAATATTTTTTCATTAATCAAGTTTTGAAGTCAAACCAATTACATTTGAAACATAGGCAGACTGTATACAACATAAATTTTTTCGTATGTATCGAAATTGATTTTTTTTTGTTTTAATGGATCAAGGACATCAATACCCAGCCTGAACATATTTTTTAAAATTTTATTTTGATAATATGCTATTTTTCCACATGTGCAGAACAAAGAGCTTGATTTTTGGTAAAAAACCTATGTTTAATAAAACTACAAAAACACATACATAATAAAATCAAAACATATTTAAATTATATTAATTGGATACCTCATTCTGAGGAATACCATGATCATTTGAAATATATTTTAAATGAATTCATTTGATCCCTGAAAAGGTAAATCAAAAGTAATTATTTATCAGCATTTTGATAGGTGTAAAGGAGACTCAGTTGTAGGTATGGTTTAAAACTAGTGGGGTTCTATCCAAGGGGGTTTGAGCTAAGGTGGTTTGATCAAACCCTCTTCAATTGAAATCCTTAAAATAGAACTTTTTAAGGCTTAAATCATTATATTTTTTAAAAATATGTGATTCCAACAAAAAATAGAATCTGAGCCCAAAAATTGTAGACTAGCTTTGTAGGATCACCCTTGGGCTAAAGAACACAGGTGAAACATAACAAAGAGCCATGACACTGATTTTCCACGAGATGATCCATAAAAAAGTGGAAGACTATGTAGATGAATTATTGGAAAAATCCAGAAAAAGACAAGACCACATAACAACCTTGAGCTCTATTTTTGACAGATTGGAAAAATATAAGGTCCGTCTCAACCCAAAGAAGTGTGTCTTTGGGGTACAATCTAGAAACCTCCTGGGATATATAGTATCAATGAGATGAATCTAGGCAGATCTCGCCAAGGTCAAAGCAATCCTCGATATGGAAGCACCCAGAACATTAAATCAGTTGAGGGGTCTACAAGGCAAGCTCCAATCCATCCCCAGGTTCATAGCATAGTTGGTAGATAAGTAGATCCCATACTCTCATCTACTCCACAAGGGAGTATCATATAAGTGGGATGACAAGTGTGAGAAGGCGTTTATTAAAATCAAATAATATCTACTCACACCACCAACTTTGATGTCGCCAATCCCAGGTAAGCCACTCATCATGTATATTTCGACAACCATGGCAACCCTTGGTGCTCTTTTAGCTCAACACGATGAAAATGGGATAGAGAGGTCCATCTATTACATGAGTAGAACAATGGTTGGCCATGAGTTAAACTACTCATTCATTGAAAAAGCCTGTCTAGCAGTAGTGTTTGCTTCACAAAAATTTTGACATTACATGTTGGCACACAAAATCAAACTCATCACCAAGATCGATCCCATAAAGTATCTACTGTCAAAGGAAATGCTCACAGGAAGGATGGCTAAGTGGGTCATGATACTATCAGAATATGACATTGAATATATGAAACGAAAAAAAATCAAAGGACAAGTCATTACAGACCAATTGGCAGAGGCTCCAATCTATTCAAAGAATCCACTCATATAAGAGTTTCCAGACGAATCCATCTTTAATCTCAGAATAGCCGATCATTGGAAACTCTACTTCGATGGCTCATACACACAACATGGATTAGGAGACAGTGTTTTCTTCATTACCCCACAGGGGGATTGTATTCCTAGATCCTACAAATTGGAATTCCCCTGCACTAACAACATTGCAGAGTACGAGGCTTTAACCATAGGTCTCAAGATTGCAACATAGTGGTGAGTCATGGCACTAAAAGTTTATGGTGATTCACAAATTATTATCAACCAAGTCAATGGCGAGTACCAAACTAAGGATGATAAGCTGACACCATACAAGAAGTTAGTAGAGAGCCTCAAAGAATCATTCATTGATATCAACTTTGAGCAGATACCGAGTGGTAACAACATAGCAGCTAATGCCATGGAAACAATTGGATCCTTACTGGATATCCCTCGTAATGTCTCAAAACATGAATTATTGGTAGAACAACTTCTCATACCGGAATTGGAGGTACCAAAGTCAGAATTTGTGTATGAACTTGTTGATTCTAGTGGTCCCTGGTATCACAACATCTATACCTACCTGAGAATAGGAGTCCTCCTAGCTGACATAACCCCAAACCTCAAACGAGCCTTCATCAAAAAGTCCACCCGTTTTGTCATCTTAGGAGAAACCCTCTATCGTAGGAGTATTGAAGGAACCTTTTTGCATTGCTTAAACCTTGAGGAAGCCTTAACTACTTTGAATGAGGTACACAATGGCATTTGTGGTTCACACTCAAGTTGTACGACCTTGGCTAAGAAACTCCTGAGGACCAGGTACTGCTAGCCAACAATGGAAAGAGAGGCACATGACTTTGTCATAAAGTGTTTACAATTCCATCAACATGGAGACCTTATTCATGCACCAGCTCAGGAACTCCATCTTACTGTTACACCATGGCCCTTCTCATAGTGGGGGTTCAATCTTACCGGGAAAATCACACCCACCTCATCCAATGGCCAAATCTAGAAAGAAAAGGAAAATTTGAGCCCAACTGGTCGGGACCTTTCGTCATCATAGCAAGCTATAAAGCAGAGGCATATCAACTATCAACACCAGAAGGCAAGCCTCTGCAGGAGCCCCTGAACAACTCGCATCTTAAAAAAAATTATGCCTAAAATCTTGCAAGGTATAGAACCAAAAAATACAAAAAAAATCAAAAAATGTTCTGAAAAAATGGTCACCCTGATGAAAACCTTGCAAATAGGTGTCTTGGTGATAACAAAAAAATAAAAAAACACAAAAAACCAAAAAAACCAAAAAAAGGATTGAAAACAATAAAGAAAAAATCGTCCTCTAGTGAAAACCACTTCGGTGGTGCTTTGGACAAGTACCTTGGTGAAAACTTGGCAAACATGCGCCAAACATATAAAAAGCACTCTCCATCCACTAGGATCTTCATGGCCTTTTCCGCACACTCACTTATCCATTACATCCCATTTATCCTTCCACCAATCCATTCACATTTGTACCATAGCCTGATCTTGTGCTCATATCATTTTCCACCATAGTACTACTTGGCATATTCTTAAGGTCAGTTTGTCCTGCCTTTATCGAAGTAGTCTATCGCATCACGCTGGGGGCATTTTCTTGTACCTGCATTGGATCATATTCATGTATATTCTTGTGATCTTCCTCAAAACCAAAAATCCATTTCAAAACATTCAAAAAACCAAAAATCCAAAAACATTCAAAAAACCAAAAATCCAAAAACATAAAAAAATCAAAAATCCAAAAACATCCAAATCATTCAAAATCTAAAACATGTCAGAATCCAAAAAATAAAAAAATTGAGTCATCAACCGAACTACGTCGTCTCTGAGCTTGAACATAGGCAAGGTTGATCTTTGATCATCCCTCGAGGCATTTTAGGTCAGTCCTTAGGTGTCTGTCACAATTTTGCAATCTGTTTGCCCATCTATCTTCTCATTGAGTCAAGTCTATCGTCAGTCGAACTACGTGGTATCTACGTATATAATGTAGGTAAGGCTAATCTATGGATCAGCTCCCGAGACCCCTAAGATAGGTCTTTAAGTCAGTCTCTTCGTCATAAATCTTGAAAATACCAAAAACATTTGTGGGTATGTGCAAGATCATCATGGGCCAAAAAGTGGCGATATCTAAGTGATATGATGGCCCATGTGGCTGATGACTTTGTTTTTTACCCAAAATTGATGAAATGAAAAAGGATTTTTAAAGGATATTCTCAAATTTCCACCAATATAAATTATGCTTTACTTTGAATTTAATAAATAATTATTATTCATTCTCTATTTGAATTACGGCTAAAGTCCTAATTGATAGGCTGATTGAAAAAAATCTATAAATTTAAAATAGTATCACATTTTTTGAATCCAAAACATGTGTCACATTCTATGCTTCAGATACTATAGGATTAAAAAAAGAGAGTTGAATTTCATAAATTTTTGACCAAGTTAAGGTGGTTAGACATACAATTTTTTATATTTTTTAAAAGTTGTAATAAAAAATTCATAATTAATTATTTACTTTGAAAACAATTACAAAAAAATATGCATCACATCGGGACATGAGTCCCCTCCTTATATCTAAAATATTACAAAAAAATATTATCATTTTATTGTGGTTAGGGTGGTCAGACAGACACCCACTTCTTATTTTTTCCCTGAGATTTAAGTACTACTGCATTGAAATTTTAAATTTTCACCAAATAGATTTTATTTGTTTTAAAATAAACCTAGTACTTTAGAAACTAAATTCAATTTTCTATAGATTCTATTCTTACATATTTTTGGAATAATATAGATAACTTATTCAAATTTTTATGTCAAGTTGCCTAACTCTAATTTTCTAAATTTTATTGCCACTTAAGGGCCTGTTCTTTCCATGATGATCCTGCACATACCCTTGTAAAACATCTCAAAATCCAAAAAACAACCTCAAAACATTTAAAAAAAAACCCAAAAAATGGTGCATCTATCTCATCTCGGTTTCACCTACAATAATCGTCGCTCATAATAAATCAATCATCGCCTTCATCCTTTGGTAAGGCAATCAAAAACAAGTATAGCAGGTTCTATAGAGAAATCTTAATCAGAAAAGTCTCAAGTCTAGATCAGTAAGTCAACAAGTTGGTCAACTCGGAGTATCAATAGCCTATCATCCAATCAATCTTATCAAAACCCTGATCACACCATATTGTAGGAATGTGACCTTCCTGTGATGGACATCAACATCAGGTATCACCATAGTTTAGCTTTGGCTAGTGGTACGAAGAACATTAGCTTGTTTGTTCACTTTATCTTTGTCGTTTTAGACTTATCTTATTTTGCGCTCATTAGACAAGGACCTCTCGATGATGTCTAAACAAATATATTTAGAGAGAAAGGAATGGGGAAACGATCATTATCTTTTTATCTGTTGTGCTTGTTGGATGTTCTTGTAAAATAAATTTGTCATGCATGCTTTGTTTTGTTTGTAGGGAGGATGTTTTAGGCATCTTGTTGACCGCATAAGAAGGCTTGCCTTTTTATGTTTTGGTTCGAGATGTTTAGAATATCTGAACTGCATTCCGAATAAGTTTTTGTTTGTCAAGTGTGAACAAAAGTACTCCTATCTATTTGACGAGTCAAAGTCCATCACACTAGGTGCAATGCTATCCTGGTTCTTAATACCTTGATGCATCGCACTTATGTGTGTTATCAAACATAAAGAAGGGCATGCTCTTTATCTCTCCCATCCTTAGCTAAGCAATACATCATCATCATTCATCATCATATCCAATAAAGTCTTGATGACTAGGGGACTTGTTGGACTTCTGCATCTTCTTGGATTTAAGGGTTGATCCCTCTCATTCTTCTATCCTCTTTCGCACTAACAATGCATCCATCCTGCATCTTGCATAATCATGTCATATCATCATAGGACAACATCATCCATCTCATCCAATCTCACATGCATTGCATAATCATTTAAGTTGTTTAGGATATTATAGATTTGTTATTCTAAGCATCTTAAAAACGTCTTATTTGCATAATCATTTAAGTTGTTTAGGATAATATAGATTTGTTATTCTAAGCATCTTAAGAAAATCTCATTTACATCATCATTATCATATAGATCGTATAGTCTAACCATCCATACATCCATTTTAAACCTCTTTGTCATGAGATCGACCTCAAATTGAATCTTTTCGCTCAATCTCTCGAGGGGGCAATGTACTAACGTACTTCTTTTCGCTGGGGCATCTGAAAAAAATCAGATATATTTTTTAATTTCAATGTCGGTGGCATCATTCTTTGAACCAATGCAATGAGTACATTTCTTCAAAGAGGGGTAAAATATAGACATGCAAAATTGACTCATGCATCTAATCACGCTTCAATTAATATCATTTCGTCTATTAATTAAATAAATCAATTTAATTAATTCACTAAGGTTATCTCTTTAATTAAATAAATCATTTTTATTTGATTACCTCCTAAAGTTCCTTGATTTAATTAAATCAAATGTATTTAATTAAATGGACAAAATCCATTATTTCCTCTCATTTTGGTTTATTTTAAACCCACAAATTTAAGTCAAAGTGTCACAATCAACTAATTACTAGCTTAATTAATCAAATCCCTGATTAATGCTAAGCCTAATCCATGTCCCATCCTCTAGCTTTTCCCACTTGCACAATAAATTATTTATTTTGATTTATTAAAACTTCTATTTTCCTCACAAAGCATATTCCCAAGGAATATACTCTCATTAACTCCCTTTGTTTGAATTTTTTTGTCCAGATAAATTTCCCCTAAACCTCTCAACCATATGCACTTAATGCTATTTTCAAATTTCAAATTGGCACATTGACCAAAACTTGCACAACCATGGTCCATTCACATGGTGACAAGTGGCTCCTTCCTATTGGTTGAGTATTAGTCCCAGATTCCTCAATCTTGCCTCTTCTCTCGTCAATCTCACCTATAAATCCAAGACCTTCTTTCACCATTTACACACACAATCTCATGCAAAGCTACTCTCTTCATTTGAGAGCTAATTTTGTTCATCATCATAGCATTATAGTTTCATCATTTAGCTTGTCAAAGGATTGGAAAAGGGCTCCTTCACATACTCAAGGTGCATCAATCCACCATAGAATAGGTATATAATATGTTTTTTTTCTTTTAATTAATTTAGTTTTTTATGTTGTTTATCAAGAATGTTGGATTATTCTATAGAGATGTTGATTATTTTCCTTGTTTAAAATACTAACCATACTAAAGTGGGTGTGTGTTGAAGGTTTTCTAAAAAAATGTAGATTTCACCATCTACAATCTCATTTTATTTTGTTGTGTCCCACCTCATTACTCCATTTGGGCTTGAATTCTTATCTACTTTCCTTTGCTGCTGCTCACTTGTCCCTTTTCAGTTGCAAATCTTCCTCAACTTTTGGAATTGTTTAATTTCTTCCTCCACTATAGTAATTTTCAGCATACTCATTTAATCCTAAATGTTAAATTGTAAGCCATTCACATACCTGGCTACCTTATCCCTATTGATTTCATACCTTCTAGATCGAATAGCCAATTCTCCTTGGTGTAATATTTCACACTCATATTGTTTTTCTTCAGATTCTGCAACTTCTTGCAAAACTCCATTTCAAAGTCTCCAAGAATGAATTTTTTCTTCAACCTTGTAACCATTTGGTTCCACCTTATTATCTAAGGACCTCCATTCATTTCCCACTCTCTTTGCAATCCTTTCCACCATAATGCAACATGTCCCTTTAATTTTGTTTCAGTAAACTTTACCTACAACGAGTCTCTAATTTCCTCCATTTCGAAGTATTCTTCGAACTCCCCTATTCAATTAATTAACTCTTTTGGATTTAATGTTCTAGAAAAGTTTGGAACATCCATTTTATTTATTTTTCGTAATTCTTGAAAGAGCCCTAAAAAATGTTTCTTCTCTAGCATCCTCTGGTTGTTCCTCTTCTTCTTCTCTTCCTTGTTCTTCCATTACAACCTCATCTTCTTCTTCACTCTCAGGATGTCTTGTGTTACCAACAACTAATCTCACCTCATTTCTTATATCAATTTCGATATCATCTCTTATCATCTCTCAAAATCATTCCAATACTACCTCTAATCTAGGTCTTCCTCTTCGAGGCGACATCTCTTTCGATCAACGACTTGTCCTCTCATCTCTCAATTTTTCAAGATTCCACACACACCTGCCAAAATTCTCTTAATCTCTCAACAACTGTTCTTCATTTCCCATAAGTCTTGGCGGATCCTCTCCATGCTCAATATTTCTTGCTTTGATACTAATTGACAGAGGAGGCAATCACTCCGCCTTCAACCTCTCATACAAACACCCAAATTACAGAGATAAGAACATTCAAATAGTTAGTTTGTAGAGATACAATGTTTATTTAAGTTGAATTTCAGATACATCTGTAAAACAAAAAATCGCTCCTTGGTATTCAGTGGCCTCTCTTATCTTTCAAAAATCTATGTCTCCAAAATCAATTGCACTCTATTATGTTCCTATATACAGTGTACTTTTAATTTTGTTTACAACATTTGACATGGTGTTTCTCCTTTAATTTCATTCCAATTTCTACGTAGTAAAACACTTAACTTAGACCGTCCCTCTTTTTAAAACGCCCTCACTACCATATTGAATTTGCATATCGATTTCAGGCCTCTTCTATTCCTACCCACATGGACTCCCTTGTGGTGCCTCTCCTTTCCCAAAGGTGATGTCTCTATTTTGTGTACTCCCCCTCTATTCTTCCAGACTTCCCTTCTACAACTACACATTAAATTTACTTTGTTGCACCTTTACTCTCCATAGCTATGCATGGTATCTCCCCTCGATGTCTCCTCTTCCTTCATTGTTGATCAACTCCTCCCTCCCAAACCTATCACCCCCCCACCTTGTGCTTCTATTGAAGGTGAAGAGGCTCAATTTAATCATCAAATTCAATATTTAATTCTTTGTTGAATCTAATATGTCGTTGCCTTTTTCAATTGCAGTGATGGAAAATGTATGGACCTTAAACATTTTCTCACTTGTTTAGGCCCCCTAGTTAAATTGGACTTAAGTTTTCCTTAATTTAGTATTTTATAATGTATTTATTTACACTTTCACTTTTATTTAGGGCTCCTTTAATTAATTGAGCTTAATTATGTATTAATTGGCCCTTTAATTCATTTACCAAGCCTATTTAATTGCATTTTTTGAAGAGGAAATCCAAAATTCATTAATACCTTAACATAAAACTTTTGATTGAGCAATGTGTGTCCTAGGTTTAGGGACCTACCTTGACCTTAGGACCTAAATTTAAATTACGTTTTTGGTGGGATTTTAATATCTCTAAGTGTATATTCAAATGTCAACTTGTGATATTTGAATTTCAAGAAATTGAGGATACATATTTGTAGACATGAAAATAACCTTAATCAACATTATGCATCTAAAATTGACTAATTAACATCAAATTCCTTTATTAATCAAATAAAGAAATTTATTAGATTAATTCACCAATATTCATCATGTCCTCTTATTTGATTAAATCAAATGTCAAATCCCTAAAAACCCTCCAAGTTAATTAATCTGAATTAACTAACCCATAATCCTAATTACCCATCCTCTAGGCTTTGACTCAACCTGGGTCAAACCTAAACCCTTGAATAAACCAACCACTTGCACATGAAATCCATTTAATTTAATTATCTAATTATCATATTTTCCTTCACAAGGCATATTCCCAAGGAATATTCCTTCATTTACTTCACTTATTTGACCTTTTTTTCCCAAACCACTTCCCTCCAAAATATCTCAACCATATGCATTTAATGCCTCTTACACATGCATTAACCTCTCTTATACCTCTCAAATCCTCAACCACTTTCCTTAACCATGCACATTCTATAAAATGTGATCCACCTTCCTCCACTAGCCATGTGACAAGTGTCACAATATCATTGGCTATTCTTTAATCCCACATTCCTCCGATCTCTCCATTCTTCAACTCTTGAAACTATAAATACAAGGCACTTCTACTCCAAATCCATCTACAATCTTGGGCATTTGCACTATAGCCACTTACATCTTCATCACTATCTTCAAGGGATCAAAAAGCTTATCCAAAGGGGTTGGCAAAGGGTTACTTTGCACATCAAAGTAGCACCAATCCCCCTATGGGATGATGGTTTGAGTATTTTAGGAGTATATTTCATATTTATCTTGCTTGTAGTTTCATGTTAGCTTGATAATGTTGTTATTTCCTTTAGATTGCTCAACAATTTCATGGGGAAGGCTTTATCTCATTTGTTCAATACTGACTGATTTAACTCATATTTGTCAATCATTGCTCAATGTAAATATTAGTCTTCACATTTTGGTGCCCGTCATGGAGCAAAAATACAATCTTTTTTTTTGTTCATCTCCATCTATTTCAATCATTAGATAGGAAACATAAAGTCTTTCTTTACTATCCATATAAAACTTAAAGATTTGTTTGCTCTGTTACCAATCATGTAGACTTCAAACTTTTCTTGCTTTGTTTCTATTCACATTTCAAACGTAGGTCATTGTTTGGTGATTTTAGTTGTGGTAGAAAGGAACGACGATTCAAGTTATTTTAGACCTTTTTTGGAAGCGTCATAATTAGTTATTGCATATATGTTCCTCAACGTTTCTTTTTTCTAACACTTTGTGATTAATCTTAATGATCTCACTTAATTAGTGTAGACATGCAAAATTAACATCATTGATTAATCATATTTAATCATATTCTCCTATCAATTAAATAAATCAAGTTTAATCTCCTAAAGTTATCTCCTTAATTAAATAAATCAAATTATTTAATTAATCTCCTAAGGTTCCTCCATTTAATTAAATAAACCCAAATGTTTAATTAAATCTCTAAATATTCATTTTCTTCTCATTTGATTTAAAATAAATCCAAAAATATAAATCAAATGTTACGTCACCTAATCATCAGCTTAATTAGTCAAATCCATGATTAAAACTAAGCCTAATCCATGTCCCATCCTCTAGCTTTTCCCACTTGCACAATAAATCATTTATTTTGATTTATTAAAACTCTATTTTCCTCACAAAGAATATTCCCAAGGAATATTCTCTTATTAACTCCATTTGTTTGACTTTTTTTGTCCAAACAAATTTCCCCCCAAATCTCTCAACCATATGCATTTAATGACATTTGTCAAATTTCAAACTCACCTAATTGCATTTATTTTTCACAAAGACCAAAATGTGCTCAACCTTTCTCCTCTCATATTTTGACAAGTGGCATAAATATTTTGGTTGAGGATTAGTCCCACATTCCTCAACTTTGCCTCTTCTTCTCTCAATCTCCCCTATAAATTCAAGGGGTTTTCTCTTTCATTTGCATCTACAATTTGGGCATTCTTACTATAGGCAACTTGAGTTAATCTTATCTCTTTGTCTATCTTCATTAAAGCTTATCTAGGATTGGGAAAGGGTTCCTTTACATGTCAAAGGTGCACCAATCCACCATGGAATAGGTATGCACTATGTTTCTTTTCATGCCTTCATTTGGTTTGTTTGATCTCTTGATTGCATTATGAAGCTTTGTTGTATTATTTCATAGGGATGTTAGATTATGTTTGCTTTACCAACTATACTAATGTGTGGAGTAGTTTAAGCATGATTGTATATTTTCTAGAGTCCTACAATTAGCTTTTCTTTTGCGTTACTTATGAATATATCAACTTTAAGCCTTTCTTTGTGTGCAGTGGTTAGGCCTGTACTCCCAATTAATTAAGTTGAATTTAATCTTCATTATTACAATTGTTTACCTATTTATATTCATTATTACAGCTGTTTGACCTGATGATTATCAAACCCTACTCCTCTTACGTGGTATTCTAAGCTTCCATTCACTCATTCAACACATTATTTGATGTCATGACTTTTGTTTTATTATTGATCATGCCACCATTGATGGTAATGCACTATAGCTAGATACTCATTGAGTCAATTTTCAACGCTGAGATCAACCATGCAGGTTGTCTAGCCATGTTAAATTCAAGCTATAAAAATATATTACAAGAAAATCTAACCATTGTGTGCCATTGACATTTGTGTTTCACATATTTATATGATGTTGCATTTATATGATCCTTTGTTTTAATATAGTTTTCAATTCCTTCAATATAATTGTGTTGCCAAAAAGTGTATCCTTTGACACTTTTCACTCATTTGGACCCTTGCTTATGGATCTTGGACCCTTTTTAGCCTCTTTTTACCCCTTTCCAAGCCTTGTGCCAAGGTGTTGTAAAAAAATTTCACACTTTCCTAGGTTTGTCATCACTTAATCAACCCTTTATTATGCTATGATGAACCCTTAATACACATACAAGTCCTATCTTAGTGTGTTTTCATGAGACAATCCCGAAAAACATCATGAACCACGTGATAATTCCCGACATTCAATAAAAATTGCCCAAGTGGACTAGGTCGCCACCTTGGATGATGGTGGTGACCTAGTCCCATGTAGCATAAAAATCAAATTTAACCTAATTTCTTTCAAGATTTTGGTCTCTTAAACCCTATGGTTGACCTGTATGGTGTTATTTCAGGAAAATTAGGGCACAACTTGTATAAAAAGGGATTTTCTCATCTTTTTCACCCTAATTCCACTTATTCTAAACTGTAATTCCTCCTCTCAATTACTCACCCACTACTTCTCAAGCAAGCTAGGTTTTGAGCATTCCAAGTCAACAAGACATCTTTTTTGAAGCATTCAAGGATTGATTGTTGCAACACAAGATCAATCATCTTGGAAAGGTAACTTACTCCATTAATCCATTGTTTCATGTTTCATTACATTATTTCTATTCAGTTTGGTTTAGTTACCTAAAAGGGGTTTGACCAAGGCAAACCTCCAATCCCTAACAATCGACATTTTTCTCTTTCTCTTCTTGTGTGTTTGCAGATTTAGGTACATTGAAGACTTTGAAGACTTGTTGAAGACCTCTCCTTGTTTGAAAAGTCCAAACATCCACCAAAATTCACTTTCAGGGCCAAATATCAGAGTTTTAGAAGCAAACAACTCTAAAGAACCAAGGTGCAAATTGGGGGCTTCCATTTCCCCTTTGGAATTTCCAGAAATCCTGAAGAGGACTATGTCACCAATAATGGTGACCTAATCCCACTGGATAGGTCTTTCAATGATTTTCACATTTTTCAGACACCCATTTGGTAGAAACGGGCTTCAGACCAGTTTTCTCAGATATAGGACTAGGTCACCCCGATTGGCACAAGTGTCCCTTTCAGCTTCTGCAACATTTTCATCAGCATTCTAGACCTCCAATAGATCCTCCTTCGAATTCAAAGTGCACACATTCTATCTCATTCATTTTTGTTTAGTTTAGTTTATATTCTTAAGTCATTTTGTATATGTCTGCATATCATTATGTGTTTTCCAACACTTTGCATTTCAATAATTTAGAATTCAATAAATCATTCTATTTTTAGTTTATTGTATTTACACTACTACATACAAGGGCTGTTTAGGACAATAATTTAAGACAAAATCCTAATTTTGTCTTAAATATGTTTAAGTTATATTTTTTATTTTTTATTGTCTTAAATTAAGACAATAGAAATTAAATATATTTAAATTATATTTTTTATTTTATATTGTCTCAAATTAAGAAAATAGAAAAATACTCACCTTTTCCTTAAAATAAAAGTGATGTGTTTTCCCACCTTTTTGATGGCTCGACTCTGAGTTTCTCTTCCGTTTGCTGCTACAGCCGCTGCGTCGGACACGGGATGCAATTTCTTCTGGCGGGAAGGCTTAGAATGGGTGTGGCGAGAAGGCTTATAACACTGGATGTGGCAGAAAGTTATGATTGTTTTATTGGTTTTTTTTTGATGAATTTTCCAGATATCTATATTAATAAAGATAAAATTACAAATTCACAAAAAAGGGGCAGGTGGTAAGAAGGCACACCCCGAGTGTCACATGGGACTAGCCCAGAAAATCCAAAATAACAAATGGGCCCAGCCTAGAAAGTCCAAAATATCACATGGGCCTAGCCCAGAGGTCCAATAACATAAAGAAAATTAGGTAGCCAAGGCAGTGCCAGTAGATCCTGGGGGGTCCCGGTCATCCAGATGTTTCCCCCATACAATCTTTCTCTGAATTCTCTTAAACCCTAACTCTTTTTTATATTTTGTGCAAATTATGGCTATTTTTTATTATCCTTCGTGTATAGCCTTACCAAGCCAACCAAGTCCAAGTAAAACAAAATCAGTAATCCCCTGTACCTAAACCAACATCTTAGGCTCCAACAGATGCACCAAAGACTATGAATTTTTTATCATGATCCATATGATTATGTTAAAAATTTGTAGGGAAAGAGTCCCTTTTATGGAATTCATGAGGATAGCTATGCCTACAACAATAATACAACTCAATAGATCTTACAAATTTGAAACTTGACTGTAAAGAGTGATAATTTTTTTTGTAGAGATATCAAGTGCATTTGTTGACCAAGAATTCGATCATCATGTGCAACACCAAAATAAATAGGAAATTAAAACCATCAAATAAATAGAAAATTTATTTCATAGTTTAAAATATTTATGTGAATTTGAGATTCTCTAATAAATCATTTCAGTGCAGACAGGTGAAATAAAACAATAGATATGAGAGAAAGAAAAGCCGCTGACAGATCTAAAAAGATAGTTTTTGAGAATGTTTTGTTGGAATGCTTTAAGGTCTGAAATGATGATAGCATATGATAGTTCATACAACAACTGTAGAAGGAAAAGGTGCTTTAAAATATCAGGGTTTTAAGAGCTAGTAGATTTCTATAGCCTTAAATTAAAAAGTAGATTGTGCTCATACTTCACATATTTTGATCATTGGGCAATGCATGCATTCCCACTTCCTACTGTTCATGCCACAATACTCAAATGAAATATTAATTGTAGTCAGTAGCTGTCAAAAGAGGTAGGTGTCAGTTTAACACTGTAGCTTGGAAAAATTATCCGACACCAGAAATGGTTAGTTTCAGGCAAATGCCAACACAATATAGCCTATTCGCCTAATAACCAGTGATATATTTTTATATTAAGATTGGCTCTTTTTTATTTATCACATCTTATTATTTGTTCACATTTTAATGCATTTATCCAGGGTTTGTAATTTTATGTCTTAGGTTAATATTATAGTGCATTTTCTTTATTTGTTTTATTATTAGTTTATATTTTGATGTTTTTGTTTGAGACTTATATTTTTATGTTGTAAATGAATTTATTTTATTTATTATATTTAATATATCTATTTTATTTGGTATACGTTTTTATAAGTCATACACGTGATTTAAATATATATATATATATTATTTAAAATTTGTGGAGAATGAAGAGCATTCATTTTAGCAACACTTCAATTTCAAGATTAAAATAAATGCATCTATATGACAATCAACATAGAAGTGATTGCACACTTATTTGATGCGTGAAGATAGTTACATCTGTTTACAAAAATAGGTTCCTCTTGAGCTTAAAAAAACTACAACTAGCAATCACACGCCAAGGTGCAATGGGTACGCCGAAAACAATATAGTGAATTTTTGTGGTAATTTTGTTTATTAAAAAATGGGGAAACTGATTTATAGCTATAAAGAAGAAATAGTTTTTTAACCTAATTTGTAGAAAAGATGAAGTTTGAAAATCAGGTATGTGGCCATGAACTGTGTTGTCCCACATTCTCTCAAAGTTTCCCACCTAATGGAGGAATTCCTACAGACTTGACAAAGAGAACAACTCTAATTTCCTATCAGCACCACCTCTTACTCCATATGCCACATGTGACAAGCAACGCTAACATTTTCAAAAAACACCTATTTTTTCCCAATAAAAGTATTAGAACAACAAAGTACAAAATTGATATGTTCAAAAATTGTTGGTTGAAATGTCGATGAGTCAAAATTATGCATTCTCTTTCCTGGTAATAGGAAAACCTACTTTCAGTTCAGTGTATTCTAACTGAGAGAAAGCAAACATACTTAAAAGCTAATGTCTTCAATCGTATATCTGTTCTACACTTCTTTTATCATTCTTTTTTATTTCATCCAAACTTGAGATGGTACTGTCTATCTCGTGATTACCAATCACATCTCTTGAAAAGTCAAAAGAAAGGAAGCTATCTTGTTTGGAATGAGGAGGCATAAATGAGCCTGAACATAAAACTATTATTACAAATCCTGACAATAACCATTTAACTCAACTTTACTGCAAATAGCCTGAATCTTTCAATTATGTCTCTAGATTTCAAATCTTCAATACGGGTATGTGCAGGATCATGATGGGCCAAAAAGTGGCAATATGATGGGTATGTGGCTGATGAATTTTTACCCAAAATTGATGAAATGAAAAGGGTTTTTAAAGGATATTCTCAACTTTCCACCAATATAAATTATGCTTTACTTTGTTTAATAAATAATTATTATTCATTTTCCATTGAATTATGACTAAAGCCTCGATTTTTCGGCTGATTGAAAAACATATATATCTTTCAAATGGTATCATATTTTTTGAATCCAAAACATGCATCACATTATATGCTTCACATAATATAAGATTAAAAAATAAAAAAATTAATTTCATGAAGTTTTGACCAAGTTAAGGTGGTTAGACATACTAGTCTTTATATTTTTTAAAAGTTGTCATAAAAAAAATATAATTAATTATTTACTTAGAAAAAAATTACAAACAAATATGCATCACATTGGGACATGAGTCCTCTACTTATATCTAAAATATTATAAAAAAATATTATCATTTTAATGTGGTGAGGGTGGTCAGATAGACACCTACTTCTTATTTTTTCCCTGAAATTTAAGTACTAGGGTGATCCCACAATAATGGGTTACACGTTTTGGCCAAACTTGACATTGAAATCAACATTTTTCACCAAATCTTCACTTTCGTACGCCTATAGAAGCTAAACCATTAAGAATTTGAAGATGAAGCAAACTAGTGATTTGTGATATTTTGTGTTGAGAATCTAATTATATTTTAAAATAAATTAAAAAATAAATTGTGAATTATTTTATGTAGTTTTTATTAACTTTTTTTTTTACTAAACATCATTTTCAAAAATTGATGCTTACTTTCGACTGCATAACTTTTTTTATAGAAAGCATAGAATTCTAATTTTTTAAATACAGTGTTTTCACACCATTAGCTAGGGATGGATATATTTTCATAATTTTTTGTTGCATATATATTTTTTAATTAATTTTCTAATTTAGAGTAATTATAATTTTGATATATTATACTTTCAGCTACATAACTTTTTTTGTATTCATTTGAATTAACTTATTCTTTTTTTGTTGGAATTAGGACATCAATAGCTAGTTTACATGGATTTTTAAGAATTTTTTTTCTCTCTTTTCCTATTTTTCCGTATGTGTGAAATAAAGATCTCGATGTTCATTGAAAAACCTACATTCACAAGAAATAAAAAAAAAATATAATAATAAAGTTAAATATATCTAAAATTATAATTTTTGGGAAGCTTATAATAAGGACTACATGTTTACAAAAAAATAATTTTAAATAAATTAATTTGATCCCCTAAAAGGTAAATCAAAAGTGGTTTTTTATTAGCATTTTGATAGGTGTAGAGGAGACTCCATTATAGGTATGGTTTAAAACTAGCGGCTTTCTATCCAAGGGGGTTTGATATAAATGGGTTTGATCAAACCCTCTTCAATTAAAACCCTTAAAATGGAACCTTTTTAAGGCGTAAATCATTATATTTTCTAAAAATATGTGATTTCAGCAAAAATCGGGATGTCCCAAAAAGTGTAACCCATTATTGTGGCAGCATCCACTACTGTATTGAAATTTCAAATTTTCAGCAAATAGATTTTTTTTTTTGTAAATAAACCTAGTAATTTAGAAACTACATTAAATTTTATACAAATTATATTCTTACATATTTTTGAAATAATATAGATAAATTATTCAAATTTTTATGTCGAGTTGCCTAACTCTGATTTTTTTGATTTTTTTGCCACTTAAGCGCCTGTTTTTTCCATGATTATTCTGCACATAACCATACCTATCATGTGTGTTAATGTTGCACAAGCCAGTAGTGCAATATTTAATGGTGATGAAATGACTAGTAGCTGCAAAGAAATTTAATGACTTGGATTCGGTGGAGAGGGGCAGCTTTGGGACATTAGAAATTTTTAATTGAAATGGTACTAGGCACAGAGGCTCCGTTAGGATATTCAATTTTTTATCATTACCATGATTTTTAGACCTATATCTATGGAGAGTGAGAATATATTAAACCAAATATTTCCCCCTCTCCTATATGTAGTGTGTACCAGGGAAGATTTATTTTAACATGTACAACAATAGGAATAAGTAGTTTGACTCGCTAGGTTGATGTGATATGTCAATTGGTTTCCCGTTTCTCATAGCTTTCTGCAATGCCAATTGTTATAGATTCTCAAAGGATATAGTAAAGACAAATACAATTTATATCTGTAGTCTTGGAGAGCTAGTTCAAGATGGAAGTGTGCAGTTAAATTATGCTCATCCTAGAGTAGCATTAGTAAGGAACCCAGTTTCACAGATGAGGGTACATAATATTTTTCAAGAGGGATTTAAAGTTCTACTGAGATGGACTTATCACCCTCTATTTTAGCATTTTATTTCTAAAGTGCCTTAAGTTCTTGCATTTTATTTTAACTCCTTTAGTCTTTAGGACTTTTACTGTCATTAGAGAGGCATCTGGTTATATGTTTTCATAGTTTCTAATGGATTGATTGGATGTAAGTGATTTCAACTACGAATCTCAGTTAACGGTTGTCACTTTTCAAAGTTATAAGAGACCCTCTGGCCAAACATATATGAGATTATTCAGTCAACATTCATCTCAGCAGTACCAAACAAACAACATATAAACCCCATTACTGAGTTCTCATCAACACCAATGTCAGGAAAGTGGCTACTAAACATAGCTTTGGGTTCGTAGGCATTGCTTTTGTTGCTTCATGCTTTTCTTTCTATAAGAGTTTTGGTATGTTGTGTATCATTTTCTACTTAAGGGGTGCTTCAATTTATTGAGGATGCATTAAGCACTACCATTGTGTACTCCATCAGCTTTGCACTTTCCTTGAATCCCATCGGCCATTCTTGGCCACATGTGGTTATAACGTGTAAATTAAATTAAATATTGAAGCTCTCAAGCGAATGCAATTGGCATATGTAAAGCCAACCACCATAATATTTGCCCACATAATTGTAATTTATGGCAAAATTGAAGCATTGTAACATGACAGGTACATCCATCAAAACATAATCAATAGTCAATCTCTGCATTTTTGTATTGATGTATGCAAATGCTACTACAAAGCATAGTAGCAACAAGACTCCAAAAGATTATATCCAATGACAATGCATGCAAATTTTCTATTTTACTGTTATTAGTAAAATATGATTAGTTTCAACCATGTAAACATTACAAATAGTGAAGTGAAATTTGATCAAGCATAATGTAATGTCGGAACATAAAATAGATGAAAAAAGATAAGAAAAAAGGAACCAATTATCACTACTTTTGAAACCTTTTGCAATGGATTGTGAAACACTTTTTCTCTCAGATATATACTAGAGTCTAACAAAATTTGCAATTTTTTCTTTAATAGATTTGTACATATCAAAGTAAACATTAGAAAACCATTGAAATCAGGAGCAATATACAATCATTGAAAAATAAAAAATAACAATAGTTAAAAGCATCCAACAAAAAGTTCCCCATTTAATACCAATGAAAAGTTACCCGTGCAACAAAGCAACAAATTCAGAAGATTTGTGCCTCAAATTGCTTTTGACAGTACGACCAAAAGGATGAAAGAAAAAAATAAAATTAAATATTAAAAAAATGTTGTTCACACATCTAAAACATAATCTGTAATAAAACTGAGGAAAATTAAATCAAGCAACTCACTTGAAAACACAAAAAAAAATGGACTTAACCAAATCCAACAACCCACATCCCTTTACTAATATTTTAGCATCTATAGTGTTTGCGTTTTGGGTGTAAAGTAAAATAAATGATTTACTAACGTTTCAGTGGAAAAACTTAAGCATCCAAAATATGTAAGAGGAAATAAAACCAAGAAGAAGAAGCTAAATTGGAAATGACTGCAACTATGAAGAAATCAGTGAAAGCAAAAAATATGCAAACAAGAAGCTGTTAAACCAGCGTATTTGAGGTTGTTGCCTCCAATCCTCGGATGGCCACATTCTTCGGTACGAGAGCTCCTTGACTGTAATACTGGAGAAAACATGCTACTTACACTGAGCATATGCAAGTGGGGCACTGTAATAATGGCTTTAACGAGGGAACCCACTCTGCATGTTTTTTTCTTCTTATATTGATCCTTAAAAAAAAAATCAATGGATGGGATGTAACTAACCATATTGCATTACTTTTAATGATCTTGTTACCATTGATTTGAGTAATTAGCTTGGAAACTCTCAAATAGAACACGCCTTCGGTGTAATAAATTTATAGTGACTGTTGTGTTGCACCGTTACATAGATGGGAGCCCAACTGTATTCAAAGCTTCTTCGAATTCCCCCTTCATGTTACAAGTATGATACTTTAAGTTTGGGTCTTGCCTTCCTTTTAACTGCCCTTTGTATTTGTGCTCCTTGAGTAGCCTTGATGACTTTCCTTTGTATTTGTCATGACAGTCATAATTACTTTCATTGCCCTTAGTCACATTGCTTCCAAAGGTATCCATGTATTCTTTATAATATACCAGCACAGATATAAATTGTAGAAGCACATTCTTTAGATCTGCATTTGTTGTCCTAGTATCATTGAAATGTATAACAAGAAAAGTCACAAATGACAAGAACCCTTGCAGCAGATCATTATTCTTTGTCACCCTTACTGAACTACCCTCTTCACTGTGCATTTTCATCATTTCATCTATATTGGCAACACTGTCTTCTAATGTTATGTTGAAAATTATATCACTGCCTCCTCTAACTACTACCCTTATAAAGTGGAGATAAGATAATCCTATAATACATGTTGATGACTTTTTCATTTTCAACTGCTAGATAGCAGTTCTTTCTAGAGACCCACCTTCTAAATGCTGACTTATTTTGGAAGGGGATTATCTAGTTATATTAAGCAAGAATACATGCAAGAAAAATTAAAATGATTGTAGTTAGTATATTTTAATGAAGATTAAGCAAAGAAATGTCTGAATGCTCACAAGTGTCAATCTTAGCAAATTTTTGCTATACCCATATCTTCCTCTTTCCATGGTTTGTAGTTTGCATGAATTGTTAACCTCTTTTGGGACCTATCACTATAATAGATTCCCTTATTTTTGAAATATCATTCTTGATAGTCATGTTATTATTTCTCCCTACTTTCACCGCCACATTTGCTTCCTACTTATCTATCCTTTGTCATGATATTTTAATTGCAAAATGATCATAGTTGAAATCAAGGTTCCTTTCTTTTAAGTTACCCAAAAAAACTACTTTATTCTTTTTATTTTTACCTTTGTAAGTGTGATTGAATTATGAGATTTAGAGCTGCACATTATTGATTTTTTTTTTGACTTTTTTGATTCTTAAACAATTGTCTTGTTATCTGTAGGCAGCTTGGATTCAATTTGTCTTATTTTAAGACAATAACTCCTTTGTTAGGACTTCATTGAAAGCAAGACGCAAATTGTGCATAATCTTCAGGTACGTCACTTGCCCTGGTTTCATTGCCCTTTTTTGGGATCACTTCTTCATCTATACCTATAATTGGGAGGCGTGCAACTCTAGAATATGATAGTAATTGATATCTTTAATATAAAAGTCGGTCTGATCAATAATTCTTGACTAAAAATAAATGTTCATGCATGTGTAATAATGTAGTCTACTCACTCAAAAAACAATGTATGCAGCAGCAACAAATATGCATTTCCTTCCCTACAGTACTAAATTTATGAGACCTGCAACAACCCATAAATTTCTATCTGAAAATGTATGATAGGAAAACTCCAGCCAAAACAAGCTACAATCTGATATACATACTATGAAAGGCATATACCCTTTCATGAATTCCAATATCATAAAAAATATTGTTCAAAACTTTTATAAACATAAGTTAAAAATCCTAGAATTGTTTTCTAACAACTATTTACCATATTTTGAAGATAAAGAAAAGGAAAACAACCCTAATTCCAAACTATCTATCAGAATTTAAAGAATTCTTTTTTCAAAATTTCAAAATCTTTTTGATAATCTTTTGTCAAATTTTGGTTCAATGTTTTGACTAATAAAGCCAGGGCAGTGGAGACAGTTACAGGTAGACATGATATGGCTACGGGTAGACATGTTGCCATATCTGAACAATGATTTTTTAGTGATGTTTGGAATTTGTTCCAGTCTTGCAAATTATTCTCTAAGATTTTGATCGGTTATTTGATTCATAGCTATTTACATAAGTTTGATGCTATTATGGCCTAAGAAATTTGTTATTGTTCTATGTAAGTCACATATAGAGTATATTTATAAAAAATATTCTTCTTTGATTGACATGCTTCCAAAATGAGGAAGCATAGACAAGGCACATGAATGGTTTGATAGAATGCCTCAAAGGGATGAAAACCAATGTATGCAAAGTGTGGAAATATAGACAAGATATGTTCAAACTATGTGAAATAACAACTAAAAAATATGTAAACAAAAGGGACATAATGAACACTAGATTTGGTGAAGAGGGTGAAGTGGTAAATTACCCATTCAATAAACCATACTGGGGATGGATTTTAGATCAAGACAACAATTATATAAGCTACTAACCCTAATCTAAATTTAAATTTTTCATATAGGTGCCTCTATTTTTGAGATAGACATAATGAGACTTTGAAATGTTAAAAATCCACATTATATGGTTGACTCATGTTTATCATAATATTGTAAAGTATATTATTAAATTACTCTTCATTTTTATTGTATATTATTGAAACCTATACTTACATAGTCACTTAATGGTTAACATATATCATGTCTTTAATATGTTCATATTTAGTTGAATTTTCTACTACTATGTCTTATTTTTTGTCTATATTGAACATAATCTGAATACCAAACTGCCAAGATAGTGTAACTATATAAAGTACCAAGCATCAAAATTGTAAGCATGGTACTATACATCACAATGTCAAATATATATATTTAGTATTCCACCAAAGCATGGCTCTTCCTCTATAGCAATACACAACATGTTATTTAGGTAGCTCTATCCCTCCAAGGTCAACCTCTACTCATAGCTCTCAATCAACAGCCTTTGTTTCTCTTTACTTAAGGGCCAAGGCCTTAACTAACGTATCTTGACAATTTGTTGATATCCCTAATGAAAGGAAAAAATCATAATCTTCCTTTTCCCATGGGCTGTATAATTTTTGGTGACTGGTTAATCCTTCTGTAGTTTTGAATTTATCATGCACTTGTGAACTTTAGAAAGTGGCATATTTTTAGATTTTTCTTTTGATAATTCTTTGATTTTCTTTCTTTTGTTATTTAATTGCAGTACTTTAACAATATCTTAGTCTAAAATATTGGATAGAATACATCAAGTCAAGAAAATAAGCCAATTATCTAAAACTGTAGAAACAAATTGTTTAGATATGCATTTTTTGTCCTGGTATCATTGAAATGTATAACAAGAAAATTCACAAATGAAAAGAGCCCTTGTAGTAGATCATTACTCTTTGTCACCCTCACTAAACTACCCTCTTCACTATGCATTTTCATCATTTCATCTATCTTGACAACACTATCTTTTGTTGTTATGTTGAAAACTATATCACTACCTCCTCTAACTACTACCCTTATAAAGTGGACATAAGATACTCTTATAATATATATTTTGATGATTCTTTCATTTTCACTTGCTAGATAGCAGTTCTTTCTAGAGACCCCCTTTTGAATGCTGACTTATTTTGGAAGAGGATTATCTAGTTAGATTAAGAAATAATACATGCAAGAAAAAATCAACCGATTTTAGTTAGTATATTTTAATCAAGATTAAGAAAAGAAAATTTTGAATGCTCACAGGTGCTAATCTTAGCAAAAAATTTCTATACCCATATCTTCCTCTTTCCATGGTTTGTAGTTTGCATGAAATGTTAACCTCTTCTGGGACCTACCACTATAATAGATTCCCTTCTTTTTGAAATATCGCTCTTGATAGTCATGTTATTATTTCTCCTTACTTTCATTGCCACATTTCCTTCCTACTTATCTATCCTTTGTCATGAGATTTTAATTGCAAAATGATCATCATTGAAATCAAGGTTCCTTTCTTTTAGGTTACCAAAAAAACTACTTTATTCTTTTTATTTTTACCTCTGTAAGTGCGATTGAATTCTATGAGATTTAGAGCTGCACATTATTGAGTTTTTTTTTTACTTTTTTTATTCTAAAAAAATTGTCTTGTTATCTTTAGGTAGCTTGGATTTGGTTTGTCTTATTTTAAGACAATATCTCCTTCGTTAGGGCTTCATTGACAACAAGACACAAATTGTGTAGAATCTTCAGGTACGTCACTTGCCCTAGTTTCATTACCCTTTTTTGGGATCACTTCTTCGTCTATGCCTATAATTTGGAGGCATGCAACTCTAGTTTATGATAGTAATTGATAGCTTTAATATAAAATTTGGTTTGATCAATAATTCTCTGACTAAAATTTAGTGTTTATGCATGCATAATAATGTTGTCTACTCACTAAAAAAAAAGGACAAAACCAAAGTGCATGCCAAACTTCTCAGAACTGGTAGACAAATTATTTTTCTATTACATTTTCCACTCACTCAACCAAATCCATTTGAGTGGAGAGAGTGATATTTCCATCAAATAAAAATTATAGTATTGCACTTGCACAAATTGGGCTAATTCTAAATAAATTGTATGTGGTAATTATAAATTATTGTATTTGGTAATTGTATTTGGACTATTATAATTAATTTAAATCCATGTATTTCAGGTTGTTCTACGTCATCAATTCATAATCAATTTCTATGTAAGTTTTAATCGAATCTTCATATATTTTAGTGGCTCAAACTATATTTTAGAATAATTTTATGGTTTTTTTTTGGGATACATGTTTTCATATATTTCAACAGCTATTTATGTAATGATCCTAACTACCATCCACACACTTTTCTTTGTAGCTTTCTATTAGGCTATTTTCTTGGTGTCTATAAGAAATGGTAGACCAGGTATTTATCTTGTTGTTTTTGGTACTTGTAGTATTATTTTAATGAAATGAAACACTAACCTAGGATTTAATAGGTAGCATATAGAGTAATATTTAATATAATTTATATGATCGAAAGATTGGAAAGTTAGTGATGAAAAAACATATGTTTTAGAGTAATTTACATGAATTATGAAACTCCTTTGTGACATCAATAAAACCCTCCAAATTAGCAAACACCTTGAAAAAAAATTACCATACTACTACACTAGGGGTACTAATGTAATGAAGAAAATTAATTAATCTTTGGAGTGTAATGATAATAGTGATTTTAAAAAAAAATAGATTACTTTCTTTGGTTTAAGTAAATGACGGTCTTCACCAATGGGCTATGGAGTCAAGAAAATCATGACATAAGGGTTGAGTGAAAGATTTCAAATAGAAACCTATTGCAAATATGGTGTTTAGTCATGGTCGTATGATGAGACAAACCTTGAAACATAGTATCCTTGTTTTGCTATAGGATTGTGTTAAACAATGATACAAATCATTGTAACATATTCTCTCAAGCTACCAAGAGGACACACTAGCATCCAAATCAGGTTATTATTGTTGGTCTTTACCCTACATTTTCCTCAATACAACCTTTGATAACCTATATTTTCAATTTTGGTGTAGGTGTCAAATGGTAATACTATAAGAATAAAATTTCTCCGACCTCCATTGTTGGTGCTACGCATCCACATTGCCAATTTCCAAAAAATGGTGATCCAAGAACAAGAAAATGCACTTAAAACCCCATAGATTATATATAAAAATGAAAAAATTTCCCACTTTTTTGTATCTCACCTTAAAGCCATATTTTCAAAGTTTCTAATTTCTTAAGTTGTAACACTTCAATGCACCTAAGAGTCATGTTCTCTTCAAAAAGAAGTAATACTCGAGTTAAAAGTTGTACTCTTATTGTTGATACTACATGGTGCATTCAGGGAAATAGCACATCATCATCATCTGAATATTTAGATGAATGGGCAGAAAGACCTGCTCTAGGGAAAAATGAACACTTTAATTAAATGATATATTGCACTTGCAAAAGGTGCCAAAATAGGAAACTAAAGAAGCGACAACTTGTTGGTATCCATAGATTGAACTATGGAGTTTATACAGAAGAGGTACACTATAATTAACAAATTATTATTCCTATAATAAATAAATATGCATATTATTTAATACATTATTATTGATCATTTCAATTGATTTTTTGATGAAAATCCACTTCCAATTCCCGATGTTCTTGAAGAACCAATGGATGCCACTAATGATAGCCACTCTCAAGAGGAAGAACAAGAAACATTTATGGATGAAACCACTTCTCAGATAAATGAGGTTGGTGTCAATGAATTTATTCAAGACTTCTACACATCTTCTGAAGAAGTTATTGATTCACCCTCAGTTGGCTAGGATGCCTCTTTTCCCAAATGCAGATAGTTCTATATTGGTGACACTTATGTTGTCGTTGAACTTGAAGGTTACACATGGATTGAAAAAAACATGCTTTATTGATATATTAAGGTAGGATTCCTTATTCCTATAAATTAATGATCTAAATCTCTTGAAAGTTTTGAATATTGTGTATACTTATCTTATAAGAATATAGAGTTTCAAATATTTTGTATACTTATATTATAAAAATATTTGCTGCCTCATGTAGACTTTTGGCAAAAATAATACTTCCAAAGGAAAATAAGTTGCCTCATTCTCATAGAGAAGTATCTTCAGTGATGAAAGACATTGGAATGGAGTATAATACATATGATGCATGTCCAAATGACCATATATTGTACTATGGAAAGAATGCAAATTTGTAACAATGCCCAGTGTGTCACACAAATAGGTATCATCAAGAAGGTTCCTTATAAATTACTACGACACATTCCACTAAAGCCAAGGTTTGAGAGGATGTTCAAATGCAAGGAGTTGGAAAAATATATGCATTATCATGCACAAGGGAGGAGCCAAGATGGTGCCATGCGTATGGCTGCAGATAGCAAACTCTGGAAAGAGATTGAGGAAAATGGCCACAATTAAGAAATGACCCAAGGAATGTAAGAATTTATCTAGCAATGGATAGTGGCAATCCTTTTGGAGATCTTAGAACAACATATTTTGTTTGGCCAATTTTAACTATTAACAACAATATTCCCCCTTAGATGGCAATGAAAAAGGAGCATGCAATGTTAACTCTTATCATACTAGGTACTAGAACATATTAATGCAATGGTTTCTTGAAGATTATATAAAAAATAAATCAACTTAGTTAAATCTTGATAAATAACATTTTGTTTACTTAGGGAAGTATCAGGTAAAGGATATCGATGTATACATGGAGCCCCTCATTGATGAGCTTCGTGAATTATGGGATGGTGTAAATATGTATGATGTATAAAGACCTATCAAAGATAGAAAATTACTCTTTCATCCGATCCTTATATGAAAAATTCATGATGCCCCAAGACTCTCTATTTGTTGTGGTAATATATTATAAATTACATTTGTAATTATTTTGTTCATTTTACCATTTTACTAAATATGGTTTCCATTCTTATTTTAGGGCTACAAACAAAGGGGAAACATGGTTGTCCATCATGTGGGCCAAAAACAACTATAGGTAGTCAAAGGATCTCAATAAAACTGTTTATCATGAGTATAGATAATTTTTACCACAAAATCATCGCTATCGAGTGCATGAGAAAAATAAGTTCAATGGAAAGGAGTTGGAAATAAGGAAGACAAGAAGGATGAACCCTGCTAGGTGGAAAGCATTATATGACAAAAAGGATTAAGGGACAGGGTTTCCACTAGGAATGAAAAGACTCTCTATTTTCTACAAATTACAATATTATGAGAACTTGCAAATAGCCCACCTATTTGATAATATGCACATTGGGAAAAATGTGGCAGAGTGTTTGTGGAAACATCTAAATGGAACCAAATTTGAAGCACAAATAAAGTTACGAAAGGACCTCCAAGTTGCCAATATCATGCCGAACATGTGGTTGCATGAAAACAACTCATTTGTTCACAGTCCATGGATTTTTACATCAAACGAGAAAGAAAACATCATTGATACAATGAAAAGCATAATATTTCCTTCTGGTTTTGGTGTGACATTAAAAAACTTATTCACAAGAGAAGGGTCAAAGTTCTCAAGGCTAAAAACACATGATTGGAACAACTGGATAAAGGTAACTTTGTGGAACGTCACATTTGTTGGCAACATAATTCGAAATTTGTATATCTTAGTGACAAAAAAAGTTTATGCATATTTTAACATCGTTTTTGTTAATGTTCATGTAGTATGTGTTGCCCACAGAAATACTGAGCACCTTTGACCATGATGTCATGTTAACAATTTACAAATTATCTAAATATTTGAGGTATTTTAAATCCATCATGCATACTCTTCCATGACTCTTATCATTTGAAAGTGAATTATCGGTAATGCCTTTATATATGTTTATACCTTTATTTTTGAACAAATAATAAGTCTTTATTATAATGCGCATTAATATCTATAGGTGGGTTTCATGTAAAGAGATACATCAGGATGAATTGAATTATTGGAAGAGGAATGTTCCACTTTTGATGTGTGATATTCAAATGTTGTTCCCTTTGATCTTCTTCAATTCTCAATAGCACTACCCTGTACACCTAGTAGAAGAGATTGAGCGGTGTGGTCCTATCCATATTCGAACAATGTGGCTTGTGGAGAGATATATGAAGGTTCTAAAACAATTTGTGAGTCAAAAGGCTTGACCTGAAGGGTCCATGGTTGAGGGGTACATGGTTTTCTAGACAATGGTTCATTTGAGTGAGTACTTACCTGAATTGCATCTTGAAGCTCCTCGATTATGGGATGGCAACCAACCTCAATAATTTGAAGGAGAAAAATTATAGGGTCAAGGGACTTCAAACAGGATAAAAGGTATACAATTGTTTTTGAAGTAATTTTTTTTATCTTAAATTTGATAGGACATAGCTTTAAATAATTATTAATTCATTGAACAATTATATTTTTTATTGTAGAAGCTAAGGAGTGGGAGTCATTACATTTGTATGTTGCATACAATTCTGACTTTATTTTGGAATGGATGGAGAAGTACACTGAACAAAATAAATTAGAGGATGAAAAGGAATAGAACAATGTATATAATAGACATGGTCAAAACACTGCTTGAGGACTTCCTACAGTCCATAAAAGAAAATGGCCAGATAGATGCTCGTGGAATTGGCTAAAGACCAATATTGAACATGAGGCAAGAAACGGGAAGAACAAAGTCACACAACAACAATTGAATTTTGTTAAAGGATCTAGAAATGGGGAGGTGATGCATATATATTAACATATTTGAGGTATTTAGTGATTTCCCTTTTAAATTTTTCATCATTGAATCTAATTAGTTAATATTTATATGAATTTAGGTAACATATTACAAGGGATTGTGGAATTTCGATCATAATTTTTGCATCAAAAAGGTTGATGACAGGAGACAAACTTATGATTGTGGAATTTCAACATCATTTGAGGTGGAATTTAGTTCACATGGAAATGATAGACAACCAATCACAAGCACACTTTGATATTATGGAGTGTTGGAGGATATTATAGAGATTAATTTTATATCTTCCAAGAAAGTTATATTTCGTGTTCAATAGTACAAGCTTATCAAAGTGGGTGAAGAAAAAACTATATTGCTGCACAAGAATGAATTCCATATGATCAATACATCTAGGTTTGAAGTCACTTCTCAACCTTATGTGTTTCCAAATCAATGTGATCAGATATTTCTCATTCCAAATTTAGAAAAACCTGGTTGGTCACTCGTGATTGATTATGATCCAAGAGGATGAAGAGTAACATTTGTTCAAGATGTAGAGGACCATGGTATACTTGAAGATGCAGAAGTCCCCCTTGAGGACATAGATGGCCAAGATGGAGAAGATGAAAACTTTATTGGTAATGATGCATATGACCAAGATGAAGATCATGATGAGTTTACTGAAGTGTCTGAAGGATATGAGAAACCACATGAGTGTCAAGTCCATGAGGATGATGAATTTATTTATTTTAATTTACCTGTAGCTAAAGGTGAATAAGATCATAAAAACTATGGTATTAATTTATTTGTGGATTTAGCCCATCCATTAATGATGGTGCATTTATGCCATCAGATGAGGACATTTCATGTGAGAATGACATTGTTTGATCACCATGTTCACTTTAAGATGGTTGTGAGGATTCAATACAATATAATTAACTCTTTATAGGTTAAGTAGTGTGTTTTTAATTGTACACAAAATATAATGGAAATTAAGTAATTTGAACGTTTTGAGTGTTCTATTAGTGGATGTTTGTAATGTCAATGAATATAGGTTGCATTTTTTTTCAATTGGATAAGTTGTTTCATTCTATTTTTTTACTTCTTTAACAATTAACTTGAAAGACACTTTTGTTTTTGGAAGCTTTACACAATCGACACCTATGCACTTTATGCAATTGACACCTAAGCAAGAGAAACACAATACCATAAAGCTAAAAAAGCTTTGGAAGTTGAGCATTGTTTATGTTTTTCTTATTTATTTAAACAGAATAAAAATTATGTATGTTATTGTCCATGGTCTAGAGCGAATTTGACTTATGTTACTAATATCAATTGCATATGTTCTCTCATTAATATTTTTTCATTATGTGTTTCTTTAAGAATGTGCCTATGGGTACTCCCAATTCTACTATGGGGGATCCATTGATCTCAAATGGGCTAATTAAAATGCTAAGAAACGGGCAAGGGAAAAACATTACTATGATGTTGAATGAGGTAAGATTGCAAATTTTCTTTTATAGGTTCAATTATCTTAAATTTTTCGTATTATATTATGTTAATTTATGTTTGTGGAATGCAAGACATTTCTAAAGTTGTTTCAACCCCTATCACGCCCTTTAATACATCTAGTATTCTACGAGGGGTAATATTTGATGTATATTCTTGTGCATTTAATTAACTTATTTCACCTTTTATATTTTGTTAATATTTGTGTTTTTGCTATAGGAAATTTCTAGAGTAAGTCCACCGAGAATGCATCTTGTTGGCATGCAAGATCCAATTATGCCATATGATACACAAAGCTTGTTGGTGGCTCCAAGAGCCCTACTTTCCTCCTTGTAGAAATAAAAAAATTCAAAAACCACTTATCATGGACAACAAATTTTATAACACTAAAAGGTTGAAATTTTGGAATGGATTTAGTTATCTCAAGTCATAGAGAATTGTCATAGAGGCCTAGGTTCAAATTTGCAGGAGATGAGTGATTGTTGAAACTGGATACAATATTAAATCAGAAAATTCAATTTCTGAGTGAAGTTTGTCTTGCAAGGGATATTTAACAAATACAAAAAATTGTCTGAAGCTTGGAGATGAGCTAAGAAGCTCTATTTATTTTGATATATGATTTAGAAATAAGTGATAAAATGAACCTGCAACATTACAATGTTGCAAATGGTCCAGAAACAAGGTTCAACACTTAATTTCAGATATCTTAAAACAAAACAAAAAACCAAATCATAAAATCATATGCAGCTTGGAAATGAGCTGAGAAACATGTTTTTTCTAATCATGATGGAGAGCCATCAAAATGGGCTTACAACCTTCCCAAAAGAATTTTGTAGTCAATATCAATATGTGATTTAGAAAAGGATGGTAGAGAAATCTGTCCAAATTTGCAATGCCACAAATGGTCCACATGGTCCACAACCATGTTCAATATCTAATTTCAGATAAATTAATAAATAGAACACAACATAGAGAACAAGACTAAGATCAAGTTCCACTCCATAGTATTTATAATGTGTTGAATTTTTAACACTTTTAGTGTCATGTGCATTTTATCACAGCTGTTTCAACTATCTATACTTATCAAATCTATTATAACTTTCATATTTCATACAAGTGAGAACAAACAATATTATATGTATAAAACAATATATCCATGGGAGAAATATTTAACCAAATATTTTTGGAGACTAGAAAAATATGTTTTGTTTTAACCATTGCACACAAAACTATTTTAAGATTTTGGCATACTCTTGGAATAGTTGAGATCTCTGTGAAATTCAACTATTGTTGTCCATCACACCTGGGTGACAAACCGATGGTATTAGAGCTACACATCCATATACACATTTGAATGCAATTGATTTCTTGGAGGGTATGCCAATCTAAACTTATATAAATATTAGATACCAAACCAAACTCTATCTCATATTCACTTCATGCCAAACAATAGAAAACTAGGGACAAGTCCAACATGATCAAGAAGAAGAAAACTAAGATATCAAAATAAAATGTTGTATCTACTCTACAAGCAAAAAGAAATTAAGTAGCTCTACAAAGGGATAACAAGTGCAAGCAAATCATAGAAATATACTAAGTTTCCTCTATCAAAGGGTACTTCATTTCAAACATTCAGACCAACCTTTGAAAGCACAAGTCCATGCAAATAGAGATATTTCATATCCACAACCATAGAAGAAAAGAGTTTTTGAAGTAGCTGACAAATGGATTACACAAGTCAACTCTTATTTCACACTTAATAACATCTCTAAGAGAAAGAAAAATTCTATTATAGGCTTTCTCTAGTATCTAGATCTCTTGCTTCATAGATGGCATAGACTTTTTCATCAAATTTGGAAGGAAGAGACCTTAAAACATTTTGCACAATCGTTGCATCTTCAAAAATTTCTCTAAGGCCTCTAATAGTGTTAACAATTTTATCCACATGAATTAGATAGGCTGCAATGTTTTCTTTGTCCTTCATTTTCAAATCTTCAAATTGTCTTCTCTATATTTCAATCTTAAGTTCCCTTATGCAACCATCTCCATATATGTTCTTTAGTTGATCCCAAATCTCTTTTGCGTAGCAGACCTGTTTTGAGCTCTTTTCTCCAAAACACCCTATGCCTTGGATGAGATATGTTGATGTATGCCTTAATAGGTACTTGAAAAGGCTTATAACTCTTTGAGTTATAGATTTCTCTAAACGGTATACCAAATTATGTCAAATGGGAGACCTACTAGGAAATGAAGGCTAGGTATTGAAAGTCACACATGTGGGAGTCTTGGAAGTGAGTTAGTGTTTAGAACATGTTATTTTAGGTCTCCTTAAGCTTAATCCACCCCTGTTCTGCATCATAATACCACTTCAATATTTATATTTGTGCCTTGTAGGATGTTTCAAAAAGATGTGTCATTCCCTCTACATCTAGACTAGAAAATCCTATCACAAGAGTGGCATCAGGCACAATACCTCATAGCATGCCCTCTAAATCAAGTATAGGTTTAGTCAGAGTTATCCCACCAACACCTGAACAAGTTTCCTTGAGGAGTCTTATAGAATCACAATCAAGAATACTAAGGCTCCTACTAGATACTCCTGAAAATGTTGAAATTAGGAGAGAAATATCTAAACAAATTGAGTTATGGGAGAGGACATTATCGGGGAGTGTAGGGCTTACTTTAGACGAATAGGTATAATTATCTAGAAATAATATCTTATTATTCATTTCTAGTTCATATTTTACTTTTATCAATGTAATAACATGTTGATTGGTAAAAGCAATATTGACGATTGCATGTGGTTGCTTTGTGATTCTAATTTGTGATTACATGGTTGTTTGATGATCTCATTGTAAATATAGGAAATAAATGAAAATGTGACTGATGTACCTATAGGGGAATCTACCTCAACCCCTATGACTACAACAATATCCTCAGTGACTACAAAAGGAATGCAAGAAGTTACAATCTTTCTCACCTTAGAAGGAAATGTCTTGAAGGATGAAATGGGGTTATAATTCTTTCACTTACTTTTCCATCGTGCAGAACAATTATTTGGTAATACTATTCAAATGGACTGGAGGAAGCAAGCCAGTGCTAAGAAATATGAACTCTTTAAAGATGTCATAGTAGCATTTGGAAATCTAGGTTTTAATAAGGAAATTATTTTAGATATTGCATGGAAACACATTCACTCTAAACGAGACAATTTAAGGTTGAAGGTGAAAAAATATTTGAGATATCCACGTCCATCTTAGATCACAAACCAAGTGACATGGGATGAACTTATGAAAGATGCAAAATTTAAGAGGAAGGCCCAGAATAATTCAAACTATAGGCCATCTGCACAAGGAGGATCTAAAAGATGCCTTTGAGATACAACAAAAGCAAACCGAGCTAGGGTTTCAAGTATTGGATCTCATAAATTAGGATATGGTGGGTACAATAGCATTCGTGGTGACTTCGTAAGTAAATATTTTCATCTTCTGTATTCTCTATTTCATAAAAAAGTTATGAAAAACTTGTGATTTAATTGTATCTTATGAGTCATTATAACTTATAAGTTTGGTTATAATTGTTTATGTAGGTTCATCAATTTCAAAAAGAAGCTTTAGAGTAGGACCTAAAATATGCTTTACTACATGGTTCCCAAGACCTTCGACAACATATGATAGATCAAGGGGAGAAATTGGTCATTGGTCATGAATCTGAGGCAAGTTCTTTGCATGATGGGATATAATAAAATTTCATATTTTTCTTTCATTTCCATTGCAAAACAAATGATATAGATATTAATCTAGACAAATACACCTAGAATTACAATAGTTTCTTTTTTGCATAGAGAAATGAAACAAGCAAAGTTAAAACTATGATTTGATATGCTATTTTAATGAGTTAAATTTTGTTGTGTATAGGAAGCCCAACAATCCAACTCATTAGGCAGTGAGCATGAAGAGGAGCTAGAGGAGAATGATTTGATTGTCATTCCTGAACCTTGGTAGGAAACAATCCTTGAATTTCAGCAACTGGGAGACAAGGATATTGAGGGTGTTCAATGTGATGAACAATTGACACCCACAATTAGAATAGTGCCTCGTAGAAAGAGGACATAAAGGAAGAGACTTACCATTTACCTTGAAAAATTTATTGGTTGAGACTTACCATATTTGATTTTTTATTTAATTAGTAGTCCCATGACTTATGAGAACTTCAGAAACTGAAATGATTGAACAAAGTATCTTGTCTAGTCTCTATCAAAATCTTTAATGTGTAAATTTTCCCCATTTATTTTCATGGTATTTTAAATCTTTCATGAAACTGACAATTATGATTCCATGTTCTAACGTTTTATGATTTTAACCCCTTATTGCTTCATTTTATTTTGTGAATACTATTGACAACAAATATGATTGATTAATGAATTTTTAGATAATTAGCCATTGCTAATTTATTGTGGAAGATTAAATGCAGCTAGAGGGAAGTCATTATTTAAATGTGGCACAACTTCCTGGTTTTCTCTCTCAAATGTGGAGTATGGCTAATGACAGCAAGCCATGTAATGCTTGCTGAGGTTGTCCACTCAATTGCAAATTTTTTAAATCAGGTAATTGATAAACTTTATGTTACAATGGAATATTTTATATATTTTTTTTCTCAGTTTGATATGTCTCCTTTTTTGAATTACAATGAAGAATTATTATTTTTCATTTTAGTGGTGGAATCTTTTATCCTTTTCTTATTGTTATATTTCATTTCTACACACCATTTGACATTTGGACTTTGTTCGCCTTTGTAAATATTCTTCCCATCAATCATTATTAATTTAATCTAACTAGATTGTTGATTATAGCATGCTTTCATTACCATAGAAAAATAAAGCTTGAAATAATTGTCTTTGCTCATAGTTATTCAATCTTTGTTCTTGTTATTATGCAAAAAATCTGGAATTGTTTTCACTGTATTGCAAGCTCTTCTTGCTTATGGTCTTAATAGCTCAAGATGTCCTCGAGATGCTCTTCACCTATTAGTACATTCTATACATTCTAGTTTTAGTAGTAAATATGTTTGTAAATGAGGCTGTGAACAACAAGAGTATTAATATATAAATATGTTTGTAAATGTAAATTGGAAGTTATTATTTATTCTTCAAAGTTTAGTCCATCCATGCTTGGGATGAGATCCATCATGTTGCAATGTTTTTATATTAATATTTGTGTTTATTTTATATTTCATGTTGGGAAGCGTTTAGCATGCTGGATAAGTCTTGTAATGATTGATGAGTGAATCTATTTTAGCTTTCAAATTGAAGTGAAACTTATGGGCTACGTGTTTTTTCTCATTTGAATGCTATGTGTACATAGTATCAATGGTAATGCGATTTCTAGGCTTATGGCTACAACCCTATTTTTCTTAACTGCAAATTTAATGATTTGTTTTTATACCAATTCTACCAATTTTAAAAAAACCTCGAAGATTTTTGTAGCCCTTGATTTCCCCTTTCTTTTGCATATTAGAAATCCTATAAATGTAAGATTTGAGTGAATTACTCTAGACTTTTTTTTTGCAATTACAGCCACAAAAATGATGATGTGAATAAGTTCTTTACATTTTCTGAGAGGTTTTAATATGTTCTATTATTGTTTAGAATATATTTATGTTTAGACTTGATCTCCTATGCTTTCTAAGGGCATTTGTGAAAGATGTTCACATTGCCATACTTGTTGCACAAGTATGTACTTTTTGTGCAAGCGGATTTGCAATTGGTTTGCAAGTGTCTAATCACTACACAAGTATGTAATTGTTGCACAAGTAAACTTGTAATTTTTGCACAAGTAGAATTGCAACTGTTGCAGTTGCACTTCTAGACTTGCAATTGCTATGCAAGTAAGTTTGGTCATATCTCTACAAAGATGCTTTATAAAAGGTTATTCCTTGATTTCTTTTAAGACATTCACTTGTGTTGTCATGCTTGGTGCATTCGTTTTGCACATATTGAGTGTCATTGTGTTGTATTATAGCATCTTGAGTACATAGGTGTGTAATGTGGCATGGTAGGAATATGCATGAAGTGATTTGTTGTTTATATTTTTTTTCTCGGACTTGCAGAATTGTTTTCTAGTTGATCTAATCTTATATTGAAGCCTAGAAAATGGAAATTTAATTATTTTTTGTCATTTTTTTGTAGGTGTTCAATCTTGAGCATGTAATTTCAATCTACATTGCACGACCTGAACGGGTGGATAAGGTTGTAAAAAATGTTTATAAAGAGGCAATGAATAGGCTCAAAGACAAGGAATTAGAGTCACTCATAGTCATTTTACCTAACAACAATGGCTCATTGTATGGTGAGTATTATTCTAAATTTAGTACTCTCAATGCATTAGGTTTATTAAATTTAGCCCCAATCTAGTTCTACAGAACCTTTATTAAGTGCACACGAAGCTCTTTGAGTAGTTCACTCCTGATTGTGTTTGTCATTATGTGAAAAAATGGATTGTTTGAGTAGACAAACCATCCTACTGAGAGCATTTTAACATGGGTACCTTAATGTTGGCATGAATGCAGGAGATTTGAAAATAATATGAGAAACAGATCTTGGCATAATATCTCAGTGTTGTTTGACAAAGCATGTTTCTAAAATAAGTAGACAGTAATTGGCTAATGTCTCTCTAAAGATCAATATAAAGGTAAGTTTTGCAATTTTTAAGTACATTGATAAAAGCTCATGTAGCAATCTAGTGGCCAGGGTTAGTTTGATTAATTTTTATTAATACTTTAATTTAGACTACTTTTTGAATTGTAAATGGAGCATTCATATATTTTTAGAGAGCTTGGAGTTATGCCACTATTCATAATTCAGTGCTTTGCCTTTGGATTATGGTAATTGTATGTTGTTTCATATTTGTTGCAGATGGGTGGGATAAATAATTGTGCTTTTGGATGATCTTAGTTGGTGGATACCTTTATTGAGTGATACACCAACCTTTATTTTTTGGGTAGATGTTACTCATCTAGAGAATGGAGAAGAATACAATCATTCTATAGCAATTGTAAATCTAATAGTTCTTCTCTATTATCTATTATTTAAAGGCCAAAATTGTGGAATACAATTCAATTAAGAGACAATTTGTGAGGTGCAAGGATCCATTTCATACTAGAGCAATTAATGAAGAGATTGTAGATTGATTTGTCACTAGATAATCAAGGAAAAGCATTAAAACCTTAAGTTTCTTCACTCACATAACTCAGACTAGTAAAATGTAGTCATATTGAATGAGCAGTGACTCTGCAAGTTGAGTGGATGGGTGAGCATAAGAATGAAGCAAGGTAATCTTCATTTCATTGGTTGAATGCATGAAACACATTGAAAAGGATGGAGAAGACATTAACATAGCAGTGGACAGAACCATGTCAAAGGGTGAAAAGGAATTCATGCACAAATTGCAATCACAATCCATGAAGATAAAGGTAGTTCCAACCTTTGATAAGGGTGGTAGTAAATGGAAAAGCAGTCAAAAGAAAACCCTAAGCTTTTGAGAGTTTATCAGAATTAGTAGCCCTCTCTTCATTGAAACTTTCTGATTTGAGGATTTCTCTCTATAAAGGATTCTCTTAAGACTTTTATTTTTTAGTTCTTGCTTCTTTTTGCTGAGCAAAAAAAGCCTCTTGTAACTCTTTTCAGAGAAAATCATTGTAACAACAAAACTCTTTTCAAAATCAATAAAATGGAAAGGTTCCTTCTTAGTTCTCTTGTTTCCTTTTTGCAAGGAATGATTTGATGTAGAAATTTTGATTTCATTTATGAATCCTTTGTTATTTCTAATTCATGCAATATTGGAGTAGGAATCTCATGTTAAATGTAGGTCATATGATATGTTGAGTTGTTTTGAGTGGATATAGTTGTGAAAACTCAGTTTTGCTTCAACCAAACATTGAATCAAAACCACACTAAAAAAGTATTTAAAATCATTTGTTTATTTTTTCAATACATTTTTTCATATTGTCTTTAGAGATACAATAGTTGGGATTAAATATATATTGTCTCTTTAGATTGTCTCTCTAGAGACAAAAGTGAAATTGTCTCTAAAGAGACAAAAGTGAAATTTTCTGTAAAGAGAAATTTTTTTTTTTGGTTCCATATTGTCTTTATAAAAATAATTTTTAATACAATAAGTTAAGACGCTCACTTAAAGACGATAATTAAGACAATAAACAATTTTTTTTTGTCTCAAGTTAAGACAATTTATTCAAAAATTATCTTAAACACCCCCTCTATATAGTAGTGTTAGGGAATTCCACACACATCACTTCACATCCCCATCTCCCCCTTTGAATGAACCCTAAAGTGAAAATTTGTGAAAGGAAGACCTCTTTCCTCTTAGGTGCAAAACCCTAGAGGTAAAAAGGTACATCTTGCCCCTTCCAGTTTTGGTGGTTCAATAACACTTTATATGCAACATTTAAAAATTCAAAGACTAATACATTTTGCAGGGTACGTTTTCATCCATTTCATCAGAAAATTCTTGCAAGTGGAAGTTTGGGTCATCAAGTATGTCTTCAAGATGAAAATATGACAAAATGCATTAGTCCACATGACTTCAATCACCCAATTGCCTCCATTGCATTTCATGCTCATGTGGATTTAGTAGCTGTTGGTTCTTGTCGCAAGCTATATATTTGGTGTCATAGTGCAAAAGGAGATGCATTTGCACCAATGATTTTACTTCATACTCGTTGACCTCTACGTACAGTTCATTTTCATTCCCATGTTGGAAGGATTTTCATTTCATTTGTTCAATGTTATGATGAGAATGAAATAATTTAAGTATCTTTTTTGTCGAATATAAGAGGTAATTACGCTCCAATTTTTTTAAAACGTATTGAAATTTCAATGGCTTTGGTTGTGGTAATCTCCACACAGTGACTCTTGACATAAAATTATCTAAAGTTTCTTTTTATTTTGAGTTAGCTCTTTTAAGTTGTATTTTTCTTTCCCTATTTCTTTCAAATTTTAATGACTTTTCATATTTCTTCAGATGCCTTCAGCTGGTAAAGCGCATGCCATAATTCTATCTACAATACAATTATGTGATGGGCCCTTTGAAATATTCTTGTGTCACCAAAAAGTGTAGCCTTTTGCACTTTTTCACTCAGTTTGGCCTTTTCACTTGGATTTTGGCCTTGATTTAGTCTTGAAAGCTTGCAATTCAACAACAATTTCAAACAGTTTTTTAATAAGGTGTTGTGAAGTGTTGTAACACATCTTCCCACTTTTCTAAGATGCTTTCAACAAAATTCACCTAAAAAACCCGCTTTTATTGCTTTCCAAGCCTTGTGTCAAGGTGTTGTAAAGTGTTGTAAGACATTTTCACACTTTCCCAGGCCTATCATCAACCAATTAACCCTTTTCTTATGTTAATTTATTCCCTTGATTTAATTTTATGCCCTCCTTAAGTGTGTTTTGGGAGGCAGGCCTAATACACATCATTAATCACCATTTTATTCCCGACCACCACTTGAATTTTCCCAAGTGGACTAGGTCGCCAGCTTGGGCGACCTAGTCCGTTTTTGCTTAAAATTCAAAAATAAAATAACTTTCTGATGGGAATTTTCCTCCAAAACCCTAGTGTAAGCCTATCATGTGACATTTTTGAGAAATTGGGGCATATCTTGTATAAATAAGGGTTTTCACCTTCATTCGCCCCCCAAGCTCATTTTTCATCTTGACAATCACTCTTGCACTCAAGCTTCCAAAGCAAGTAATCAAGCACAAGGGCATCAAAACCAACCTGCATTGGAGCTAGTTCTTGCATGTTGCAGACTTCAACAACAAAGGATTTGGTGAGCATTTAGATTATTTATCATTAAAGCATCTCTCCTTTGATTTCTATCTCATTTTGGTTTAAGTTACCATCAAAGGGGTTTGACTTGGGCAAACCCCTATTCCCTAACCCCAACATTCTTTCTGTATTTGTATGTGTTTTGTAGGTTGTACTTAGATCTAGCAAGGTTCAAAGTGTTGGGAAAGGTATAATTATTCCATTCAAGACACATCAAGACATCAAACCCTAGGAGGAGCAGAAAGACAAGTTGTAGGTCATTTTTGGGAGATTCGGACACGAGATATTGTAGAGAAGGAAAGCACCAGTTGGGACCCACAAAATTAGACCTTCAAGCTTCCAAAAGTACCAAGAGGACTAGGTCAGCATTGTTGGTGACCTTGTCCCTGTACCGGGCTTGAAACATGATTTTTTGTATTTTTGGGTACCCTTTTCCTCGAAACGCAATTCGATAAAGTTTCCCAACAGAAGGACTAGGTCGCTCAACTTGGCATAAGTGTCTCTCTACTGATTTCAGGAAAATTCCAGAACATTCTAAGGCTTCTCATTTGTAACTCTTCATTCCCATGTGCACAAGCTTTGAACTTTCCAGTTTACTTTCTATTTGCATACATTAATGACATATAGTTTAGCTTGCATTTAATTTACATTTTCTTTCATTTAAATTTCTTAGTTAGAATAGATTCATTTAATTTCTAGCATTCAACCACACTTTTCACACACAAACACAACACTAATCATTCCATCCTTTCATTGAATGCAACCACCAAAAATAACCATATTAACAAGGTAAAAGATTGTCATTCCTACACCAAAGAGCTCCTAGGTGAAAAACCTTAGGGGCCTAGTAAAGGGAATCCTATTTACCTTGTTAGAATATCTATTTTTGGTGGTTTACTTCCTGTATTCTTTAATTTTTTCATTAAATAATGTGTTCCTATTTTTTGCATATCATCTTGAAGGAGTGGTATCTAAGGCAACAGTTGGGGTGTGTGGAGCCAAATCCATATGGTGGTGCACATAATTTATCAATTCAATAATGGATCTCTATTTTATTGATTTATTTCAATTTCATTCATATCTGATATCTTGGGATAGGGATAGTTGTCGTTTTATTCGTTGGTAAAAGATTCTTGATTCTAGATCCTACGTCGGTATGGTTTAAAGTAAAGTTGAGCACACTCATTATTAGGATCTTGGCTGTAATTTTCAATCTAGTAAACATTCTCTTAAACCATCATCACCATTTTATTTTTAGGCTATAGCTCACCAAATTGGAGAAATGAAAGGTCAATAAACACAACTGCTTGCCAAATTGGAAAAGTAAAAGGTCAATATGCATAGGTTTGGTAAGTGTGGGTACTTGAGGAAATTTCAAGTATCACAAGGATATTCTGACAAGAAGGGAAACAATGGTCTCTTGCGGTATGGATGATCCCCGACGAATGGAATGCCTATACTATAACCTTTTGCTATAGAAAGCCAAATCCCTATCTATTTTTTGGTGCAAGAACGACCATTTTGAAGCCGTCCCGTGCACTTGTGGTTCAAAGTAGAAATGAATTTTTTTTCATGGGAGATTCATAAGAACTGAAGCTTGATTGACCTGAGAAGTGTGTCATGGAGGGTACCTAGTGTGGTCAAGCTTCTAATCATCTATTTTGAATAAGCATAGGTGGATTTATCCAAGTGGAAAATCAAAAAAAAAATCTCTTTCTATCCTAGGGTTGTGCATCATTTTGGAATCAAAACACTTTGCTTGGATCTAAAATATTGGAAAACAAACATTCAACAAATCGTTAGAATTTTAAACCCTTCGGGAAGAACAAATACCTTTGAAAAGTCCTCATGTTACTGCTTATCCCTAGAAGGATTCTAAACATTTTGACCCACATCTTAATTTGGTTCTCCCGAAAGTCAACATAGGAAACTATTTCCTTCATTCTCTTGATTTTCACATAATGGACCTTATGGACTGAAAATAAATTGAGACATAGGCATTTAGTTTGAAAGTTCAGCAAGAGGTGTGGATGTGGTAAAATAAATTCATTAACCAATATTAAATCAATTGAACCCCACACATTTGCTTGTAATATTCTGCCTTATGGCTTTCCATGTAAACATTGGTCTATTGATTTGAAATACTCTTAGGGAGAAAAAATGTACTTCACTATCTTGGTCTTGTAAAAAAAGTCCCTCTTAGGTTCATTTAGGATCAAATCAAACACATCATCCGTCCCAAACAGTTATCATCTCCATACCACAAACAAATTTAGAGCTTTGGAAACATCATTATCTCTAGAGACTTGGTTATATCATTTAATCACATCAAAATCACCTTGTTTAGTTGGGAGTGTGAGAATTCATCCTTTCTTACACCTCTAGTTAAATTGGCACCTCCTCGATGAGTTCATACTAACATTTTAGGGTTTACAAAGTTCATTATCAAAATTGGAAACCAATCAAAACCAAAACCTAAGTCTATTATTTATCAAAATTTATTAGAAGTTCAAACACCCATATCACTCACCCTTTCATCTTTCATCTCATCATTCGTCCTAAATCCCTTAGAGCTCAATGAGGTTAAAACACAAGGAAAAAATGGAGTATAAACTTGATTCATACATTATGAGTGATCTAAGTCAACCAAACTATCAAAACCTTACAATGCCAATTGATTATCAAAACTCACATTTATACAATCCATACATGGCATCATTATCTCCTACAAACTTCAATGATACAAAAAATTTGAGTATGCCCAATCTGAATTTTGGACCACCTTTCCCTATGATAGATTTCAGTCAAATTCAAAACTTACAAATCTATCAACCAAACATGAGTCTTCAACAAAACAACATTATCCCATCCAATCCATACATGCCAAATGAAAATATACCAAATGCAATCTTATCAAACATGAACGTATCAAATAAAAGCTTGGTGAAATTTGGGATAGATATGTTTGCAAATCACACCAATGGTGTTCAAAGTCCAAACAATATGTTAATGACTCCAAGTCAAGGTAACACCATGCAAAATCAAAATCAAGGAAATGTGATTCCCAACCACAACAATGTTCAATTTCAACCTATAATTCCAAATCCAAACATCATCCCAAATAAAAACATTGTCCAAAATCTATTTGTCCATGATCAAATACAAACACCACAAGTATACATTCCAAATTTTCTTGAACACAAACCAAATCAACTATATAAAGGGTGTCAAGATAAAAATAAAGATCAAATTTCTACACTTACCAAAATAGTTGATTCATTGCATGAAGGAACATATCCACCCCAAAATCAATACACTCTTCCATTGGTGAAACCATGTCATCAAAGCATTGAGTTGTGCCCACAACCACATCAAGAAAAATATCTCCAATGTTAAGAGGTCAGATATCAAGATCAACAACATCAACAAGAAACCCAATCACCACATCTCCAAGATCAATCACAACAAGAATCACCTCAACAAGCACAAATATCACAAGATCACAAATGTGAATACACTCCTTTTGGAGAGTCAATCGAATCAGTGCTAATAAAGATAATTAATGCAAAACTCATCACTCTTCCAAAGGTAAGTTCTTTCAACTTTGTCCTAAACTTCCCTTGGAATAGGGGTGGATTGTATTGCGAGTATCATAGATAAAATATTCATAAAACATAAAATTGCATTCAACTCAAGAATCTCATCCAGGACCTTATTGATCAAAAAATGATAAATGTTGAGGACAATGATCTAGATTCAACCACTAGTGATAACAGTGACAATATTTCTACCACAATTGTTGAGATCGATGATCGAGATCAATCCATCAATGAGAACCTTGAAGGTGTTTCTGCATCATCCAACGATCAAATAAATACATATGAAGAGTTAGTTTTCAATCATGATCAAAATCCACCAACAATACCCGACAATGATCCAATTCAAGAAATGTTAACATTATTGGATCCTATGGTTGAAAACATTGACAATCTCTCCAACATAATTTTTGAAAATGATTATGAAAATCTATCCATCAATGAGCACCTTGAATTTTTTTTACCCCATCCAATGATCAACTCAACATATGGGCCGATGCAAGAAGTTGGGTCCACAAAAAGTTCAAAAAGTGGAAGTGCTTTTGTTGTTTTTCATAATTTGTCACACTTGGACTAAAAATTTGAGGCACTTACACAATGAATTTTTAAAAAAATCAGTAATATGAAATTTTGAATTTTGAATCTAGTTTCTAAATATGTAAATTATTCAAATACCTAAATTGTAGAAACTAAATTTTGATAGGGATCTATAAAAACCACTTTTTAAAAGTCCCTATTTTTTTACCATACCATGCACGTGTATGGACACCACTTTTTCACCCAAATAAAAGTATTTTGCTAATTCCTTTTGAGGAAAGAGAGCTAACAACATGAAGATTGATGAGGAATTTTTTTTGTAATTTTTTGTTAAATATATTTTTTTTTATTAAATTTTTATTGGCCTTAATTGTTGTTTTTAAAAATCATCGTGTACGGACAACATAATTTGACCTAAACTAAACATTTTTTGAAACTTTTTTTTTTCATTCTGTAAAGAATTGTCTAAATATTGATGTCATATAATTTTTTTTACAAGAAACTTCACCAAAAAAAGTTATTAAGAAACCAAAAAAGTATTATATTTCATGTTTAAGGACTAGTTTGCTTTGAAATTAATTTAAAAATAACAAATATAATCCAATATTAATAAAAATTATATATTTGGAAAGTAGAAATCATGTTCTGTAATGGGTTTTAATTTTATAAATTGATTTAGAAAAAAATCCATGAACCATACTGTCAAAGATGGACATTTTTCTTCAATCTGCCTTAGTTTTTTAGTTGCAGGTCAAAGGCTAAGGCTCAGATTGCCAAGCCTTTCCCGAGCCTAAAACCAAGGCTGCAAGTGGGTTGGAGATTCAAGTTTTTAATAACGCGTATGCATTTTTAAAAATGCATACACGTTACAAAACGCATATGCGCTCTTTATTTGTTTGATTATTTATAAAAAAAAAAAACTTTTTAGAAATGCGTACACATTTCTAAAAAGTATTTTTTTAAAATAAATGACTTGTATGCACTCAAAAACGTGTATGCATTTTATAATGCGTACGCGTTTTATAATGCATACACATTTTTTTAGGCTCGGGTACCCAATGCATAATGCATACGCGTTTTTAAATAACACATACGCGTTTTCTGTGAGATTTTTTTTTTGGCCGAAACTTCCCCTCTTCGTGGACCCAACTTCTTGCACTTACCCATATATTATGAGTCACTCTTTTATCATGATCAAAATTCACCAATAATATCCAACAATGATCTATTTCAAGGAGTGTTAGATTTATTTGATCCTATTGACATAATCTAAGATCCAATCAACATGATCATATTGACAATGTATTTACATCACCTAATGAGTTAGAGGACATATCTCAAGAATTTATTCCAAAGAATGATCACCATCTTTCACCAAAGTCTACCAATGACCCTTGCCAAGACATATTGACATCCTTCAACCTCATGGTTGCGAATATTGAAGGAATCCTCAACTCAACACTTGAGCCACCCCCCGACCTAATGAAGACATACAAGAACCATTTATAAGAAATCCATCCTTTGAAATTAACCCATGTCAAGAACTTTATCCAAAGCATGTCGAAAGAAATTCCAACATTTACCAAGATCAGGAATTTGTATATCCATAATACTACAATGATCTAATGGGACTATTTATACAAGATGTCACAAATGATGATCATATCCATATAACACATACTCCTCCATCTACCCATGAGATGCTTTCTTTGGATGGAGATCTAGATGATCTTCATACAAAACAAGAGTCTCATATTCTTGATATCATTACCAAGGAACAAGAGTCTCCTACTCTTAACATTTGTACACATGATCAAGATATAGAAAAATCTAGAGATATATTAGAAGTTGGTCATGAAGAAGGCTTCTACAGAAGCTGTGAATCATAAACATTCTGTGAAGGCATATCAGAAATGAATAACGAGGAAGACTCTTACATGGATAGAGAATCATCAACACCTCTTGAAGAAGCATTAAAATATAATATTTCACAAGATCAAGCCAAAGATAAGGAGTACTAGTCATTGGAGCTTCGTTCTTGAATACCGCATCTTCTTCCTCCATATAGGAAAAAATCGCTTGATCAGGTGCGATATTCGACTCTTGTTCCACAAAATTCCATTGCATTTGTGCCCTAAAATGGGAATTCTCCATCTTGGATGACACATATCCTACCGCATTTAGAAGCATTCCTTTATTTCTTTGCTTTGCTACTTTTTGCTGCATCTTTCCCTTTGGGAAATTTCAGGGCATATGACTATCATTGCAAGGAAAGAACCATGCATTGTCATCATCGGCCAAGTTGTTTTGGCCTGGAATCAAATCCTTGTTGTGGCCATCTTCGAGTGTTTGTAATGACATGGTAACCATAACTATCTTGTTGGTAGGCACCGCTTGTTCACCTCCTTGAACTGAAGGTCCTTGGTACGCACTCTTCTAATAGAATGGCCTTCCTCCCTGATAGGTTTGAGTAGCTTGTTTCGAAGGGGTTTCTTTTTGCTACTTGTTGAGAACTAACTCATTAGCAAAAGACCGAATCAGACTCTTCATATCATTGATGTTTGTCACCACAAAGGATGAACTCAACGTGCTTGGATATGTGGTGGGGTATACATACATAGATTGGGATGGACCTGAACCCATCACTTGTGTCACAAAAATGCTCAAAGCAACTTCCTCTCGAGGTGTGTCATAAATTTTTACAAAAAGAAGCATCAGAGGTCATGGTGAAAGCTTCCCATCATCTATCAAACTATTCTCCACACGTGCCACCACCTCATAGGTATCAGGTAAGGTATCCCCTCCCATAGAAGTTATCATGACCGCAATATCTGAGTTGATATCCTTCAAAAATAAGATGAACGCCATCACAGCTTGAGGTCAGGTAGTCACTGGGATCCTCTACTAGGTTTTGTTAAACCTGGTATTGAAGTCACTCATGACCTCTTACAGAGCTCTCTTGGTGGTGATTAGTTGGTGTAGTAGTGAAGAACGATCTCCTTTTTTTGAAAAGCGTTCAAACAACTTTTACCCGAGATCATCCTACAAGCTGATAGAACTGAAAGTAGGAGATTTGTACCTTTCTTGAGACTTCCCTTTGAAAGAGGTAGCCAAAAATCTCATAGAAATATTTTCCTTCATGATATTATGCATTCTATATACCTCTACTACGTCTTGGAGGTTATCAAAAGGGGTTTTAAAGTCCTCTCTTGAGAATTTCGAAATAGCCTTGAGGGCATTAGCAGGTATAGTGGGCCAAAGATCAAGAGGAGTGGGTGGTTGTAGTGGAATACCAATGTCCGAGGTTACAAATTGTTTGGGGTTAGGGGGGTACGTGAGCCATGGATAAAATTTTCCTATGGATTGGGTAAACTGGTATTCTTATTGTGTCGCCAAAAAGTGTGGACTTTGACACTTTTGGCTCATTTGGACCTTTTCCTATGGACTTTGGACCATTTTCAATCACTTTTTACCCCTTTCCAAGCCTTGTGACGAGGTGTTGTAAGGTGTTGTAAAACATTTTCACACTCTCCTAGGCTTGTCATCACCTTATTATGCTATAATGACCCCTTAATACACATAAAAATCCTATCTTAGTGTGTTTTAATGAGACAATCCCGACAAACATAAATAATAATATTTTAATCCCCAGAAACTAATGTAAAATGCCCAAGTGGATTAGGTCGCCACCTTGGGAAACCTAGTCCCATGTGGCATAAATTTTGATTTAAACTTAAATTCTTTCAGGATTTTGGTCTCTAAAACCTTAAGGTTGGTCAATATGGTATTATTTCAGACAAATTAGGGCATAACCTGTATAAATAAGCCTCAAAACCCTAATTTCTCATAAGTCACATTCATTTTCCCTCTCACAATAACTCTCTATCTCTCATCCACTCCTTCCTCTAAAGAAAGCTAGGGTTTGATCCTTCCAAGTCAACAAGACATCTTTGTTGAAGCATTCAAGGGTTGATTGCTATAACAACATAAGATCTATCATCAAGGAAAGGTAGCAACTCCATCACTCCTTATTTCATTCTTTATGTCTTATTTCATCATTTGATTTGATTATCTACAAAGGGGCTTGACCAAGGCAAGCCCCTATATCCTAACATCCAACATTTTCTTCTTGCTCTTTGCATGTGTTTGCAGATTCGGGTACTTTGGAGATCATTGAATAATTGTTGAAGACATCCTCTTGAATGAAAGGTCAAACTATTCACCAAAAATCACTCTCAGTACTGAATATTAAATTTTCGGAAACGAGAAACTGTGAAGAACCAGGGTGCAAACCTAGGGCTTATGTTTCCTCTTTGGAAACTCCAAAAATCTTGAAGAGGACTAAGTCGCCAAGAATGGAAACCTAGTCCCTCTGGATAGGCCTATTTGTGATTTCGACATTTTTGGACACCCATTTGGCAGAAATGGACTCTGAACCAATTTTCGAGAATCTGGGACTAGGTTGCCAAGATTGGCACAAGTGTCCCTTTTGGCTTCTGCAACATTTTCACCAACATTCCAAACCTCCAACAGATCCTTCTTCCAATCCTAGGTGTACACATTTTCTTTTCCTTTATTTATGTAATTATTTGTTTACATCTCTTAGGTCATTTGCATAACATAGTGTGTTTTCCAACACTTATTTTTTAATTGTTTGTATTCATCACTAGCTTCATTTTTTGTTCACAATAGTTAGGGCACAATCACACACATCAAATTAAGCCCATAAACCCCTTTGAATGAACACCAAAGCATATCATTAGGTGAAAGAGAGCACATTCATCCAAAAAGTTAGCTTCTATGGTCAAAAACCCTAGAAGCTCATTGGGGAATCCTCTTTCCCTCCTTGTATATGCTTTTGGTGTTTCACTTATTTGGAAACTTTGACCTCCAGGGGGATTAGATAAGGTTGTAAACTCTAAGCTCTTACTCTTTACTCTATTGCTCCTTATAGGTGATATAAAACCTGTAAATCTTCTTCTCCTAGGTACGAAAGAGGGTAGCTAGGAGTACTGGAAGTGGACCTTTGAAGATGCTCTTGTTTAGACTCTGGGCATGAACCTCCAGTTTCCTTCCTTAGTCCGATTTAGAAAAAAATCTTACTTGTTATTAAAAATTTGGAAAACCTATCCCACTAGGCATGCCAGAAAAATAATTGTTGATCATCAAAGCTTGCACCTCTCTGACAATCTCATGGGAAATTCAACGAGTGGGGGAAGAATATGTGCCTCATTGAATACCTTTGGGATTTTATAAAAATCCGACTCTTCTCTGAGTTTGGGAAAATGGTAGATAGAAATGTAAACAAAAAAACATGAAAATGATGATGCGCCAATGGTTTTACAACATTTTGAAACCACAAGTTCCTTTCTATGAATGATATGATAGACACAAAACACCACATCCCTTCATTTTTGGGAAGAGAATGAGCAGTAGAGGCTAGACACAAGCACAATGCATTTATTCAATCCACCTGCAAGAAGTGTGTATTAAGATCCAATCAAGCATAAAAATTTAAAAGGTTAATAGAAAAACATTCAAAAGCCACATAAACTCTCCCTCTTAATATAACATAACATGAGAAAATGATAACCTACAAAGAAAACAGAGAAGTCGAAGAACATAATCGAGTTTCTACAAATTATAACTTTATCATGCATACATAAAAAATGTAAATTGAATAATCAAACTATTCAAATTAAGCTAGACATAGTGTTCTATTCTAGATGAAGTTATGAAGAAAGAAATATTGACAGAGGCCATATCATGCACAATTTCAATCTCTTTAGATCAATTCATTTATGAAATCTCAAATCATTAAAAATTTATGAAATTTTGCATTTACATCTTAGGTTTGCATCATACAACACAAAAAACCTAAACAATCAACCAAAAAATATCAAAATTCTAAGAAAAAACACCACTGGGACTCATTCACCACCTTTGGAAACTTAGTCCGTTTATGCCCATGAAACAAACTTTTATAGAACTGAAAACTCTATTTTTTTAACTTTTTTTTGTTGCTCTTACCTATCTATACCAATTGGCTGAGTTTTTGTAACATGCATTTCATCAGATCTAGCTTACATTATCTCATTACATGCATGGGTTAAACTTTTAAATTTGCATTCTCACATTGTTACATAACATAATCAATCAATTGTCATCCTTACAATTTGAAAAATTGCATTTCCCTTTTGCATGTTTTCTTTAGAAAATGTCTAACATTTCAAGTTAATAAAATAATTATTACTGTTGGGTATATGAAGGCCAACAAACATCTATGTCCCTTCGTCTTCTCTTGAAGACTATTGTATATATATATGTGTGTGTGTGTGTGGGAAAACTCTATGTATAATGCTATATTGAATAAAAGGATAATTACCTTGCTTTCTTGAGGATGTTGCCAAATTGACGAACCACATAAAATATTTTGTCTGTGTGTGCTACATTGTGTGTTGTGTATTTATCTAATTACTCAACAATTAATATCAAATCTTGTGAGATCCAAGGAGAGCAGGTAGGATAAAGGGTTTACAAGGTTGAAGCTATTGTCTAAAGACTAAAGGTTTTTCTAGGTATCAGAGAAAGAGATACAGGTTTGTGGTCTTAAATTGGAGTCAGATTGCATTGAAAAACAAAGGGAGTTAAAATCAGTTACAAAGAGAATGTGAAGAGATCGTTCTCAGGAAAGAAGAGGTTAAAGGAAAAATTGTGAATGGTAAGGGGCATGCCAAGAGAGGAATAAAATCCATGCCATGGTGAAGATTAATTACCATGAAGTCTAAATTTGTTCAACACATATGAGATATGGTGGATGGGTAAGTGTGAGATGATAACAAAAAAATGAAATGTGCATAATTTACAAGCCTTGGCAGGCCATGGAAGTGATAAGGCAGGGAAAAAGAGAGAGACATTCCCCTCGATGCTATGGAGTTGAACTGAAGGAGGGACATCACCACTTAATAATTTTAAACTTAAAAATGAATATAGGCGTCAAGCCCTTGACAATAGGGAGTTGATGCAGTCAAATGAAGATTTAAATTGCAGGTTAGAAGCATGGAGAGGCGCACATGGGTTAATGGTTGGAGGTTCAGTCGTGGGAAAGAGAAAAGAACTTCATGGCAATTGGTCTTTCCATTGATAGTGAAACATGAGTCAAGGAGGACTATATATGGAGGCGTGTACAAGGGATATGATTACAAATATTTACAAGTGAAATTCGATGGTAGAAGGCATCGATAAAAGATGTAAGTCTAAGTGAAATAGTTGTAATTAGTTTGCTTTGAAATTTCTCTTCATGGCTGAAAACAACAGTTCTAAATAGGATTGAGTTAACTATAGATTCACAAGAGGAATAAGAGAAGGCGCATAAATAAACCTGGTTCATAATGGAGACAGTCTGGTATATGTCTACAAAAGAGCAGTGTGAGGTGAGTTGGAGATTTAAAGAAAACATAGAAGCAAGGGTGTTGCCTGATGATTGTAATGTGTTAATTTTATGAAACTTGGAATATATGTATTTGGTTGGTTTTTAATTTGTGTTTAGTTTGATATCATGCAATTTTCATTGATTTAATTTGACAAAAGTAATTTTTGAATTAGCATTAAACGTTTACAGAGTTTGTGTAATTTGGATTATATGGGAGTTGTGTTTTCTTCTTCATCAAGTGCAGCCACAGTTAGAGTGATTGATTAGAATGTAGTATGCTTATCATGATACCATGGATGGATTGGTATCAGGTTTCACTGAGAGCTCTTGGTAGTGAAAGTTATGTTGTTGTAAGGTGATGGTTATATCTTCATGTGATTGGAGATGATGGTTCTTGTTTATAGGTTGTTTGTTATTGTGCCATCATGGACTCTTGATTCTAGATTAGAGTGTTTGGCATGATAGAGGTTTTCTTGATACAAGGTATGCTGTTTGGAGCATGTGGTCTTCCTTTGTGGAGATATTAGATCATAGTGTCATGTTGTGTTCCCAAGTTATGCAGACGTTTAGTGGGACTTTTGACAGTGGTCTTGTTGGTGCTCTTGGTATTGAGTACTTGGGTATGTGTAGGATCATTATGGAAAAAAAAGGCCCTTAAGTGGCAATGAAAATTTAGAAAATCAGAGTTAGACAACTTGACGTACAAAATTGAATAAGTTAACTATATTATTTTAAAAATATGTAAGAATATAATTTGTAGCAAATTGAATGTAGTTTCTAAACTACTAAGTTTTTTTTTTTTTAAATCTATTTGGTGAACATTTGAAATTTCAATATAGTAGTACTTAAATTTTAGGGAAAAATAAAGATTTAGGTGTTTGTTTGATCACCATAACCACAATAAAATTGCAATATTTTTTAGAAAATTTTAGATATAAGTAGAGGACTCGTTTTTCGTTGTGATGCATATTTTTTTGTAATTTTTTTAAAAGTAAATAATTAATTATGAATTTTTTATTACAAATTTTAAAAAATATAAAAACTCGTATGTCTGACCACCTTAACTTGGTCAAAACTTCATGAAATTCACTTTGCTTTTAATCCTATAATATGTGAAGCATAGAATGTGATGCATGTTTCAGATTCAAAAAATGTGATACCATTTGAAGGCTATAGATTTTTTTCAATCAACCTATCAATTAGGACTTTAGTCATAATTCAAATAGAAAATAAATAATAATTATTTATTAAACTCAAAGTAAAGTATAATTTATATTTGTGGAAATTCAAGAATATCCTTTAAAAACCCTTTTCATTTCATCAATTTTGGGTAAAAAAAAGTCATCAGCCACATGGGCCATCATATCACTTAGAATTCGCCACTTTTTGTCCCATCATGATCTTACGCATACCCACTTTGGTTATTTGCTTGGAGAGCTTCATGATGGTGCAGTATTGATTGGTAGAATTGAGTTGTTTTTTGGTTGGCATTTCTCATGCAACATCAATTCAAGGATATATGTGTGTTTTTCATTAGACTGCAGTTTAAGGATCTTCAATTTTTTTTGCATATCAATGGTTTTTTGGTGTACTTTGCTATCCTAGAAGATGTTAATTTTTGTGTGCAGAATAGTGGATTATACAGTGATTTTTTTTTTGTATGGGTTGGATATGTTGTTGTGGATTATATTCAAGTCACCGTTGTTAGAGAAGTTTGGGGTGCCACTTGAGATGGTGCCTTATTGGCTGGAATGTTAACAAAGCGATGTGAGTAATGCGCTCATTCCAGGTATGCATTCATCTGAACATTGCTCATAAAGTGGGAGCATTAAGCAATCAGATAGATACATTGATGAAGCAAGTATAATGGGAGAAGTTCAAGCATGTGTGCAGCTGGAATGTTAACAAACTGATGTGGTGAATTTTCTCATTCAAGTTGTGATGGAGGTCTTGGTGGTTAGCTTTCAAGATGAAGTTGGATTTTTGTCGGTATTTTCAAGATGTGACAATGGGAGAGAAGTAAGAGAATGTTCGATATGTTGTAGCAGCCATTGGACTTCAAGTGGGAGACTGTTGGTTATATATGAATCCCAATGGACATTTGTGTCCCTTCGTCTTCTCTTGAAGACTATTGTATATATATGTGGGAAAACTCTATGTATGATGCTACATTGAATAAAAGGATAATTGCCTCGCTTTCTTGTGGATGTAGCCAAATTGGTGAACCATGTTAAATTCCTATATCTGTGTGTAATTGTATGGGTTCTAAATTTGTCTAATTACTTAACAATTACATCATTTTTTCATTACAACAATCTATAGTTATCATATTTCATGTTCTATTTTTAGATCTTATTACGTATTGTAAGAAAAAAATGTTAAGTGCATATGAATATGAGGTCTTTTCCCCTTTCTTTTTATTCATAATTGATCCCTCTCATAGTATCCCTTCTGTGAGAGAGGTTAGTCTAGTGAAAGAAACCTTGGATAATCCTAACAATCACATTTATTCTGCTCCTATTATTTGTCCTACTTGTGAAGAAGATATTATGGTGCTAGAAGAACCACTTGGTGAGAGTTTTGAAAACTTGAGTTGTTTATCTGCTCTTACCTCTCTTAGTGGACAAGACATTGATAACCAAGCCAACACACACATAGGTAATCATGATAATAGCATTTCTCCTTCTCCTAGTTTCTCTTATACTTGTGAAGAAGAAACCCTGTAGTTAGAACACATAATTATTAAAGTTCATGAGATCCCTAGTTGTCCCCCTTCACCAAGGAAAACCATTGATCATCCCCCTATTTGTGATGAAGTCATTTTAGAAGAACCAACCTTTGATTTTCAAGAGTAGTTGGTTTGTAGTTCTCCTCAAACCCTTCCTCCTAGGGAGGATATCATGATACACAATAAGGACAACAATGACAATAATAATATCATATCCTTAGACGAAGTTGCAAAGATAACATTAGCCTCTCACTCGCTACAGGATGTTAATATTATTCAAACTCAACTTATCCTTTACCCACCATCACAAAAACCTCAAACTCAAAACAAACTTGAACTCATCCTCTACCCACCTACAAATTATGTGTCGTGACAGTCGATTTATAATACTATTGCTCATACATATTGTACTAGAAATAATTTGCAACCACATAAATCAACCACAACACCTTTACCTTTGCCTCATCATATCTTGCCTAGTGCTCCTCGATTATCTCCTAAGGAGTTTGATCTTCTTGAACAACTAAGGAACACTCCTGAAAAGATATCATTATGGGACCTTATTCAAGCTTCCCCTCACTATCACAATATGATTCAACATACTTTACAACAAGTTCCTATCTCTTCTAATGTGCAACCAAATGACATATCAACTATAACTCAAGGAATCCATATCAATATTGTTTTTCACCAAAGTGAGCTCCCTCCTTTGGAGGTACAAAAACAAAATGAATCTTTCCATAATAATATCCCAATATAAACAAAAGGGATAAAGATAACTCTTGTAGATACAAAATCTTCCCTTAATGTGTGTAGTGTGAGCCTTTTGGATAGGCTTGGCATTGATAAATCAAACATTTAACCTGATTCTTTATTTATTAAGGGATTTGACAATGTTGAAAAGAAATTGCTCGGTGTGATTACTTTACCTCTTATAGTTGGACAAGTCACATTGGAAACCTTGATCCATGTTATGCCTCATGAACTCTCATGTAATCTTCTCTTAGGCAAACTGTGGACTCATGCAATAAATGGGGTTCCTTCTACTCTTCATCATAAAATAAAGTACATCTACAATAACAAAGTGCACATGCTTGACACTAATCTTGAGCATTATAGTGTTTTACAACTTGATAAAAATAAAGAAAATCCCTTAAAAACATCCACCAACCACACAAGAAGAAGCTATGCTAGAAAAACAAAACTCTACATGTCCTAAACCCTTCACAACAATATTAATTGATGATTTGGGCTCATTGAATTTTGAACCAACATTCATGCGAGAATACAAGATCATAAATAAAGACTCCAAAAAGGGAACAAAAATATTGTCAAGAAAAAACTGGTTAGAAAGGAGCACCTTCTACCATTGATAAAGAGGGTATCTTGTCAAGACTCCTCCAAGATCACTTTATATCCCTTCCGCCATGAACTCAAAAGAAATTCTATTACAAGAATTCCTTTTGTGCATATCACAAAGTTCACGGTCATTCTACTAATGAATGTAAGGCCTTCAGTAGTAAAATGCAACATCTTAAGGAGTTTGAAGCTCTCCCTTATGTGGGGGAACCTAATTCATCTAATCAATATTGATTTGCACTCTACCATGCATCTCATTAATCATTTCGGCTCACCCTTGTCTTGCACTAAGTGGGGGCCAGGGGTTAGTTAGCCTTGTCCTCGTACGTCACTTGTCTTTACCTCTTTCGGCTATGTGTTAACCTTCTATGAACATATAAGAGAAATCTTGGGATGTTGATGACATGCCTTAAGGTGACTTGCATCTTGCAAACTACCTTTTTCATGATGTAGCTTATCAGAAACATATGACTTGGCATAGGGATTTCTAAATAAGCTCTCGTATCTTCTGAGTCTACTTTAAAGAATTTTCTCATAGTAATGGTGTTAGCAACTAGTTTAAAGTGGGGGCATACATCGACACTCACATTTCATTATACAATTTTTATTTTTTTTGTGATTCCCCCTCTTGGAAACATTAGGTAAAATGTTGCTCAGGATGAGACCTTGCACTTGTCCTCTCTTGCAAACAAGATGAGACCTTTTGCACTTATCCTCTCTTGGAGACATTAAGCATGATGCTCCCTAAGATGAGACCTTGCACGAACAAAGAAAAATTCCCTTTAACAAAATCTTTACATAACATTAAAAACCATTGTCTTTTGTGGCACCTTATTAAATTTATCAAGAGGTATAGCTTTGGTATGGTTCAAGTGGGAAGCCCAACCAACGGCATGAATTTCCTCATCTATGCCACCTACGTATATGTGAGTACATACCAACCATGAGTGTATCTTTCTCACCTTTTAGGACTTCTCACCCACTGGACAACCAAGAGTTTTGTCACCTCAGAGTGAGTATGCATTTTTGGACAAATAGCCTAGATTTGATCCACAATGTGTTAGAAAAGTGGGCAAAGCTTCATCCACCTTTATACTTTTACCTATTCTTTTGCTTCCCTTTTAGTTCTTGTCATTGCATGATTGTGTATCTTGTTTTATTGCAAATAATTCACCTTGTGTGTGTCCTCTCACACTTATGTTGGTTTGACTTAGGATCTTGGATCTTGGGGGCTTGTGCCACCTCCTATGATCTTTTCATCCTTTTCCATTCACATTGGTACAATTAGACCCCTCTTTTGAATGGCTACTTTAGTGTGAGTCTGAAGCAAGTTCATCCTCTCACTAAAGTGGGGGCTACATGTAACGTATAAAAATGTATCCTTGGACATTTTCACACTCATTTGGATCTTTCTTATGGATTTCGGCCTATTTTCGCCTAGATTTAATGTTGTAATTTGGCCAACACATTCACATTAGGTCTTCGACCCTTGCGAATCAATAAGAATTCTATGGTGTCTTTTAAAAGTGTTGTGAAGTGTTGTAACCCACTTTCACACTTTTTTAAGACCTTTCTAATGTATTTCACTTAAATAACCCCTTTTTATCACTTACCAAGCCTTATTTCAAAGTGTTGTAAGGAGTTAGTAACAAACTCTCACACTTTTCTAGGCTTATAGTCATCAATAATTACAGGTCTTTCTTATGCTTTAATTGGCCCCATTTTACACTTACAGGCCTTATTTAAGTGTCTTTTTGAGAATAAACTCGATAAACATCATTTAATATATTTTAATCCCCAAAACCCTTTCAAATTTCCTTGGTGGAACCAAGTCGCCACTTGGGGTGACTTAGTCCCATTTGGCTCAAAAATAAAAAATATTTCAAAACTGTGGCTTTTTTTAATTTTTAAGACCTAAGGTCGGCCTGTGATGAGGTATCTTCAAGAATTATACCATAATTGTGTTTAAATACAAGGTTTTCTTCTCATTTTTCATCTCTAGTGGCCTTGAACCTTCTTCTTCTCTTCTTCTCCCTCTTCATTCATCATTCTTCTCAACTAAGCTAGGGTTTTGGCTTTCTAAGTCATCAAGAAGCATTCACGGGAAGAATCTTCATCCATTGTTACAGAAACTCAAGATCTATCATCATGGAAATTTCTAACTCCATTATTTCATTCTTCATTACATTATTTCATCATTTTGGTTTAATTACCTAAAAAAGGGGTTTGACCAAGGCAAACCCCCATGCCCTAACATTCAACATTCCTCTCTCTCTTTGCGTGTTTGCAGATTTAGATACCTTGAAGGCTTGGAGATAATTGATGAAAAGGTAGAAATGTTTTTGAAGATATCTCCTTTTTGTCAAGATCAAAATATCCACAATAGTGGTGAGAATCTGGGTTTTCGATCTGGATACCTGGAGGAACATAAAGTGGAAACTGAGATCTTGAACCGTTTCCACTTTCAAATTTTTAGAGAAGCCAAAGTTGACTAAGTCACCATTAGTGGTGAATTAGTCCCATTGCATATTTTTCCCAAATATTTCTATAGATTAAGATATACTTTCGATTGAAATGGGCTTCAGTGCAGTTCTCCAGATCTGGGACTAGGTCGCCCAGAATGGTATAAGTGTCCTAGTAGATCAAAACTCTAGATTGAACACAATTTCTACTCTGGAACACATTTACAAGTGCACATCTTTAATTCTACAGTTTACTATTTTGTTTCATGGTCATTTCTATGTCATTTAGTATATGTTTGTGTATCACATTACATTTTCAAGCATTCTATGTTTTCCAAGTTTACACTTGGTGATGAACCCCTTCTATCCATTTCCATCTCCAAGAACTCTCCCTTTGATAGATTTCAATCCCCTTTTCATTGGAATATCTAGGGTTTGTTCTTGAATGAATTGTAGATATTTGTCCCTTCCTCTTTAGGTGCAAAACCCTAGGGGTGCAAGAGGTGACAAAAATCCATGGTTCAACATGAATCGATGGTCTGCCTAAAAGAAGATTACAGGAAAGTTCATGAGGCATAACGTGGATCGGTGTTTCCAATGTGGTCTTCCTAACTATAAGAGGTAAAGTAGCCACACCAAGTAGTTTTTTTATGACATTATCAAATCCCTTAATAGATAAAGAATCAAGTTGAATGTTTGATCTATCAATGCCAAGCCTATCTAGAAGGCTCACACTACACACATTAAGGGCATAGTCAGTATTGACAAGAGTTATCTTGTTCCCTTTTCTTTTTTATTGAGATATGATTATGAAAGCTTCATTTTGTTTTTGCACTTCCAAAGGAGGTAGCTCACTCTAGTGAAAAACAATATCAACATTGATTCCTTGAATTATAGCCGGAATATCATTCAGTTGCACATTATAAGGGATAGCAACTTTTTGTAAGGCATTTTGAATCATTTTATGGTAGTGAGGGGATGCTTGAATAAGGTCCCATAATGATATCTTAGTAGGATTTTTCTTTAGTTTTTCAACAAGATCGTACTCCTTTCCATGAGGAGGACCTAGTAAGATGGAGTTAGGAAAAGGTAACTGTGTTGAGGTTCGTTGTTGCATTTGTGGATTGTTCCTAGTGTGATATGTATGAGCAACAATATTGTAACTCAGTTGCTGCAAAACATTGTTCTTAAGTGGGTAAAGGATAAGTTCGGGTTTGCTTTGAGTTTGTGGTTTGTGTGAGGGGGGTACAGGATGAGTTGAGGTTGAATAATATTAACATCCCTTAGTGAAGGAGGGAAAAATGTTTCTATGATCTCATTGTTTTCTTGTCTAATATCTTAGAAAAGGGAATGAGGAGAGGGACAATAAAGACCCTCAATGCTTGTATCTTCTTTCACCAAGATACTATTGTCACTAATAGGAGAGGTATTGGGAGAAGAGCAAGTATGATTGTTATGATTTTCAACACTACCATCTTCATCAATGGGCAATGTGATGTTAAGGATTGTGTCAATGGTTTGATGATTAACATGTTTCTTAATGACCTTGTTGGTGTAATAAAAATTGAACTCATAAGAGGGGATGTTGTATTTATGCAATCTATTTGTAACCAAATCAAAGCCACATCTTTTGAAAGTAGACATGTTATTATGGAAAAGTAAAGAAAGTCCAATCCAATGACCTAAAGTAAATTGATTAAAGGAAATTTATAGATGTGAAACAAAGTAATTTTTTGATTACATTATGCAACAACCAGAAAGACAAAATGTCGTAAATGCAAATTTAAAACTAAGCAATGCATGAAATGAGCTAAACAGAAACTCAACCAATTGATATAGATAGGTAATGGAAAAAATAGAAGCTTAAATTTAGGGTTTTCAATGTTGTAAATGACAGTGTTAGGGGTGGAAAGGGACTAAGTCACCCAAGGTGGTGAATTAGTCTCACTAGGGATTTTTTTCAGAATTTAAAAAAAAAATTGATTGATTTTTATGCTTTTTGTGTTGTCTGATGTAGACCTAAGATGAAAATGTAGAATTTTAGAAATTTTTAAGGATTTAAGGTGCAAAAATGCAACCTATATGCACTTTCACTAATGCAAAATTTGAAACCCTAGAATGCAACTTAACTTTAATGCAAGATGCAATGTAATGTTAATGTAACACAAACCTAGGATGATAAAGAACTCCAAGTCAAAAAAGAAGGTGTTCAAAAAATAGGTTCACCAAAATGAATCGTATATTTTTGTCGCCTCTTACACCTCTAGGGTTTTGCACCTAAAAGGAGAGAGACAAATATCCACACTTCACTCAAGAACAATCCCTTGATATTTCTATACAAAGGAGATTAAAATCTGCCAAACGGGGAGTTCTAGGGATTGAAAACAAATAGGAGGTGTTCACCACCATGTGTAAACTTGGAAAACATAGAATTTTCGAAAACACAATGTGATATGCAAACCAAACTAAACAAAAAGTTGTAAAATAGAAAGTGTGCACCTAGATAATTTTTGGAGGCTGGAATGGAGACTAGAAATGCTACTAATTTTGAAATTTTGGCCTACTGGGACTAATTCACCATTTTGGGTGACTTAGTCCCAGATCTAAAAAACTACACCGGAGCCCGTTTCAGCCAAATGGGTATCTGAATCTACAAAAAAATGACAAACATGCACAATGGGACCAAGACGCCATTGATGGTGACTTATTCTACTTTGGCTTTTTTGAAAATCCAAAAGTGGAAAGGGAATCTCTTAGTCTTCCCTTTCTGTTCCTACATGTGTATGAATCTAAAACCTTGATTTCTGGCACTATAAGTGACTTTTTGTGGATGTTTTTCCCTAGCCAACAAGGAGATGCCTTCAACAACTTTTCAATCTATTCTTCAATAATTTCTAAGCCTTCAAGGTATCTAAATCTACAAATGCATAAGGAAGGAGAGAGATGTTGAATGTTAGGGAATGGGGGTTTGCCTTGGTCAAACCACTTTTAGGTAATTAAACCAAATGAGGAAATAAGATGAAATATGAACGTGAAATAAAGGAATTAGAGACTTTCCATGATGATAGATCTTGAATCTCTATAGTAATGGATGAACAATATGCCCTTGAATGCTTCTTGATGAATTTACAATGCTAAAATCTTGGCTTACTTGAGAAGAATGATGAATGAAGAATGAAGATGGGAGAGATTAAATTAGGGCTTCTAGGTGGTGAAAATGAGTGGAAAACCTCCTATTTATACAAAATTATGCCCTAATTCCCAAAAATATCACATCTTAGGTCGACCTTAGGTCTTAGAAAATAAAAACCTACCAAAATTTTAAACTTATTTTTATTTTTTTCAAATGGGACTAACTTGCCCCACGTGGCGATGTGGTCCCACTTAGGAATTTTAATTGGGTGTTGGGAATTAAGATATATTAAATTATGTTTAATGTGATTATTCTAAAAAAGCACTTTTAAGTATGACCTGTAAGTGCATTAAGGGGCCATTTAAACATAAGAAAGGGTCAAATTATTGATTGCAAGCCTAGAAAAGTGTGAGTTTGTTACAACTCGTTACAACACTTTGAAATAAGGCTTGCTAAGTGATAAAAAGAGGTTATTTAAGTGAAATACATTAGAAAGGTCCTAGAAAAGTGTGAAAGTGTGTTACAACACTTCACAACACCTTACAAGACATCATAAAATCTATTTACAAGAGTTCAAGGTCTAATGTGAATGTGTTGGCCACATTACAACATTAATTCTAGGAAAAAATAGGCCAAAATCCACAAGAAAGGCCCAAATGAGCATGAAAATATCCCGGGATACATTTTTCTATGCTACAATTGTATTATAAAATTTAAATCTCGGATTTCAATACATGTGACAAAGTTGAAACAATCTAATGATCAAGTGTGGTTCAATCCCATGCCCTTGAAGCTCAAACCCAAGCCACATGTGAACCTAACCAAACATGAGAATTTGAATTGTACCTTGTAGAAATAATCTAATAGAAATTTGGAATAATAAAATATTTTGTTTTTTCCTTCTTGTTAGTTGGATGTGTTAAGGTGGTGTGTATGAAAAATCTTTGAGGAAATTATCAACTTGATAGGTAGTCATGTTATCTTAAGTCAACCCCCTTGTTGACCCAATTAAGGTGATGAGATATATTGAAGACAACATTCACCAATATTCAAATAGCTTATATATTTATGTGATTCTTTTCCCTTGTAAAATCAAAATGTGCTCTAATAATTTCATATTCTTTTTTCATATGAATCGATTACATAAATGAATATCTTGAAGTACTAAATCATAACAATACTTCACAAAACATGTACTAAATTGGTTCATAATGGTTAAAGAGTCATGAAATTTTAATTAAGTTTATTAAATTTAAAATAGAATCTCAAAGAATTTCAGATCAAATATTCATAAGAAAATAAAATAAAAATAAAGAACAAATATATGCAAATATAAATATAATAATGTCTAATTTATTAATAAATATATCAAAATTATTTAAATGAAATTATATAAAGATAAAAAAACAAAATACAACTTAAAAAAATACAAAACTATATCATTTTATTAATATATATTTTTCTTGAAATAATCTATCAAAATAAATGCAAAACTAAAACAAATATTATTAATATACATTTGATTTATTCATTAAATATTTTTTATACTAATTTAATTTATTTCACTTTAATTATAAATAAATAAAATGTAAAAATATAATATATATGAAAACTATATCATTTTATTAATATATATTTTTGGTTGAAATAATCTATCAAACTAAATGCAAAACTAAAACAAATATTATTAATATACATTTGATTTATTTATTAAATATTTTTTATACTAATTTAATTTATTTCACTTTAATTATAAATAAATAAAATGTAAAAATATAATATATATGAAAAGATGAGTAGAAAAGAATAAATAAGAACAATGAATGTATGAATGTTAAATAGACTATTCATTATGAAGAAAAATATATTCATTCAGAAAATAATGTAGTGAATCCTAATAATATCTTCTGACTAGTTAATTTAGAAGACCAAAAGTAGTGATAGATTCATATACCACTGCCCTACTTGACTAGTGAGTTTCGAAGACCAAAGGGCGGCGTGAAATTTGCGAGTACTTCGAAGTTTATGTTGAAATGCGATCATTTTAGTGCCGTGCACGACTCTGTATATTTGACTATGAATATGGATGCACCACATTCGCTCCAGATATGTTGGAATACAGATCTGCGCACTGCATACTTTTGCGTTTGCGTGTGAGGGGGGGCGCCTTATCTCTGGAGTGAATCCTCCACACCCTCTCCAGCCGTGACTCGCGAGAGTCATAAGTCACGACTGACTTCTTTTACTCGGAACTATACGTGTTTCTGTTTGTAAACCTATAAATACCTCTCTCAATCCGAAGTGCATAGCAGCAAATAAGTAATTAGAAGTCATGGAGATGAAGGTGATGCTTCTGCTTCTCCTCCTTTCCTGCAATTTTCTGTTTGCAAGGGCTGCGGAGCCGCGGATGGTGTTTGCGCATTACATGCTTTACCAGCCGGACAGCGTGGAGACGCTGAAAAAGGAGATTCAGTTGGCATATAGCAAAGGTATTGACGCCTTCGCCCTCAATTCCAATGTGTGGCGGCCCGACCGCGTAAAAGATATGTTCCAGGCAGCTCAAGACTCTGGCACGGGCTTCAAGCTTTTCTTCTCTGCTGACATGCATGACCCGCCCCTCTCTTCCGACGACATCAAAGCCATGCTCACCGGCTACGCAAATCACCCTAACCACCTCACTTACAACGGCAAGGCCTTTTTCAGCGCATGGCTCAGGAACGATTCGCCCTAGTCCCAAATCCTTGAAGCAGCCGGCGGGAGGGATAAATTCTTCTTCGTGCCCTTTTCCCCCACCGGTGGAGGGTATGAAGAAGTTCAGAACAAGCTAAATGAGCACAATGGTGTTATCGACGGGCTCTTTGCTTGGGACACCTCAGCTTGGCCGTATGAAGAATCCAACCTCAACAACCCTCCCGATGGCACGAAGGATCAAAATAATCTCAAAGCCTGTACTGAGAAGAGCAAAGTGTACATGGCGAGCCCCAGCCCCTGGTTCTTCAAGAACCTTGGCAGCAGCTCTTGCTCCTCCGCCACTTGCCAGGACAAGAACATCAACGAATGTAACTGTCAAGTGAAGGGCAACTACGCAGGCCCGGGGCTCTGGATTGAGAAGTGGAAGCAGCTCATAAGTCTGAATCCCCCTCTTGTACAGATCGTCACGTGGAATGACTGGCCCGAAAGCTCGTACGTGGCGCCGCCATATAGCGCAGCCGGGAAGACTCCCGGTGTCGAGGCATTCAGCCACGCGGCCTTCTTGGAGCTGGGCGAGCACTACATAAAATGGTACAAGTCCGGCCAAGAGCCCGCGCTTGCGGAGGATGCAGTCTACTTGTTCTATTACACCCAGCCCAAAAGCTTAAGTGGCACATCTGACGGATGCGCGGTGCTCCGGGCTGAAAGCCTGACTGAAAATCTGTACGTGACTACCGCGTTGAAGTCAGCTGGGGAGGTGGTGCTCACGTCCGGAGGAACTTCTATGAATTTCTCTGCTGCGGTGGGAATAAATACATATTCCATGCCTTCTCAGGTCGGGAAGCAGTCTGCTGTTAAAAAAATACGTGATACAAAATAAATGTCGCTTTACAAAATTGTTAACTAGAAAAAATAAGTTATTAAAATTTATATAAAAATATTCACAAATCATTTTTATTTTTTTTTTAAATATTTACAATCTACATAAAAAATCTCAAGTTTCACTAGTTCACATCATTTTCACATAACAATAATTCATAAAACATGTACTAAATTGGTTCATAAATTTATTAGAGCATGTGATAATGAGGTATGAAAAAGAGAATTATTCTAATGTGGTTGGTATATATTGAAGTGGTATTCAACATGGTATTAAGTGGTTAATTTTAGGTTTCTACGTCACCCACCCAAAATTCACAATTCATGCTAATGCAAAGGCTTTCATTGAATTTATTGATTAACCCAAGGTAGTTCTCAACCAATCAAAGAATTTAGACTAAGTTGTGGCTTAAAATTGAGTTCTATGAAGGCTTGGGATTGAAGCTAACACCACTCTAATGAGAAATCATAAACACCATGAATACAAAGGCCTCCACCAATGCATTAAAGTAAGGTCTCCATGGGGATGAAAATATAGCCCTCAATTGAAATAAAAAAATTCAACTTATTTAAATAGTAGGATCATCAAATCCAATCTAAATAAGAGCTTCCATCTAAAATAACCTTTTAAAGAAACTAAATCTAAGAATAAAAGTAAGATCATCATTAGGAAGAAATACTAATAGAAGGGTTCTAATACACTCATGACTACAAAATATTAGGAATTCTCTAGAATCACAATGGCAAGTCTCACAAGAAATTCAAACCGTCATCTTATAGATAGTTAATTTTGGTAAGGTGGTGTATAAGGATACCCTTTAGTAACTTATTAAGTGAACAAGTTTTATTAGGTCAAATCCTTTTGTTAGGTTCAATTAGTATGCTAATGAGTCATATTGAAAACAACATATACAGACACAAAAATAACTTATATGATGATGGCGTAGATATAATTCTTTATTTATTTTTAAATTGAAGTGGACAATGAATTTCTATATATGTAATGAAATAACAACATATGTGATAAATGTGTGTTAAGTCGACTCATAATGATTGATAAAAAGATGTGAAAATATTTGAATTTGATGCTTCTAATTTTGAATTCATTCCACACTTTAACTTTAACAAGTAAAGCTCTCATTAACACGAAGAAAATAATTAAAATATTATTATAAAAAAATCAAGATAATACATCATTATTATTCTTTAAATCACATTATTAAAAAATGCATGCTTATGAACATAATCATTTTTAAAGATAATAATAGATTTGTTATTGTGCATAATATTTTAAAAAAATTGCATATAATAATTTTCTATTTTCGTTATATTAAATATTCAATATAACATGTCCTAAATTATTAATATAAGATAATTTCTCATTAATGTGAGAGAAAATGACATGACACTTAATTGATTAATAATTGATTTTTAAAATGACACACAATTAATATTATAGTGACTTTTATGTTGTTATGTTTTCTATTGTAGTCTTATATAGATTTTAGGGGTGTGACTATTTCTAAAACAAAAAAATTATATGTGAAACACTATTTTATAAATGATAATATAAACATTATTTATATAAAAAAATAAAAACCAACCATATGCAGTTGATATAAGATTTATTTTTAAAAATTTAATTTGAAAACTACATACAATGACAAAAGATTTTTAAAATTGTCAGATTGACTTTTAAAATAATAATTTTAATTTTAAAACCACATACAATTGACAAGACTTTTGAAATAATAATTTTAAAATCACACGTAATTGACATAAGATTTTTAAAACAGTAAAACTGACTTTTAAAATCACACGCAATTGACATTAGACTTTAGAAACAGTAAATCTGACTTCTAAAGTAATAATTTAAAAACTGCAAGCAATTGACATAAGACATGCAATATTTGAAACAATATAAATGACTTTTAAATCGTCACCCAATATCTTCAAAGTGAGGGTGATTATGTGATATGTTGTTCTGTCTTAATGGCGAGTAATTGTCTTGACATTTTCAAGATTTCCAAGTATTATTGAATTCTTTCACATGTGAAATATATTTTCCTGTCTCTTGTCTTTGCGATGGAATAAGTTGTCAACTAGTTAATGATAAACTCAATGAATCTGCTTAATACAAAGTCATGGTAAGTAGGGACTGTTGGAATTAATGTCTATTCGGGAACAACGGTGGAGTAGGTGTCATTAATTACAAATATCCCCAACACTCCATCCTCCAGACTTCTCCCGAAACATCAGGCTTCTAGACACTTCCTGCACTGACCTCTAGCTCTCTGTATGTTTCCTCTATCTTCTAGAGATCCCTAAGAGATCTATAAATAGAGCATTCTCCAGTCCAGTTCGTATGCATGAAATAGTAGTGTATTGTTGTATAAGTGAATAAATATAATGTATTCTATGTTGCTCATCTGTGTTGTTTTCTATGCAATTATGATCTGTTTTTTATTTAGTTTATGATGGTATCAGAGTAAATTTTAAATCTTGGGCAGTGATGTGGAGATTTTGTAGGTTGTAATTCAGTTGTGAGCAGCACCAACATTTCTGTGGCAAGTGAATAGTATTCTAATAAAGGAAAGAATTAATGCTATGAGATTTCCACAATCCATAATGCTTATAATTCATTATTTCTGGATTTTGATTGTGTAAGAGTTTTTCATCAATGTTTCGAATCACACTCAGTGATCTATCATCATAATGATAGAGAGCAAAAAGAGATGAAAGATGGTAAGATGTAGATCTAATTTGCTTAAAAGGAAGAGGGGTGAGAAGTTGAGGGAATAGGACACAAAAATCAAGAAGAGAGAAATAAGCAACAATTAAGTTGATGGAAAAAATGCCTAATGAGAGGAAGAGGAAGAGAAAAAAGAAAGAAAGTAAATTAAAAACATAATTTTAAAAAACTAGATATGAAATAAAAGAATTGAAAAATAATGAAAGAGAGGAACAGCAAAAAAGAACGACTAAATATAAATAATGATAATATAATATTGAAAGTATCAATAACACAAACAAAAAGAAGGGAAACAAGTGTGGAAAAAATCATATTAAAATAAAACAACATATGTAAATTAAAAGGAGAAAAATGAAAAAAGAAGAAAACAATAAGAATAAGTGGTTATATTATATAATATAATCCTAAATAAAAATACAAAAACAAACAACGAACAAAAATACTAAGAAAGAGCCAAATGCACCAAAGAAACTAGGGAACTGGAAATAAAAAAAATACCAAGAAAGAGCCAAATGTACAAAGGAGTGGTTTTATTTCTTTTGTCTCTTTCTTTATCTAATCTGATTTTTGTTTTCTATATTATTAATATATATATGTATCATATCATAGTATTCATTATTTGGTTTTTCTATTATATTCCTTTATTTAATCTCGTGGCTTTTATTATTGTATCTCTATTCTTTTTTATTGTCTTGTATTCTCTTTCAATTCTTGTGTTTCCCTTCTTTATTTAGTTTTGTACTTTTCTTTTATATAATATTATTATATATTTATGCATCATTTCTTAGTTTTATTATTTTTTGGTTTCTCTATTAATCCCATAATTTGTGCTCCTATTTTTTCGGCATTTTCCTTGCTTCAATTTTTTTAAAGTTTATTTTAAATCTAGTTTCTTAGATTCTCATTTTAAGTCTTTTGTTTTCTTTTTTCATTTCTCTTTGGTTTTTGTTGTCTAGTTTTTTCTCTTTCTTCCATTTCTACTTTTCTTTCAAGCTTCTTTATCTTCTCGTTTTAATTGATTATATCTTCTCCTTTGTACATTTGGCTCTTTCTTGGTATTTTTGTTCGTTGTTTGTTTTTTTATTTTTATTTGGGATTATATTATTATATAGTATAACCACTTATTCTTATTGTTTTCTTCTTTTTTCATTTTTCTCCTTTTAATTTACATATGTTGTTTTATTTTAATATGATTTTTTCCACATTTGTTTCCCTTCCTTTTGTTTGTGTTATTGATATTTTCAATATTATATTATGATTATTTATATTTAGTCATATTTTTTTGTCGTTCATCTCTTTCCTTATTTTTCAATTCTTTTATTTCATATCTAGATTTTTAAAATTATGTTTTTAATTTACTTTCTTTCTTTTCTCTCTCTTTCTCTTCCTCTCATTAGGCATTTTTTCCATCAACTTAATTGTTGCTTATTTCTCTCTTCTTGGTTTTTGTGTCTTATCCCCTCAACTTCTCACCCCTCTTCCTTTTAAGAAAATTGGATCTGCATCTTACCCTCTTTCATCTCCTTATGCTCTCTATCATCCTGATGATGGATAACTGAGTGTGATCTGAAACGTTGATGAAAAACTCTTACACAATCAAAATCTAGAAATAATGAATTATAAGCATTATGGATTGTGGAAATAACATAGCATTAATCGATGCCCTTCATGGGAGGGAATTATGTTTTAAATCCAAGCAACTAGAGTTGCTAAGGATCAAAATCAGAAAGAAAGTTGCAGATCTAACTTTTCTTAAAAGATGTAGGGATTTTATTTCTCTCTGTCAACCCCCTTCTGATCCTCTGATGGGGAGTCTTATCTTTCAAGAGCAATCTTGCTCTTCCCAAGACCTATTCTATGGTCTTCCTAGGGTATTCCTCTCTACCCTACTTAGGGATATCTCCTAAACCCCTCTCACCTCATAAGACTCTCCACCAATTTCAAATTCTTCACCATTGCTCTCAATTCACCACTAAGCTTCCCTGGGCTCCACACTAACCCAAAGTGTCCTAACCACTCCAGGGCTAGGAAAGGGTATTCTCACTATCCCCTTGTTGATTTGACTCCTCACTGATCCATCTCATAGGATTCTTTCACCTTGTACCCATTGCTTTCTTGAAAAACCCAATTTTAAGCCTTGTAGCCTTTTGCCTAATTAGGCCTCCTAGAACCCATTTTCTTGGCTTTTCTCAAAAACGGTCTTAACAACCCCCAAGTATTTTTGGATATTCTTTCTAGTGGTACCCTAGGCTTCAAGATTTACCAGGGGTAAGGTCTCGCAAGTGGCCGTACATATGACTATCCTCATACCCCCTAAATTCAAGGGTTTCTAGGGTTTTGGCTCCTTTTTCCAACCTTGAGGGCTTCAATGACCTCCTCAAATCTCCTCCTTTCACACACATGTTTGTAATACATGTTCCCACACTCCCATGCTCTTGGTTGGCATGAACCAATCCATTTATCAGCTTTCTTTACTGCTATCCTCTCCAAGCCACTAGCCAGAATGCACTTGCACTCGCCTAGTGCTTGATGGTTTCATCTCCTTCCCTGCAAACCAAGACCCCAAAAAATGTATGTACACTATTTAAACAGTCCCCAACTTTATTCCAAGTGGACATGAGAGGAAAGCCACGATAATTCAAGTGAGACTCATTATTCACAAAACTGGCCCAAACCGACAGTGAGACGAAGAACCCAAAAACTTGCAAAATTATGACCAATCGGTCTAAATGACTAATATGGTGCTAGATACAGTAAGTAAATGACACAAATGAAACACTCAAAGCATCAGATCAGTCCTTTCAATCCATTCTTGACTGGATGAAGGCTCAAACACAAAAATTCACTCAAAAGTTGCTAAATTCAAATCACACAATATGCTCTCCAAGTCTCAATTCGAGAAAATGAACTTCCAACCCAGGTATTAGGGTTTGGATGACCTTATATACCTTTCTCCCATGTACTAGGACCCTTGGGTCGGACTTAGAACAACACTATTGCTATTTTCCAAGTTTTAGGACAAATTGCCAAAATCATCAAATTGTCAAGATTTGCCTAGGAACTCTTAAATTTCTAGACTCTAACCCAAACCTACTCTAACACACTCTCAAAAAAAACCTAGGGACTTTATAACATAGTCCTTATTCCCTTGGTGGTTGGCTAGAACCACCTATAAGCCAAAAATCACTAAGATCTTCAAAAAGACCTTTAAGGTGCTCCTGCACCATTCTCCCCCTGCAACAAAGAAGTTAAGGAACCTGTGGTGTCAAGAGCTCCTCACTAATTCCATGCTTCTTAATGTCACCTTCTGCTATCCAAGCAGCCTCTGACTTTGGTTGATGTCTCCACTTCACTAGGTGCTCCATGTATGTCTTGTGCCTAGTCTTCTTCTTCACCCTTGAGTCTAGAATCGTATCCACTTGTGGTCTGATCTCATCAGGTACCTTGAGTTCATCCACATCCTTACTCACCTCAGCACTATACTATTCCTCATCCATTTCTGGTCCTTTGTACTTCCACAAGTCCTTCACATTGAAGATAGGAGAGATAGACATCTCCTTGGGTAACTCCACCTTGTATGCATTGGAACCATACTTAGCCAATACTTTACATGGCCCTATCCTTTTCATCTGTAGCTTGCTTGGTATGCCTTTCTATAGTCTTGCCTTGTTCAAATATACCATTACCAAATCACCTATCTCAAATTGTAACTCTCTTCTCCCTTCATCTCTTTTAGCCTTCAACTTCTGGTTAGCCTCTAGCAATGTCTTCTTTACCTACTCATGAACCTCTCTCATTGACTGAGAAAAATCATCAGCATGACCACTAATCCCTTCATAACCTTTTAGATCTCTAAGCTCAAGTACACCCCTTGGATGTAAGCCATGAACTATCTCAAATGGACTCTTACCCATAGTCCTATTGGTGCTATCATTGTAAGCAAATTTTGCTTGTGGAATCACTTGTTCCCATCCTTGTCCATACTCCTTAGTTAAGCATCTCAACAAGTTTCCAAGTACCCTATTTATCACCTTTGTTTGTCCATCCATTTGAGGATGATATGCTGAGCTATGAGACAAGTTGGTTCCCAACCTCTTCCAAAGAGTTTTCCAAAAGTGTCCCATAAACTTCACATCTCTGTCTGCAACTATGCTCTTTGGAAACCCATGTATCCTCACTATCTCTTTGAAGAATAGGTGTGCAATGTGACTAGCATCATGTGTAGTTTTGCATGGTACGAAATGGCTCATCTTGCTGAATCTATCCACTACAACAAACACACTGTCCAAACCAGTTGGTGTCCTCGGTAGACCTACTATAAAGTCCATGCTTATGCATTCCCATGGTCTATTCGGGATGGGTAATGGATGATAGAGACCTACATTTGTTGACGTTCCCTTTTCCTTTTGACACACTCCACATTGCTCTACATACCTTCTTACATCTCTTTGCATCTTAGGCCACCGATAGAACCTCTCCACTAAGTCTAGTGTCTTGTTCAAACCAAAGTGACCACTCAAACTTCCATTATGCTTTTCTTGGATTAGATTCTCCCTCATGGAACCTCTAGGAACACATAATTTCTTTCCCCTAAGCAATAGACCATTCTGCAAGGTGTAATCTGCATATTCACTGTGAAAATGGTTCTCGAATCAGTACATACCTTCTAGACATTGGAGAAATCATAATCTCCTTCATATAGATCTTTGAATCCTTCAACCCCTGTGCTTTGTAGCTGTATCTCTTGGACAGTAAGCAACCTCCTACTAAGAGAATCATAAATCTTGTTGTTAACCCCCTTCTTATGCTTGATAGTAAAGGTGTATGACTGCAAAAACTCCATCCACTTGATATGCCTGAAACTGAGCTTCTCTTGAGTGTTAATGTAACTTAAGGCCAGATTGTTGGTGTATACCACAAATTATTTTGGTAATAGGTAGTGCCTCCACTTCTTAAGAGATTATACTAAATCATATAGCTCTAAATCATAGGATGAGTACCTAGACTTTGCTTCATTCAACCTTTCACTAAAGAATGCCACTGGCCTACCTTCTTGACATAGGACAGCTACTACTGCTATGTTACTTGCATCACATTCTACTATGAATGGTTTGTCAAAACTTGGTAAAACTAGTATAGGTTGGGTAGCTATCTCCTTCTTCAACCTTTCAAATCCTTCATTAGCTTCTTTGGTTCACACAAACTTTGTTTTCAGTCCTCCTTCTCACAAATTTCCAATAGAACTGAGCTAATCCATGGAAACTCCTAACTTTTGTCCCTGTCTTGGGAGTAGGCCAACTAAGAATGGATTCCACCTTGCCTTTTCCCATCTTCAAGTTCCCTTGGGATACTACAAATCCTAGATAGACCAATTCTTGCTTCATGAACTCACTCTTCTCAAGATTTATGGTGAGCTTCTCCTCTTGAAGTTTCCTCAACACAAGTTCTAGGTGCTTCATATGTTCTTCTTTTGTTTTGCTAAAGATGAGAATATCATCTAGGTAGACAACCACAAAGACTCCTATAAATTCCTTCAAGACCTCATTCATCACCCTCATAAAAGTGCTAGGTGTATTTGTAAGCCCGAATGGCATTGCTAACCATTCATACAACCCTTCTGTGGTTTTAAATGCTGACTTCCATTCATCTCCCTCTTTCATCCTAATCTGATAATAGCCACTTTTCAAATCAATTTTGGAGTAGTACTTAGCACCCCCTAAACAATCCATTAGATCTTCTATCCTAGGAATAGGAAACCTATACCTAATGGTTATCCTATTATAGCCCTAGAATCAATACACATCCTCCACTTATCTCCTTTCTTAAGTGCCAATACCACTGGAACAACACATGGACTTATTCTCTTTCTAATCAAATCTTGCTCCAAAAGTTCTTGAACTTGCCTTGCTATCTCTTTGTTCTGCTCTGGTGTCATCCTATATGCAGCCTTGTTAGGCAATGTTGCTCCTGGTATAAAGTCTATCTGATGACTGATTGCTCTCTTAGGTGGTAGTGTAGCTGGTGTACCTTCACAAATGATGTCCCTAAAATGATCCAACAGTCGCTTCACTTCTACTGTCATAGGTAGTTGATTAGGTAACTCCTCTTCCTTTGGCTTCAACATGATTGCATAGGCCACTTCTTCTTCCTCCTTCATGTCCTTTAGGAATTCCTTTCCACTCATCAAAAGTCCACTAGATTCTACCTTTTCCACTGTGTTTTCTTCTATCAAAGATTGGATTTTGTAAGTCACTCCATCCTTCTTGAATGAGTACTTATTCTCCTTGCCATGGTGTACTACCTCCCTGTCATATTGCCATGGTCTGCCAAGCAACAAATGGCATGCATCCATTGGTAACACATCACATATTATCTTGTCTTGATACTTTCCTATAGAAAACTCAACCCAAACTTGTTCATTGACCAATATATTATGCCCTTTGTTCAACCAAGTAACCTTGTAAGGACACACATGGGGTATCTTGATGAGTTTCAACTTTTGTACTGCCTCCTCTGAGATGACATTATCAGTAGACCCTAAATCTATGATGACCTTGCAAACCTTACCTAATATCTTGCACTTGACTCTAAAAAGAGCTCTCCTTTATTTGTGTTCATCCTCGGTAGGTGCTTTGATCAAAATCCTTCTCAACATGAGATTCTCTCCTTTCTCTGAATCTAAACTCACCTCTAAATGTTTGGAACAGTCCTCTTCTTGAACATAGTTGATCTTCCTCTCACCTTGTGAAGATGATGGCTTGTCAGGACACCTATAAGCCGAATGACCCAACTATCCACAATTGTAACGCTTCATGGAAGCAAAATGAGAACTTCTTCCAAAGCCTCTTGATCTGCCTCTTCCACCATTGTTAGAGCTTCTACCTCTATATCCCCCTCTACTATTTTCCTCATGGGATTGTTCACCCATCTTAGAATCTCCTTGGCCTCTATTATCATTGCTCCTTCCACCATAACCTCCTCTATGTCCACCTCTAGGGTCTCTACCTCTTCCTTTTCCCCTAGTATTAGAATCTTGTTTCCTTTTCAGTTTCTCTTCCACTTTAATAGCCATTTGATAGCAGCTATGGAGGTTAGTAAGTGTAAAGAGACTCAACTCCTCTTGTATGTTCCATCTAAGGCCGTTCAAATACCTTGCAACCTTAATGCTTTCAATTTCTTGCACTCTAGACCTAAGGCTTACTTTTTGGAACTCCTCTATATAGGCAGCTACATCTAAGTCTCTTTGTCTGAGATTGTGCCTCTTCTTGTGCAATTGGATATCATAGTCCTCGAGTAGATAGTTCTCCTTGACTTTAGCCACCATAGTTTGCCAACTCCCTATGGGCTTCTTGCCTTCCTGCTCTCTTTCCTCTTGCAAGAACCTCCACCAAGTTAGTGCTTGTCCTCTTAGCCTTGATTTGGCTATCTTCACCTTTTGTGCCTTTATAACACCATCACACTCAAAGTGATTCTCCATTCCCTCAATCCATTCCATAACTAACTTTGCATCCATTCTTCCTGTGAAAATAGGAATGCCTTCTAGTGCCTTGCCACTTAATGCCTTCAATGCTTTGAGGAAAGGTTCCCCTTTTAATGGAGGGTCAGGTTTTGGTTCTATGTCTTCCTCAACATGATCCTTACCCTTGTCTTTAACCACTGCTAACTGCACTTTCATCTTGCTTGTAGTCTCTACCACCTCTTCTAGTTTGTGCTTCATTTCTTCCATAGCTTCTTCAAGTTGTCTATTCTTTTCTTATTGTTCTCTTAGATCTCTTGCCAATTTTGCATTGGTCACCATGGTGTTCTCTCCTATGGATTCACTTCTCTCTGACATACACTTCTCAATTCCCAAGCCTTTATTGGCTCTGATACCAATTTGATGGGGAGTCTTATCTTTCAAGAGCAATCTTGCTCTTCCCAAGACCTATTCTATGGTCTTCCTAGGGTATTCCTCTCTACCCTACTCAGGGATCTCTCCTAAACCCCTCTCACCTCATAAGACTCCACCAATTTCAAATTCTTCACCATTGCTCTCAATTCACCACTAAGCTTCCCTTGGCTCCACACTGACCCAAAGTGTCCTAACCACTCCAGGGCTAGGAAAGGGTATTCTCACTATCCCCTTGTTTATTTGACTCCTCATTGATCCATCTCATAGGATTCTTTCACCTTGTACTATCAGGTGAGGATAGCGCCTGGGGATGAAGACAAGGTTGCGTGTGTGACTTGGTATGGGTCATACGAGTTCATGGTGATGCCCTTTGGGCTCTGCAATGCACCAGCTACTTTTTGCACACTGATGAACGACGTGTTCAGGCCATTCTTGGATACGTTTGTTGTGGTATACCTGGATGACATTTTGGTCTATAGCAAAAACATGGAAGAGCACAAGCAACACTTGGCAGAAGTCTTTGAGATGCTCAAGGAGCATAAGCTGTTTGTCAAGAAGGAGAAATGCGTGTCTGCTTAGGAAGAGGTGCACTTTCTAGGGCATATCATTGGGAAAGGGAAGATCAGACCAGAGTCGGAGAAATTACAGGCAATCAGGGATTGGGAGCCATTGCAGAATGTTCACGAGGTGAGAGTTCTTAGGCCTGGCTAACTACTATAGAAAGTTTGTTGAGGGGTATTCCAAGTGTGTTGCGCCTCTCACTGATCTCCTCAAGAAAGACAGAAAATGGAAGTGGTCGGACAAGTGCCAGGCAGCATTCGATAAATTGAAGGGAGGCTGACTACCTCGCCTATGCTGGCATTGCCCGATTTCACAAAGCCTTTTGAGGTGCAAAGCGATGCATCCGACTATGCTGTTGGAGGGGTGCTCATGCAGGATGGGCATCCGGTTGCTTATGAGTCGAGAAAGTTGAAGGATAGGGAGAAGAATTACCCTACCCATGAGAAGGAGATGACCGGGATCATACATTGTCTCAGAGTTTGGAGGCATTATCTTTTGGGTACTCAGTTTGTAGTGAAGACGGATAATGTATCCTCAACCTATTTCAAGACACAGGCTAAGCTGACTCCAAAGCAAGCCAGATGGCAGGAGTTCATCACGGAATTTGATTTTGAGATCCTTTACAACCTAGGTAAGACCAACGTTGTAGCGGATGCTTTGAGTAGGAAGGCTCAGTTGGCTACAATAGAGGAAGTGGTGTCAGATGCAGGTCCAGGGGAAAGCAAGGTGACACTATCTAATGAGGTGTTGGAATCCATTAAGCAGGGCTATGAGATGGATCTTCAGGCGGCCGAGCTCTTCAAACAAGCTAAGGAGGGGAGAACTCGAAAGTTCAGTGTGAAAGATGGATTGCTGGTGTTTACCTAGGATCGAGTTTATATCCCCAAATGGAAGAATTTGTGGAGGGAGGTTCTACATGAGTGTCATGACAGCATTTGGGCTGGGCACCCAGGTCAGAAGAGGACCCTCGCACTGCTAGAGCAGGGCTTTTATTGGCCGAGAATGAGGCGAGATGTGGACGAGTATGTCAAGAGCTATCTCATTTTTCAGCAGGATAAAGTGGTGACAAAGCCTCCAGGAGGTTTGTTGCAGCCCTTACCTATTCCAGTTAGACCATGGGCATCGCTTTCTTGAAAAACCCAATTTTAAGCCTTGTAGCCTTTTGCCCAATTAGGCCTCCTAGAACCCATTTTCTTGGCTTTTCTCAAAAACGGTCTTAACAACCCCCAAATATTTTTGTATATTCTTTCTAGTGGTACCCTAGGCTTCAATATTTACCAGGTGTAAGGTCTCCCAAGTGGCCGTACATATGACTATCCTCATACCCCCTAAATTCAAGGGTTTCTAGGGTTTTGGCTCCTTTTTCCAGCTTTGAGGGCTTCAATGACCTCCTCAACTCTCCTTCTTTCACACAAATGTCTATAATACATGTGCCCACACTCCCATGCTCTTTATTGGCATGAACCAATCCATTTAGCAGCTTTCTTTACTACTGTCCTCTCCAAGCCACTAGCCAGAATGCACTTGCACTCGCCTAGTGCTTGATGGTTTCATCTCCTTCCCTACAAACCAAGACCCCAAAAACTGTATGTACACTATTTACACAGTCCCCAACTTGATTCCAAGTGGCCATGAGAGGAAAGCCACGAGAATTCACGTGGGACTCATTATTCACAAAACTTGCCCAAACCGGTAGTGAGACCAAGAACCCAAAACCTTGCAAAATTATGACCAGTCGGTCTAAATGACTAATCTAGTGCTAGATACAGTAAGTAAATGACAAAATTGAAACACTCAAAGCATCAGATCAGTCCTTTCAATCCATTCTTGACTGGATGAAGGCTCAAACACAAAAAATCAGTCAAAAGTTGTTGAATTCAAATCACACAATATGCTCTCCAAGTCTCAATTCGTGAAAATGAACTTACAACCTAGGTATTAGGGTTTGGATGACCTTATATACCTTTCTCCCACATGATAGGACCCTTGGGTCGGACTTAGAACAACATTATTGCTATTTTCCAAGTTTTAGGACAAATTGCCAAAATGCTCAAATTGTCAAGATTTGCCTAGGAACTCATAAAGTTCCAGACTCTAAGCCAAACCTACTCTAACACACTCTCAAAAAGAACCTAGGGACTTTATAACATAGTCCTTATTCCCTTGGTGGTTGGCTAGAACCACCTACAAGCCAAAAATCACTAAGATCTTCCAAAAGACCTTTAAGGTGCTCCTGCACCAACCTCCACCCCCCGTCTTTCATTTTATGTTTCGTTGGGTGCAATTTTCTTTATTTAGCTTGTCATCCCTTCCCTTGGATTTATTCTTCCTTTTTCATTTTTTTTGTCTAATTTTTTCTTTTTACTTTCATTTTTTTGCTTTCAATCTTCTTTATCATTTTTTGATTTATTTTTTCTCTCTTTTTCTTCCTTCTTGTGTTAATCGTTTCTTCTTAATTTTATTTTGGTGCTTTTTGCTTATTTTCTTCTTTTGATATCTCTTTACTTTACTTTCATTTATATTTTTGCTTTCTTTCTTCTTTACTATCTCTCTTTAATTGATTTTATTTTCTCTTTTTCTTCCTTTTTGTGTTAATCGTTTCTACTTAATCTTATTTTGTTGTTTTTTTGCTTCTTTCCTCTTTCGATTTTTCTATATTTTAGGTTTTTTTTGTCGTTATTTTTTAGGTCTTGGTGTGTTTATTTGTAGTTTATCTTTTTTATTTATTTTTAATTTTTTTAGTTGTGTTTTATCTTCTTTAACTTAATTATCTTCTTCTCTTTTCTTTTTCTATCTTGTTTTTTGTTTTTAATATTTATATTTATGGTTCTCTAATTTTTATTCTTGTTTTTTCATGTGTCCTCCTTTTTATTTCTTTCGTCTCTTTCTTTATCTAATCAGGTTTTTTATTTTTATATTATTAATATATATGTATTATATCATAGTATTCATTATTTGGATTCTCTATTATATTCCTTTATTTAATCTTGTGGTTTTTATTATTGTATCTCTTTTTTTTTTTATTGACTTGTATTATCTTTCAATTATCGTGTTTCCTTCTTTATTTAGTTTTGTACTTTTCTTTTTTTATAATATTATTATATATTTATGCATCATTTCTTAGTTTGATTATTTTTTGGTTTCTCTATTAATCCCATAATTTGTGCTCCTATTTTTTCCTCATTTTCCTTGTTTCAAATTTTTTTACTTTATTTTAAATCTAGTTTCTTAGATTCTCATTTTAAGTCTTTTGTTTTCTTTTTTCATTTCTCTTTGATTTTTGTTGTCTCATTTTTTCTCTTTCTTCCATTTCTACTTTTCTTTCAAGCTTCTTTATCTTCTCATTTTGATTGATTGTATCTTCTCCTTTGTACATTTGACTCTTTCTTGGTATTTTTGTTATTTCCAGTTTCTTAGTTTCTTTGGTGCATTTGACTCTTTCTTGGTATTTTTGTTCGTTTTTTGTTTTTGTATTTTTATTTGGGATTATATTATTATATAATATAACCACTTATTCTTATTGTTTTCTTCTTTTTTCATTTTTCTCCTTTTAATTTACATATGTTGTTTTATTTTAATATGATTTTTTCCACATTTGTTTCCCTTCTTTTTGTTTGTGTTATTGATATTTTCAATATTATATTATCATTATTTATATTCAGTCGTACTTTTTTGTTGTTCCTCTCTTTATTTTTCAATTCTTTTATTTCATATCTAGTTTTTTCCACTTGTGTTTTTAATTTAATTTACTTTCTTTTTTTTCTCTCTTTCTCTTCCTCTCATTAGGCATTTTTTCCATCAACTTAATTGTTGCTTATTTCTCTTTTCTTGATTTTTGTGTCCTATCCCCTCAAATTCTCACCCCTCTTCCTTTTAATCAAATTGGATCTACATCTTACCATATTTCATCTCCTTATGCTCTTTATCATCCTGATTGTTGGTGTACACATCTTTCACACATGGCTTACTTAAGCCTAGTTAGTTGTCCATGTAGTTTAGTTGACACTCCAGGTAGTTGAGTTGTCACTCCACTCCTTTCCTCTTCGTGTGGATCTTGATCTAGAAGTTGAATATAATTTATGCATTGTTCATGTGCTTGTCTCATATCTCTTAGATCTTCCTAATTCTAATATGGTATCAGAGCTGGAAAGAGATAGTTTTAAGCCAATAGATGAACTATTGTATCTATTTAGTCTCGTTGTTGTTGGTATGTTCTAACAATTTACAAGCACATAATCGTGATCAAACCCACATCGAGGGGCGATTTTGACAAGTGTACGGTTGAATTGTCATCACAACCTAAGTTTGAATTGCATTGGAACAGAGGTGTTTGAAGCGTTGGAGGCCACATTTAAAGTCTTCATTGCTCCGCGCAGGAAATGAAAGTTGCTCCCATGCCTTTTGTAGGCCGTGCAAGCCTTTGACAAGATGTGCTAGCCATTGAAAGGCCACACAAGCCTTTGGCAGGCCATGCAAGCCCTTGGCAGGCCACACATGCCATTTGGAGGCTATGTAAGGAGCATCCCTTACTATGATGTGAAGCTGCAAGCAGCTATCTATCAATGCCATTGGAGGCCAGGTTGGCTGTCAAATCCATATTCCAACCTTTCAAATTTGGTGGAGGATTTTGGAAACCACGCATGGGAGATCCGCTGAGCCGGCTTTTCAATGCATTCATAAGACTTGAACCTACATTTTGGTTGTTGCTGAGGCACGAATTATAGTTTGGGAGGCACAATTTACCTCTGGCAGTCTTGATTTATAGCATTTTGAGGTAGCATTTGAACTTGGAATCCTGTTTCAGTAGTCTTCATTGGAGGTCACCTTTATTTGCCTTTATTTAGTTAGTTGTGATAATTAGCATTAAAAGTTTATACTTGTTAAACAAATGTTACTGCAAATATTAATTGTTAGTTTTTTTTAACTATCAAAATTCGCTGATATTATCAATTAAGTGACTTTTGTAAAAGGGGGGAGTTTATTTTGCCAATGCATTAACTGAAATATAGTTTCAAAGGGGGTAATTATCTATTTGTAATCATGGGATATGAAACCCACTCTTCTGTAATCAACCTAAAAAAGGGAAACTATGTCTTGGTGTGAAGGTATCCTGAAACATCTCAGGTTCCATAATCTCATGCCATATCTATATGGACTTATCCCTGAACTAGGTAAACAATCTCAGAAGAATAAATGGTTTAATAATCATGATAATATTTTTGGATTAATCGGTTTACATATTCCAAATGTCTCTTTGTATGGCATCATGGATATTGAAATTCCACATGCATTATAGATCAAAATTTGGGAAATATATGGAGACTCCAATGTTTCTCCCTTCCTGCATGATCCTACAATGATCACAACTCACATCCCGCATCATGATTCAGATACAGAATGTCTAGTTGACATAGAGGAAATCATCATTCCTCCACCTCCTCATGCTGCTTCATCGGATTTCAAGGTCACTTCTTCAAGAGCTTCTAACACTTCTTTGCAACAGGATATTAGTCTTCCTAGCATTTCTGATTGGGATGCATATGTACCCGACATTTCATGTCTTTTCATAGAGTCTCACATTGCTGACATGGAAGCACACATTGAGGACATCAGTCTTCTTTTTGATGACAACTTCATTGAAGTTGCCTCATCCTTGTCTTCTTCAAATATTCTTTCTCATGCCTTGCCTACTATAACTTCTATAGTGACAAAAACATATTCTTATGGTTCCAGTTATCATCATACATCTATGATCCATGTGGTCCCTGTTCTTGAATCTTCGTCAAACATGAGCTTTGGCTTGGAGATCATTGAGCATTCTACGAAGATATTATGGGCATCATCTACATCTTTGGATCTTGTACATAATTAAGAGACTTTTTTACTTCTTTTTGCATGTTCCTATCAGGAATGGGAAGATAATTTGCACACTTTCGTAGTTCGCCTTCTTCCTAAAGGGAGAAACGTGGTTCAACGTTCATGGATTCTCTTTGGCATACTTCATCAAGCATCTATGTGCACTACAACATATCTTATGGGGGGCTTCCAAGTCTCTCTCTTTCTCTCCTTTGGGGGGGAATATCTCTTGTATGTTTGTGATAGAAGTAGTTCTTGGGGTGTCTTGAGTCATCCTTCTATCTTTCTTCTTCTTTCACTTGTACATCTTTCACTTTCTCTCTTTTGGAGGATAGTTTTTTCCCACTGAGTTTTATGTCTTTCTCTGTTTCTTGAGAGTTTTTCATTATGCATGGGTACCTAAAATGGCCTTGTATCTGGGACCCATCTTTATTATTCGCACCTAAGCTATGCTTAAGGGGGGGTGGTGGTGTACACATCTTACACACATGGCTTACTTAAGCCTAGTTAGTTGTCCATGTAGATCAGTTGACACTCCAGGTAGTTGAGTTGCCACTCCACTCCTTTCCACTTTGTGTGGATCTTTATCTTCATCTCTACATCTTGTGGATCTTGATCTTCTTATAATTTCATATTAATGGTTGCACATTCAATCAATCTACACAGGGAAGTTGAATACAATTTATGCATTGTTCATGTGCTACAGTCTCATATCTCCTAGATCTTCCTAATTCTAATATTGATGATGGATCATTGAGTGTGATTTGAAACATTGATGAAAAACTGTTACACAATCAAAATCCAAAAATAATGAATTAAAAGGAAAGAATATCAATATGAAAAGATTGGTGAGAAATTTTCATTTGGGTATTAAGGATTTTTTAAGTTTGTTTCATTCTCTTTCAAAAAGGAGGGAATTTGATATAATGGGTTCTATTGGGATTTCTTTCTCTACAGTTAAATTAAATGGAAAAAATTATTATTATTGGGTATCTCATATAGAGATTGCTCTAACACTTCAAAATTGTTATGAGATTGTTACTGGCAGTGAACAAAGACCAACAAGTCCTAGAAAAGATCAAGAATCTATTGGCATAAAAAAGGCAAAAAGGCAGAAACATTAATCAAGCTTACAATTTCAAAGGAATTCTTTCCAGAAGTTTGCAATGAAAGAAGTGGAGTTAAAGTATGGGATATTTTGAAAAAATATATATCAAAATTTAGGTGATGTATGGATTCTAACTCTCACCACAAAGTTATACAATATGAAATTGTCAAGTTCACAAGAATTAGTCCCTCATCTAAGCAAATGAAAGGAAAAGAAAAATGAGCTTGCTTCTCATGGAAAGAATATAAATGATACAAATTTTGTGCAAATAATATTACAAAGTCTTCTAGGATCTTATCAATCATTCATAAGGGGAGTAGATACTGCAGATAAATTAAAAAGTATTAAATATGAAGAGTTATGTTCTAAGCTAGTGCAAGAAGAAAAACACCAAATTAAAGAATGAGAACCATTAAATGGTGAGTCTCAAGCATTCATATGCAAGAATTTTTTTTTTACAAAAAGTGACAAGATAATCAGTCTAGAGAAAGGAATTAGAAGTATGAAAATAAAAATGTCCCATCTAAGAATTATAATAAAAGAAAATGGAAATGTAATTATTGTGGGAAAATGGCTCATAAGGAAAATGAATGTTACAAGAGAAATAGAGATACAAAAAAGAAGACAAACAAGTTTACAAAATATTTTGATTCCAAAAGAAATGCTTTATTTTGTGTTGCAATTAGAGAAAAAAATTCACTTAAGGATGATTGGGTTATTGATTCTTGTGCTACACAACATATGGCTCATAGTAAGGAACAATTTGAATCATTAAATGAGAGTAATGTAGAAAAAATATATTTGGGGAATAATAGTTCTTTAGAAGTCAAAGGGACAAGAAATGTTAAAGTTGATAATGGCATGTCTAAAAATGTGAAACTAGTTCCCGACTTGGCAACAAATCTTCTTTCTCTATCTCAAATTGGAAGTCAAGGATATAAAATAGAGTTCTACAATGACAAATGTTTAATCAAGGACGTAAACAATAATTATGGAGTGATTGCAATTGGTAAAATGGAGAATGGATTATATCAACTTCAAGAATTTCTTTCTAAAGGTGGAGATGAGAATATGTGTGCTATTGCCAAATATGATTATATGAGCAGGTTATGGCATGGGCATATGGGACACATCAACTATCAAAGTCCCAAACTTATGGAGAAGCTATATATGGTGCATGGGCTTCCAAAAATCTCATCAAGTCACAAGGTGTGTGAAGGATGTGTTATGGGAAAATAACATGTGGAAATTTTCCCACAAGGTAAATCATGGAGAGCGAAAACTCCTTTACATTTGGTTCATAGTGATGTAATGGGTCCTTTTCGAACACCATCACTTGCAAGATCAAGGTATGCCCTCAACTTTATTAATGATTATACTAGAAGAATTTGGGTATATTTTCTAAAAAGGAAGGATGAAGTGTTTGATAAGTTTAAAGTGTTTAAGGCATTACGTGAAAATCAAAGTGGAAGATATTTAAAGATAATAAGAACATATAGAGGTATGGAATATATGAACAAATCTTTCTTATATTTTTGAAAACAACATGGTATAAAGAAGGAATCAACATTCTCCTACTTACCAGACCAAAATGGAGTTGCAGAAAGAAAAAAATAGAACTATAATAGAAATGGCTAGATGCATGCTTCATTCTATAAATATAGAAGCTAAATTCTGGGCTGAAGCAATTTGTACTACAATTTTTATTTTGAATACAACACCTACTAAGGAATTTTTGAATATAATACTAGAAGAGGCATGGACTGGTAGAAAGCCTACAATATCTCATTTTAGATTCTTTGTGGATGTACTTCATATGCCCACATTCCTAATGAAAAGAGGAATAAGCTTGAAAGAAAAAGTGAAAAGTGCATAATGGTTGGATATAGTGAGGAGTCAAAAAGATATAGGTTATATAATCCTAAAACAAATGAAATCCATATCAAAAGGAATGTATGGTTTGATAAAGATATTAAAAGTAATCATTCTCCTACATTATCTTACTTTCCAATCTTGATTGAAGAAGATAATTCTACTTATACTAATGATCAAAATCAAGGTGTGCAATCTTTTGCAAGAGGAGAAGAAACACAAGTTGAAGAATCAAGTAAAAGTAATGATGAAAACACACAAAAGACTGGAAGCATTCATGAAATCTACCAAGAAGGTCCTAGAAATATGTTTGCTAACTATGCTCTTATGACTAGGATGATGCAGGTTGACACTCCAAGTACAAATGAGGAAGAAAAAGGAAAAGAAGAATGGGAGAAAAAAGGCGTAGGATGAGTATAAATATTTGATGAAAAATGGAACTTTAGAATTGACAACTCTTCCGAACTTGGGAAAAGTGAAGTTGGTTGCAAGTGGAACTACAAAACAAAGTTCACATCAGATGGAGCTATTGAAAAATATAAGGCAAGGCCAGTGGCTAAAGGCTTCTCACAAATGGAAGGTATTGACTATATTGAAACCTTTTCTCTAGTGGCTAAAATGAGTTCAATTCGCACAATCGTTGTTTTAGCTACAAAATTTGGTTGGAAATTCTTTCAAATGGATGTAAAAAGTGCATTTCTACATGGTGATCTTAAGGAAGAAATTTGCATGCAACAACCACCAGGATTTGTTAAAAGTGGTGAAGAACATCTAGTGTGTAGATTAAAAAAATCATTATATGGTCTGAAACAAGCTCCAAGGGCATATTACTCCAAAATAAATGACTACTTTATAGATGCAGGATTTAATATAAGTAAAGTTGATCCAAATGTGTATGTAAAACATAGTGATGATAAAGTTATTATTATTGTATTATATATGTGGATGAATTGATTATTATAGGAGATCACACACATAATAATGAAATAACCAAGGATCAACTCAGACAAGCTTTTGAAATAACTGATCTAGGGTTGATGCACTATTTTTTGGGTATGCAAGTATGGAAAGAAGAAGGGAGGATCATTCTTTCTCAAACTAAATATGCTCTTAATGTATTGAAAAAATCTAATATGAGTGATTGTAAACCATCTAATACACCATGTGAAGTAGGATTAAAATTGAGTGCCAACTCTACTCAAAAGAAGGTTGATGGAAAATTGTATAGACAATTAGTTGGGAGTCTTTTGTATCTCACCATAACTAGACCAGATATTGCATATGCAATTGGTATTGTATCCAGGTAAATGTCAAATTGACACATTGAGCATTGGAAAGTAGCCAAGAGAATATTAAAATATATTAAAGGCACCTATCAACTTGGAATTGAATACGAATATGGAGGAGAGCCTACTTTATTTGGATATACAAATTTTGATTATGTAGGTGACATTGATGATAGAAAATCAACTTCAGGATATATGTTTCATTTTGGGCTAGGACCAATTTCAGAGAGCAACAAGAAACAAGCAATAGTATCACTATCATCTACAAAAGCTGAATATGTTGGCTCATCAAAGGCATCTCAAGAAGAATTGTGGCTTAGAAGATTACTTGAAGAAATATACCATCCTCAAAATTCTCCCACTATTACATTTTGTGATAATCAAAGCACTATCAAGCTAGCAAAAAATCCTATTTATCATGCTAGATCTAAGCATATAAAAGTACATCAACATTTTGTTCGAGACTTGATTGAAAGTCAAGTAATCGAGCTACAATTTTGTGAAACAAAAGATCAAATTATTGACATATTTACAAAAGCATTGACTATTGTAAAATTTGCCAAACTAGAGACTTGTTACAACTCAAGACAACTCCTATCCTTTCCAAAATAAACATTATAGGGGGTGTTGGAATTAATGTATATTCGGGAACAGCGGTGGAGTAGGTGTCATTAATTAGAAATATCCCAGCACTCCATCCTCCAGGCTTCTCTCGAAACTTCTGGCTTCTAGACATTTCCTGCACCGACCTCCAGCTCTCTATATGTTTCCTCTATCTTCTAGAGATCTCTAAGAGATCTATAAATACAACATTCTCCAGTCCACTTCGTATGCATGAAATAATAGTGTATTGCTATAAAAGTGAATAGATATAATATATTATGTGTTGCTCATTTGTGTTCTTTTATGTGCAAATATGCTCTGTTTTTTATTTAGTTTATCAAGGCCTATATAGCATTCATTACAACAGGAAATAATTGGGAATAAAAAGAAAAAAAGCCTGGTGTGATGTGCTCTTAATCAGCCACCTGCGTAATGGAACAGTTAAGTAATCACAGTCATTCACTGGCCTTGCATTTCTCTCCCATCTCTATTGATTACCCACCATATCGTTCATTAAATCCAGCCCGCGTTTCTTTAGAAAGTCTGGTGTGTACCGTCACTATAATATTTATAGTAATGGTTTCCTCTTCCTCAAAATCATATGATGCATTCATCAGCCACCGAGGCCCCGACATCAAAGAAGCTCTTGCCAAAGAACTTTATCAACTTCTCCAGGATTGAGGTTGTCGGGCATTTTTAGACCGTCCAAAGATTGAAGTGGCGGATTCTATTCTTCCTGCGATTAAAAGCGTCATATGCTCATCTATTGTTCAGATAGCTATTTTTACCAAATGATATGCAGACTCCTCATGGTGTCTAGACTAGCTGGTTCTAATGTTAGAACAAGGAAAAAATTCGCTCTTCATTCCTGTGTTCTATGACGTCGAACCTTATGACCTCCGTTATATCGAGAGTGGACAGTATGCTGTAGCATTTTCCAAATATGTACTCAAAAGCAGGAACCTTGATAAGCTGGACAAATGGAAAGAAGCCCTAAATTCTGCTTTAAGTGTAGAAGGCTTTGAATATCGCAAGAATACAGGGTAAGTTTACTTATATGTGCTTTGGATTCATTGTCATTCATCATGCTTTTACTTTATTTTTCTCTTTCCGAGTACATGGCATTCATTTTACCCTATCTCAATGTCTTTCTAAAGAAATGAAAATCTTCTTCGGTTTCAACAATTTGTGTAAAGAGATTATATCCGCCGTGGAGATAGAAATGAAAAAGAGGATACTGTTACATGTTGCGTCATACCCAGTTGGACTGGGCGAACTTGTCAGAGATTTTGAAAGAAGGTTCACAGAGCCAGTGAAGATAGATAAGATCTTTGGAATTGGGGGCTTTGGGAAGACCACCCTGGCAAAAGCACTCTTCAATGAGAAGAGTTCAGAATACGATGCATCTTGTTTTCTCTATGATGTGAGAGAATCAAATACCAAACGTCAGTTGCATGTTTTGCCAAAAAAGATTCTGAAAGATCTCTTTAGTGAAGGTAGAGAGTTTCAACATACCGAGGAAGGAACACCTCTGCTAAAGCATCATTTGACGAAGGCAAATTGTTCATGTTTTCTTATAGTTATAGATGATATCGATCATCACGACCAGTTACAGGCCCTCTTATTTCAACATCTTCTCAGTCGTAATAGCCTGGTAACTGTCACAACGCGTGATGGAGGTGTGTAAAAAAGTGCAGATATTAGTAATCATTATAAGGTTATAAGATGAAAACAATGGATAGTGATCATGCTAAAGAGCTCTTCCGTAGGCATTCTTTCGGCGGAAAGGCCCCAACCTTCCCATGCGAGGAGCTGGTTGAAAGTTTTGTGCAATTCTATGGAGGTTTACCCCTCTCACTCAAAGTTTTCGGCACCCATGTTTGTGGAAGGGATGAGAAGTAATCACACACTATTTATGCATCCATTAATCTTGACTCAATCCTCATATTAATAACTACAGATAAAGTCTTAATAACTACAGATAAAGTACTTGACTGGCGAGACTTCAAGACAAAAATTTCAGTGGAGAAAATTGACTACTTAAAGTTTATTTTGAAAATGCGAGAATTTTGGTGGCGTGAACGACTCGGTATATTCGAAGCATGCTTCTTTCCCATTTCCTAAATAATATTTGTAGAACGATGCCCATTTTTAGTCGTGGTAGACATCGTTACCTCCGTACTGATAGATGCTATAAGCCTTCGATATGACGACGGATGCACCACTTTCGCTCCAAATATATTGGAATAAAAGATTTGCGCACTGCATACTTTTAAGTTTGTGTGTGACGGGGGACATCTAGTCTCTGGAGTCAATCCTCCACATCCACTCCAGTCGTGACTCGCGATAGTCAATGACTGACTTCTTTTACTCATAACTATACATGTTTCTCGTTGTAAGCCTATCAAAACCTCTGTATAGGAGCAAATAAATAATTAGAAGTCATGGAGATGAAGGTGATGCTCGTCATTCACCTACTTTCCTGCAAATTTCTGTTTGCAAGGGCTGCGGAGCCGTGGATGGTGTTTGTGCATTACATGCTTTACCAGTCAGACGGCATGGAGACGCTGAAAAGGGTGATTCACCTGGCATATAGCAAAGGTATTGACGCCTTCGCTCTCAATTTCAGTGTGTGGTGGCCCGACCACATAAAAGATATGTTCCTGGCTGCTCAAGACTTTGGCATGGGCTTCAAACTTTTCTTCTCTGCTGACATGCATGACCCCCCGCTTCGGAAGGTCAACCCGTTTCTTCCGAAGATCTCAAAGCCATGCTCACTGGCTATGCAAATCACAACAACTACCTCACTTACAACGGCAAGGCTTTTTTGTAGCGTATGGCTCGTGGGCGATAAGCCTTCGTCCCAAATCTTTGAAGCAGCAAGCGGAAAGGATAAATTCTTCTTCGTTCCCTATTTCCCCGCCAGTGGAAGGTATGAAGATTTCTAGAACAAGTTGATGCAGAGTAGGGGTAATCTATATTCCAAAACAACGCTGGACAACCACTTCCAATTGCTTTTGTTCATCAAAATGTGGGTTTTCCTTCACAAGTTCTCATTCCACCTTGTAGCCTTTCAAACATGGTTTTTAGACATAACTTGTGGGGCAAGTAGAGTCTTCAAAATGTAAATACATTTACAGATACCCTTTTGGACATTCTTAAACATATCTCCAAACCAGTTGGGGTCACTTTAAAAGGAAAGCTTCAAATTTCGATTGTCCTCTTGCTTTGACTAGGCCTAATTGACAATTAGGCATGCTCCAATTGTGTTCAAGGTTTCAAAATCTCTCAAATCCCATTATAACACTCTCCACACTTCACACATGGCCCAAAACATCAACTACAATCAAATAAATCAATACCCAAGAGCTTTTCTCCAAATACTCTAAGTCTCTAGGGTTCCTAAGCCTAATACATGAAAACATTAGGCCAGGGCAGCAACTCCACATGTGCCACACCCCATCTTCTGCCCCTACAACTTTAGAAAACCAAAGAACAACCTTACACCAGCCATTCCACTGAGTTTCAGGAGTTTCTATTGGTGGAATGGAAAGATTTACATTTTCCTATCCTTCAAGCTATCCTATCTAGGATTTAGACCAGTCTAAAATAAAAACACAATTTACTCAAAACACAATGAAATCACATGCAATCAATGCCCAAAGGAAGTAGACTCAATGTTTAATCAGTTTCAATTGGTTTTAGTGCATTCCTATATCATACGAACCCATACAAGTTAGTGTAGCAGCAAAAACACGTTTAGGAAATGCAGAAAATAGAGTTTTATTGTTCCAAACTTTCAAAGTTCAACAACCAAAATTGTCTTTGACCTCACAAATCCTTTTCTAAAAATTTTCCATCACTTCCCCAATGGTTCATGACTTCATTTCAAATCCTAATGGTTCATATTCCACCAGTTCATAACTTGACAACAAAAATGCAAAAGTTGATTTTTACAACATTGTGCAACCTTGACAAGTTTTGCAACTAGACCCCTACTTACCTCTAATGACTCAAATTAGACTCAAAAAACATGAAATGGTCTTCTTAGACCTTATTACATGAAAAAATCACAAGACAAACCAAAATGACAAATTTTGATCCTTGGAGGCATGACAACTTGTAGGTGCCCCTGCACCAGACTCCTGGGACAAAGAGAATTCAAGTTCCACTTGAGGACAGACCTACAATTTTAAAACCATATTTGATAATATCATCCTTAGTCATACAAGTTTCATCCTCCATAGGAAGACCTCGCCATTAGACCAAGTATTGGTAGTAGACCTTACTCCTTGTCTTCTCAAGCTCCTTCTTGTCCAAAATGCATTCCAACTCCAAGGGTTGTCTTGGAGGAAGATCCTTGATCCAATCCTCATTTGAGAGCACTGATGAACATGCATGATCACCTGCATCAACATCCCCTTTATAAGGGTAAAGATCAAAAACATTAAAAATAGGAGAAATGGCAACTTGAGGAGGTAGTGCTATCTCATAGGCATTCTCTCCAAACTTGTGCACCAATTTGCATGGCCCTATCTTCTTCATATGAAGCTTAGAGTACTGTCCTTTAGGAAACCTTTTCTTTCTCAAATGAGCCAAAACCAAGTCCCCAACCTTGTAATTAACCTCTCTCCTTTTTAGATCAACATTCTTTTGAAAATTCTCCTTAACCTGTTGGTGTATTTCTTGCATTGCCACAACAAATTGTTCACCTTCAACACTCATCCTTTCCATCCCATTGACATCTCTCAATTCAAACACACCTATGGGTTGCAAACCCTAAACAATCTCAGAAGGACATTTGCCAACACTTATATTCATCGAATCATTATATGAAAACTCTTAGACATCTTAGGAGGTTTCTAAGAATCTTATTCACCACTTCAGTCTACCCATCAGTTTAAGGGTGATAGGCAAAACTGAAACTCAAATTTGTGCCAAGTTTCTTCCATAGGGTTCTCCAAAAGTGGCCAACAAATTTTCTATCCCTATCAGATATAATACTAAGAGGAAAACCATGGATTATTACCACCTCTTTGAAGAAGAGTCCTACAATGTATGAAGCATCATTAGTGCTATTAAAAGGTATAAAGTATGTCATCTTAGAAAACCTGTCCACAACAACATACACAAAATCAAAACCTCTTTGAGTTCTAGGCAACCACATCACAAAATCCATGCTAATTGATTCCCAAGGCCTATTAGGGATTAGAAGAGGTTGATATAACCCTTCATTAGTGCTAGTTCATTTAGCCCTTTGAAAAATAATACACTTATCCACAAAGTTCCTCACATCAGTTTGCATTTTTGGCCAATAATAGTGCCTCTTCACCTGCTCCAAGGTCTTATCCAAACCAAAGTGACCTGCAAGGCTGCCACTATTCTTTTCTTTGATTAAGTTATCCCTCATTGAACATTTAGGAATGCATAATTGTGCCCCTTTGAATAATAGATCATCTTGGATAAGAAAATCAAGCCACTTTTCATTATTGTTGCTATAAAGCAACCTACAACTTGCATAAATATCCTTAAAATTTGCATCATCAATGTACATACCTTTCAAAGAATCCACTCCTTTTCTCTTCAATTCTATTTCTTGCACCATGAGAGCTCTTCTACTCAATGCATCAGCCACTTTGTTAGCCCGCCCTTTCTTATGCTTAATGGTGGATGTAAGACCTTGCAAATATTCAACCCATTTCACATGCCTACAACCGAGTTTATCTTGAGTATTCAAAAATTGGAGAGCATGATCGTCAGTATACACTACAAACTCCTTAGGCAGTAAATAATGTATCCATTGCTTTAATGCTTACACCATTGCATACATTTCAAGATCATGAGAAGAATACTTTTTCTTAGCTTCATTCAAATTTTCACTTAAAAAGGCAATAGGTCTATTTTCTTGACTTAGGATAACACCTATAGCATGCCCACTTGCATCACACTCAATGGTAAAGACCTTATCAAAACTAGGAAAATTCAATATGGGCTGCTCAACAAATTTATTTTTCAAATACTCAAAACTCCTATTAGCCTCATTAGACCAAACAAACTTCTTTTTTTATCACCCTTTATTTTATCAATCATGGGGACACAAACATGACTGAAACCCCTTATGATCTTTTTGTAAAAGCTACCCAAACCATGGAAGCTCCTTACCTCAGCCACTGATTTAGGAGTAGGATAGCTTAGGATAGCCTCAACCTTACTTGGATCCATCTTCAAAGTGCCATTGGTGACCAAAAAGCCAAGGTAAACGAACTCTATTTTCGGAAACTCACACTTCTTCAAGTTTATCATTAGTTTTTCATCATGCAATCTCCTCAAAACCAATTCTAAATGTTGTGAACGCTCTTCTTTAGTTTTTCTAAAAACAAGAATATCATCAAGATAAACTACCACAAACTTACACTGAAAGGTTTAAGCACCTCATTCATCAAGCACATGAAATTACTAGGGGGATTTGACAAACCAAAGGCATTACCATCCATTCATATAACCCTTCATTTGTCTTGAAGGTTGTTTTCCATTCATCACCAGGTTTGATTCGGATTTCATGATAACCACTCTTGAGATCAATCTTGGAAACGTAACATGCACCACCCAAACAATCCATTAGGTCTTCAATTCTTGGAATAGGGAATCTAAACCTTATTGTAATCTTGTTGATGGCCTTGGAATCAATGCACATCCTCCAATCACCTCCTTTCTTTGGTGCTAGGATTGTGGGAACCGCACAAGGACTCAAACTTTCCCTAATCAACCCTTTGTCAAGTAGTTCTTGCACTTGCCTCTTAATTTCCTCATTTTGCTATGGAGTCATCTTGTAAGTAGCTTTGTTGCGAAAACTAGCTCCTGGAATGAAATCCATTTGGTGGCTTATGTCCCTCATAGGTGGCAAGGTGTTAGGAATCTCATCAACCACTATTTCATCATACTTCTTCAATAATGTTTTCACCTACAAAGGCAACTCCTCTTTCTTTTCTACTGCCATAATAGATTTAGGCCTTACTATGATAGAAAATCCCACATTATCCTCTTCCAAGGTATTTAGGAACTCCATTTCATTGACCAACATCACATTAGGCCCTATTTGAGAATCTTGGCTTTCATCCTTCAACGGTGTGAGGGTGTATGAAACCCCATCCTTTTCTATAGCATAAGTGTTCTTTCTCACATCATGGATAGCCTTCATATCAAACTTCCAAGGCCTTCCCAAAAGAAAATGACAAACATCCATTGGTATTATGTCACATAAAACCTTATCCTTGTATCACCCTATGTGAAAATCTACCCAAATTTCTTCATTGACAACTACTTGTTGCCCTTTGTTTAAGCCAAGAAATTGTATATGGAGTGATATGAGGGATTCTTTTTAGCTTAAGCTTTTCAACCATTTCAACAAAGACCAAATTATTTGTACTATCAGAATCAATCACTACTTTGTAACATTTATCTAAGAACTTACATCTGGTTCTGAAAAGAGACTTTATTTGTGGAGGTTCCTTTTCCATTGGAATTTTTATCAAAGTCCTTCTCACCATGAGAGACTCACCAACTTCTGGATTAACATTAAGTGATGGAGAATTCAGATTTTCATTGTCCTCTCCTTGTATAATCTGATTTCTTCTTTCTCCTCCAATTGAAGTATTGGACCGATTTTTAGTGCATTGACATGCTTGATGGCCTGCAAATTTATTGCACTTATAAAAAAAATCGGTAAATCCACTTTATCCTCCTCTTTGGCCTCCAAATTTGCCCCTATTATTGGGTCTCCTTCCTCTAAAGTTGCCTCTTGAGTCTGAACTTTGTTCTTGATTGTTTCTTGATTTTCCTTATGATCTTTGGGATTGCCCCCTACCAGAAAACATCCCTCTTCCTTTGGAATTTTTTCCTCTACCCCTACTTTTCTTTTCTTGCCTTCTTCTCAACTTATCTTCACATTGTTTGTTGTTTTGACTGGATGTTTCTCTATGGTTGGATAGATTAGGCTAGTCTGTTTTGTTGAGCTTTTTGGCTCTATTTTTCATTTTATTTGGGTCAAGGTCTTTTCCCTGCTTATCTCATCAAAAACTTATCTTCAACCTTGATGACCAATTGGTAACACTCTTTCACTGTTCTTGGAGTGGTGAAGCTTAATTCATTTTGAAGGTTGTATCTCAACCCGTTAATTTATCTTGCCACTTTTTCCTCATCATCTTCTGTATAACCTGCCTTTATGCTCAATTTGTAGAACTCCTCTATATAGGTGTGCACACACATCTCCTTTTGCTTAAAGTTTTGAAGCCTTTTGAACAACTAAATAATGTAATCACTGGGTAGGAATTTGATTTTGAGCTTAGCAACCATCCTATCCTAAGAGGTGATTTTAGACTTTCCCTTCTTCCTCCTTTCATATTTTACATAATCCCACTAAAGAAAGGTATGGCCCTTCAACTTTTTCTTGGCCAACTTCACCATTTTCTCCTTTGGCATGTCTTCATAATCAAAGTAGCTATACAATGCTCCTATCTAATCTATGAGTTCTTCATTATCCAATTTTCCTCCATACATGGGTAAATCCACCTTGATCTTAGCACCTTCTCCCTTCACTGCCTTCAACATCTTTACCATCTTCAACTCATTAGGACCCATCTCTTCCTCGGACACTTCTTGGGAACTTTTCTCTTTCCCTTCTTCTTCTTGGTCACTCAAGTCTCATGTGACCATTCCTCTCTTCTGAATTTTTTCCACTGCAGAAAGTTTGGCTTGAAGGGCTTCTTGAATCTCCTTCATTTGTTTCATCTCTCTTGCATTCTTCTCCTTCATTTCATTCATCTCTCTAGGCAACGAATTCCCTTTTGGAGGCATCTTGTTTCTCCTTCTCTTCAACCTTTTCCCTCTTTAGATCAAACCTATGCTCTGATACCAATTTGATGTAGAGCAAGGGTAATTTATTCCAAAACAACCTTGTACAACCACTTTTAATTTATTTTGTTCATCAAAATGTGGGTTTTCCTTCACAAGTTCCCATTCCTTCTTGTAGCCTTCCAAACTTAATTTTTTAGAAATAACTTGTGGGGAAGATAGGGTCTTCAAAATGTAAATACATTTATAGATACCCTTTTGGACATTCTTAAATATATCTCCAAACCAAGTGGGGTCACTTTGTATGGAAAGCTCCATATTTTGACTTTCCTCTTGCTTTGACTAGGCCTAATTGACAATTAGGCATGCTCCAATTGTGTTCAAGGTTTCAAAATTCATCAACTCCCATTTTAACACTCTCCACACTTCACACATGGCCCAAAACATCAAATCCAGTCAGATAAATCAATACCCAAAAGATTTTCTCCAAATACCCTAAGTCTCTGGGGTTCCTAAGCCTAATACATGAAGATATTAGGGCAAGGCAATAATTCCACATGTGCCACACCCCATATTCTTCCCCTGCAAGTTTATAAAACCAAAGAACAACCTTACACCAACCATTCCACTAATTTTTAGGAGTTTCTATCGGTGGAATGAAAAGATTTGCATTTTCCTTTCCTTCAAGCTACCCTATTTAGGGTTTATACCAGTCTGGAGTAAAAGCAACACAATTCACTCAAAACACAATGAAATCACATGCAACCAATGCCAAAAGGAAATAGAACACATAATTATTAAAGGTCATGAGATCCCTAGTTGTCCCCCTTCACCAAGGAAAACCATTGATCATCCCCCTATTTGTGATGAAGTCATTTAAGAAGAACCAACCTTTGATTTTCAAGAGTAGTTGGTTTGTAGTTCTCCTCAAACCCTTCCTCCTAGGGAGGATATCATGATACACAATAAGGACAACAATGACAATAATAATATCATATCCTTAGACGAAGTTTCAAAGATAACATTAGCCTCTCACTCACTACAGGATGTTAATATTATTCAAACACAACCTATCCTTTACCCACCATCACACAAACCTCAAACTCAAAAACAAACTTGAACTCATCCTCTACCCACCTACAAATTATGTGTCGTGACAGTCAAGTTATAATACTATTGCTCATACATATTGTACTAGAAATAATCTACAACCACATAAATCAACGACAACACCTTTACCTTTGCCTCATCATATCTTGCCTAGTGCTCCTCGATTATCTCCTAAGGAGTTTGATCTTGTTGAAAACCTAAGGAACACTCCTGAAAAGATATCATTATGGGATCGTATTCAAACTTCCCCTCACTATCACAACATGATTCAACATGCTTTACAACAAGTTCCTATCTCTTCTAATGGGCAACCAAATGACATAGCAACTATAACTCAAGGAATCCATATCGATATTGTTTTTCACCAAAGTGAGCTCCCTCCTTTGGAGGTACAAAAACAAAATGAATCTTTCCAGAATAATATCCCAATACAAACAAAAGGGATAAAGATAACTCTTGTAGATACAAAATCTTCCCTTAATGTGTGTAGTGTGAGCCTTTTGGATAGGCTTGGCATTGATAAATCAGACATTTAACCTGATTCTTTATCTATTAAGGGATTTGACAATGTTGAAAATAAACTGCTCGGTGTGATTACTTTACCTCTTATAGTTGGACAAGTCACATTGGAAACCTTGATCCATGTTATGCCTCATGAACTCTCATGTAATCTTCTCTTAGGTAAACTGTGGATTCATGCAATAAATGGGGTTCTTTGTACTCTTCATCATAAAATAAAGTACATGTACAACAACAAAGTACACATGCTTGACACTGATCTTGAGCATTACAGTGTTTTACAACTTGATAAAAACAAAGAAAATCCCTTAAAAACATCCACACCAACCACACAAGAAGAAGCCATGCCAGAAAAACAAAACTCTACATATCCTAAACCCATCATAACGATATTAATTGATGATTTGGGCTCATTGAATTTTGAACCTACATTCATGGGAGAATACAAGATCATAAATAAAGACTCTAAAAAGGGAACAAAAATCTTGTCAAGAAAAAACCCGGTAGATCCTTCACAAGCATTCACCTCAACCACTTTAGATGGTAGTGCAACTTCTATAAACAACTCCAATCATGAACACTCACCAAATCCAAAAGAAATGAAATATCTTTATGGAAAAGGTAACAAACTTATGAAACAACTTGGCTATAGTGGAAAAAGATGTGGTGCTAGAGAACAAGGTATCTATGTCCCCATCAAACCCAACACATAAGAAACAACTCACGGTCTTGGTTATTATCCTTTGATAGGAATAACCAAGCCTTCACCTACCACCAAACCCATCCCAAACCACCCTTCTAAGTGTGAGCATGTAAATCTACAACATAGCTTAAACTATAAACCCACATTAGTATAGTTAGTTTAAAACCCAACAAATAAACTACTCGTATGAGATATTTCAACATGCTTCACAATGCAAAGAATACAACAAAGATCAAAATAAACTAATGAAATCATGAAAAGAAGCATAATGCATACCTATCCCATAGTGGATTGGTGCACCTTTGATATGAAAAGGAGCCCTTTCCCAATCATTGACAATCTTCAAGATGATGATCAACAAAAGATGCAAGATGATAATGAAGAACTTAAAATGCCGATAATAAGAATACTAAAATTGTGGATGAAAATGAAGTAGAAGACCTTTATATTTATAGAAAGACAAGATGGAGGAATGAACAAAATGAAGCAATTTGGGATCATTCAACATCCAATGGCCAAGTACCACTTGTCAAGATGCGAATGGAGGAAGCTTGGGAAAATTTTGGTTAATGAGCCAATAAATGATATTAGGTGGATTTTGAAATCCATGAAATGACTTGTTGGAGAGGGAAAGAAAATGACTTAAATGCCACTTGGCTCAATGCACAAGGACATGTAAGAGGAGATAAATGCTTTGTTGGAAGGACAAATCCACTTGGATGAATTTTCAAACTTGGAGGAATATTCCCCTAAAGATGCTATGTTGAGAGAAAATATAGATTTAATAAATCAATTAGGGGAGAGGAGCCGATACGTAGGCACGCAAAACTGCATGGTCTAGTTGGCAAGCCATGTGGACCAATACCATTTTTAAAAAGAAAACCATTATAGAAAAAGGCTAATTAAACAATAAATTATTATTTTTATTTTTTATTTTTTTAAATTGCCATGTGAAAGGTCCAATTTTGTCCATGCATTGAAAAAAATGAAAAAAAGACCCATCGACTGATACAGACGCACCTCAGGTGCCACTACCTATGTGGCTCAACGTCCGAAGGTGACAGCCTTGCCACATCAACTCCTCCCACTCCGCCACCATAACAATCCACTACTAAGCATTTATCACTTGCCGCCACTTCCTATTCCTATCTACAGTGAGGACTGAATGTTGCCACCTCTCGTAAGCTCCACACCACCCTGTGTTTATTCCAAAGTGAACTGCATTGAATGCTCCCAGTGCCTTGATCTTCTCACCATTCAAGCGTCCTTTCATTTTCCCGAGGAAGCATTTCATCTTCACCTCTTCGCCGATACTTGCTCGTTTCGTCGTCTACAACCTTCGCACTCTCACCACAACCTGCAATGCTCGGAGACCATATACTGTTTGAGTAGAAGCTGATATGGAGACGGGTAGATGCCACTTACCAAACATCGCCAGAAGCTCCACTTCTGCCATGCAAGCAACGAACGGGTTCCTCGCTGCCATGAATGGGTTCGTCGCCGCCATGAACGGGTTCCTCACTGCCATGAACGGGTTCCTCGCCGCCATGCAAGTAACGAATGGGTTCCTCGCCACCATGAAGGTCACCGCAAGCAACGAAGGGGATTCATCGCGTGTTCGACCCAAGTGAGCTTGCTCACTAAGGTTGGCCATTGTTCTTCTGTTTGTGTTTGGTTTGCAATTTCGCTTTGTTTTATATGTTTTTTGGTGTTGCAGATTTCGTTTATTTTGTTCAAGTTGAGTGTTTATGAACACTGCATTATTTGTGTTCATAAACACACTAAATCTTTGGAAATTAATCTTCTGTTCAAGCATCTCTTTGTTTATATTAAATATATTAATGCAGTTGGTTGTTTTCTTCTTTCGACATGTAATAATTTAAGTTGTTTATATGGGTTTTTCTCTATAGGGTTTATATTGCAAATATTACGCTCATATTTACCTCATTTCTCTTTTAGTAGGGTTTATTTTGAGAGTATAGCACGCATAGTTTACCATTTATGTTTCGGTAGGGTTTATTTTGCAAGTTTTACAGTCATAGTTTTGGGTTATCCTATTCTCATAGGATTTGCATTGACATTGACTTTGCAAATCGTATTCTCACAGGTTCTGCATTATCATTCACTCTGCTTAGCATAATCTCACAGGTTCTCCATTATCATTCACTCTGTTTTTCATTTTCTCATAAGTTCTACATTATGATTCACTCTGCTTCTCGTATTCTCATACGTTCTGCATTATCATTGACTCTGCTTAGCATAATCTCACAGGTTTTGCATTATCATTCACTATGCTTATCATTTTCTCATAGGTTCTGCATTATCATTCACTCTGCTTCTCGTATTCTCATACGTTTTTCCTTATCAGTGACTCTGCTTAGCATAATCTCACAGGTTATGCATTATCATTCACTTTGCTTGTCGTTTTCTCATAGGTTCTGCATTATGATTCACTATGCTTCTCGTATTCTCATACGTTCTGCATTATCATTGACTCTGCTTAGCATAATCTCACAGGTTTTGCATTATCATTCACTATGCTTATCATTTTCTCATAGGTTCTGCATTATCATTCACTCTGCTTCTTGTATTCTTATACGTTCTACCTTATCGGTGACTCTGCTTAGCATAATCTCACAGGTTCTGCATTATCATTCACTCTGCTTATCGTTTTCTCATAGGTTCTGCATTATCATTCACTTTGCTTCTCGTATTCTCATACGTTATGCATGTGCATGTGCATGTGACTAGGTGTATGTTTATGTGTATGTGACTAGGTGTATGTCTATGTCTTTGTGTATGTGACTATGTGTATGTTTATGTGTATGTGACTATGTGTATGTGTATGTCTATTTGTATGTGTATGTGTATGTGTATGTGTATGTGTATGTGTATGTGTATGTCTATGTCTATGTGTATCTGTATGTGACTATGTGTATGTCTATGTGTATGTTTATGTGTATGTGACTATGTGTACGTCTATGTCTATGTGTATTTCTATGTGTATGTGTATGTCTATGTGTATGTTTGTGTATGTGTATGTGACTATGTGTATGTGTATGTGTATGTGTATGTGACTATGTGTATGTCTATGTGTATGTGTATGTGTATGTGACTATGTGTATGTGTATGTGTATGTGTATGTGTATGTGTATGTCTATGTCTATGTCTATGTGACTATGTGTATGTTTATGTGTATGTGACTATGTGTATGTGTATGTCTTTGTGTATGTGACTATGTGTATGTGACTATGTGTATGTCTATGTGTATGTTTATGTTTATGTGTCTATGTCTATGTCTATGTCTATGTCTATGTCTATGTCTATGTGACTATGTGTATGTTTATGTGTATGTGTCTATGTCTATGTCTATGTCTATGTCTATGTGACTATGTGTATGTTTATGTGTATGTGACTATGTGTATGTGTATGTCTTTGTGTATGTGACTATGTCTATGTCTATGTCTATGTCTATGTCTATGCCTATGTCTATGTGACTATGTGTATGTTTATGTGTATGTGACTATGTGTATGTCTATGTCTTTGTGTATGTGACTATGTGTATGTTTATGTCTATGTCTATGTCTATGTCTATGTGTCTATGTCTATGTCTATGTCTATGTCTATGTCTATGTGACTATGTGTATGTTTATGTGTATGTGACTATGTGTATGTCTATGTCTTTGTGTATGTGAATATGTGTATGTTTATGTGTATGTCTATGTCTATGTCATTGCTATTTACACCTCTGTCAAACCTCCACCATATGCAATACCTGCAATGGAACACTTCAAGAACTCCATTGAATTGCAAGTCAATGTCCTTTTAGTATCCATTCCGTTTTTCCTCTTTAATGCAACTATTGTTCCCCCATCTATGTTTGTTTAACATTCTTATTATTCAAATTGATAGGAAGAATGAACATCATTTATACATGATCGAAGTATATTTTATCCATTGAATTAGACTCATCCTTATTCAATCTGTTCTTCTTGATAGCTCTTACTCTTACAAGTATAACATTGTTGTTTCAGTTTGTATCATTCAATTATTTCTAAGAGTATGATTTCTTGATGTCATACTATAACATGCAATTTATGTTTCCTTGCAAACCTGCCCTTCATCACCTCAAGATATAAGATTTACAATTGTGGACTTATGGTGAAATAAGTCTAATCTGCCTAAGATATACCAAACTACTATTCATGATGGCATTAATGGTTTCTCTGTTCATCAGTTACACTCAATCTTACATGTATGATTTTGTTCTTACACTTTTTATCAATATTTGATATGTATATGTATATGCATATGCAGTATATGCATATGTATATGCATATGCAGTATATGCATATGTATATGCATATGCAGTATATGCATATGTATATGCATATGTATGTGCATACATATACATATGCAATTGTATATACATATATGCATATGTACATGTATATGTATATATGCATATGCAAACAAAAAATGAAGTTGTTTTAGATGCAGAGTGTAGTGAATGGATGGAACATGCATAATTTGAAATAAGAACACCATTACACTCTCCCTTAAGCTATGCATTGTACCTTCCATTCCTTACACTCTCCATTCAAAATGCATTGTATATGCATATATACGTTTACATATACATATGCATATATGTATATGTGTATATATACAACCTAATTGGATGTATGCTTTGTTTGTTGTTCAATTAAAGTGGTTGTAAATATCGGCCCCTCTCCCTTACAGCTAACTATGATGATGGTTGACTCCTACTTATTCTATAACCATTTCTCATATAGATACTGAAATATAATTTCATACAACATTATCAAATGTATATATAACTTCGAACAACGCTATGGTATAGATGGATGGTTAGTTTGTTCATCCATTAGAATCAATCTTACATGTCTCAATTTTCTATTACACTTTGTATCATTCTTTGATTTGTTTCAATTATAATTAGGGATGTGCTAGTATAACATGAATAGGACCACAAAGCCCCAATAAACCATAAGGGCCACTAGTGATTCATTAAAGAAGGATATGATCCCATAGCATATAGGTCTCAATTCTCATATGTGATAGAAATAAAAGCTATGAAGAGGATCCTATCTATAGTTTTTTTCCTTAGAATATTATTTCTACGTTGTCCTTTTAGTATCCATTTCGTTTTTCCTCTTTAGTGCAACTATTGTTCTCCCATTTATGTTTGTTTAACTTTATTATAATTCAAATTGATAGCAAGAATGAACATCATTTATACATGATCAAAGTATATTTTATCCATTGAATCAGACTCATCCTTATTCATGCCTTGGGTATCCCAATTTAGATTAAACATTATAACAAGTGTTAATGATAGTCTCATCCGATCTCTTATTCTCACCTAAAATTCATTATCACAATCAACCAACTAATCCTCTACCTCAGGTACATAGTGAAAACAATATCCTAACTACAAAAAATAAGAAACTATTTGATTTCAAAGGGGAAGCAAAACTCAAATAATTGTCTAGCTTATATTACATCATATCTCTTTTCAATATGTTTTGCATTATCATTCACTCTGCTTATTGTAATCTCACAGGTTATGCATTATCATTCACTCTCCTTATTGTTTTCTCATAGGTTTTGCATTATCATTGATTCTAATTTTGGGTAATGCTCCATCAATTCTATATCTGATTTATGTTTGATGTGATCAAGCCTATCTATGGATGAAATTAACCTTATGTTTTGGAGGACCAGTGTATAGGTGTGGGCCCCAATGAGCGCATGTCCCATTGCACATTACGGCCCCCGCTTACGTATTAGGGGAGAGGAGTCGATACGTATGCACCCAAAATCACACTGTCCACATGGCAGGCCACGTGGACCAATAACATTTAAATGAAAAAAAAACCCATATCCTTCAATAAGTCTATAATGCAAATGTTTCTATCTTTTCTTAGGTGCCATTGGTTATTTTCAGGGTGTTATCTTTTGCATAGGTTATTTTCCATCATATTAGTCATCCAATTATTGTACCTTAATTTTGTGTCTTGGAAATATATGGGGGTTGTTCTATTTTTTTTAGGTTTTGCTTCATCAACATAGACATAGACATATACATAGACATATACATAGACATAGACATAGACATATACATAGACAGATAGATAGACATATACATACACATATACATAGACATATGGATATGTATATCAGATATAAAATGCACACATAATTGCAATTATTTTGAAACAAAACAATTACACGCTGGCAGCCAAACATGATGAAGTGTATCCAACTTGTATATGCTTAATGTCTTTGCATCTTACTTATATATATATATGCATATGTATAGACATATTCAAATACATATACATATGTTTATGTTTATGTATATGTTTATAGATTACCATAGCTTTGTATTTGAATCTATATATGTTTATGTCTATGTATGTGTGTATGTAAATCTATGTATATGTGTAAATAAATCTATGAATATGTGTATGTTTATGTCTATGAATATGTCTATGTAAATTTGTATGGATATGTAAATATGTATATTCGTATGTCTATGCCTATGTCTATGTCTATGTTTATGTGTATGTCTATGACTATGTGTATGTGTATGTGTATGTGTATGTCTATGTCTATGTCTATGTCTATGTGTATGTTTATGTGTATGTGTATGGATATGTGTATGTCTATGACTATGTGTATGTGTATGTCTATGTGTATGTCTATGTTTATGTGTGTGTGTATGTGTATGTCTATATTTATGTCTGTATGTAAATATGTATTTGTATATGTAAATGTGTCTGTGTGAATGTGTATGTCTATATGTAAATGTGTGTGTGTATCGATGTGTGAAGAGGTCTTAAGTGGACAACGTTGCCATGTCTACTTCTCTCAGTCAGCCACCCTAACAATCCACTACGTCGCATTTATCACTCGTTGCCTCTTCCTATACTTCTCTATAGTCATGTTTAATTCACTTATGTCTATGTGTATGTGTATGTGTATGTGTATGTGTATGTATATGTCTATATTCATAAATTCAGACCTGCAACAATTGTATCTGTTATATGTGCCATTTATTAATTTGGGGGTGTCAACTTTATATGGTGTGCACCTATATGTCGGTCCTCCACAACGTCAAAAAAAATTCATCCATAGATAGGCTTGATCACATCAAACATATCTCAGATATAAAATGCACACAAGTTAGCATTAATTTAAACAAGGTGCCAACTCAACAACTTTGAAACCCATCCGACCCATCTTTGACCGACTGGCGAACCCATTACAAGATTGTTTCCCATCGTAGCATAACCAAACCAACATGCAAATGCATTCACCTGTCCCATCTACCATGAGATATACAACACGTATCAGCTTCAATCTGTCCCATCTTGCCAAGTAGGGTGTGCACTTATTGGAGCCAAATGCAAATATCCCACCGGCATCCATTTAACACTCTTGTAAGGCCGCCAATAAATTCAAAACAAAAGCATGGAAACAATTTCAAAGAATCCACCAAACCAATCAAGTCAAGAATTAAAGGCTGAAATCAATCAAATCTTTAATTCATACGAAACATAACTCAAATTCAAAAGAGGACAGCAAGTTATTTCACCACACCAAACAACCATGAATCAAATTCAAATAATTCTCAATTCAAATAGCCGTGAAAACCTTCAAGTATTCACATGTATTACCATAGATCAATATTGAGCACTAAAGCTTTCTTACAACATGTATTTAGGGGACCTGGTTTTCCCAAGGCCTTTCATGCTTGCCTATGTAGCACTTCACATAGATTACCATAGCTTTGTATTTGAATGACTTAGGGGACTTGGTTTTTTGAAGGCTCATCATGGTTCCCTATGCAACACTTCACAATTCAAATGGAGTTCTGGACCTATGCAGCATAGGTTGCCATCAAACGAGCGTTCATAAAATCAAGTCTCCCTAAAACATGTCTCTATTGCTTAGTTGATTGAAATGATGAAGCATAACCTATATGTATATTTGTATGTCTATGTTTTATGTATATACATGTGTGGCCTATGTAGCACTTCACATAGGTGTCCATAGCTTTGTATTTAAATGACTTAGGGGACTTGGTTTTGTGAAGGCTTCTCATGGTTACCTATGCAACACTTCACAATTCGAATGGAGTTGTGGACCCGTGCAGCATAGGTTGCCATCACCTATGACAAATTTAACACCTCCAAATTCATCAATGGCATCTGAAAAAGATAGAATAGTTGCACGACTTAATTGTATACAAATATGTATATGTGTATATAGATATGTATATGTATGCATATACATATACATATCTATATACATATGCATATGCATATGTATGTGTATGTATGCATATATATATATACATATACAATATATGTGTGTGGATGTATGCATATATATATGTACATATGTATATGGAACCTGTTCATGGCGGCGAGGAACCCGTTCGTTGCTTGCATGGCGGAAGTGGAGCTGCTAGTGACGTTCGGTAATTGGCGTCTACCCATCTCCGTATCGGCTTCTACCCAAACAAGATATGGTCTCTAAGCATTGCAGGTTGTCATGAGATGGCAAAGGTTGTAGACGACGAAACAAGCAGGTATCGGCGAGCAAGTGAAGACGAAATGTTTACTCGGGAAAATGAAAGGCTGGTTGAATGGCGAGAAGAGCGAGGCACTGGGAGCATTCAATGCAGTTCATTTCGGAATAAATGCATATGTATGTAGATATGTATTTACATATGCATATGTATGTGTATATAGATATGTATATGCATATGCATATACATATCTATATACACATACATATGCATATGCAAATACATATCTACATACATATACATATACATATAAGTATGTATATGCATATGCATATGTATGCATATACATATGCATATATCTAATATGTATATGTATATGGATATGAATATGTATATGCATATGCATATACATATGTATATACTGCATATGTACATATGCATATGTATATGTATAGGTTGGTTGGAATAAAATTGTGGGGTGGCGTGGAGCTTACAAGAGGTGGCAGCATTCAGTCCTCACTATAGATAGGAATAGGAAGTGGCGGTGAGTGATAAATGCTCAGTAGTGGATTGTTATGGTGGCAGAGTGGGAGGAGTTGACGTGGCAAGGCTGTCACCTTCGAACGTCGAGCCACACAGGTAGTGGCACCCAAGGTGTGTCTGTATCAGTCGACGGGTCTTTTTTCCATTTTTTTCGACGTGTGGACAAAGTTGGACCTTCCACGTGGCAAAATATTTGGAAAAAGGAATAGAAAATGACAAAATGTCAATGAAGAAGCAAACATTTGAAACATAAACAATGACACGTTGCAAATTACATAGAACACACATTGCAATATGATCCTAATACATTGCAAATCAAAACAAAAATGATGCATCTGTAATTCTCATATATTTAAAAATGTCAATGAAGAAGCATACATTGCAAATTACATACAACACTTTTTCGAATCTGATCAGATTACTTCACAAAACAAAACAATAATGGCCAATCTGTACTTATCAAAAAATTACAACTGTCCACAATTTCGGTGTGTTTGTAAATATCAATACTTCTAAAGTCTATGAAACTAGCATTTGTAATCTAGCTGCTACTGTTGTGAAAAGGATCTTGGTTGGTTGGGGTGCCAATTGCCATGTTCTCGTCTCCTTCTAGTCGTTGAGGATTGCTGCATACATGAGTGGGACTTGGAGTGGTAAATTGGGTGCAAGTGACATGTGTTGGGGGCGGTGGTGAAGACATTTGTACATCCCGAGTGCCAAATTGATATGGATATTGACTGCCCCTAAAGTCAGATTGGGAGAGGCTTGAATAATTCATTGCTGTGGAGAACTGAGGGATATTAATGTTGAGAATATCATGGAAGACTCCATTACTTTGAGACAACGGATTAGAAGTGTTCCTTAACCGCCACTCTCTCTGTAAAGCCCTCTGTGCCTCCTCAATCTCTTTTTCCTTTCGGTCTTGTTCCTTGCGAAGCCTCTCTTGCTCCTTTTTTGCATCTCTATCCTTTTTTTGTTGTAATTTTTGCTGCTCTTTTTCTTTTCGCAATATGTCCTTCTCAATTTTGGCATTCTCCTTCAACTCCACTGCCACAATTCTTGCTTCCCTTTTCTCTGCATTCTGTTGTCTCTTTCTTGCTTTTATCTCCTCCATCTCTTTCTTCCTTTGCTCTAGCTCCATTAACAGCCTCATGTAGTCATCTGTTGTCAACAATTGAGACTATCTACTGATCCGAATTGCACCTGCTTTGGATTTCATTTGATGGACAGTGTGCATAGGCAACTTGAGGAACTTGCTGATGTGCGGAATTGTTTGTGTTTCTTGTGTCCCATTTGACTGTGTGCCAATGACCTCCTCGACTACCTGTGAGCCCTGTGGTACATCTTCATTGGCTTGTAAATCTGAATTGCAAGAAGGAGCATAGTAATGGACAACTTGAGAAAGGTCAATTTTTGGTGGTGGTGATGGAAAAGTATAGGTATCCTCTTGTTCTAGGACTTCCAAATGAATGCCCAAGTTCATTGCTCCCTCAACCAACCAAGATGGTTGGCTTCATTGTGATGGAAGATCTAAACTTTCACTGAATTGATCAACGGTCCTGTCCACCATGGGAGGGGTGTGTTCATTAACCACCACTTGTGCAACTGATTCAGCAGGACATGTATGAGGTGAGTGCATTATTTTTGTTGCAGGCTGCATGTGTCCATCTGGAAGAGTGGACTGCAATACTGTGACATCATCACTTGACACACCAAGTCCAGAAAGGTTGAGAATGTTTTCAACTGCGTCAACATCCTCGCTGACCACAAATGTCTCACTTGGATGCATGTCGTTGACAAGTGCATTGGGATTCAGCGGCCATATACCAGTCCTTCTAAACCCAGCCTTGATGTTGTCAACTGTCAAAGCTCTTTGCATTGCTTTGCTACCTAACATTGCAAGTTCTCTCCTCCTCACTTCAATGTTTGGAAACCTTGACAAAAATTCTACACGTTCTGATTTGAAGTAAGCTTTGAAAGGTGCAAACACACTCACATCCAATGGTTGTAGCTTATGTGATGTGTGTGATGGCAATGTTAACAAATCTATACCGATATCTCTTGCTTCTTGGATGGTTTTGAGTGCTATGTGGCTTCCATGGCCGTCAAAGATCAACAAGACCCTGTTCGTGGGCGAGACACCGCCTGGAATGGAGGTTTTAAAGTGGGTCAACCAATCTATGAACAAGTCTTTGGTCATCCATGCATGTGGTTGGGCTGCCATGCAAGCACTTGGTTCACAATCTATGATGTAATTATCTATGTTCGCACTCCCCTTGAACAAGTAGAATCTTGGAATGCTCTGCCAGGCAGCATTGACATAACATAGAATGGTTATCCATTCATGGCTCTCTGGGATAATGTAAGAGACATTCCTGCTACCTTTTCTTGCGAGCACCTTCATGGACCCATTTTTGCTTGCTTGGATGCCAGTTTCATCGCAATTCCATATGCGATCAGGACCATATGGCATGGCTTTGTATGCTGCAGACAGTGTTTTGTAGAATGCATCTACAACATTAGGTCTAAGATTGAATGACCTATCTTTGTCTAGGCCTTCAACAGTTCGTAATGCGAGTTGAGGATGTCTGTGCTTGAAGCCTGTCCACCAGGACTTCCCTGGGAAGCCATTGGTGAAAGGGTTTGGCCTATTTTGACATATTTGAGCAACCTCAGACTTAAAATTGACTATCTCAATACCATGACCAATATCAACCATTTGCTCGCACCATTCCACAATGCGATTTTCTTCCTCTTCTGTGAGGACTGTTGGCGGACTTTCTTGGAAGTTGTTGTTAGACCCCCTAGCGATTTGGACAGTGTGGCTATTGGGATTGACCACTTTTTGGAAGCCCCCCTTATCGACATGTCATTCTCTTCAACGTCATAGAGTGCCCTTTTCATGTCATCCTCAGACCACAGCTTCTATATTTGTTTTAACTTTTGCAGTATTTGAGGTGTAGTAACCTCAATCTGCAGTATTTGAGGAGTAGAAACCTCTTCTACTTGTGCAACATGATCTATTTCAGGGGGGAATCTGCATCCTCATTTTTCAGTAGGCAGCCTTGTCGTGGCTCTTTTCTTTTTTTTGTTCCCAGTACGGGTCACCACTGCATTGCCCTTAGCCATCTACACAGAATAATTAGAATCAAAATAGTGATGCTTGAACAGAAAAACAATCACTTTGAAATGCATAACATATGAGAATATGATAAGCAGAGTCAATGATAATGCATAACCTATGAAACATAAATGGTAAACTATGAGATACATCTATGTGTATGTATGAAGAGAGTGTAAACTATGTGTAAACTATGAAATACATCTATGTACCTATGATGCTTGAACAGAAGAATAATTAGTTTGTGATGTAGAACATATGAGAATATGATAACCTGAGTAAATGATAATGCAGAACCTAGGAAAGATAAATGGTAAACTATGAAACACAAATGCTTTAACAGTTATCTTTATATGTATGAAGAGAGTGATGCTTGAACAAAAGATTATTTAGTTTGTGTATGTGTTATATTTTTAGTTTCTTGCATTTCAATTGAGATTATCTTCTGTAACAAGAGTTTGTTATCTTGAGTTATCTATTCTGGAGTGAGCGACATAAGGAAGTAGAGGAGTAAGAAGCACAAAATTACAAGCTATGCAAGGGAGTTAGAGTTTAAGAGCATCTCATAACCTTTTAAGCATTTACAACATTAACATTCTCATGCACAGGAAAGTGAAAACCACACTCATGTTTGAACAACATAAACTTTAGAGACTGATAATGCAAAAGATATGAGAATAAGATATCCAGAGTGAATGACAATGTAGAACTGAAAGAAGAATAAGATAAGCAGAGTGAATGATAATGCAGAACCTGTGAGATTATGCTAAGCAGAGTTAATGATAATGCAGAACCTATGAGAATAATATAACTAGAGTGAATGATAATGCAAAACCTATGAGAATAAGATAATTAGAGTGAATGATAATGCAGGACCATTGAAACAGAAATGGTAAACCATGACCAATATGTAACATATAAACGATAATGCAGAACCTATGAGACTACGATGTGAGACTACCATAAGTAGAGTGAATGATAATGCAGAACCTATGATAAGTAGAGTGAATGATAATGCAGAACCTATGTAACAAAAATGTTAAACTATGAGTGTAATATTTGCAATATAAACCCTACTGAAACAGAAAGGGTAAACTATGACTATAACATTTTCAATATAAACCCTAGGGAAATAGAGATAGTAAACTATGACTGTAATATATGCAATATAAACCCTAGGGAAAGCCTTAAATGGTAAACCATGACTATAATATATGCATTATAAACCCTATGGAACACTATGCTAACCTATGACTGCAATATTTGCAATATAAACCCTATAGATACATAAAGAAACATGTAATATGACTATAATGGGTGTAATGAAGATCAATATGGATGTTGTTAATGGCTGTAATGAAGAACAAGTGTGAAAAGGAAAACATGGTACAATATGGATGCTGGTGCACTGGAATCTGAGCTGTTGCCTCCCCTTGATGTTAGCTCGTTCAATTATGTGCTTGTCACTCCTCCTTTTCTTATGTCGCTCACTGCAGAATAACTAAATACTTGTTGGTTTTCACGGCTATTTGAATTGGGAATTATTTGAATTTGATTGATGGTTGTTTGGTGTGGTGAAATAACTTGCTGTCCTCTTTTGAATTTGAGTTCTGTTTCGTATGAATTGAAGATTTGATTGATTTTAGCCTTTAATTCTTGAGTTGATTGGTTTGGTGGATTCTTTGAAATTGTTTCCATGCTTTTGTTTTGAATAATGGCGGCTTTACAGGAGTGTTAAATGGATGCAGGTGGTATATTTACGTTTGGCTCCAGTACGTGCGCACCCTACTTGGCAAGATGGGACAGATTGAAGCTGATATGTGTTGTAGATCTCATGGTAGACGGGATAGGTGAATGCATTTGCGTGTTGGTTTGGTTATGCTACGATGGGAAAAAATCTTGTAATGGGTTCGCTAGTTAGTCAAAGATGGATCGGATGGGTTTCAAAGTTGTTGAGTTGGCATCTTGTTTATTTTCTGTAGTTGTGACTAATGTGAAAGTGACGCCTGTATTGGTGCGAAAGTTGGGTTTAATAGTTTACGGGGAAGGGTGCATGTCTTAGTGTTTGGGCTGTTTTAATTCCATGTCGGAATGGTACTTGTTCAATGTCAGATACAAGTTGGATACACTTCATCATGTTTGGCTGCTACCGTGTACTTGTTAAGTTTTTAAATTAATGCTAACTTGTGTGCATTTTATATCTGATTTATGTTTGATGTGATCAAGCCTATCTATCGATGAAATTAAGCTTACCTTATGGAGGACCAGCGTATAGGTGTGGGCCCCAACGAGCACATGTCCCGTTGCACGTTCGAGCCCCGGCCTACGTATCAGCTCCTCTCCCCTAGATGTATTTTCATGTGCAAGTGGTAAAATTTAGAGAATTGGGGGATTAGATTAGCATTAATCATGATTTGATTAATTTTAATGGATGTTAGTTGATTGTGACATTCAACTTAAATATTTGGATTTATTTAAATTAAATGAGAAGATAAAGGACACTAGAGATTTAATTCTATATTTGGATTTATTTAATTAAATGAAGGAACTTTAGGAGATAAAAATAAAAATTGATTTGTTTAATTACAGAGATGAAGTTAGGAGATTAATTAAATAAAATTGATTTATTTAATTAAAGATATGTATATGGTGACTTAATTAAATAAAGATTGGTTTATTCAATTAAAAGAGGAAATATGATGAATTTTAATTAGATAAAAATTATTTGATTAAAATGGCTAGGAGAGGGATAATTAAGGATGAAATGAAATTAGCATTTTGGATCAGATGCATGTATATTTTACGTGCCTACACTAAAACACATTTAATAGTAGTGCATCCTCAAATGGTCGACACTCCTAGTCTTGGGTGTTATCCTTTCCTTGAAATGAAACAAACAAAGAAATCTTCGCTTAACATCAATGTCATCTTGCAAAACACTAATTATTTGAAATTAACACACTCCTCCAAAGGAGTGTACAAAATCTCACAATCTATAGAGCCTTGCGTAGGTATGACATCATGTACTAAGCAAGACACATCTTTGTCACAAGATAAAGGAACACCTTCTACCATTGATAAAGAGGGTATCTTATCAAGACTCCTCCAAGATCACTTTATTTTCGTTCCGCCATGAACTCAAAAGAAATTCTATTACAAGAATTCCTTTTGTGCATATCACAAAGTTCATGGTCATTCTACTAATTAATGTAAGGCCTTCAGTAGTAAAATGCAACATCTTAAGGAGTCTGAAGCTCTCCCTTATGTGGGTGAACCTAATTCCTCTAATCAATATTGATTTTCACTCTACCATGCATCTCATTAATCATTTCGGCTCACCCTTGTCTTGCACTAAGTGGGGGCCAAGGGTTAGTTAGCCTTGTCCACGTATGTCACTTGTCGTTACCTCTTTCGGCTATGTGTTAACCTTCTATGAACATATAAGAGCAAGCTTGGGATGTTGATGACATGCCTTAAGTTGACTTGCATCTGAAAAACTACCTTTTTCATGATGTAGCTTATCAGAAACATATGACTTGGCATAGGGATTTTTGAATAAGCTCTCGCATCTTCTTCTACTTTAAAGAATTTTCTCATAGTAATGGTGTTAGCAACTAGTTTAAAGTGGGGGCATACATCGACACTCACATTTCATTATGCAATTTTTTAATTTTTTTTGTGATTCCCCCTCTTGGAAACATTAGGTAAAATGTTGCTCAGGATGAGACCTTGCACTTGTCATCTCTTGGAAACAAGATGAGACCTTTTGCACTTATCCTATCTTGGAGACATTAAGAATGATGCTCCCTAAGATGAGACCTTGCACGAAAAAAGAAAAATTCCCTTTAACAAAATCTTTATGTAACATTAAAAACCATTGTCTTTTGTGGCACCTTATTAAAGTTATCAAGAGGTATAGCTTTGGTATGGTTCGAGTGGGATGCCCAACCAGTAGAATGACTTTCCCCATCTATGCCACCTATGTATATGTGAGTACATACCAACCATGAGTGTATGTTTCTCACCTTTTAGGCCTTCTGACCCACTGGACAACCAAGATTTTTTCCACCTCAGAGTGAGTATGCGTTTTTGGACAAATAGCCTAGATCTGATCCACAATGTGTTAGAAAAATGGGCGAAGCTTCATCCACCTTTATACTTTTACCTATTCTTGTGCTTCCCTATTAGTTCTTGTCATTGCATGATCGTGTATCTTGTTTTATTGTAAATAATTCACCTTGTGTGTGTCCTTTTACACTTATGTTGGTTTGACTTAGGATCTTGGATCCTGGGGGCTTGTGCCACCTCCTGTGATCTTTTTCATCCTTTTCCATTCACATTGGTACAATTAGACCCCTCTTTTGAATGGCTACTTTAGTGTGAGTTTGAAGCAAGTTCATCCTCTCACTAAAATGGGGGCTACATGTAACGTATAAAAATGTATCCTTGGACATTTTCACGCTCATTTGGATCTTTCTTGTGGATTTCGGCCTATTTTCACCCAAATTTAATGTTGTAATTTGGCCAACACATTCACATTAGGTCTTCGACGCTTGCGAGTCAATAAGAATTCTATGGTGTCTTGTAAAAGTGTTTTGAAGTGTTGTAACCCAGTTTCACACTTTTCTAAGACCTTTCTAATGTATTTCACTTAAATAACCCCTTTTTATCACTTACCAAGCCTTATTTCAAAGTGTTGTAAGGAGTTAGTAACAAAATCACACTTTTCTAGGCTTACAGTCATCAATAATTACACCTTTCTTATGCTTTAATTGGCCCCATTTTACACTTACAGGCCTTATTTAAGTGTCTTTTTGAGAATAAACTCAATAAAAATCATTTAATATATTTTAATCCCCGAAAACCTTTCAAATTTCCTTGGTGGAACCAAGTTGCCACTTGGGGTGACTTAGTCCCATTTTGGCTCAAAAATAACAAATATTTCAAAATTATGGCGGTTTTTTATTTTTAAGACCTAAGGTCGGCTTGTGATGAGGTATCTTCAGGAATTAGGCCATAATTGTGTTTAAATACAAGGTTTTCTTCTCATTTTTCATCTCTATTGGCCTTGAACCTTCTTCTTCTCTTCTTCTCCCTCTTCATTCATCATTCTTCTCAACTAAGCTAGGGTTTTGGCTTTCTAAGTCATCAAGAAGCATTCAAGGGAAGACTCTTCATCCATTGTTGCAGAAACTCAAGATCTATCATCATGGAAAGTTTCTAACACCATTATTTCATTCTTCATTACATTATTTCATCATTTTGGTTTAATTACCTAAAAAGGGGTTTGACCAAGGCAAACCCCCATGCCCTAACATTCAACATTTCTCTCTCTCTCTTTGTGTGTTTGCAGATTTAGATACCTTGAAGGCTTGGAGATAATTGATGAAAAGGTAGCAAATTTTTTGAAGACATCTCCTTTTTGTCAAGATCAAAATATCCATAATAGTTGCGAGAATCTGGGTTTTTCATCTGGATACCTGGAGGAACATAAAGTGCAAACTAAGAGCTTGAACCGTTTCCACTTTCAAATTTTTAAAGAAGCCAAAGTTGACTAAGTCACCATTAGTGGTGAATTAGTCCCATTGCACATTTTTCCCAAATATTTCTATAGATTCGGATATGCTTTCGATTGAAATCAGCTTTAGTGTAGTTTTCCAGGTCTGGGACTAGGTCGTCTAGAATGGCATAAGTGTCCCAGTAGATCAAAACTCTAGATTGAACACAATTTCTAGTTTGGAACACATTTACAAGTGCACATCTTTAATTCTATAGTTTTCTATTTTGTTTCATGGTCATTTCTATGTCATTTAGTATATGTTTGTGGATCACATTGCATTTTAAAGCATTCTATGTTTTCCAAGTTTACACTTAGTGATGAACCCCTTCTATCTATTTCCATCTCCAAGAACTCTCCCTTTGATAGATTCCAATCCCCTTTTCATTGGAATCTCTAGGGTTTGTTCTTGAATGAATTGTAGATATTTGTCCCTTCCTCTTTAGGTGAAAAACCCTAGGGGTGCAAGAGGTGACAAAAATCCATGGTTCAACATGAATCGATGGTCTGCCTAAAAGAAGATTACATGAAAGTTCATGAGGCATAACATGGATCGGTGTTTCCAATGTGGCCTTCCAAACTATAAGAGGTTAAGTAGCCACACCAAGTAGTTTTCTTTTGACATTATCAAATCCCTTAAAATAGATAAAGAATCGGGTTGAATGTTTGATCTATCAATGCCAAGCCTATCTAGAAGGCTCACACTACACACATTAAGGGCATAGTCAGTATTGACAAGAGTTATCTTGTTCCCTTTTCTTTTTTATTGAGATATGATTATGAAAGCTTCATTTTGTTTTTGCACTTCCAAAGGAGGTAGCTCACTCTGGTGAAAAACAATATCAACATTGATTCCTTGAATTATAGCTAGAATATCATTCAGTTGCACATTATAAGGGATAGGAACTTGTTGTAAGGAATTTTGAATCATTTTATGGTAGTGAGGGGATGCTTGAATAAGGTCCCATAATGATATCTTAGTAGGAGTTTTCTTTAGTTGTTCAACAAGATCATACTCCTTTCCATGAGGAGGACCTGGTAAGATGGAGTTATGCAAAGGTAAGTGTGTTGAGGTTCGTTGTTGCAGTTGTGGATTGTTCCTAGTGTGATATGTATGAGCAACAATATTGTAACTCAGTTGCTGCAAACCATTGTTCTTAAGTGGGTAAAGGATAAGTTCGGGTTTGCTTCGAGTTTGTGGTTTGTGTGAGGGGGGTACAGGATGAGTTGAGGTTGAATAATATTAACATCCTTTGGTGAAGGAGAGTCTAATTTTTCCTCATCATATTTTGCTAAGGACACTAAATCATTATTGTTATGGGTATCCTTTTCTTGCACCATGATATCTCCCTAGGAGGAGAGTTGTTAGGAAAACTACAAACCACATGTTATTGATATTCATGGATTGGTTATTTTAAAATAAATTTGTCACAAGTAGGGGAATGATCAATGGTTGGATTGTCTTGTTTAGCAATAGTGGGGATATGAGGAGAAGGATCTATGTGATTGTTCTTTTGTTCTAAGGTCTCATTCGCTTGTGTCATAGTATTTACCCTAGTAGGAGAGCTTGTAATATATTCAAAATTTGGTAAAGGAGCGTTATCACAAGTAGGGGAGGCATCAAGAGAAGGACCATTATTATTTTCAAATAGATTATCCCAAACGGTAAGAGCATGAGGGAAGGGAGGGTGAAGATTCTCATGACTTTGAATAGGTATATATTCTAACACCAACCTATCCTCTTTGCATCGAGGAGGGATATTAGGAGAAGAACAATTTTGATGGTCATGGTTATGGAGACTAGGTAAGGTGATATTTATAAATGTTTCTATGATCTCATTGTTTTTTTGTCTAATATCTTAGAAAAGGGAATGAGGAGAGGGACAATAAAGACACTCAATGCTTGTATCTTCTTTCACCAAGATACTATTGTCACTAATAGGAGAGGTATTGGGAGAAGAGCAAGTATGATTGTTATGATTTTCAACACTACCATCTTCATACATGGGCAATGTGATGTTAAGGATTGTGTCAATGGTTTGACGATGAACATGTTTCTTAATGACCTTGTTGGTGTAATAAAAATTGAACTCATAAGAGGGGATGTTGTATTTATGCAATCTATTTGTAACCAAATCAAAGCCACATCTTTTGAAAGTAAACATGTTATTATGGAAAAGTAAAGAAAGTGCAATCCTATGACCTAAAGTAAAATGTTTAAGTGAAATTTATAGATGTGAAACAAAGTAATTTTTTTATTACATTATGCAACAACCAGAAAGATAAAATGTTGTAAATGCAAATTTAAAACTAAGCAATGCATGCAATGAGCTAAACAAAAACTCAACCAACTGATACAGATAGGTAATGGAAAAAATAGAAGCTTAAATTTAGGGTTTTCAATGTTGTAAATGACAGTTTTAGGGGTGGAAAGGGACTAAGTCACCCAAGGTGGCGAATTAGTCCCACTAGGGATGTTTTTCAGAATTTTAAAAAAAAATTGATTGATTTTTATGCTTTTTGTGTTGTCTGATGTAGACCTAAGATGAAAATGTAGAATTTTAGAATTTTTAAGGATTTAAGTTGCAAAAATGCAACCTATATGCACTTTCGCTAATGCAACTTAACTAATGAAAGATGCAATGTAATGTTAATGTAATGCAAACCTAGGATGATAAAGAACTCCAAGTCAGAAAAGAAGGTGTTCAAAAAATAGGTTCACCAAAATGAACCGTATATTTTCGTCGCCTCTTACACCTCTAGGGTTTTGCACCTAAAAGGAGAGAGACAAATATCCACACTTCACTCAAGAACAATCCCTTGATATTTCAATACAAAGGAGATTGAAATATGCCAAACGGGGAGTTCTAGGGTTTGAAAAAAAATAGGAGGGGTTCACCACCATGTGTAAACTTGGAAAACATAGAATTTTTGAAAACACAATGTGATATGCAAACATAACTAAATGACCTAGAAATGCAAACCAAACTAAACAAAAAGTTGAAAAATAGAAAGTGTGCACCTATAAACTTTTGGAGGCTAGAATGGAGACTAGAAATGCTACTAATTTTTAAATTTCCTACTGGGACTAATTCACCATTTCGTGTGACTTAGTCCCATATCTAAAAAAACTACACTGGAGCCTGTTTCAGCCAAATGGGTATCTGAATCTACAAAAAGAATGACAAAAATGCACAATGGGACTAAGACGCCATTGATGGTGACTTATTCTACTTTGGATTTCTTGAAAATCCAAAAGTGGAAAGGGAATCTCTTAGTCTTCCCTTTCTGTTCATGCAGGTGTCTGAATCTAAAACCTTGATTTCTAGCACTGTAAGTGACTTTTTGTGGATGTTTTTCCCTAGCCAACAAGGAGATGTCTTCAACAACTTTTTAATCTATTCTTCAATAATTTCTAAGCCTTCAAGGTATCTAAATCTATAAATACATAAGGAAGGAGAGAGATGTTGAATGTTAGGGAATGGGGGTTTTCCTTGGTCAAACCACTTTTAGGTAATTCAACCAAATGAAGAAATAAGATGAAATATGAACGTGAAATAAAGGAATTAGGGACTTGCCATGATGAAAGATCTTGAATCTCTATAGTAATGGATGAACAATATGCCCTTGAATTCTTCTTGATGACTTTACAATGCTAAAATCCTGGGTTACTTGAGAAGAATGATGAATGAAGAATGAAGAGGGGAGAGATTAAATTAAGGCTTCTAGGTGGTGAAAATGAGTGGAAAACCTCCTATTTATACAAAATTATGCCCTAATTCCCAAAAATATCACATCACAGGTCGACCTTAGGTCGTAGAAACTAAAAATCTACCAAAATTTTAAACTTATTTTTATTTTTTTCAAATGGGACTAACTTGCCCCACGTGGCGAGTTGGTCCCACTTAGGCATTTTAATTGGGTGTTGGGAATTAAGATATATTAAATTATGTTTAATGTGATTATTCTAAAAAAGCACTTTTAAGTATGACCTGTAAGTGCATTAAGGGGCCATTTAAACATAAGAAAGGGTCAAATTATTGATTGCAAGCCTAGAAAGGTGTGAGAGTTTGTTACAACTCGTTACAACACTTTGAAATAAGGCTTGCTAAGTGATAAAAAGAGGTTATTTAAGTGAAATACATTAGAAAGGTCCTAGAAAAGTGTGAAAGTGTGTTACAACACTTCACAACACCTTACAAGACATCATAAATCTTTTATTTATTTACAAGAGTTCAAGGTCTAATGTGAATGTGTTGGCCACATTACAACATTAAATCTAGGAAAAAATAGGCCAAAATCCACAAGAAAGGCCCAAATGAGCATGAAAATATCCCGGGATACATTTTTCTATGCTACAATTGTATTATAAAATTTAAATCTCGGATTTCAATACATGTGACAAAGTTGGAACAATCTAATGATCAAGTGTGGTTCAATCCCATGCCGTTGAAGCTCAAACACAAGCCACATGTGAACCTAACCAAACATGAGAATTTGAATTGTACCTTGTAGAAATAATCTAATAGAAATTTCGAATAATAAAATATTTTGTTTTTTCCTTCTTGTTAGTTGGATGTGTTAAGGTGGTGTGTACGAAAAATCTTTGAGGAAATTATCAACTTGATAGGTAGTCATGTTATCTTAAGTCAACCCCCTTGTTGACCCAATTAAGGTGATAAGAAATATTGAAGACAACATTCACCAATATTCCAATAGCTTATATATTTATATGATTCTTTGCCCTTGTAAAATCAAGATTTTCTCTAATAATTTCATCTTTTTTTTCATGTGAATCGATTACATAAATGAATATTGTGAATTACTAAACTATAACAATACTTCACAAAACATATACTAAATTGGTTCATAATGATTAAATAGTGATGAAATTTTAATTAAATTTATTAAATTTAAAATATAATCTCAAACAACTTCAAATCAAACATTGAAAAGAAAAAAAGAAAATTCAAAATAAAGAATAACTATATGCAAATATAAATATAATAATGTCAAATTTATTAATAGATATATAAAAATTATTTGAATAAAATCATATAGAGATAAAAAAAAATTCAAAATATAACTAAAAAATAATGCAAAATTGTATCATTTTATTAATATATATTTTTGTTAAAATAATCTATCTAAATAAACACAAAACTAAAACAAATATCATTAAGATACATTTGATTTTATCATTAAATATTTTTTATACTAATTCAATTTATTTCATTTTAATTATAAATAAATTAAATATAAAAAATATAATATATATCGAAAAGATAAATAAGAAACAATCAATGTTAAGTGGACTATTCATTATGAAGAAAAATGGATTTATGTATATCATTTATTCATTAATAAATATAGATGAATGAGTGGCTAAAAATAATGTGGTGAATCCTAACAATATCTTCTCTTTAATACCCTACTTATTACTGTCTATGCAATCGGTATGTACATTTGAATGTATTTATTAATTAATTGAAAATAAAAAATAACACAATTTTGATTTTTAACTAATTATTATATACAATCAAACGTGTATTTTGCTGACTACATAGAGGTCGCCCCCTAATTGACAAATGAAGTTCAAAACCGTGTATTCTGCTGACTGCATAGACGTCGCCCTCTAATTGACTAGTGAGGTTCGAAGACCTGGACCTAAGGGCGGCGTGACTGAGAAATGCGAGTACTCCGAAATTTATGTTAAGATGCGAGCATTTTAGTGCCGTGCACGACTCTGTATATTTAATGGATGCTTCTTTCCAATTTCAAGAAGCTAAGTAATTGTAGAACGACGCTCTATTTTTAGTCGTGGCAGAGGTCGGTAACTCCGTACTCATAGATACGGTCAGCCGTTGATATGACAATGGACGCACCACTTTCGCTCCAGATATGTTGGAATACAGATCTGCGCACTGCATACTTTTTCGTTTGCGTGTGAGGGGGGACGCCTTTTCCGTTTGCGTGTGAGGGGGGACGCCTTATCTCTGGGATACATTTTTCTACACTATAGTGACAAAAACCTGGTGCAATCATACATGGAATAAATTTTATCTACAATTTTATATCTCTAAAAGTATGGGTATTAGTCAGTATATTATCCAAGACAAAATTCCTAAGAATTGGAAGAATAAACAGAATATTTAGAAGCCCGTGGTCACATATTTTTTTAACATGCTTTTACTAGTTAACTCTTAATGACTAAAATTTAGACAATTTTTATGCACCTTTCACACCCCTTAACCAACAGGCAAGAAAGAATAATATGTGATTTGAAAAATGCCTACTATTTGTAGATGCTAAATCTGCATTTGCTCAAAAAAAACAACAAACATTAGTATTGTTAGTTAAATCAAACAAATCAAATAGAGCATCCCTATGAATATTTGATCATGTCTAAACTAACAAAAAAATAACCCAAAAATTTACCTAATTAATCTTCCACACCTCTTCGACGTACCCATTGCACACCAAGATGCAATTGCTAGTTATAAATAAATAAAATATAATACATATTGAAAAGTTAAATAGAAAAGAATAAATAAGAACAATAAATGTTAAATAGATTCATATATACACTTATTCAGAAAAAATAGCTAAAAATAATATAGTGAATCCTAATAATATCTTCTACCTAACTCATTTTGAAGACAAAAGTAGAGATAGATTCATATTTCACTGCCCTACTTGACTAGTGAGTTTCGAAGACCTAAGGGCGTCGTGAGAAATGCGAGTACTTCGAAGTTTATCATGTTGAAATGCGATCATTTTAGTGCCGTGCACGACTCTGTATATTTGATGGATGCTTCTTTCCAATTTCGAGATGCTACCTGTTTGTAGAATAGTCGTGGTAGTTTTGATAGATACGGTCAGCCCTCGATATGACGATGGACGCACAACTTTCGTTCCAAATATGTTGGAATACAGATCTGCCCACTGCGTACTTTTCCGTTCGCGTGTGAGGGGGGACGCCTTATCTCTGGAGTCAATCCTCCACACCCACTCCAGCCGTGACTCGCGAGAGTCACAAGTCACGACTGACTTCTTTTACTCAGAACTATACGTGTTTCTGTTTGTAAGCCACGTGGGGTTCTTGGAGGTGGGCGAGCACTACATAAAATGGTACAAGTCTGGCCAAGAGCCCGCGCTTGCGGAGGATGCAGTCTACTTGTTCTATTACACCCAGCCCAAAAGCTTAAGTGGCACATCTGACGGACGCGCGGTGCTCCGGGCTGAAAGCCTGACTGAAAATCTGTACGTGACTACCGCGTTGAAGTCGGCTGGGGAGGTGGTGCTCACGTCCGGAGGAACTTCTATGACGTTCCCTGCTGGGGTGGGAATAAATACATATTCCATGCCTTTTCAGGTCGGGAAGCAGTCTGCTGTCCTGAAGAGGGGAGACGCTGTGGTGTTTACGCTGAATGGAGCCAAAGACATCACTAACTCTGCGCCGGACAATGCAAACCTCAACGTCTACTCCACATGCACCAAATGCACCTATGCGTAGTTACCTGTGCATTAAATAGTCAGAATAAATTGGGAATTTTGATTCCCATCTCCATTAAGGAATGCATCTAAATATATTCTTACTTCTATAATTAATTTCCTCCTATTCATGCTTGATTCCGATTTAGATTTATACACGTTTGTCATTTTCAAAAAATACACAAAGATTCTAATGATAAACTATTGCTTACAACTTTTCATTTAAGGATTCATATGTATATTGTAGTTAATTTTGGCATATTCATTTCATTGATATTTTGGTAGATTCCTTTACATTTAAAAAATCTTTAAATCTTTAAATGATTAAAAAATGACACATCTGAAACCTTTCTAGGGGTGTAAACGATTAAATAGGCAATCAAAGAACCAAGTGCCTTCCCTTACACAAAACACTTTGAATTCATTGTTTTCTTCACATTTTCAGACTTTTAGAAGTATATTATTCATTAATGTTAATTGCTATTTTCACATTTTTACGAGTATATTATCCATTAATGTTAATGGAATGTATTTTCCTTCCATAGTCTTTCATAGAGATTACCATAGATTCAACATGCATTCTTAATATGAGGATTATAATATACATTAATCATTTTTCTTTCATTTAGCTTACATTTTTAAAATTGAAGTATATTTTAGTTTGGAATTCATACACATTATCATATATTCAATTTATATTTTTGATTATTTAACTTAAGATGATTTATTTTAGAAATAAATATACATGTACGAATGATTTTCAATATATTTAATTTGAATTTTTTTTTTTCTATTTTTTGTAAACATAAGTTTTCCACCGAACATCAAAATCTTTGTTTTACAATGCAACAAATTTTTATTGTTTTAAAATATTTGTCCACTAGGTATTGATGTCCTTATTTTAACAAAGAAAAAATTTAATTTGTATAATATAGAAAATATTATGTGATGTCAAATAAACCTGTGTATAAATTAGAATTAATTTTGCTTCAAAAATTAATGAAAAATAAAATATGTGACAAAAAATTATGCAAAAAATCTATGCACTAGATATTGATGTTACCAATCTATGTTTAAGAATTTCTATTTATATTTATTTTATTTTTGTAAAAAAATATGTGATACATAATAAATGTTGCTTTAAAAAATTGTTAACTAGAAAAAATAAGCTATTAAAATTTATATAAAAATATTCACAAATCATTTTAAATTTTTTTAAAAAATATTTACAATCTACATATATAAAAATATTCACAAATCATTTTAATTTTTTAAAAAAATATTTACAATCTACATAAAAAATCTCAAATTTCACTAGTTCACATCATTTTCACATAACAATAATTCACAAAATATGTACTAAATTGGTTCATAAATTTATTAGAGCATGTGATAATGAGGTATGAAAAAGAGAATTATTCTAATGGGGTTGGTATATATTGAAGTGGTATTCAACATGGTATTAAGTGGTTAATTTTAGGTTTCTACATTACCCACCCAAAATTCACAATTCAAGCTAATGCAAAGGCTTTCATTGACTTTATTGATTATCCCAAGGTAGCTCTCAACCAATCAAAGAATTTAGACTAAGTTGTGGCTTAAAATTGGGTTCTATGAAGGCTTGGGATTGAAGCTAACACCTCTCTAATGAGAAATCATAAACACCATGAATACAAAGTCCTCCACCAATGTATTAAAGTAAGGTCTCCATGGGGATAAAAATATAGCCCCCAATTGAGATAAAAAATTCAACTTATTTGAACAATAGGATCTTCCATCTAAAATAACCTTTTAAAGAAACTAAATCTAAGAATAAAAGTACGATCATCATTAGGAAGAAATACTAATAGAAGGGTTCTAATACACTCATGACTATGAAATATTAGGAATTCTCTAGAATCACAATGGTAAGTCTCACAAGAAATTCAAGCCACCATCTTATAGATAGTTAATTTTGGTAAGGTGGTGTATAAGGATACCCTTTATTGACTTACTAAGTGAACAAGTTCTATTAGGTCAAATCATTTTGTTAGGTTGAATTAGTATGCTAACTAGTCATATTCAAAACAACATATATAGACACAAAAATAGCTTATATGATGATGATGTAGATATAATTCTTTATTCATTTTTAAATTGAGGTGGACAATGAATTTCTATATATGTAATGAAATAACAACATATGTGATAAATGTGTGTTAAGTCAACTCATAATGATTGATAAAAAGATGTGAACATATTTGAATTTGATGCTTCTAATTTTGAATTCATTCCACACTTTAACTTTAACAAGTAAACTTCTCATTAACATGAAGAACATAATAAAAGTATTATTATAAACAAATCAAGATAATACATCATTATTATTCTTTAAATCACATTATTAAAAAACACATGCTTGTGAACATAAACATTTTTAAAGATAATAATAAATTTGTTATTGTGCATAATATTTTTTAAAAATTACATATAATAATTTTCTATTTTAGTTATATTAAATATTCAATATAACAGGTCCTAAATTATTAATATAATATAATTTCTCATTAATGTGAGAGAAAATGACATGACACTTAATTGATAAATAATTGATTTTTAAAATGACACACAATTAATATTACAGTGACTTTTATGTTGTTATGTTTTCTGTTGTAGCCTTGTATAGATTTTAGGGGTGTGACTATTTCTACTAATTTTTTTATATGTGAAACACTATTTTATAAATGATAATATAAACATTATTTATATAAACAAATAAAAACCAACCATATACAATTGATATAAGATTTATTTTTAAAAATATAATTTGAAAACTACATACAATGACAAAAGATTTTAAAAATTGTCAAATTGATTTTTAAAATAATAATTTTAATTTTAAAACCACATGCAATTGACAAGACTTTTGAAATAATAGTTTCAAAATGACACGAGACTTTTAAAACAGTAAAACTGACTTTTAAAATCACATGCAATTAACAAGACTTTTGAAATAATAATTTTAAAGTCTCACGTAATTGACATAAGATTTTTAAAACAGTAAAACTGACTTTTAAAATCACACGCAATTGACATTAGACTTTAGAAACAGTAAATCGGACGTCTAAAGTAATAATTTAAAAACTGCACGCAATTGACATAGACATGCAATATTTGAAACAATATAAATGACTTTTAAATCGTCACCCAATATCTTCAAAGTGAGGATGATTATGTGATATGTTGTTCTGTCTTAATGGCGAGTAATTGTCTTGACATTTTCAAGATTTCCAAGTATTATTGAATTCTTTCACATGTGAAATATATTTTCAAGTCCCTTGTCTTTGCGATGGAATAAGTTGTCAACTATTTAATGATAAATTCAATGAATCTGCTTGATACAAAGTCATGGTAAGTAAGGCATGTTGGAATTAATGTCTATTCAGGAATATCCCCAACACTCCATCCTCCAGACTTCTCCTGAAACATTAGGCTTCTAGACACTTCCTGCACTCACCTCTAGCTCTTTGTATGTTTCCTCTATCTTCTAGAGATCCCTAAGAGATCTATAAATATAGCATTCTCCATTCTAGTTCGTATGCATGAAATAATAGTGTATTGTTGTATAAGTGAATAAATATAATATATTCTATGTTGCTCATCTGTGTTGTTTTGTATGCAATTATGATCTATTTTTTATTTAGTTTATCATGGTATCAGAGTAAATTTTAAATCTTTGGGCAGTGATGTGGAGATTTTGTAGTATGAAATCTTGATTTTGTAGGTTGTAATTTAGTTGTGAGCAGCATCAACATTTATGTGGCAAGTGAACAGTATTCTAACAAAGGAAAGAATTAATGTTATGAGATTTTCATAATTCATAATGCTTATAATTTATTATTTCTGGATTTTGATTGTGTAAGGGTTTTTCATCAACGTTTCGAATCACACTCAGTGATCCATCATCAAGATGATAGAGAGCATAAGGAGATGAAAGATGGTAAGATGCAGATCCAATTTGCTTAAAAGGAAGAGGGGTGAAAAGTTAAGGGGATAGGACACACAAATCAAGAAGAGAGAAATAAACAACAATTAAGTTGATGGAAAAAATGCCTAATGAGAGGAAGAGAAAGAGAGAAAAAAGAAAGAAAGTAAATTAAAAACATAATTTTAAAAAACTAGATATGATCCCTCCTCACGTTAGCACATGCCATTAGATCTTACTATACATGCAAGGTGTATAATACCCTTTAGCTATGGGTACAAGGAAAACACAATTACTTTGTTTTTCGCATGGTATTCAAAAGGAAATATTGCAGATTTATAGCCTAGTTTAGTACAAATTTCATGTTAAAGTGAGATATGGCATATGTGACAAGTAATTTATGATTGACTGTGAGATATTTGGTTGTGTGAAGTATGCCATGATCATTTTCTATTGTAATTATCAAGATATTTTGTCTCGTACCGTTGGCCATGATTTTACTTTTTATTTACATCCAGAGGATCACAATCAGTTGGGTGCAATCAGCTGTCCTCTAACATATTTATTTCTTGTAGGAATACCTTGAAGATAAATCACTACCTACAAAGAAAATGATGAAATGAGTCCCTAAAGCTAGGGGAGAAGACCCAGTTACCACCCCCCATTGAATAACCGCCACCTCCATGCTCACTCCACCCCTCAAAAAAAAATTAACTTTGACCTAGTACAAAACTTTATTTGAACAAATAAAAAATTACAACAACACCAATAGTTGCTCATAACACAATGAGTAACTCACCAATCATAATAGACAGCTAAACATGCTTTTTCATTTATAAAAAATGTCAACTTGCACATAAAAAGGCTCATTTACAATTTAATTTAAAACATTTACTGTTACAAATACCCCCACTTGCAAAATTTTATGTCTCATTACATTTTATATTTACAACTACACATGCACACTTAATGGTGTTTTACATGACATAATCACAATCTCCTATTAACTCTATGGGATTTGAAATGCACATTTTTCCACACAGTCCCTAGCAGATATATGTATTTACTTCATTTCTTGTAGGTACCTGCACAATTAAATACAGGTGTAAGGCTCCCAAAATAAACATCAAATCCAAATATAATGCATAATTCACTCATATCATCTCTAAAAGCCTACGTAACTGGCATCTACAAATTCAAATGTTCAAACAAATTCAAATTTCAAACTCAACAACCAAATTGAATGCATTCAATTAACACATTCGAATTCCTAAATAAGAGGGGGAAAGCAACCAGTGTCATTTGTTATCTATGACAACTTATTCTCTACATAATTTAGAGCATCGACAGACATCCTCTGCACATTCCTGTACATTTTTAGGTTGGTACTTTATACATTCTACTTATAGTTATTTTCATGAACTATGCATTTAACATTTATATTTATGCAGTGTCTTCTTACTTTCATGAACTGTGCATTTAACATTTATATTTATGCACTGTCTTTTTACTTTACTTTATAAGTAAATGAAGGGTTTTTTTGTTGTCTTTACAAGATCTGCAAAACGAATTCTCCTAAGTTTTGCAACAATTCTTTTATATCATTTACTATGTTTCCTTTGGCTGGCCAATACAAAAAACTACCATTTGAATACATTTCCTTTTGTTGTCCAATACACCAGACTAGCATTTGTTTATATTTTTATACTTTCCATTGCACATACAGCAGGCCAACATACATATATTTGTCATTTTACATTTTGTGTCTCTTGTTCATTCAACAAATTGATATATATGTGTGTATCCTTTGCCTATCCTTTTGCAATGCAAACAATGGTACTGGTAAATCATTTTCTTCTACATCTTATTGAATTTGTAAAAGAATATGTACAATGTTATACCCATAAAAAACACATTAAGTAGTGTGTTTCAAATTGTAAATGAATCTGTGCAATGTTTTATACATTCATTTACAAATTATGTGTCTGTTGTCTCTTGTTCATTGAGCATATTGATATATATGTTTGTTTCCTTTAACTATCCTTTGAAAATGCAAACAATGGTACTGGTTAATCATTTTCTTCTACATCTTTCATGACCCATGAAGGGTTTATTCGATGATTGAAAAATTATTATTGCTTGTTTATGAAATATATCATTCCTCTTACACGCATTTTTCACCGTGTGCTATTTGATTTTGTTGGGTCATGCTGCTATTTTTTTCTCCCACATTGCATGTATGTATGTATGTATGCACATACATACATACATATATATATATATATAGTATATTATATATATATATATATATACTATATTATATATATATATGTATGTATGTATGTATGCATGTATATATATATATATATATATATGCTGGTGTTTTACATAGGGTTCTTTTTGGGGTTAAATGATTTCCTCTCCCTGTTTGTATCATGATTTTGTCTGTAGAAATGATAGGGGAATTTCGTGGGTTTGAGCACATGTCTGCAAAAAATGATTAATGGTCTGCATCGACCTTTTTATTAAAAAATCATGTGAATACGAGCATAAATCGACAAACCCATTTAGTATACACCATTTTTTGTGAAAACCCTTGCTTTGTTTTTCCAAATACTGGTTTTTTTGGGGTTAAATGATTAAATACCACCTGGTAAAGTCGACTGTCTCATGATATTGTCTCTAGAAATGATGAGGAATTTCATGGGTTTGACCACATGTCTTCAAATTAATCTCATGAAACCCTTGCCTCGAATATTCCACATCTATCTGAAAACACACTTTTGAATTCCTACAAGTGAGGAATTATTATTATGAAACCCTTGGTTAATTTCTTGTGCACATTTCTAAAAACCCAAGTGTGTAATCAATCTACCTCTGTTAAAATTAATATCCTATTGTTGTTGAATACAACACAACTTCTTTCATTTTTTGTACAATGTGCTTTAAACATTGATGGAAAAGACTAGGGTACCCACCAGAAAAATCATTAGTCATATGCTTAAATCGGACCCCAAATGAAGATTAATTAGGGTGTAATGTGTTTGGTGTTTGCTGCTAAAGTAAGGAGATTAATATGTAGGAGTGATTTTTAATAGGCACGAAAATGATTTTTTAAGGTGCCAACGTGAATTAGACCCATTGACTTTTGAGCGGATTTGAATGATATAATAGTTTTATTTAAATGTTAATAGTGACACATTTAGCACTGTTTTCTATTTTGCACTGTATATCAGTGATTTTTTTTATAATTATATCTGTCTAATTATATGTATAGGATCACAGTTTTCTAACTCTTTATGGCTTACAATGTACAGGATCATTGACAATCATGGCACTAGGGCAGAAGAGGAAAAGATCATCTCGGAGGCGCTCTATTAGAGTACCTCATGGAGTGACATTCAATGTTCCAGATGTTGTTGATGAAGAGACAACAATGAACATGAACGAGGAAGTTATTTCTAAAAATGCACAACAGACCAATGAAAATGATGGTTTTGAACCTGTTGTTCATAATACTGAGGTAGAAATGGAATCACCACCTACTGACCATGTGACAACCCCAAATCTGTGCCTGAAAACTTGGTCTATGGATGACGTGGAAAAATCCATTGTAGATGTTGAGGACAAGTGAAAGTCAATCAAAGGTTCAGCGATCAAATGGGGAATCCTGCCTAGCAGTTTGCAGGCATGGCTCAATGGTGTGACATCCACACAAAAAAGGGGGCCCTGAACAATCCTAATTGACGAAGAAGAAGCTGAAATTGTGCAGTGGTGTAAAGATATGGCTAATATTGGCCATGGCCTTCAAGTGTCACAGCTTAAGTCAACGGTGGCCCAAATGGTTGGAGCAATGCCTAACCCATTCACAAATGGGATACCAGGGAGGTCATGGTGGGTTGGCTTTCATCAAAAGCATCCTGATCTAACAATTCGAACACCCGAAGGAGTGGACATAGATCGAGCTATAATGCTACGCCCATAAATAGTTTCTTCATTCTATGATAGCTTGGAGGAGTTGTACAACAAACATAATTATGGGCCCAACAAAATATTGAACTGTGATAAAATTGGTGTGCTGCAATGAGAGTTATTGCAAAAATGGGGATGAAATGTGTTCCACAATTAATTTCTAAAAGCAAAGAATGGATCAATGTTCTAGCTTGTGTTAGTGCAACAGGTCAAGCTATACCCGATTACTATTTGTTTTAGTCCAAAAGGAACATTATAAACTATATTGTTAGCTGTGAGCCAAAGGCATGCATGGCAATCCAAGAGCATGCTTGGACGACCAAAGAATTATTTGTGGAATGGTTAAAACACTTCAATGCAAGAAATGTCCCAAGAGAGGTGTCACCATCCAACGGACAACTTCTCATCTTTGATGGTCATGGAAGCCATGTTGCATTCAAAACAATTGAAGAAGCAAAGACTATGGGAATAGATCTTCTTACACTTCCAGCACATTGCAACCACAAATTGCAGCCCCTTGATCTTAGTGTGTTCTCACCATTTAAGAACTACTTCAAACAAAAAAGGAGTATATGGCTCTCTGAAAATCCTCAACTTGACATTGGAAGGGTAGAGTTGGCAACACTTTCCAGCAAAGCTTTTGCACAAGCTTTGACTTGTAATAAAATTGCAAGTGGTTTTCAAAGAACGAGAATTTGGCCATTAGATAGACATGCACTTGACTTCGATATGAGGCCAAGCCAAGATTTTGTGGTTGAAGAGGGAGGAACCACATTGGGAGCATAAACAGAGGGTGATACAGCTGATGATGAGGCACAGTTCATGTCAACGAAAACATGTTTGAGGATAGCAGGTTGGAATGAGGATTGGATTGGACAGTTTGTGGACACCTTTTTTGCAAGCATAGCCTCAAATCCAACAAATGAAGGATATTGCCCAGAAAACATTGAGACAATAGAAATTGAACAAGAACCAGCAGTTCAATCATGTAATCAGACAGCTGAAAATGAAGAGAGTCACAATCTGCAATCTGAATTTCAAGATGCAGCTTTGAAACTAGGGGTACATCTCAATTTTAGTCAAGTGGATGAAGGGTTGTCCATGCCATCACCACCAGATGTTGATCCTGAAGATGTCATCCATTACTTCACAACTAGGATAAATTGGGAGGCTGAAAATGATGATGAGGATGGACTCGAAGGTAATGACTCAAGTGACGAAGAGGGTGACTATGTGTCATGCACAGAAGTCAATGATCAGCAACCAGCAGGTAGGAGAAGCAGTTGTTTGCAACTCCCAATGAAAAGGGTGCACCAATCATCTAATACAAGTCGCAATGGGGTCCTACGCCTTACTAGGCAGTCTCAAACATTGACATCAGATGATTTCTTCAATTTGTTGAATGAACAAGAGGCATAGAAACGAAGAAACCAAGAATTGCAGCAAAGGAAAAGGGAGCAAATGGCTGAAAAGAAGGCAGAAAGAGAAGCAATCCTCGAACAGAGGGAGGCAAAGAGATTGGAGCATGCTGGAAAAAAACATAAAATTGTAGAGGAGAAGTTGAGGCAGTGACATCAAAAGGAGCTTGAAAGGGAGTGAGCAAATATTGCTCAACAGTTGAAGGAAAACCAAAAGCAGGCAAAAGAGCAAAAAGAAACAAAAGTAAGAGTACTCCTACAACTCCTCTTCCAAGTCAACATCCAATTTTAAGGGACATGGTTAACATTTTGGCTTCAGCCTTTTCTGCTCTTAGTAGCATACAAAATGGGTCTTCTGAAGGCTACTCTCCATAGTTACAACTCACTCCAGAGGCAAATCATGCATTGCTTTCTTGTATCGCAAGTGCCATACAGAACAATCCGCAGTCCTTAACATCTTCTCCAGTTGATGCTGAGTCAGTTGACCCTCAAGGACACACCATTTCTTAATCAAATCTATGCATGTCTGATTAGGATATTTTGTTGCCAACTTTTTGACCTCGAAGTGTGCTAGAGTGTTTTTGTTCAACCGAATGCTAGTCTATTGTATTGGACAACCAAAGGATAGTAGTCTGTTGTATTGGAAAGCCAAAGGATACTATTGTCTAATTTTGTAGAACTGAATGGTAGTTTGTAGTCAACTTATATACTTTGATGTCTACCAGTGTCTTTTTTGTAAGACTAAAGACTCCTTGTCTTCTTTCCAAATTTGTCTTAATCATGTTTATGGTGTCTTAATCATGTTTAAATTTAATGATATTTGATTTTGTAATTCAAAATTGATTTTGTGTTGGTTGTATTCATCTATCATTTTGTTGGATATGTGTTTGTTGCATTCATCTAACTAACATTGTTGAAAATATAAATATATATATATATATATGTATACACAACTAAGTATATGCATACATATATATATTAATATACATGTATATGTAGCATATCCATAAATTGTAACTGTAAGTGTAAGTGGAAATCAGTCTAATTGTAAATTGTAAGTGTAAGTTTACAATGAATAAGAAAAAATAACATCATATATGAACACAATGTCTACCAGGTCACAACCAAAGTAAATTCTTGAAAGAATTGACCTGAAATGTCATCTTCTAATTTGACATGCTCTTTACAACCTTCCTAGTTGTGTATACATGCATACATATATGTAAATATATATATATATATATATATATATATATATATATATATGTATGTATGTATATACATACATACATACATACATATATGTACGTATGTATTCACAACTAAGTATATGCATACATATATCTATACATCTATATGCAACATATCCAAAAATTAATCTATTTGAAATTATAAAATTTTCAACACCTACACTTGGAAATCAATCTAATTGTAAATTTTAAATGTAAGTTTACAATGAATATGAAAAATGAGCATTATAAATGAACACTATGTCTACTGGGTCACAGCCAAAGTAAAGTCTTGAAAGACTTTACCTGAAATGTAATCTTGCAATTTGACATGCTCTTTAAAACCTCCTAGCCATTTTACATGCCTGCCAGAACAAACAAATATAATAGAACAAACAAACATGGACAATAGTTATTGAAATAAATAAAAAGACATACTAGTTAGTGAACAATATAGAAAAATAATTGAAACATAGAGCCATTTGAACAAAAAATCCTTAATTATTTGGTGTGTTGACAAACACATTTACCAAACTACCCACCCTGAACATTGTTGCACCACCTCTCCTTGTTCTCTCGTGCCTGCAAGAAAATATTTACAACCACGGGTAGTCACAACCGAGGCTAGTAACATACAAACATCATACAACATTTGAAATAATGCATGTACAACAACACATAATTAATCAAGTTCAACATATTAAAAAATCCATATGGAATAGATAAATATATGTAAAAACATATAAATGTTAATAGAATTGTATACCAAGATTTATTCAACTTATATTCATTGTTTCTCATCAACCTTGGATATATGAGGAATGTGCAAAGGATGCCATTCAATGGTCTGTAGTATGGAGAGGATATTACTAGGGGAGATTAATTGTGAATGTCGTTGGCTGCTGTCCCTCTTATTTAGAAATTTGAATCCGACAATTGAATGCATTCAATTTGATTGTTGTGTTTCAAATTTGAATTTGTTATAGCATTTGAATTTGTAGCTACCACTTACGTAGGTTTTTAGAGATGATATGACTGAATTCTGCATTATATTTAGATTTGATGTTTATTTGGGTAGCCTTATATATCTGTGATTTTTTGCATGTTTGTATGCATGCATACAGTCATACAAACATAAGCATACATGTAAACATTCATAGAAAAACAAGCATCATGCATGAAACACAAGCATACATGTATGTATTCATATAAACATATACATTGCAGAAAATCTCTGATATACATTGCAAAGCAAAAAAAACACCTAAATGTGTCACTATTAACATTGCAAGGCATTAATAGAAGTCGCCAACAATAGGATCATTGTTAGTGCAAAATCAAAATTTTCAAAGTGGGATTCAGACACCCAAAAAGAATGGTGCAAACTGAAACGTCCTAAGGAGCAATCTTACAGAGAAGCGAACAAGGCGGCAGACTGGTTAGCAAATGTTGGAGTATGGAAAATGAACAAATTGATTGTAGACTCCAATATGGAGAGATGGGATGGGCTAAATGACATCGTTGATCAAGAAATAGTAAAAAACAACACATAATCCCAACAAGACACGGGATGGTACAAACTTTGTGCGGCGTATTTGCGCATAGTGATGGCTTACGAAATTGGCAAGGGACAAGAACCTTGGCACTCTGTCACGTGAACTCACCTCAACTACTTGGTAGATATGGTGGC